>OZ020498.1:27168396-27914144 GCA_963971365.1 Lasioglossum villosulum | reverse complement strand
GATTCATGGAGATTCATGGAGATTCATGAAGGAGATTCATGGAGGAGATTCATGGAGATTCATGGAGGAGATTCATGGAAATTCATGGAGATTCATGGAGATTCATGGAGATTCATGGAGGAGATTCATGGAGATTCATGGGGGAGATTCATGGAGATTCATGGAGATTCATGGAGATTCATGGAGGAGATTCATGGAGATTCATGGAGATTCGTGGAGATTCATGAAGGAGATTCATGGAGATTCATAGAGATTCATGGAGATTCATGGAGGAGATTCATGGAGATTCATGGAGATTCATGGAGATTCATGGAGGAGATTCATGGAGATTCATGGGGGAGATTCATGGAGATTCATGGAGATTCATGGAGGAGATTGATGGAGATTCATGGGGGAGATTCATGGAGATTCATGAAGATTCATGGAGATTCATGGAGGAGATTCATGGAGATTCATGGAGATTCATGAAGATTCATGGAGATTCATGGAGGAGATTCATGGAGAATCATGGGGGAGATTCATGGAGATTCATGGAGATTCATGGAGATTCATGGAGATTCATGGAGATTCATGGAGGAGATTCATGGAGATTCATGGAGATTCATGGAGATTCATGGAGGAGATTCATGGAGATTCATGGGGGAGATTCATGGAGATTCATGGAGATTCATGGAGATTCATGAAGGAGATTCATGGAGATTCATGGAGATTCGTGGAGATTCATGGAGGAGATTCATGGAGATTCATGGAGGAGATTCATGGAGATTCATGGAGATTCATGGAGATTCATGGAGATTCATGGAGGAGATTCATGGAGATTCATGGAGATTCATGGAGATTCATGGAGATTCATGGAGGAGATTCATGGAGATTCATGGAGATTCATAGAGGAGATTCATGGAGATTCATGGAGATTCATGGAGATTCGTGGAGGAGATTCATGGAGATTCATGTAGGAGATTCATGGAGATTCATGGAGATTCATGGAGATTCATGGAGATTCATGGAGATTCATGGAGGAGATTCATGGAGATTCATGGAGATTCATGGAGATTCATGGAGGAGATTCATGGAGATTCATGGGGGAGATTTATGGAGATTCATGGAGATTCATGGAGATTCATGAAGGAGATTCATGGAGATTCATGGAGATTCGTGGAGATTCATGGAGGAGATTCATGGAGATTCATGGAGGAGATTCATGGAGATTCATGGAGATTCATGGAGATTCATGGAGATTCATGGAGATTCATGGAGGAGATTCATGGAGATTCATGGGGGAGATTCATGGAGATTCATGGAGATTCATGGAGATTCATGGAGATTCATGGAGGAGATTCATGGAGATTCATGGAGAATCGTGGAGATTCATGAAGGAGATTCATGAAGGAGATTCATGGAGATTCATGGAGATTCATGGAGGAGATTCATGGAGATTCATGGAGATTCATGGAGGAGATTCATGGAGATTCATGGGGGAGATTCATGGAGATTCATGGAGATTCATGGAGATTCATGGAGGAGATTCATGGAGATTCATGGAGATTCATGGAGGAGATTCATGGAGGAGATTCATGGAGATTCATGGAGATTCATGGAGATTCATGGAGGAGATTCATGGAGATTCATGGGGGAGATTCATGGAGATTCATGGAGATTCATGGAGATTCATGGAGGAGATTCATGGAGATTCATGGAGATTCATGGAGGAGATTCATGGAGGAGATTCGTGGAGATTCATGGAGATTCATGGAGATTCATGGAGGAGATTCATGGAGATTCATGGGGGAGATTCATGGAGATTCATGGAGATTCATGGAGATTCATGGAGGAGATTCATGGAGATTCATGGAGATTCATGGAGATTCATGGAGGAGATTCATGGAGATTCATGGAGATTCATGGAGATTCATGGAGATTCATGGAGGAGATTCATGGAGATTCATGGGGGAGATTCATGGAGATTCATGGAGATTCATGGAGATTCATGGAGATTCATGGAGATTCATGGAGGAGATTCATGGAGATTCATGGAGATTCATGGAGATTCATGGAGGAGATTCATGGAGATTCATGGGGGAGATTCATGGAGATTCATGGAGATTCATGGAGATTCATGAAGGAGATTCATGGAGATTCATGGAGATTCGTGGAGATTCATGGAGGAGATTCATGGAGATTCATGGAGGAGATTCATGGAGATTCATGGAGATTCATGGAGATTCATGGAGATTCATGGAGGAGATTCATGGAGATTCATGGGGGAGATTCATGGAGATTCATGGAGATTCATGGAGATTCATGGAGGAGATTCATGGAGATTCATGGAGATTCGTGGAGATTCATGAAGGAGATTCATGGAGATTCATGGAGATTCATGGAGATTCATGGAGGAGATTCATGGAGATTCATGGAGATTCATGGAGATTCATGGAGGAGATTCATGGAGATTCATGGGGGAGATTCATGGAGATTCATGGAGATTCATGGAGATTCATGGAGGAGATTCATGGAGATTCATGGAGATTCATGGAGATTCATGGAGGAGATTCATGGAGATTCATGGAGATTCATGGAGATTCATGGAGGAGATTCATGGAGATTCATGGAGATTCATGGAGATTCATGGAGGAGATTCATGGAGGAGATTCATGGAGATTCATGGAGATTCATGGAGATTCATGGAGGAGATTCATGGAGATTCATGGGGGAGATTCATGGAGATTCATGGAGATTCATGGAGATTCATGGAGGAGATTCATGGAGATTCATGGAGATTCGTGGAGATTCATGGAGGAGATTCATGGAGATTCATGAGATTCATGGAGATTCATGGAGATTCATGGAGGAGATTCATGGAGATTCATGGAGATTCATGGAGATTCATGGAGGAGATTTATGGAGATTCATGGAGATTCATGGAGATTCATGGAGGAGATTCATGGAGGAGATTCATGGAGGAGATTCATGGAGATTCAAGGGGGAGATTCATGGAGATTCATAGAGGAGATTCATGGAGATTCATGGAGATTCATGGAGATTCATGGAGGAGATTCATGGAGGAGATTCATGGAGATTCATGGAGATTCATGGAGGAGATTCGTGGAGATTCATGGAGATTCATGGAGATTCATGGAGGAGATTCATGGAGATTCATGGGGGAGATTCATGGAGATTCATGAAGATTCATGGAGATTCATGGAGGAGATTCATGGAGATTCATGGAGATTCATGAAGATTCATGGAGATTCATGGTGGAGATTCATGGAGAATCATGGGGGAGATTCATGGAGATTAATGGAGGAGATTCATGGAGATTCATGGAGATTCATGGAGATTCATGAAGGAGATTCATGGAGATTGATGGAGATTCATGGAGGAGATTGATGGAGATTCATGGAGATTCATGGAGATTCATGGAGGAGATTCATGGAGATTCATGGGGGAGATTCATGGAGATTCATGGAGATTCATGGAGATTCATGGAGGAGATTCATGGAGATTCATGGAGATTCATGGAGATTCATGGAGATTCATGGAGATTCATGGAGATTCATAGAGGAGATTCATGGAGATTCATGGAGATTCATGGAGATTCGTGGAGTAGATTCATGGAGATTCATGTAGGAGATTCATGGAGATTCATGGAGATTCATGGAGATTCATGGAGATTCATGGAGGAGATTCATGGAGATTCATGGAGATTCATGGAGATTCATGGAGGAGATTCATGGAGGAGATTCATGGAGATTCATGGAGATTCATGGAGATTCATGGAGGAGATTCATGGAGATTCATGGGGGAGATTCATGGAGATTCATGGAGATTCATGGAGATTCATGGAGGAGATTCATGGAGATTCATGGAGATTCGTGGAGATTCATGGAGGAGATTCATGGAGATTCATGAGATTCATGGAGATTCATGGAGATTCATGGAGGAGATTCATGGAGATTCACGGAGATTCATGGAGATTCATGGAGGAGATTTATGGAGATTCATGGAGATTCATGGAGATTCATGGAGGAGATTCATGGAGGAGATTCATGGAGGAGATTCATGGAGATTCAAGGGGGAGATTCATGGAGATTCATAGAGGAGATTCATGGAGATTCATGGAGATTCATGGAGATTCATGGAGGAGATTCATGGAGGAGATTCATGGAGATTCATGGAGATTCATGGAGGAGATTCGTGGAGATTCATGGAGATTCATGGAGATTCATGGAGGAGATTCATGGAGATTCATGGGGGAGATTCATGGAGATTCATGAAGATTCATGGAGATTCATGGAGGAGATTCATGGAGATTCATGGAGATTCATGAAGATTCATGGAGATTCATGGTGGAGATTCATGGAGAATCATGGGGGAGATTCATGGAGATTAATGGAGGAGATTCATGGAGATTCATGGAGATTCATGGAGATTCATGAAGGAGATTCATGGAGATTGATGGAGATTCATGGAGGAGATTGATGGAGATTCATGGAGATTCATGGAGATTCATGGAGGAGATTCATGGAGATTCATGGGGGAGATTCATGGAGATTCATGGAGATTCATGGAGATTCATGGAGGAGATTCATGGAGATTCATGGAGATTCATGGAGATTCATGGAGATTCATGGAGATTCATGGAGATTCATAGAGGAGATTCATGGAGATTCATGGAGATTCATGGAGATTCGTGGAGTAGATTCATGGAGATTCATGTAGGAGATTCATGGAGATTCATGGAGATTCATGGAGATTCATGGAGATTCATGGAGGAGATTCATGGAGATTCATGGAGATTCATGGGGATTCATGGAGATTCATGGAGGAGATTCATGGAGATTCATGGGGGAGATTCATGGGGGAGATTCATGGAGATTCATGGAGATTCATGGAGATTCATGAAGGAGATTCATGGAGATTCATGGAGATTCGTGGAGATTCATGGAGGAGATTCATGGAGATTCATGGAGGAGATTCATGGAGATTCATGGAGATTCATGGAGATTCATGGAGATTCATGGAGATTCATGGAGGAGATTCATGGAGATTCATGGGGGAGATTCATGGAGATTCATGGAGATTCATGGAGGAGATTCATGGAGATTCATGGAGAATCGTGGAGATTCATGAAGGAGATTCATGAAGGAGATTCATGGAGATTCATGGAGATTCATGGAGGAGATTCATGGAGATTCATGGAGATTCATGGAGATTCATGGAGGAGATTCATGGAGATTCATGGGGAGATTCATGGAGATTCATGGAGATTCATGGAGATTCATGGAGGAGATTCATGGAGATTCATGGAGATTCATGAAGGAGATTCATGGAGATTCATGGAGATTCATGGAGATTCATGGGGGAGATTCATGGAGATTCATGGAGATTCATGGAGATTCATGGAGGAGATTCATGGAGATTCATGGAGATTCATGGAGATTCATGGAGATTCATGGAGATTCATGGAGATTCATGGAGATTCATGGAGATTCATGGAGATTCATGGAGATTCATAGAGGAGATTCATGGAGATTCATGGAGGAGATTCATGGAGATTCATGGAGATTCATGGAGATTCATGGAGATTCATGGAGGAGATTCATGGAGATTCATGGAGATTCATGGAGATTCATGGAGATTCATGTGGGAGATTCATGGAGATTCATGGAGATTCATGGAGGAGATTCATGGAGATTCATGGAGATTCATGGAGGAGATTCATGGAGATTCATGGAGATTCAGGGAGGAGATTCATGGAGATTCATGGGGGAGATTCATGGAGATTCATGGAGATTCATGGAGATTCATGGAGGAGATTCATGGAGATTCATGGAGATTCGTGGAGATTCATGAAGGAGATTCATGGAGATTCATGGAGATTCATGGAGATTCATGGAGGAGATTCATGGAGATTCATGGAGATTCATGGAGATTCATGGAGGAGATTCATGGAGATTCATGGAGATTCATGGAGGAGATTCATGGAGGAGATTCATGGAGATTCATGGGGGAGATTCATGGAGATTCATGGAGATTCATGGAGGAGATTCATGGAGATTCATGGAGATTCATGGAGATTCATGGAGATTCATGGAGGAGATTCATGGAGATTCATGGAGATTCATAGAGGAGATTCATGGAGATTCATGGAGATTCATGGAGATTCGTGGAGGAGATTCATGGAGATTCATGTAGGAGATTCATGGAGATTCATGGAGAATCATGGAGATTCATGGAGATTCATGGAGGAGATTCATGGAGATTCATGGAGATTCATGGAGATTCATGGAGATTCATGGAGGAGATTCATGGAGATTCATGGGGGAGATTCATGGGGGAGATTCATGGAGATTCATGGAGATTCATGGAGATTCATGAAGGAGATTCATGGAGATTCGTGGAGATTCATGGAGGAGATTCATGGAGATTCATGGAGGAGATTCATGGAGATTCATGGAGATTCATGGAGATTCATGGAGATTCATGGAGGAGATTCATGGAGATTCATGGGGGAGATTCATGGAGATTCATGGAGATTCATGGAGGAGATTCATGGAGATTCATGGAGAATCGTGGAGATTCATGAAGGAGATTCATGAAGGAGATTCATGGAGATTCATGGAGATTCATGGAGGAGATTCATGGAGATTCATGGAGATTCATGGAGATTCATGGAGGAGATTCATGGAGGAGATTCATGGAGATTCATGGGGGAGATTCATGGAGATTCATGGAGATTCATGGAGATTCATGGAGGAGATTCATGGAGATTCATGGAGATTCATGGAGGAGATTCATGGAGATTCATGGAGATTCAGGGAGGAGATTCATGGAGATTCATGGGGGAGATTCATGGAGATTCATGGAGATTCATGGAGATTCATGGAGGAGATTCATGGAGATTCATGGAGATTCGTGGAGATTCATGAAGGAGATTCATGGAGATTCATGGAGATTCATGGAGATTCATGGAGGAGATTCATGGAGATTCATGGAGATTCATGGAGATTCATGGAGGAGATTCATGGAGATTCATGGAGATTCATGGAGGAGATTCATGGAGGAGATTCATGGAGATTCATGGGGGAGATTCATGGAGATTCATGGAGATTCATGGAGGAGATTCATGGAGATTCATGGAGATTCATGGAGATTCATGGAGATTCATGGAGGAGATTCATGGAGATTCATGGAGATTCATAGAGGAGATTCATGGAGATTCATGGAGATTCATGGAGATTCGTGGAGGAGATTCATGGAGATTCATGTAGGAGATTCATGGAGATTCATGGAGAATCATGGAGATTCATGGAGATTCATGGAGGAGATTCATGGAGATTCATGGAGATTCATGGAGATTCATGGAGATTCATGGAGGAGATTCATGGAGATTCATGGGGGAGATTCATGGGGGAGATTCATGGAGATTCATGGAGATTCATGGAGATTCATGAAGGAGATTCATGGAGATTCGTGGAGATTCATGGAGGAGATTCATGGAGATTCATGGAGGAGATTCATGGAGATTCATGGAGATTCATGGAGATTCATGGAGATTCATGGAGGAGATTCATGGAGATTCATGGGGGAGATTCATGGAGATTCATGGAGATTCATGGAGGAGATTCATGGAGATTCATGGAGAATCGTGGAGATTCATGAAGGAGATTCATGAAGGAGATTCATGGAGATTCATGGAGATTCATGGAGGAGATTCATGGAGATTCATGGAGATTCATGGAGATTCATGGAGGAGATTCATGGAGGAGATTCATGGAGATTCATGGGGGAGATTCATGGAGATTCATGGAGATTCATGGAGATTCATGGAGGAGATTCATGGAGATTCATGGAGATTCATGGAGATTCATGAAGGAGATTCATGGAGATTCATGGAGATTCATGGAGGAGATTGATGGAGATTCATGGAGATTCATGGAGATTCATGGAGGAGATTCATGGAGATTCATGGGGGAGATTCATGGAGATTCATGGGGATTCATGGAGATTCATGGAGGAGATTCATGGAGATTCATGGAGATTCATGGAGATTCATGGAGATTCATGGAGATTCATGGAGATTCATGGAGATTCATGGAGATTCATGGAGATTCATGGAGATTCATGGAGATTCATGGAGATTCGTGGAGATTCATGGAGATTCATGGAGATTCATGGAGGAGATTCATGGAGATTCATGGAGATTCATGGAGATTCATGGAGATTCATGGAGGAGATTCATGGAGATTCATGGGGAGATTCATGGAGATTCATGGAGATTCATGGAGATTCATGGAGGAGATTCATGGAGATTCATGGAGATTCATGGAGGAGATTCATGGAGATTCATGGAGATTCAGGGAGGAGATTCATGGAGATTCATGGGGGAGATTCATGGAGATTCATGGAGATTCATGGAGATTCATGGAGGAGATTCATGGAGATTCATGGAGATTTGTGGAGATTCATGAAGGAGATTCATGGAGATTCATGGAGATTCATGGAGATTCATGGGGAGATTCATGGAGATTCATGGAGATTCATGGAGGAGATTCATGGAGATTCATGGGGAGATTCATGGAGATTCATGGAGGAGATTCATGGAGATTCATGGAGATTCATAGAGGAGATTCATGGAGATTCATGGAGATTCATGGAGATTCGTGGAGGAGATTCATGGAGATTCATGTAGGAGATTCATGGAGATTCATGGAGATTCATGGAGATTCATGGAGATTCATGGAGGAGATTCATGGAGGTTCATGGAGATTCATGGAGATTCATGGAGATTCATGGAGGAGATTCATGGAGATTCATGGGGGAGATTCATGGAGATTCATGGAGATTCATGGAGATTCATGAAGGAGATTCATGGAGATTCATGGAGATTCGTGGAGATTCATGGAGGAGATTCATGGAGATTCATGGAGGAGATTCATGGAGATTCATGGAGATTCATGGAGATTCATGGAGATTCATGGAGGAGATTCATGGAGATTCATGGGGGAGATTCATGGAGATTCATGGAGATTCATGGAGGAGATTCATGGAGATTCATGGAGAATCGTGGAGATTCATGAAGGAGATTCATGAAGGAGATTCATGGAGATTCATGGAGATTCATGGAGGAGATTCATGGAGATTCATGGAGATTCATGGAGATTCATGGAGGAGATTCATGGAGATTCATGGGGGAGATTCATGGAGATTCATGGAGATTCATGGAGATTCATGGAGGAGATTCATGGAGATTCATGGAGATTCATGGAGATTCATGAAGGAGATTCATGGAGATTCATGGAGATTCATGGAGGAGATTGATGGAGATTCATGGAGATTCATGGAGATTCATGGAGGAGATTCATGGAGATTCATGGGGGAGATTCATGGAGATTCATGGAGATTCATGGAGATTCATGGAGGAGATTCATGGAGATTCATGGAGATTCATGGAGATTCATGGAGATTCATGGAGATTCATGGAGATTCATGGAGATTCATGGAGATTCATGGAGATTCATGGAGATTCATGGAGATTCATGGAGATTCGTGGAGATTCATGGAGATTCATGGAGATTCATGGAGGAGATTCATGGAGATTCATGGAGATTCATGGAGATTCATGTGGGAGATTCATGGAGATTCATGGAGATTCATGGAGGAGATTCATGGAGATTCATGGAGATTCATGGAGATTCATGGAGATTCATGGAGGAGATTCATGGAGATTCATGGGGGAGATTCATGGAGATTCATGGAGATTCATGGAGATTCATGGAGGAGATTCATGGAGATTCATGGAGATTCATGGAGGAGATTCATGGAGATTCATGGAGATTCAGGGAGGAGATTCATGGAGATTCATGGGGGAGATTCATGGAGATTCATGGAGATTCATGGAGATTCATGGAGGAGTTTCATGAAGGAGATTCATGGAGATTCATGGAGATTCATGGAGGAGATTCATGGAGATTCATGGAGATTCATGGAGATTCATGGAGGAGATTCATGGAGATTCATGGGGGAGATTCATGGAGATTCATGGAGATTCATGGAGATTCATGGAGGAGATTCATGGAGATTCATGGAGATTCATGGAGATTCATGAAGGAGATTCATGGAGATTCATGGAGATTCATGGAGGAGATTCATGGAGATTCATGGGGGAGATTCATGGAGATTCATGGAGATTCATGGAGATTCATGAAGGAGATTCATGGAGATTCATGGAGATTCGTGGAGATTCATGGAGGAGATTCATGGAGATTCATGGAGGAGATTCATGGAGATTCATGGAGATTCATGGAGATTCATGGAGATTCATGGAGGAGATTCATGGAGATTCATGGGGGAGATTCATGGAGATTCATGGAGATTCATGGAGGAGATTCATGGAGATTCATGGAGAATCGTGGAGATTCATGAAGGAGATTCATGAAGGAGATTCATGGAGATTCATGGAGATTCATGGAGGAGATTCATGGAGATTCATGGAGATTCATGGAGATTCATGGAGGAGATTCATGGAGATTCATGGGGGAGATTCATGGAGATTCATGGAGATTCATGGAGATTCATGGAGGAGATTCATGGAGATTCATGGAGATTCATGGAGATTCATGAAGGAGATTCATGGAGATTCATGGAGATTCATGGAGGAGATTGATGGAGATTCATGGAGATTCATGGAGATTCATGGAGGAGATTCATGGAGATTCATGGGGGAGATTCATGGAGATTCATGGAGATTCATGGAGATTCATGGAGGAGATTCATGGAGATTCATGGAGATTCATGGAGATTCATGGAGATTCATGGAGATTCATGGAGATTCATGGAGATTCATGGAGATTCATGGAGATTCATGGAGATTCATGGAGATTCATGGAGATTCGTGGAGATTCATGGAGATTCATGGAGATTCATGGAGGAGATTCATGGAGATTCATGGAGATTCATGGAGATTCATGTGGGAGATTCATGGAGATTCATGGAGATTCATGGAGGAGATTCATGGAGATTCATGGAGATTCATGGAGATTCATGGAGATTCATGGAGGAGATTCATGGAGATTCATGGGGAGATTCATGGAGATTCATGGAGATTCATGGAGATTCATGGAGGAGATTCATGGAGATTCATGGAGATTCATGGAGGAGATTCATGGAGATTCATGGAGATTCAGGGAGGAGATTCATGGAGATTCATGGGGGAGATTCATGGAGATTCATGGAGATTCATGGAGATTCATGGAGGAGATTCATGGAGATTCATGGAGATTCGTGGAGATTCATGAAGGAGATTCATGGAGATTCATGGAGATTCATGGAGATTCATGGAGGAGATTCATGGAGATTCATGGAGATTCATGGAGATTCATGGAGATTCATGGAGGAGATTCATGGAGATTCATGGAGATTCATGGAGGAGATTCATGGAGATTCATGGAGATTCAGGGAGGAGATTCATGGAGATTCATGGGGGAGATTCATGGAGATTCATGGAGATTCATGGAGATTCATGGAGGAGATTCATGAAGGAGATTCATGGAGATTCATGGAGATTCATGGAGGAGATTCATGGAGATTCATGGAGATTCATGGAGATTCATGGAGGAGATTCATGGAGATTCATGGGGGAGATTCATGGAGATTCATGGAGATTCATGGAGATTCATGGAGGAGATTCATGGAGATTCATGGAGATTCATGGAGATTCATGAAGGAGATTCATGGAGATTCATGGAGATTCATGGAGGAGATTCATGGAGATTCATGGGGGAGATTCATGGAGATTCGTGGAGATTCATGGAGATTCATGAAGGAGATTCATGGAGATTCATGGAGATTCGTGGAGATTCATGGAGGAGATTCATGGAGATTCATGGAGGAGATTCATGGAGATTCATGGAGATTCATGGAGATTCATGGAGATTCATGGAGGAGATTCATGGAGATTCATGGGGGAGATTCATGGAGATTCATGGAGATTCATGGAGGAGATTCATGGAGATTCATGGAGAATCGTGGAGATTCATGAAGGAGATTCATGAAGGAGATTCATGGAGATTCATGGAGATTCATGGAGGAGATTCATGGAGATTCATGGAGATTCATGGAGATTCATGGAGGAGATTCATGGAGATTCATGGGGGAGATTCATGGAGATTCATGGAGATTCATGGAGATTCATGGAGGAGATTCATGGAGATTCATGGAGATTCATGGAGATTCATGAAGGAGATTCATGGAGATTCATGGAGATTCATGGAGGAGATTGATGGAGATTCATGGAGATTCATGGAGATTCATGGAGGAGATTCATGGAGATTCATGGGGGAGATTCATGGAGATTCATGGAGATTCATGGAGATTCATGGAGGAGATTCATGGAGATTCATGGAGATTCATGGAGATTCATGGAGATTCATGGAGATTCATGGAGATTCATGGAGATTCATGGAGATTCATGGAGATTCATGGAGATTCATGGAGATTCATGGAGATTCGTGGAGATTCATGGAGATTCATGGAGATTCATGGAGGAGATTCATGGAGATTCATGGAGATTCATGGAGATTCATGTGGGAGATTCATGGAGATTCATGGAGATTCATGGAGGAGATTCATGGAGATTCATGGAGATTCATGGAGATTCATGGAGATTCATGGAGGAGATTCATGGAGATTCATGGGGGAGATTCATGGAGATTCATGGAGATTCATGGAGATTCATGGAGGAGATTCATGGAGATTCATGGAGATTCATGGAGGAGATTCATGGAGATTCATGGAGATTCAGGGAGGAGATTCATGGAGATTCATGGGGGAGATTCATGGAGATTCATGGAGATTCATGGAGATTCATGGAGGAGATTCATGGAGATTCATGGAGATTCGTGGAGATTCATGAAGGAGATTCATGGAGATTCATGGAGATTCATGGAGATTCATGGAGGAGATTCATGGAGATTCATGGAGATTCATGGAGGAGATTCATGGAGATTCATGGGGGAGATTCATGGAGATTCATGGAGATTCATGGAGATTCATGGAGGAGATTCATGGAGATTCATGGAGATTCATGGAGGAGATTCATGGAGATTCATGGAGATTCATGGAGATTCATGGAGGAGATTCATGGAGATTCATGGGGGAGATTCATGGAGATTCATGGAGATTCATGGAGATTCATGAAGGAGATTCATGGAGATTCATGGAGATTCGTGGAGATTCATGGAGGAGATTCATGGAGATTCATGGAGATTCATGGAGATTCATGGAGGAGATTCATGGAGGAGATTCATGGAGATTCATGGAGATTCATGGAGGAGATTCATGGAGATTCATGGGGGAGATTCATGGAGATTCATGGAGATTCATGGAGATTCATGGAGGAGATTCATGGAGATTCATGGAGATTCGTGGAGATTCATGGAGGAGATTCATGGAGATTCATGGAGATTCATGGAGATTCATGGAGGAGATTCATGGAGATTCATGGAGATTCATGGAGATTCATGGAGGAGATTTATGGAGATTCATGGAGATTCATGGAGATTCATGGAGGAGATTCATGGAGGAGATTCATGGAGGAGATTCATGGAGATTCAAGGGGGAGATTCATGGAGATTCATAGAGGAGATTCATGGAGATTCATGGAGATTCATGGAGATTCATGGAGGAGATTCATGGAGGAGATTCATGGAGATTCATGGAGATTCATGGAGGAGATTCGTGGAGATTCATGGAGATTCATGGAGATTCATGGAGGAGATTCATGGAGATTCATGGGGGAGATTCATGGAGATTCATGAAGATTCATGGAGATTCATGGAGGAGATTCATGGAGATTCATGGAGATTCATGAAGATTCATGGAGATTCATGGAGGAGATTCATGGAGAATCATGGGGGAGATTCATGGAGATTCATGGAGATTCATGGAGATTCATGGAGATTCATGGAGATTCATGAAGGAGATTCATGGAGATTGATGGAGATTCATGGAGGAGATTGATGGAGATTCATGGAGATTCATGGAGATTCGTGGAGGAGATTCATGGCGATTCATGTAGGAGATTCGTGGAGATTCATGGAGATTCATGGAGATTCATGGAGATTCATGGAGGAGATTCATGGAGATTCATGGAGATTCATGGAGATTCATGGAGATTCATGGAGGAGATTCATGGAGATTCATGGGGGAGATTCATGGGGGAGATTCATGGAGATTCATGGAGATTCATGGAGATTCATGAAGGAGATTCATGGAGATTCATGGAGATTCGTGGAGATTCATGGAGGAGATTCATGGAGATTCATGGAGGAGATTCATGGAGATTCATGGAGATTCATGGAGATTCATGGAGATTCATGCAGATTCATGGAGGAGATTCATGGAGATTCATGGGGGAGATTCATGGAGATTCATGGAGATTCATGGAGGAGATTCATGGAGATTCATGGAGAATCGTGGAGATTCATGAAGGAGATTCATGGAGATTCATGGAGATTCATGGAGGAGATTCATGGAGATTCATGGAGATTCATGGAGATTCATGAAGGAGATTCATGGAGATTCATGGAGATTTTGTGGAGGAGATTCATGGAGATTCATGGAGATTCATGGAGATTCATGAAGGAGATTCATGGAGATTCATGGAGATTCGTGGAGATTCATGGAGGAGATTCATGGAGATTCATGGAGGAGATTCATGGAGATTCATGGAGATTCATGGAGATTCATGGAGATTCATGGAGATTCATGGAGGAGATTCATGGAGATTCATGGGGGAGATTCATGGAGATTCATGGAGATTCATGGAGATTCATGGAGGAGATTCATGGAGATTCATGGAGATTCATGGAGATTCATGTGGGAGATTCATGGAGATTCATGGAGATTCATGGAGGAGATTCATGGAGATTCATGGAGATTCATGGAGATTCATGGAGATTCATGGAGGAGATTCATGGAGATTCATGGGGGAGATTCATGGAGATTCATGGAGATTCATGGAGATTCATGGAGGAGATTCATGGAGATTCATGGAGATTCATGGAGGAGATTCATGGAGATTCATGGAGATTCAGGGAGGAGATTCATGGAGATTCATGGAGATTCATGGGGGAGATTCATGGAGATTCATGGAGATTCATGGAGATTCATGGAGGAGATTCATGGAGATTCATGGAGATTCGTGGAGATTCATGAAGGAGATTCATGGAGATTCATGGAGATTCATGGAGATTCATGGAGGAGATTCATGGAGATTCATGGAGATTCATGGAGGAGATTCATGGAGATTCATGGGGGAGATTCATGGAGATTCATGGAGATTCATGGAGATTCATGGAGGAGATTCATGGAGATTCATGGAGATTCATGGAGGAGATTCATGGAGATTCATGGAGATTCATGGAGATTCATGGAGGAGATTCATGGAGATTCATGGGGGAGATTCATGGAGATTCATGGAGATTCATGGAGATTCATGGAGATTCATGAAGGAGATTCATGGAGATTCATGGAGATTCGTGGAGATTCATGGAGGAGATTCATGGAGATTCATGGAGATTCATGGAGATTCATGGAGGAGATTCATGGAGGAGATTCATGGAGATTCATGGAGATTCATGGAGGAGATTCATGGAGATTCATGGGGGAGATTCATGGAGATTCATGGAGATTCATGGAGATTCATGGAGGAGATTCATGGAGATTCATGGAGATTCGTGGAGATTCATGGAGGAGATTCATGGAGATTCATGGAGATTCATGGAGATTCATGGAGGAGATTCATGGAGATTCATGGAGATTCATGGAGATTCATGGAGGAGATTTATGGAGATTCATGGAGATTCATGGAGATTCATGGAGGAGATTCATGGAGGAGATTCATGGAGGAGATTCATGGAGATTCAAGGGGGAGATTCATGGAGATTCATAGAGGAGATTCATGGAGATTCATGGAGATTCATGGAGATTCATGGAGGAGATTCATGGAGGAGATTCATGGAGATTCATGGAGATTCATGGAGGAGATTCGTGGAGATTCATGGAGATTCATGGAGATTCATGGAGGAGATTCATGGAGATTCATGGGGGAGATTCATGGAGATTCATGAAGATTCATGGAGATTCATGGAGGAGATTCATGGAGATTCATGGAGATTCATGAAGATTCATGGAGATTCATGGAGGAGATTCATGGAGAATCATGGGGGAGATTCATGGAGATTAATGGAGGAGATTCATGGAGATTCATGGAGATTCATGGAGATTCATGAAGGAGATTCATGGAGATTGATGGAGATTCATGGAGGAGATTGATGGAGATTCATGGAGATTCATGGAGATTCGTGGAGGAGATTCATGGCGATTCATGTAGGAGATTCGTGGAGATTCATGGAGATTCATGGAGATTCATGGAGATTCATGGAGGAGATTCATGGAGATTCATGGAGATTCATGGAGATTCATGGAGATTCATGGAGGAGATTCATGGAGATTCATGGGGGAGATTCATGGGGGAGATTCATGGAGATTCATGGAGATTCATGGAGATTCATGGAGATTCATGAAGGAGATTCATGGAGATTCATGGAGATTCGTGGAGATTCATGGAGGAGATTCATGGAGATTCATGGAGGAGATTCATGGAGATTCATGGAGATTCATGGAGATTCATGGAGATTCATGCAGATTCATGGAGGAGATTCATGGAGATTCATGGGGGAGATTCATGGAGATTCATGGAGATTCATGGAGGAGATTCATGGAGAATCGTGGAGATTCATGAAGGAGATTCATGGAGATTCATGGAGATTCATGGAGGAGATTCATGGAGATTCATGGAGATTCATGGAGATTCATGGAGATTCATGAAGGAGATTCATGGAGATTCATGGAGATTTTGTGGAGGAGATTCATGGAGATTCATGGAGATTCATGGAGATTCATGAAGGAGATTCATGGAGATTCATGGAGATTCGTGGAGATTCATGGAGGAGATTCATGGAGATTCATGGAGGAGATTCATGGAGATTCATGGAGATTCATGGAGATTCATGGAGATTCATGGAGATTCATGGAGGAGATTCATGGAGATTCATGGGGGAGATTCATGGAGATTCATGGAGATTCATGGAGGAGATTCATGGAGATTCATGGAGATTCATGGAGGAGATTCATGGAGATTCATGGAGATTCATGGAGATTCATGGAGATTCATGGAGGAGATTCATGGAGATTCATGGGGGAGATTCATGGGGGAGATTCATGGAGATTCATGGAGATTCATGGAGATTCATGAAGGAGATTCATGGAGATTCATGGAGATTCGTGGAGATTCATGGAGGAGATTCATGGAGATTCATGGAGGAGATTCATGGAGATTCATGGAGATTCATGGAGGAGATTCATGGAGATTCATGGGGGAGATTCATGGAGATTCATGGAGATTCATGGAGGAGATTCATGGAGATTCATGGAGAATCGTGGAGATTCATGAAGGAGATTCATGAAGGAGATTCATGGAGATTCATGGAGATTCATGGAGGAGATTCATGGAGATTCATGGAGATTCATGGAGATTCATGAAGGAGATTCATGGAGATTCATGGAGATTCATGGAGGAGATTGATGGAGATTCATGGAGATTCATGGAGATTCATGGAGGAGATTCATGGAGATTCATGGGGGAGATTCATGGAGATTCATGGAGATTCATGGAGATTCATGGAGGAGATTCATGGAGATTCATGGAGATTCATGGAGATTCATGGAGATTCATGGAGATTCATGGAGATTCATAGAGGAGATTCATGGAGATTCATGGAGGAGATTCATGGAGATTCATGGAGATTCATGGAGATTCGTGGAGATTCATGGAGATTCATGGAGATTCATGGAGGAGATTCATGGAGATTCATGGAGATTCATGGAGATTCATGGAGATTCATGTGGGAGATTCATGTGGGAGATTCATGGAGATTCATGGAGATTCATGGAGATTCATGGAGATTCATGGAGGAGATTCATGGAGATTCATGGGGGAGATTCATGGAGATTCATGGAGATTCATGGAGGAGATTCATGGAGATTCATGGAGATTCATGGAGGAGATTCATGGAGATTCATGGAGATTCATGGAGATTCATGGAGATTCATGGAGGAGATTCATGGAGATTCATGGGGGAGATTCATGGGGGAGATTCATGGAGATTCATGGAGATTCATGGAGATTCATGAAGGAGATTCATGGAGATTCATGGAGATTCGTGGAGATTCATGGAGGAGATTCATGGAGATTCATGGAGGAGATTCATGGAGATTCATGGAGATTCATGGAGATTCATGGAGATTCATGGAGATTCATGGAGGAGATTCATGGAGATTCATGGGGGAGATTCATGGAGATTCATGGAGATTCATGGAGGAGATTCATGGAGATTCATGGAGAATCGTGGAGATTCATGAAGGAGATTCATGAAGGAGATTCATGGAGATTCATGGAGATTCATGGAGGAGATTCATGGAGATTCATGGAGATTCATGGAGATTCATGGAGGAGATTCATGGAGATTCATGGGGGAGATTCATGGAGATTCATGGAGATTCATGGAGATTCATGGAGGAGATTCATGGAGATTCATGGAGATTCATGGAGATTCATGAAGGAGATTCATGGAGATTCATGGAGATTCATGGAGATTCATGGAGGAGATTGATGGAGATTCATGGAGATTCATGGAGATTCATGGAGGAGATTCATGGAGATTCATGGGGGAGATTCATGGAGATTCATGGAGATTCATGGAGATTCATGGAGGAGATTCATGGAGATTCATGGAGATTCATGGAGATTCATGGAGATTCATGGAGATTCATGGAGATTCATAGAGGAGATTCATGGAGATTCATGGAGGAGATTCATGGAGATTCATGGAGATTCATGGAGATTCGTGGAGATTCATGGAGATTCATGGAGATTCATGGAGGAGATTCATGGAGATTCATGGAGATTCATGGAGATTCATGGAGATTCATGTGGGAGATTCATGGAGATTCATGGAGATTCATGGAGATTCATGGAGGAGATTCATGGAGATTCATGGAGATTCATGGAGATTCATGGAGATTCATGGAGGAGATTCATGGAGATTCATGGGGGAGATTCATGGAGATTCATGGAGATTCATGGAGATTCATGGAGGAGATTCATGGAGATTCATGGAGGAGATTCATGGAGATTCATGGAGATTCAGGGAGGAGATTCATGGAGATTCATGGAGATTCATGGAGATTCATGGAGATTCATGGAGGAGATTCATGGAGATTCATGGAGATTCATGGAGATTCATGGAGATTCATGGGGGAGTTTCATGAAGGAGATTCATGGAGATTCATGGAGATTCATGGAGGAGATTCATGGAGATTCATGGGGGAGATTCATGGAGATTCATGGAGATTCATGGAGATTCATGGAGATTCATAGAGGAGATTCATGGAGATTCATGGAGGAGATTCATGGAGATTCATGGAGATTCATGGGGGAGATTCATGGAGATTCATGGAGATTCATGGAGGAGATTCATGGAGGAGATTCATGGAGATTCATGGGGGAGATTCATGGAGATTCATGGAGATTCATGGAGGAGATTCATGGAGATTCATGGAGATTCATGGAGATTCATGGAGATTCATGGAGGAGATTCATGGAGATTCATGGAGATTCATAGAGGAGATTCATGGAGATTCATGGAGATTCATGGAGATTCGTGGAGGAGATTCATGGAGATTCATGTAGGAGATTCATGGAGATTCATGGAGATTCATGGAGATTCATGGAGATTCATGGAGGAGATTCATGGAGATTCATGGAGATTCATGGAGATTCATGGAGATTCATGGAGGAGATTCATGGAGATTCATGGGGGAGATTCATGGGGGAGATTCATGGAGATTCATGGAGATTCATGGAGATTCATGAAGGAGATTCATGGAGATTCATGGAGATTCGTGGAGATTCATGGAGGAGATTCATGGAGATTCATGGAGGAGATTCATGGAGATTCATGGAGATTCATGGAGATTCATGGAGATTCATGGAGGAGATTCATGGAGATTCATGTGGGAGATTCATGGAGATTCATGGAGATTCATGGAGATTCATGGAGGAGATTCATGGAGATTCATGGAGATTCATGGAGATTCATGGAGATTCATGGAGGAGATTCATGGAGATTCATGGGGGAGATTCATGGAGATTCATGGAGATTCATGGAGATTCATGGAGGAGATTCATGGAGATTCATGGAGGAGATTCATGGAGATTCATGGAGATTCAGGGAGGAGATTCATGGAGATTCATGGAGATTCATGGAGATTCATGGAGATTCATGGAGGAGATTCATGGAGATTCATGGGGGAGATTCATGGAGATTCATGGAGATTCATGGAGGAGATTCATGGAGATTCATGGAGATTCGTGGAGATTCATGGAGGAGATTCATGGAGATTCATGGAGGAGATTCATGGAGATTCATGGAGATTCATGGAGATTCATGGAGATTCATGGAGGAGATTCATGGAGATTCATGGGGGAGATTCATGGAGATTCATGGAGATTCATGGAGATTCATGGAGGAGATTCATGGAGATTCATGGAGATTCGTGGAGATTCATGAAGGAGATTCATGGAGATTCATGGAGATTCATGGAGATTCATGGAGGAGATTCATGGAGATTCATGGAGATTCATGGAGATTCATGGAGGAGATTCATGGAGATTCATGGGGGAGATTCATGGAGATTCATGGAGATTCATGGAGATTCATGGAGGAGATTCATGGAGATTCATGGAGATTCATGGAGATTCATGGAGGAGATTCATGGAGATTCATGGAGGTTCATGGAGATTCATGGAGGAGATTCATGGAGATTCATGGAGATTCATGGAGATTCATGGAGGAGATTCATGGAGGAGATTCATGGAGATTCATGGAGATTCATGGAGGAGATTCATGGAGATTCATGGGGGAGATTCATGGAGATTCATGGAGATTCATGGAGATTCATGGAGGAGATTCATGGAGATTCATGGAGATTCGTGGAGATTCATGGAGGAGATTCATGGAGATTCATGAGATTCATGGAGATTCATGGAGATTCATGGAGGAGATTCATGGAGATTCATGGAGATTCATGGAGATTCATGGAGGAGATTTATGGAGATTCATGGAGATTCATGGAGATTCATGGAGGAGATTCATGGAGGAGATTCATGGAGGAGATTCATGGAGATTCAAGGGGGAGATTCATGGAGATTCATAGAGGAGATTCATGGAGATTCATGGAGATTCATGGAGATTCATGGAGGAGATTCATGGAGGAGATTCATGGAGATTCATGGAGATTCATGGAGGAGATTCGTGGAGATTCATGGAGATTCATGGAGATTCATGGAGGAGATTCATGGAGATTCATGGGGGAGATTCATGGAGATTCATGAAGATTCATGGAGATTCATGGAGGAGATTCATGGAGATTCATGGAGATTCATGAAGATTCATGGAGATTCATGGTGGAGATTCATGGAGAATCATGGGGGAGATTCATGGAGATTAATGGAGGAGATTCATGGAGATTCATGGAGATTCATGGAGATTCATGAAGGAGATTCATGGAGATTGATGGAGATTCATGGAGGAGATTGATGGAGATTCATGGAGATTCATGGAGATTCATGGAGGAGATTCATGGAGATTCATGGGGGAGATTCATGGAGATTCATGGAGATTCATGGAGATTCATGGAGGAGATTCATGGAGATTCATGGAGATTCATGGAGATTCATGGAGATTCATGGAGATTCATGGAGATTCATAGAGGAGATTCATGGAGATTCATGGAGATTCATGGAGATTCGTGGAGTAGATTCATGGAGATTCATGTAGGAGATTCATGGAGATTCATGGAGATTCATGGAGATTCATGGAGATTCATGGAGGAGATTCATGGAGATTCATGGAGATTCATGGAGATTCATGGAGATTCATGGAGGAGATTCATGGAGATTCATGGGGGAGATTCATGGGGGAGATTCATGGAGATTCATGGAGATTCATGGAGATTCATGAAGGAGATTCATGGAGATTCATGGAGATTCGTGGAGATTCATGGAGGAGATTCATGGAGATTCATGGAGGAGATTCATGGAGATTCATGGAGATTCATGGAGATTCATGGAGATTCATGGAGATTCATGGAGGAGATTCATGGAGATTCATGGGGGAGATTCATGGAGATTCATGGAGATTCATGGAGGAGATTCATGGAGATTCATGGAGAATCGTGGAGATTCATGAAGGAGATTCATGAAGGAGATTCATGGAGATTCATGGAGATTCATGGAGGAGATTCATGGAGATTCATGGAGATTCATGGAGATTCATGGAGGAGATTCATGGAGATTCATGGGGGAGATTCATGGAGATTCATGGAGATTCATGGAGATTCATGGAGGAGATTCATGGAGATTCATGGAGATTCATGGAGATTCATGAAGGAGATTCATGGAGATTCATGGAGATTCATGGAGATTCATGGAGGAGATTGATGGAGATTCATGGAGATTCATGGAGATTCATGGAGGAGATTCATGGAGATTCATGGGGGAGATTCATGGAGATTCATGGAGATTCATGGAGATTCATGGAGGAGATTCATGGAGATTCATGGAGATTCATGGAGATTCATGGAGATTCATGGAGATTCATGGAGATTCATGGAGATTCATGGAGATTCATGGAGATTCATGGAGATTCATAGAGGAGATTCATGGAGATTCATGGAGGAGATTCATGGAGATTCATGGAGATTCATGGAGATTCATGGAGATTCATGGAGGAGATTCATGGAGATTCATGGAGATTCATGGAGATTCATGGAGATTCATGTGGGAGATTCATGGAGATTCATGGAGATTCATGGAGGAGATTCATGGAGATTCATGGAGATTCATGGAGATTCATGGAGATTCATGGAGGAGATTCATGGAGATTCATGGGGGAGATTCATGGAGATTCATGGAGATTCATGGAGATTCATGGAGGAGATTCATGGAGATTCATGGAGATTCATGGAGGAGATTCATGGAGATTCATGGAGATTCAGGGAGGAGATTCATGGAGATTCATGGGGGAGATTCATGGAGATTCATGGAGATTCATGGAGATTCATGGAGGAGATTCATGGAGATTCATGGATATTCGTGGAGATTCATGAAGGAGATTCATGGAGATTCATGGAGATTCATGTAGATTCATGGAGGAGATTCATGGAGATTCATGGAGATTCATGGAGATTCATGGAGGAGATTCATGGAGATTCATGGAGATTCATGGAGGAGATTCATGGAGGAGATTCATGGAGATTCATGGGGGAGATTCATGGAGATTCATGGAGATTCATGGAGGAGATTCATGGAGATTCATGGAGATTCATGGAGATTCATGGAGATTCATGGAGGAGATTCATGGAGATTCATGGAGATTCATAGAGGAGATTCATGGAGATTCATGGAGATTCATGGAGATTCGTGGAGGAGATTCATGGAGATTCATGTAGGAGATTCATGGAGATTCATGGAGAATCATGGAGATTCATGGAGATTCATGGAGGAGATTCATGGAGATTCATGGAGATTCATGGAGATTCATGGAGATTCATGGAGGAGATTCATGGAGATTCATGGGGGAGATTCATGGGGGAGATTCATGGAGATTCATGGAGATTCATGGAGATTCATGAAGGAGATTCATGGAGATTCGTGGAGATTCATGGAGGAGATTCATGGAGATTCATGGAGGAGATTCATGGAGATTCATGGAGATTCATGGAGATTCATGGAGATTCATGGAGGAGATTCATGGAGATTCATGGGGGAGATTCATGGAGATTCATGGAGATTCATGGAGGAGATTCATGGAGATTCATGGAGAATCGTGGAGATTCATGAAGGAGATTCATGAAGGAGATTCATGGAGATTCATGGAGATTCATGGAGGAGATTCATGGAGATTCATGGAGATTCATGGAGATTCATGGAGGAGATTCATGGAGGAGATTCATGGAGATTCATGGGGGAGATTCATGGAGATTCATGGAGATTCATGGAGATTCATGGAGGAGATTCATGGAGATTCATGGAGATTCATGGAGATTCATGAAGGAGATTCATGGAGATTCATGGAGATTCATGGAGGAGATTGATGGAGATTCATGGAGATTCATGGAGATTCATGGAGGAGATTCATGGAGATTCATGGGGGAGATTCATGGAGATTCATGGAGATTCATGGAGATTCATGGAGGAGATTCATGGAGATTCATGGAGATTCATGGAGATTCATGGAGATTCATGGAGATTCATGGAGATTCATGGAGATTCATGGAGATTCATGGAGATTCATGGAGATTCATGGAGATTCATGGAGATTCGTGGAGATTCATGGAGATTCGTGGAGATTCATGGAGGAGATTCATGGAGATTCATGGAGATTCATGGAGATTCATGGAGATTCATGGAGGAGATTCATGGAGATTCATGGGGGAGATTCATGGAGATTCATGGAGATTCATGGAGATTCATGGAGGAGATTCATGGAGATTCATGGAGATTCATGGAGGAGATTCATGGAGATTCATGGAGATTCAGGGAGGAGATTCATGGAGATTCATGGGGGAGATTCATGGAGATTCATGGAGATTCATGGAGATTCATGGAGGAGATTCATGGAGATTCATGGAGATTTGTGGAGATTCATGAAGGAGATTCATGGAGATTCATGGAGATTCATGGAGATTCATGGAGGAGATTCATGGAGATTCATGGAGATTCATGGAGGAGATTCATGGAGATTCATGGGGGAGATTCATGGAGATTCATGGAGGAGATTCATGGAGATTCATGGAGATTCATAGAGGAGATTCATGGAGATTCATGGAGATTCATGGAGATTCGTGGAGGAGATTCATGGAGATTCATGTAGGAGATTCATGGAGATTCATGGAGATTCATGGAGATTCATGGAGATTCATGGAGGAGATTCATGGAGATTCATGGAGATTCATGGAGATTCATGGAGATTCATGGAGGAGATTCATGGAGATTCATGGGGGAGATTCATGGGGGAGATTCATGGAGATTCATGGAGATTCATGGAGATTCATGGAGATTCATGAAGGAGATTCATGGAGATTCATGGAGATTCGTGGAGATTCATGGAGGAGATTCATGGAGATTCATGGAGGAGATTCATGGAGATTCATGGAGATTCATGGAGATTCATGGAGATTCATGGAGGAGATTCATGGAGATTCATGGGGGAGATTCATGGAGATTCATGGAGATTCATGGAGGAGATTCATGGAGATTCATGGAGAATCGTGGAGATTCATGAAGGAGATTCATGAAGGAGATTCATGGAGATTCATGGAGATTCATGGAGGAGATTCATGGAGATTCATGGAGATTCATGGAGATTCATGGAGGAGATTCATGGAGATTCATGGGGGAGATTCATGGAGATTCATGGAGATTCATGGAGATTCATGGAGGAGATTCATGGAGATTCATGGAGATTCATGGAGATTCATGAAGGAGATTCATGGAGATTCATGGAGATTCATGGAGGAGATTGATGGAGATTCATGGAGATTCATGGAGATTCATGGAGGAGATTCATGGAGATTCATGGGGGAGATTCATGGAGATTCATGGAGATTCATGGAGGAGATTCATGGAGATTCATGGAGATTCATGGAGATTCATGGAGATTCATGGAGATTCATGGAGATTCATGGAGATTCATGGAGATTCATGGAGATTCATGGAGATTCATGGAGATTCATGGAGATTCGTGGAGATTCATGGAGATTCATGGAGGAGATTCATGGAGATTCATGGAGATTCATGGAGATTCATGTGGGAGATTCATGGAGATTCATGGAGATTCATGGAGGAGATTCATGGAGATTCATGGAGATTCATGGAGATTCATGGAGATTCATGGAGGAGATTCATGGAGATTCATGGGGGAGATTCATGGAGATTCATGGAGATTCATGGAGATTCATGGAGGAGATTCATGGAGATTCATGGAGATTCATGGAGATTCATAGAGGAGATTCATGGAGATTCATGGAGGAGATTCATGGAGATTCATGGAGATTCATGGGGGAGATTCATGGAGATTCATGGAGATTCATGGAGGAGATTCATGGAGGAGATTCATGGAGATTCATGGGGGAGATTCATGGAGATTCATGGAGATTCATGGAGATTCATGGAGATTCATGGAGATTCATGGAGATTCATGGAGGAGATTCATGGAGATTCATGGAGATTCATAGAGGAGATTCATGGAGATTCATGGAGATTCATGGAGATTCGTGGAGGAGATTCATGGAGATTCATGTAGGAGATTCATGGAGATTCATGGAGATTCATGGAGATTCATGGAGATTCATGGAGGAGATTCATGGAGATTCATGGAGATTCATGGAGATTCATGGAGATTCATGGAGGAGATTCATGGAGATTCATGGGGGAGATTCATGGGGGAGATTCATGGAGATTCATGGAGATTCATGGAGATTCATGAAGGAGATTCATGGAGATTCATGGAGATTCGTGGAGATTCATGGAGGAGATTCATGGAGATTCATGGAGGAGATTCATGGAGATTCATGGAGATTCATGGAGATTCATGGAGATTCATGGAGGAGATTCATGGAGATTCATGGGGGAGATTCATGGAGATTCATGGAGATTCATGGAGGAGATTCATGGAGATTCATGGAGAATCGTGGAGATTCATGAAGGAGATTCATGAAGGAGATTCATGGAGATTCATGGAGATTCATGGAGGAGATTCATGGAGATTCATGGAGATTCATGGAGATTCATGGAGGAGATTCATGGAGATTCATGGGGGAGATTCATGGAGATTCATGGAGATTCATGGAGATTCATGGAGGAGATTCATGGAGATTCATGGAGATTCATGAAGGAGATTCATGGAGATTCATGGAGATTCATGGAGATTCATGGAGATTCATGGAGATTCGTGGAGATTCATGGAGATTCATGGAGATTCATGGAGGAGATTCATGGAGATTCATGGAGATTCATGGAGATTCATGGAGATTCATGTGGGAGATTCATGGAGATTCATGGAGATTCATGGAGATTCATGGAGGAGATTCATGGAGATTCATGGAGATTCATGGAGATTCATGGAGATTCATGGAGGAGATTCATGGAGATTCATGGGGGAGATTCATGGAGATTCATGGAGATTCATGGAGATTCATGGAGGAGATTCATGGAGATTCATGGAGGAGATTCATGGAGATTCATGGAGATTCAGGGAGGAGATTCATGGAGATTCATGGAGATTCATGGAGATTCATGGAGATTCATGGAGGAGATTCATGGAGATTCATGGAGATTCATGGAGATTCATGGAGATTCATGGGGGAGATTCATGAAGGAGATTCATGGAGATTCATGGAGATTCATGGAGATTCATGGGGGAGATTCATGGAGATTCATGGAGATTCATGGAGATTCATGGAGATTCATAGAGGAGATTCATGGAGATTCATGGAGGAGATTCATGGAGATTCATGGAGATTCATGGGGGAGATTCATGGAGATTCATGGAGATTCATGGAGGAGATTCATGGAGGAGATTCATGGAGATTCATGGGGGAGATTCATGGAGAATCATGGAGATTCATGGAGGAGATTCATGGAGATTCATGGAGATTCATGGAGATTCATGGAGATTCATGGAGGAGATTCATGGAGATTCATGGAGATTCATAGAGGAGATTCATGGAGATTCATGGAGATTCATGGAGATTCGTGGAGGAGATTCATGGAGATTCATGTAGGAGATTCATGGAGATTCATGGAGATTCATGGAGATTCATGGAGATTCATGGAGGAGATTCATGGAGATTCATGGAGATTCATGGAGATTCATGGAGATTCATGGAGGAGATTCATGGAGACTCATGGTGGAGATTCATGGGGGAGATTCATGGAGATTCATGGAGATTCATGGAGATTCATGAAGGAGATTCATGGAGATTCATGGACATTCGTGGAGATTCATGGAGGAGATTCATGGAGATTCATGGAGGAGATTCATGGAGATTCATGGAGATTCATGGAGATTCATGGAGATTCATGGAGGAGATTCATGGAGATTCATGGGGGAGATTCATGGAGATTCATGGAGATTCATGGAGGAGATTCATGGAGATTCATGGAGAATCGTGGAGATTCATGAAGGAGATTCATGAAGGAGATTCATGGAGATTCATGGAGATTCATGGAGGAGATTCATGGAGATTCATGGAGATTCATGGAGATTCATGGAGGAGATTCATGGAGATTCATGGGGGAGATTCATGGAGATTCATGGAGATTCATGGAGATTCATGGAGGAGATTCATGGAGATTCATGGAGATTCATGGAGTTTCATGAAGGAGATTCATGGAGATTCATGGAGATTCATGGAGATTCATGGAGGAGATTGATGGAGATTCATGGAGATTCATGGGGATTCATGGAGGAGATTCATGGAGATTCATGGGGGAGATTCATGGAGATTCATGGAGATTCATGGAGATTCATAGAGGAGATTCATTGAGATTCATGGAGGAGATTCATGGAGATTCATGGAGATTCATGGGGGAGATTCATGGAGATTCATGGAGATTCATGGAGGAGATTCATGGAGGAGATTCATGGAGATTCATGGGGGAGATTCATGGAGATTCATGGAGATTCATGGAGGAGATTCATGGAGATTCATGGAGATTCATGGAGGAGATTCATGGAGATTCATGGAGATTCATAGAGGAGATTCATGGAGATTCATGGAGATTCATGGAGATTCGTGGAGGAGATTCATGGAGATTCATGTAGGAGATTCATGGAGATTCATGGAGATTCATGGAGATTCATGGAGATTCATGGAGATTCATGGAGATTCATGGAGGAGATTCATGGAGATTCATGGAGATTCATGGAGATTCATGGAGATTCATGGAGGAGATTCATGGAGATTCATGGGGGAGATTCATGGGGGAGATTCATGGAGATTCATGGAGATTCATGGAGATTCATGAAGGAGATTCATGGAGATTCATGGAGATTCGTGGAGATTCATGGAGGAGATTCATGGAGATTCATGGAGGAGATTCATGGAGATTCATGGAGATTCATGGAGATTCATGGAGATTCATGGAGGAGATTCATGGAGATTCATGGGGGAGATTCATGGAGATTCATGGAGATTCATGGAGGAGATTCATGGAGATTCATGGAGAATCGTGGAGATTCATGAAGGAGATTCATGAAGGAGATTCATGGAGATTCATGGAGATTCATGGAGGAGATTCATGGAGATTCATGGAGATTCATGGAGGAGATTCATGGAGATTCATGGGGGAGATTCATGGAGATTCATGGAGATTCATGGAGATTCATGAAGGAGATTCATGGAGATTCATGGAGATTCATGGAGATTCATGGAGATTCATGGAGATTCGTGGAGATTCATGGAGATTCATGGAGATTCATGGAGGAGATTCATGGAGATTCATGGAGATTCATGGAGATTCATGGAGGAGATTCATGGAGATTCATGGAGATTCATGGAGGAGATTCATGGAGATTCATGGGGGAGATTCATGGAGATTCATGGAGATTCATGGAGGAGATTCATGGAGATTCATGGAGGAGATTCATGGAGATTCATGGAGATTCAGGGAGGAGATTCATGGAGATTCATGGAGATTCATGGAGATTCATGGAGATTCATGGAGGAGATTCATGGAGATTCATGGAGATTCATGGAGATTCATGGAGATTCATGGGGGAGATTCATGAAGGAGATTCATGGAGATTCATGGAGATTCATGGAGGAGATTCATGGAGATTCATGGGGGAGATTCATGGAGATTCATGGAGATTCATGGAGATTCATGGAGATTCATAGAGGAGATTCATGGAGATTCATGGAGGAGATTCATGGAGATTCATGGAGATTCATGGGGGAGATTCATGGAGATTCATGGAGATTCATGGAGGAGATTCATGGAGGAGATTCATGGAGATTCATGGGGGAGATTCATGGAGATTCATGGAGATTCATGGAGGAGATTCATGGAGATTCATGGAGATTCATGGAGATTCATGGAGATTCATGGAGGAGATTCATGGAGATTCATGGAGATTCATAGAGGAGATTCATGGAGATTCATGGAGATTCATGGAGATTCGTGGAGGAGATTCATGGAGATTCATGTAGGAGATTCATGGAGATTCATGGAGATTCATGGAGATTCATGGAGATTCATGGAGGAGATTCATGGAGATTCATGGAGATTCATGGAGATTCATGGAGATTCATGGAGGAGATTCATGGAGATTCATGGGGGAGATTCATGGGGGAGATTCATGGAGATTCATGGAGATTCATGGAGATTCATGGAGGAGATTCATGGAGATTCATGGAGATTCATGGAGGAGATTCATGGAGATTCATGGGGGAGATTCATGGAGATTCATGGAGATTCATGGAGATTCATGGAGATTCATAGAGGAGATTCATGGAGATTCATGGAGGAGATTCATGGAGATTCATGGAGATTCATGGTGGAGATTCATGGAGATTCATGGAGATTCATGGAGGAGATTCATGGAGGAGATTCATGGAGATTCATGGGGGAGATTCATGGAGATTCATGGAGATTCATGGAGGAGATTCATGGAGATTCATGGAGATTCATGGAGATTCATGGAGATTCATGGAGGAGATTCATGGAGATTCATGGAGATTCATAGAGGAGATTCATGGAGATTCATGGAGATTCATGGAGATTCGTGGAGGAGATTCATGGAGATTCATGTAGGAGATTCATGGAGATTCATGGAGATTCATGGAGATTCATGGAGATTCATGGAGGAGATTCATGGAGATTCATGGAGATTCATGGAGATTCATGGAGATTCATGGAGATTCATGGAGGAGATTCATGGAGATTCATGGGGGAGATTCATGGGGGAGATTCATGGAGATTCATGGAGATTCATGGAGATTCATGAAGGAGATTCATGGAGATTCATGGAGATTCGTGGAGATTCATGGAGGAGATTCATGGAGATTCATGGAGATTCATGGAGATTCATGGAGGAGATTCATGGAGATTCATGGGGGAGATTCATGGAGATTCATGGAGATTCATGGAGGAGATTCATGGAGATTCATGGAGAATCGTGGAGATTCATGAAGGAGATTCATGAAGGAGATTCATGGAGATTCATGGAGATTCATGGAGGAGATTCATGGAGATTCATGGAGATTCATGGAGATTCATGGAGGAGATTCATGGAGATTCATGGGGGAGATTCATGGAGATTCATGGAGATTCATGGAGATTCATGGAGGAGATTCATGGAGATTCATGGAGATTCATGGAGATTCATGAAGGAGATTCATGGAGATTCATGGAGATTCATGGAGATTCATGGAGATTCATGGAGATTCGTGGAGATTCATGGAGATTCATGGAGATTCACGGAGGAGATTCATGGAGATTCATGGAGATTCATGGAGATTCATGGAGATTCATGTGGGAGATTCATGGAGATTCATGGAGATTCATGGAGATTCATGGAGGAGATTCATGGAGATTCATGGAGATTCATGGAGATTCATGGAGATTCATGGAGGAGATTCATGGAGATTCATGGGGGAGATTCATGGAGATTCATGGAGATTCATGGAGATTCATGGAGGAGATTCATGGAGATTCATGGAGGAGATTCATGGAGATTCATGGAGATTCAGGGAGGAGATTCATGGAGATTCATGGAGATTCATGGAGATTCATGGAGATTCATGGAGGAGATTCATGGAGATTCATGGAGATTCATGGAGATTCATGGAGATTCATGGGGGAGATTCATGAAGGAGATTCATGGAGATTCATGGAGATTCATGGAGGAGATTCATGGAGATTCATGGGGGAGATTCATGGAGATTCATGGAGATTCATGGAGATTCATGGAGATTCATAGAGGAGATTCATGGAGATTCATGGAGGAGATTCATGGAGATTCATGGAGATTCATGGGGGAGATTCATGGAGATTCATGGAGATTCATGGAGGAGATTCATGGAGGAGATTCATGGAGATTCATGGGGGAGATTCATGGAGATTCATGGAGATTCATGGAGGAGATTCATGGAGATTCATGGAGATTCATGGAGATTCATGGAGATTCATGGAGGAGATTCATGGAGATTCATGGAGATTCATAGAGGAGATTCATGGAGATTCATGGAGATTCATGGAGATTCGTGGAGGAGATTCATGGAGATTCATGTAGGAGATTCATGGAGATTCATGGAGATTCATGGAGATTCATGGAGATTCATGGAGGAGATTCATGGAGATTCATGGAGATTCATGGAGATTCATGGAGATTCATGGAGGAGATTCATGGAGATTCATGGGGGAGATTCATGGGGGAGATTCATGGAGATTCATGGAGATTCATGGAGATTCATGAAGGAGATTCATGGAGATTCATGGACATTCGTGGAGATTCATGGAGGAGATTCATGGAGATTCATGGAGGAGATTCATGGAGATTCATGGAGATTCATGGAGATTCATGGAGATTCATGGAGATTCATGGAGGAGATTCATGGAGATTCATGGGGGAGATTCATGGAGATTCATGGAGATTCATGGAGGAGATTCATGGAGATTCATGGAGAATCGTGGAGATTCATGAAGGAGATTCATGAAGGAGATTCATGGAGATTCATGGAGATTCATGGAGGAGATTCATGGAGATTCATGGAGATTCATGGAGATTCATGGAGGAGATTCATGGAGATTCATGGGGGAGATTCATGGAGATTCATGGAGATTCATGGAGATTCATGGAGGAGATTCATGGAGATTCATGGAGATTCATGGAGTTTCATGAAGGAGATTCATGGAGATTCATGGAGATTCATGGAGATTCATGGAGGAGATTGATGGAGATTCATGGAGATTCATGGGGATTCATGGAGGAGATTCATGGAGATTCATGGGGGAGATTCATGGAGATTCATGGAGATTCATGGAGATTCATGGAGGAGATTCATGGAGATTCATGGAGATTCATGGAGATTCATGGAGATTCATGGAGATTCATGGAGATTCATGGAGATTCATGGAGATTCATGGAGATTCATGGAGATTCATGGAGATTCATGGAGATTCATGGAGATTCATGGAGATTCATGGAGATTCATGGAGATTCGTGGAGATTCATGGAGATTCATGGAGATTCATGGAGGAGATTCATGGAGATTCATGGAGATTCATGGAGATTCATGGAGATTCATGTGGGAGATTCATGGAGATTCATGGAGATTCATGGAGATTCATGGAGATTCATGGAGATTCATGGAGATTCATGGAGATTCATGGAGGAGATTCATGGAGATTCATGGGGGAGATTCATGGAGATTCATGGAGATTCATGGAGATTCATGGAGGAGATTCATGGAGATTCATGGAGATTCATGGAGGAGATTCATGGAGATTCATGGAGATTCAGGGAGGAGATTCATGGAGATTCATGGGGGAGATTCATGGAGATTCATGGAGATTCATGGAGATTCATGGAGGAGATTCATGGAGATTCATGGAGATTCATGGAGATTCATGGAGATTCATGGAGGAGATTCATGGAGATTCATGGGGGAGATTCATGGAGATTCATGGAGATTCATGGAGGAGATTCATGGAGATTCATGGAGAATCGTGGAGATTCATGAAGGAGATTCATGAAGGAGATTCATGGAGATTCATGGAGATTCATGGAGGAGATTCATGGAGATTCATGGAGATTCATGGAGATTCATGGAGGAGATTCATGGAGATTCATGGGGGAGATTCATGGAGATTCATGGAGATTCATGGAGATTCATGGAGCAGATTCATGGAGATTCATGGAGATTCATGGAGATTCATGAAGGAGATTCATGGAGATTCATGGAGATTCATGGAGATTCATGGAGGAGATTGATGGAGATTCATGGAGATTCATGGGGATTCATGGAGGAGATTCATGGAGATTCATGGGGGAGATTCATGGAGATTCATGGAGATTCATGGAGATTCATGGAGGAGATTCATGGAGATTCATGGAGATTCATGGAGATTCATGGAGATTCATGGAGATTCATGGAGATTCATGGAGATTCATGGAGATTCATGGAGATTCATGGAGATTCGTGGAGATTCATGGAGATTCATGGAGATTCATGGAGGAGATTCATGGAGATTCATGGAGATTCATGGAGATTCATGGAGATTCATGTGGGAGATTCATGGAGATTCATGGAGATTCATGGAGGAGATTCATGGAGATTCATGGAGATTCATGGAGATTCATGGAGATTCATGGAGGAGATTCATGGAGATTCATGGGGGAGATTCATGGAGATTCATGGAGATTCATGGAGATTCATGGAGGAGATTCATGGAGATTCATGGAGATTCATGGAGGAGATTCATGGAGATTCATGGAGATTCAGGGAGGAGATTCATGGAGATTCATGGGGGAGATTCATGGAGATTCATGGAGATTCATGGAGATTCATGGAGGAGATTCATGGAGATTCATGGAGATTCATGGAGATTCATGGAGGAGATTCATGGAGATTCATGGGGGAGATTCATGGAGATTCATGGAGATTCATGGAGATTCATGGAGCAGATTCATGGAGATTCATGGAGATTCATGGAGATTCATGAAGGAGATTCATGGAGATTCATGGAGATTCATGGAGATTCATGGAGGAGATTGATGGAGATTCATGGAGATTCATGGGGATTCATGGAGGAGATTCATGGAGATTCATGGGGGAGATTCATGGAGATTCATGGAGATTCATGGAGATTCATGGAGGAGATTCATGGAGATTCATGGAGATTCATGGAGATTCATGGAGATTCATGGAGATTCATGGAGATTCATGGAGATTCATGGAGATTCATGGAGATTCATGGAGATTCATGGAGATTCATGGAGATTCGTGGAGATTCATGGAGATTCATGGAGATTCATGGAGGAGATTCATGGAGATTCATGGAGATTCATGGAGATTCATGGAGATTCATGTGGGAGATTCATGGAGATTCATGGAGATTCATGGAGGAGATTCATGGAGATTCATGGAGATTCATGGAGATTCATGGAGATTCATGGAGGAGATTCATGGAGATTCATGGGGGAGATTCATGGAGATTCATGGAGATTCATGGAGATTCATGGAGGAGATTCATGGAGATTCATGGAGATTCATGGAGGAGATTCATGGAGATTCATGGAGATTCAGGGAGGAGATTCATGGAGATTCATGGGGGAGATTCATGGAGATTCATGGAGATTCATGGAGATTCATGGAGGAGATTCATGGAGATTCATGGAGATTCGTGGAGATTCATGAAGGAGATTCATGGAGATTCATGGAGATTCATGGAGATTCATGGAGGAGATTCATGGAGATTCATGGAGATTCATGGAGGAGATTCATGGAGATTCATGGGGGAGATTCATGGAGATTCATGGAGGAGATTCATGGAGATTCATGGAGATTCATAGAGGAGATTCATGGAGATTCATGGAGATTCATGGAGATTCGTGGAGGAGATTCATGGAGATTCATGTAGGAGATTCATGGAGATTCATGGAGATTCATGGAGATTCATGGACATTCATGGAGGAGATTCATGGAGATTCATGGAGATTCATGGAGATTCATGGAGATTCATGGAGGAGATTCATGGAGATTCATGGGGGAGATTCATGGGGGAGATTCATGGAGATTCATGGAGATTCATGGAGATTCATGAAGGAGATTCATGGAGATTCATGGAGATTCGTGGAGATTCATGGAGGAGATTCATGGAGATTCATGGAGGAGATTCATGGAGATTCATGGAGATTCATGGAGATTCATGGAGATTCATGGAGGAGATTCATGGAGATTCATGGGGGAGATTCATGGAGATTCATGGAGATTCATGGAGGAGATTCATGGAGATTCATGGAGAATCGTGGAGATTCATGAAGGAGATTCAGGGAGGAGATTCATGGAGATTCATGGGGGAGATTCATGGAGATTCATGGAGATTCATGGAGATTCATGGAGGAGATTCATGGAGATTCATGGAGATTCGTGGAGATTCATGAAGGAGATTCATGGAGATTCATGGAGATTCATGGAGATTCATGGAGGAGATTCATGGAGATTCATGGAGATTCATGGAGGAGATTCATGGAGATTCATGGGGGAGATTCATGGAGATTCATGGAGGAGATTCATGGAGATTCATGGAGATTCATAGAGGAGATTCATGGAGATTCATGGAGATTCATGGAGATTCGTGGAGGAGATTCATGGAGATTCATGTAGGAGATTCATGGAGATTCATGGAGATTCATGGAGATTCATGGACATTCATGGAGGAGATTCATGGAGATTCATGGAGATTCATGGAGATTCATGGAGATTCATGGAGGAGATTCATGGAGATTCATGGGGGAGATTCATGGGGGAGATTCATGGAGATTCATGGAGATTCATGGAGATTCATGAAGGAGATTCATGGAGATTCATGGAGATTCGTGGAGATTCATGGAGGAGATTCATGGAGATTCATGGAGGAGATTCATGGAGATTCATGGAGATTCATGGAGATTCATGGAGATTCATGGAGGAGATTCATGGAGATTCATGGGGGAGATTCATGGAGATTCATGGAGATTCATGGAGGAGATTCATGGAGATTCATGGAGAATCGTGGAGATTCATGAAGGAGATTCATGAAGGAGATTCATGGAGATTCATGGAGATTCATGGAGGAGATTCATGGAGATTCATGGAGATTCATGGAGATTCATGGAGGAGATTCATGGAGATTCATGGGGGAGATTCATGGAGATTCATGGAGATTCATGGAGATTCATGGAGGAGATTCATGGAGATTCATGGAGATTCATGGAGATTCATGAAGGAGATTCATGGAGATTCATGGAGATTCATGGAGATTCATGGAGGAGATTGATGGAGATTCATGGAGATTCATGGAGATTCATGGAGGAGATTCATGGAGATTCATGGGGAGATTCATGGAGATTCATGGAGATTCATGGAGATTCATGGAGGAGATTCATGGAGGAGATTCATGGAGATTCATGGAGATTCATGGAGATTCATGGAGATTCATGGAGATTCATGGAGATTCATGGAGATTCATGGAGATTCATGGAGATTCATGGAGATTCATGGAGATTCGTGGAGATTCATGGAGATTCATGGAGATTCATGGAGGAGATTCATGGAGATTCATGGAGATTCATGGAGATTCATGTGGGAGATTCATGGAGATTCATGGAGATTCATGGAGGAGATTCATGGAGATTCATGGAGATTCATGGAGATTCATGGAGATTCATGGAGGAGATTCATGGAGATTCATGGGGGAGATTCATGGAGATTCATGGAGATTCATGGAGATTCATGGAGGAGATTCATGGAGATTCATGGAGATTCATGGAGGAGATTCATGGAGATTCATGGAGATTCAGGGAGGAGATTCATGGAGATTCATGGGGGAGATTCATGGAGATTCATGGAGATTCATGGAGATTCATGGAGGAGATTCATGGAGATTCATGGAGATTCGTGGAGATTCATGAAGGAGATTCATGGAGATTCATGGAGATTCATGGAGATTCATGGAGGAGATTCATGGAGATTCATGGAGATTCATGGAGGAGATTCATGGAGATTCATGGGGGAGATTCATGGAGATTCATGGAGATTCATGGAGATTCATGGAGGAGATTCATGGAGATTCATGGAGATTCATGGAGGAGATTCATGGAGATTCATGGAGATTCATGGAGATTCATGGAGGAGATTCATGGAGATTCATGGGGGAGATTCATGGAGATTCATGGAGATTCATGGAGATTCATGGAGATTCATGAAGGAGATTCATGGAGATTCATGGAGATTCGTGGAGATTCATGGAGGAGATTCATGGAGATTCATGGAGATTCATGGAGATTCATGGAGGAGATTCATGGAGGAGATTCATGGAGATTCATGGAGATTCATGGAGGAGATTCATGGAGATTCATGGGGGAGATTCATGGAGATTCATGGAGATTCATGGAGATTCATGGAGGAGATTCATGGAGATTCGTGGAGATTCATGGAGGAGATTCATGGAGATTCATGGAGATTCATGGAGATTCATGGAGGAGATTCATGGAGATTCATGGAGATTCATGGAGATTCATGGAGGAGATTTATGGAGATTCATGGAGATTCATGGAGATTCATGGAGGAGATTCATGGAGGAGATTCATGGAGGAGATTCATGGAGATTCAAGGGGGAGATTCATGGAGATTCATAGAGGAGATTCATGGAGATTCATGGAGATTCATGGAGATTCATGGAGGAGATTCATGGAGGATATTCATGGAGATTCATGGAGATTCATGGAGGAGATTCGTGGAGATTCATGGAGATTCATGGAGATTCATGGAGGAGATTCATGGAGATTCATGGGGGAGATTCATGGAGATTCATGAAGATTCATGGAGATTCATGGAGGAGATTCATGGAGATTCATGGAGATTCATGAAGATTCATGGAGATTCATGGAGGAGATTCATGGAGAATCATGGGGGAGATTCATGGAGATTAATGGAGGAGATTCATGGAGATTCATGGAGATTCATGGAGATTCATGAAGGAGATTCATGGAGATTGATGGAGATTCATGGAGGAGATTGATGGAGATTCATGGAGATTCATGGAGATTCGTGGAGGAGATTCATGGAGATTCATGGAGATTCATGGAGATTCATGGAGATTCATGGAGATTCATGGAGATTCATGGAGATTCATGGAGATTCATGCAGATTCATGGAGGAGATTCATGGAGATTCATGGGGGAGATTCATGGAGATTCATGGAGATTCATGGAGGAGATTCATGGAGATTCATGGAGAATCGTGGAGATTCATGAAGGAGATTCATGGAGATTCATGGAGATTCATGGAGGAGATTCATGGAGATTCATGGAGATTCATGGAGATTCATGAAGGAGATTCATGGAGATTCATGGAGATTTTGTGGAGGAGATTCATGGAGATTCATGGAGATTCATGGAGATTCATGAAGGAGATTCATGGAGATTCATGGAGATTCGTGGAGATTCATGGAGGAGATTCATGGAGATTCATGGAGGAGATTCATGGAGATTCATGGAGATTCATGGAGATTCATGGAGATTCATGGAGATTCATGGAGGAGATTCATGGAGATTCATGGGGGAGATTCATGGAGGAGATTCATGGAGATTCATGGAGATTCATGGAGGAGATTCATGGAGATTCATGGAGATTCATGGAGATTCATGGAGATTCATGGAGGAGATTCATGGAGATTCATGGGGGAGATTCATGGGGGAGATTCATGGAGATTCATGGAGATTCATGGAGATTCATGAAGGAGATTCATGGAGATTCATGGAGATTCGTGGAGATTCATGGAGGAGATTCATGGAGATTCATGGAGGAGATTCATGGAGATTCATGGAGATTCATGGAGATTCGTGGAGATTCATGAAGGAGATTCATGGAGATTCATGGAGATTCGTGGAGATTCATGGAGATTCATGGAGATTCATGGAGATTCATGGAGATTCATGGAGGAGATTGATGGAGATTCATGGAGATTCATGGAGATTCATGGAGGAGATTCATGGAGATTCATGGGGGAGATTCATGGAGATTCATGGAGATTCATGGAGATTCATGGAGGAGATTCATGGAGATTCATGGGGGAGATTCATGGAGATTCATGGAGATTCATGGAGGAGATTCATGGAGATTCATGGAGATTCGTGGAGATTCATGAAGGAGATTCATGGAGATTTATGGAGATTCATGGAGATTCATGGAGATTCATGGAGGAGATTCATGGAGATTCATGGGGGAGATTCATGGAGATTCATGGAGATTCATGGAGATTCGTGGAGATTCATGAAGGAGATTCATGGAGATTCATGGAGGAGATTCATGGAGATTCATGGAGATTCATGGAGGAGATTCATGGAGGAGATTCGTGGAGATTCATGGAGATTCATGGAGATTCATGGAGGAGATTCATGGAGATTCATGGGGGAGATTCATGGAGATTCATGGAGATTCATGGAGATTCATGGGGGAGATTGATGGAGATTCATGAAGGAGATTCATGGAGATTCATGGAGATTCGTGGAGATTCATGGAGATTCATGGAGGAGATTCATGGAGATTCATGGAGATTCATGGAGATTCATGGAGATTCATGGAGGAGATTCATGGAGATTCATGGGGGAGATTCATGGAGATTCATGGAGATTCATGGAGGAGATTCATGGAGATTCATGGAGATTCGTGGAGATTCATGAAGGAGATTCATGGAGATTTATGGAGATTCATGGAGATTCATGGAGATTCATGGAGGAGATTCATGGAGATTCATGGGGGAGATTCATGGAGATTCATGGAGATTCATGGAGATTCATGGAGATTCATGGAGATTCATGGAGATGCATGGAGATTCATGGAGATTCATGGAGATTCATGGAGGAGATTCATGGAGATTCATGGGGGAGATTCATGGAGATTCATGGAGATTCATGGAGATTCATGGAGGAGATTCATGGAGATTCATGGAGATTCGTGGAGATTCATGAAGGAGATTCATGGAGATTCATGGAGGAGATTCATGGAGATTCATGGAGATTCATGGAGGAGATTCATGGAGGAGATTCGTGGAGATTCATGGAGATTCATGGAGATTAATGGAGGAGATTCATGGAGATTCATGGGGGAGATTCATGGAGATTCATGGAGATTCATGGAGATTCATGGGGGAGATTCATGGAGATTCATGGAGATTCATGGAGATTCATGGAGATTCATGGAGGAGATTCATGGAGATTCATGGAGATTCATGGAAATTCATGGAGGAGATTCATGGAGATTCATGGGGGAGATTGATGGAGATTCATGAAGGAGATTCATGGAGATTCATGGAGATTCGTGGAGATTCATGGAGATTCATGGAGGAGATTCATGGAGATTCATGGAGATTCATGGAGATTCATGGAGATTCATGGAGGAGATTCATGGAGATTCATGGGGGAGATTCATGGAGATTCATGGAGATTCATGGAGGAGATTCATGGAGATTCATGGAGATTCGTGGAGATTCATGAAGGAGATTCATGGAGATTTATGGAGATTCATGGAGATTCATGGAGATTCATGGAGGAGATTCATGGAGATTCATGGGGGAGATTCATGGAGATTCATGGAGATTCATGGAGATTCATGAAGGAGATTCATGGAGATTCATGGAGATTCGTGGAGATTCATGGAGGAGATTCATGGAGATTCATGGAGATTCATGGAGATTCATGGAGGAGATTCATGGAGATTCATGGGGGAGATTCATGGAGATTCATGGAGATTCATGGAGGAGATTCATGGAGATTCATGGAGATTCGTGGAGATTCATGAAGGAGATTCATGGAGATTCATGGAGGAGATTCATGGAGATTCATGGAGATTCATGGAGGAGATTCATGGAGGAGATTCGTGGAGATTCATGGAGATTCATGGAGATTCATGGAGGAGATTCATGGAGATTCATGTGGGAGATTCATGGAGATTCATGGAGATTCATGGAGATTCATGGGGGAGATTCATGGAGATTCATGGAGATTCATGGAGATTCATGGAGATTCATGGAGGAGATTCATGGAGATTCATGGAGATTCATGGAGATTCATGGAGGAGATTCATGGAGATTCATGGGGGAGATTCATGGAGATTCATGAAGGAGATTCATGGAGATTCATGGAGATTCGTGGAGATTCATGGAGATTCATGGAGGAGATTCATGGAGATTCATGGAGATTCATGGAGATTCGTGGAGATTCATGGAGGAGATTCATGGAGATTCATGGTGGAGATTCATGGAGATTCATGGAGATTCATGGAGGAGATTCATGGAGATTCATGGAGATTCGTGGAGATTCATGAAGGAGATTCATGGAGATTTATGGAGATTCATGGAGATTCATGGAGATTCATGGAGGAGATTCATGGAGATTCATGGGGGAGATTCATGGAGATTCATGGAGATTCATGGAGATTCATGAAGGAGATTCATGGAGATTCATGGAGATTCGTGGAGATTCATGGAGGAGATTCATGGAGATTCATGGAGATTCATGGAGATTCATGAAGGAGATTCATGGAGATTCATGTGGAGATTCATGGAGATTCATGGAGATTCATGGAGATTCATGAAGGAGATTCATGGAGATTCATGGAGATTCGTGGAGATTCATGGAGGAGATTCATGGAGATTCATGGAGGAGATTCATGGAGATTCATGGAGATTCATGGAGATTCATGGAGATTCATGGAGGAGATTCATGGAGATTCATGGGGAGATTCATGGAGATTCATGGAGATTCATGGAGATTCATGGAGATTCATGGAGATTCATGGAGGAGATTCATGGAGATTCATGGAGATTCGTGGAGATTCATGAAGGAGATTCATGGAGATTCATGGAGGAGATTCATGGAGATTCGTGGAGATTCATGGAGATTCATGGAGGAGATTCATGGAGATTCATGGGGGAGATTCATGGAGATTCATGGAGATTCATGGAGATTCATGGAGGAGATTCATGGAGATTCATGGAGATTCATGGAGATTCATGGAGATTCATGGAGATTCATGGAGATTCATGGAGGAGATTCATGGAGATTCATGGGGGAGATTCATGGAGATTCATGGAGATTCATGGAGGAGATTCATGGAGATTCATGGAGATTCGTGGAGATTCATGAAGGAGATTCATGGAGATTTATGGAGATTCATGGAGATTCATGGAGATTCATGGAGGAGATTCATGGAGATTCATGGAGATTCATGGAGATTCATGGAGATTCATGAGGAGATTCATGGAGATTCATGGAGATTCGTGGAGATTCATGGAGGAGATTCATGGAGATTCATGGAGATTCATGGAGATTCATGGAGGAGATTCATGGAGATTCATGGGGGAGATTCATGGAGATTCATGGAGATTCATGGAGGAGATTCATGGAGATTCATGGAGATTCGTGGAGATTCATGAAGGAGATTCATGGAGATTCATGGAGGAGATTCATGGAGATTCATGGAGATTCATGGAGGAGATTCATGGAGGAGATTCGTGGAGATTCATGGAGATTCATGGAGATTCATGGAGGGAGATTCATGGAGATTCATGTGGGAGATTCATGGAGATTCATGGAGATTCATGGAGATTCATGGGGGAGATTCATGGAGATTCATGGAGATTCATGGAGATTCATGGAGATTCATGGAGGAGATTCATGGAGATTCATGGAGATTCATGGAGATTCATGGAGGAGATTCATGGAGATTCATGGGGAGATTCATGGAGATTCATGAAGGAGATTCATGGAGATTCATGGAGATTCGTGGAGATTCATGGAGATTCATGGAGGAGATTCATGGAGATTCATGGAGATTCATGGAGATTCGTGGAGATTCATGGAGGAGATTCATGGAGATTCATGGGGGAGATTCATGGAGATTCATGGAGATTCATGGGAGGAGATTCATGGAGATTCATGGAGATTCGTGGAGATTCATGAAGGAGATTCATGGAGATTTATGGAGATTCATGGAGATTCATGGAGATTCATGGAGGAGATTCATGGAGATTCATGGGGGAGATTCATGGAGATTCATGGAGATTCATGGAGATTCATGAAGGAGATTCATGGAGATTCATGGAGATTCGTGGAGATTCATGGAGGAGATTCATGGAGATTCATGGAGATTCATGGAGATTCATGAAGGAGATTCATGGAGATTCATGTGGGAGATTCATGGAGATTCATGGAGATTCATGGAGATTCATGAAGGAGATTCATGGAGATTCATGGAGATTCGTGGAGATTCATGGAGGAGATTCATGGAGATTCATGGAGGAGATTCATGGAGATTCATGGAGATTCATGGAGATTCATGGAGATTCATGGAGGAGATTCATGGAGATTCATGGGGGAGATTCATGGAGATTCATGGAGATTCATGGAGATTCATGGAGATTCATGGAGATTCATGGAGGAGATTCATGGAGATTCATGGAGATTCGTGGAGATTCATGAAGGAGATTCATGGAGATTCATGGAGGAGATTCATGGAGATTCGTGGAGATTCATGGAGATTCATGGAGGAGATTCATGGAGATTCATGGGGGAGATTCATGGAGATTCATGGAGATTCATGGAGATTCATGGAGGAGATTCATGGAGATTCATGGAGATTCATGGAGATTCATGGAGATTCATGGAGATTCATGGAGATTCATGGAGGAGATTCATGGAGATTCATGGAGATTCATGGAGATTCATGGAGGAGATTCATGGAGGAGATTCATGGAGATTCATGGAGGAGATTCATGGAGATTCATGGAGATTCATGGAGATTCATGGAGGAGATTCATGGGGAGATTCATGGAGATTCATGGAGATTCATGGAGGAGATTCATGGAGATTCATGGAGATTCATGGAGATTCATGGAGGAGATTCATGGAGATTCATGGAGATTCATGGAGATTCATGGAGGAGATTCATGGAGATTCATGGGGGAGATTCATGGAGATTCATGGAGATTCATGGAGATTCATGAAGGAGATTCATGGAGATTCATGGAGATTCGTGGAGATTCATGGAGGAGATTCATAGAGATTCATGGAGGAGATTCATGGAGGAGATTCATGGAGATTCATGGAGATTCATGGAGATTCATGGAGATTCATGGAGGAGATTCATGGAGATTCATGGAGATTCATGGAGGAGATTTATGGAGATTCATGGAGGAGATTCATGGAGATTCATGGGGGAGATTCATGGAGATTCATGGAGATTCATGGAGATTCATGGAGGAGATTCATGGAGATTCATGGGGGAGATTCATGGAGATTCATGGAGATTCATGGAGATTCATGGAGGAGATTCATGGAGATTCATGGAGATTCGTGGAGATTCATGAAGGAGATTCATGGAGATTCATGGAGATGCATGGAGATTCATGGAGGAGATTCATGGAGATTCATGGAGATTCATGGAGGAGATTCATGGAGGAGATTCGTGGAGATTCATGGAGATTCATGGAGATTCATGGAGGAGATTCATGGAGATTCATGGAGATTCGTGGAGATTCATGGAGGAGATTCATGGAGATTCATGGACATTCATGGAGGAGATTCATGGAGGAGATTCATGGAGATTCATGGAGATTCATGGAGATTCATGGAGGAGATTCATGGAGATTCATGGAGATTCATGGAGATTCATGGAGATTCATGGAGGAGATTCATGGAGATTCATGGAGGAGATTCATGGAGATTCATGGAGATTCATGGAGATTCATGGAGATTCATGGAGGAGATTCATGGAGGAGATTCATGGAGATTCATGGAGATTCGTGGAGATTCATGAAGGAGATTCATGGAGATTTATGGAGATTCATGGAGATTCATGGAGATTCATGGAGGAGATTCATGGAGATTCATGGGGAGATTCATGGAGATCCATGGAGATTCATGGAGATTCATGGAGATTCATGGAGATTCATGGAGATTCATGGAGATTCATGGAGATTCATGGAGATTCATGGAGGAGATTCATGGAGATTCATGGAGATTCATGGAGATTCATGGAGATTCATGGAGATTCATGGAGATTCATGGAGATTCATGGAGGAGATTCATGGAGATTCATGGAGATTCATGGAGATTCATGGAGGAGATTCATGGAGATTCATGGGGAGATTCATGAAGGAGATTCATGGAGATTCATGGAGATTCGTGGAGATTCATGGAGATTCATGGAGATTCATGGAGATTCATGGAGGAGATTCATGGAGGAGATTCATGGAGATTCATGGAGGAGATTCATGGAGATTCATGGAGATTCATGGAGATTCATGGAGGAGATTCATGGGGGAGATTCATGGAGATTCATGGAGATTCATGGAGGAGATTCATGGAGATTCATGGAGATTCATGGAGATTCATGGAGGAGATTCATGGAGATTCATGGAGATTCATGGAGATTCATGGAGGAGATTCATGGAGATTCATGGAGATTCATGGAGATTCATGAAGGAGATTCATGGAGATTCATGGAGATTCGTGGAGATTCATGGAGGAGATTCATGGAGATTCATGGAGATTCATGGAGGAGATTCATGGAGGAGATTCATGGAGATTCATGGAGATTCATGGAGATTCATGGAGATTCATGGAGGAGATTCATGGAGATTCATGGAGATTCATGGAGGAGATTTATGGAGATTCATGGAGATTCATGGAGGAGATTCATGGAGATTCATGGGGAGATTCATGGAGATTCATGGAGATTCATGGAGATTCATGGAGGAGATTCATGGAGATTCATGGAGGAGATTCATGGAGATTCATGGTGATTCATGGAGATTCATGGAGATTCATGGAGGAGATTCATGGAGATTCATGGGGGAGATTCATGGAGATTCATGGAGATTCATGGAGGAGATTCATGGAGATTCATGGAGATTCATGGAGATTCATGGAGGAGATTCATGGAGGAGATTCGTGGAGATTCATGGAGATTCATGGAGATTCATGGAGGAGATTCATGGAGATTCATGGGGGAGATTCATGGAGATTCATGGAGATTCATGGAGATTCATGGGGGAGATTGATGGAGATTCATGAAGGAGATTCATGGAGATTCATGGAGATTCGTGGAGATTCATGGAGATTCATGGAGGAGATTCATGGAGATTTATGGAGATTCATGGAGATTCATGGAGATTCATGGAGGAGATTCATGGAGATTCATGGGGGAGATTCATGGAGATTCATGGAGATTCATGGAGATTCATGGAGATTCATGGAGATTCATGGAGATTCATTGAGGAGATTCATGGAGATTCATGGGGGAGATTCATGGAGATTCATGGAGATTCATGGAGATTCATGGAGGAGCTTCATGGAGATTCATGGAGATTCGTGGAGATTCATGAAGGAGATTCATGGAGATTCATGGAGGAGATTCATGGAGATTCATGGAGATTCATGGAGGAGATTCATGGAGGAGATTCGTGGAGATTCATGGAGATTCATGGAGATTCATGGAGGAGATTCATGGAGATTCATGGGGGAGATTCATGGAGATTCATGGAGATTCATGGAGATTCATGGGGGAGATTCATGGAGATTCATGAAGATTCATGGAGATTCATGGAGATTCATGGAGGAGATTCATGGAGATTCACGGAGATTCATGGAAATTCATGGAGGAGATTCATGGAGATTCATGGGGGAGATTGATGGAGATTCATGAAGGAGATTCATGGAGATTCATGGAGATTCGTGGAGATTCATGGAGATTCATGGAGGAGATTCATGGAGATTCATGGAGATTCATGGAGATTCATGGAGATTCATGGAGATTCATGGAGGAGATTCATGGAGATTCATGGGGGAGATTCATGGAGATTCATGGAGATTCATGGAGGAGATTCATGGAGATTCATGGAGATTCGTGGAGATTCATGAAGGAGATTCATGGAGATTTATGGAGATTCATGGAGATTCATGGAGATTCATGGAGGAGATTCATGGAGATTCATGGGGGAGATTCATGGAGATTCATGGAGATTCATGGAGATTCATGAAGGAGATTCATGGAGATTCATGGAGATTCGTGGAGATTCATGGAGGAGATTCATGGAGATTCATGGAGATTCATGGAGATTCATGGAGGAGATTCATGGAGATTCATGGAGGAGATTCATGGAGATTCATGGAGATTCATGGAGATTCATGGAGATTCATGGAGGAGATTCATGGAGATTCATGGGGGAGATTCATGGAGATTCATGGAGATTCATGGAGGAGATTCATGGAGATTCATGGAGATTCGTGGAGATTCATGAAGGAGATTCATGGAGATTTATGGAGATTCATGGAGATTCATGGAGATTCATGGAGGAGATTCATGGAGATTCATGGGGGAGATTCATGGAGATTCATGGAGATTCATGGAGATTCGTGGAGATTCATGAAGGAGATTCATGGAGATTCATGGAGGAGATTCATGGAGATTCATGGAGATTCATGGAGGAGATTCATGGAGGAGATTCGTGGAGATTCATGGAGATTCATGGAGATTCATGGAGGAGATTCATGGAGATTCATGGGGGAGATTCATGGAGATTCATGGAGATTCATGGAGATTCATGGGGGAGATTGATGGAGATTCATGGAGGAGATTCATGGAGGAGATTCGTGGAGATTCATGGAGATTCATGGAGATTCATGGAGGAGATTCATGGAGATTCATGGGGGAGATTCATGGAGATTCATGGAGATTCATGGAGATTCATGGGGGAGATTGATGGAGATTCATGAAGGAGATTCATGGAGATTCATGGAGATTCGTGGAGATTCATGGAGATTCATGGAGGAGATTCATGGAGATTTATGGAGATTCATGGAGATTCATGGAGATTCATGGAGGAGATTCATGGAGATTCATGGGGGAGATTCATGGAGATTCATGGAGATTCATGGAGATTCATGGAGATTCATGGAGATTCATGGAGATTCATGGAGATTCATGGAGATTCATGGAGATTCATGGAGGAGATTCATGGAGATTCATGGGGGAGATTCATGGAGATTCATGGAGATTCATGGAGATTCATGGAGGAGCTTCATGGAGATTCATGGAGATTCGTGGAGATTCATGAAGGAGATTCATGGAGATTCATGGAGGAGATTCATGGAGATTCATGGAGATTCATGGAGGAGATTCATGGAGGAGATTCGTGGAGATTCATGGAGATTCATGGAGATTCATGGAGGAGATTCATGGAGATTCATGGGGGAGATTCATGGAGATTCATGGAGATTCATGGAGATTCATGGGGGAGATTCATGGAGATTCATGAAGATTCATGGAGATTCATGGAGATTCATGGAGGAGATTCATGGAGATTCATGGAGATTCATGGAAATTCATGGAGGAGATTCATGGAGATTCATGGGGGAGATTGATGGAGATTCATGAAGGAGATTCATGGAGATTCATGGAGATTCGTGGAGATTCATGGAGATTCATGGAGGAGATTCATGGAGATTCATGGAGATTCATGGAGATTCATGGAGATTCATGGAGATTCATGGAGGAGATTCATGGAGATTCATGGGGGAGATTCATGGAGATTCATGGAGATTCATGGAGGAGATTCATGGAGATTCATGGAGATTCGTGGAGATTCATGAAGGAGATTCATGGAGATTTATGGAGATTCATGGAGATTCATGGAGATTCATGGAGGAGATTCATGGAGATTCATGGGGGAGATTCATGGAGATTCATGGAGATTCATGGAGATTCATGAAGGAGATTCATGGAGATTCATGGAGATTCGTGGAGATTCATGGAGGAGATTCATGGAGATTCATGGAGATTCATGGAGATTCATGGAGGAGATTCATGGAGATTCATGGGGGAGATTCATGGAGATTCATGGAGATTCATGGAGATTCATGAAGGAGATTCGTGGAGATTCATGGAGGAGATTCATGGAGATTCATGGAGGAGATTCATGGAGATTCATGGAGATTCATGGAGATTCATGGAGATTCATGGAGGAGATTCATGGAGATTCATGGGGGAGATTCATGGAGATTCATGGAGGAGATTCATGGAGGAGATTCATGGAGATTCATGGGGGAGATTCATGGAGATTCATGGAGATTCATGGAGATTCATGGAGGAGATTCATGGAGATTCATGGAGATTCGTGGAGATTCATGAAGGAGATTCATGGAGATTCATGGAGGAGATTCATGGAGATTCATGGAGATTCATGGAGGAGATTCATGGAGGAGATTCGTGGAGATTCATGGAGATTCATGGAGATTCATGGAGGAGATTCATGGAGATTCATGGGGGAGATTCATGGAGATTCATGGAGATTCATGGAGGAGATTCATGGAGATTCATGGAGATTCGTGGAGATTCATGAAGGAGATTCATGGAGATTTATGGAGATTCATGGAGATTCATGGAGATTCATGGAGGAGATTCATGGAGATTCATGGGGGAGATTCATGGAGATTCATGGAGATTCATGGAGATTCATGAAGGAGATTCATGGAGATTCATGGAGATTCGTGGAGATTCATGGAGGAGATTCATGGAGATTCATGGAGATTCATGGAGATTCATGGAGGAGATTCATGGAGATTCATGTGGGAGATTCATGGAGATTCATGGAGATTCATGGAGATTCATGAAGGAGATTCATGGAGATTCATGGAGATTCGTGGAGATTCATGGAGGAGATTCATGGAGATTCATGGAGGAGATTCATGGAGATTCATGGAGATTCATGGAGATTCATGGAGGAGATTCATGGAGATTCATGGGGGAGATTCATGGAGATTCATGGAGATTCATGGAGATTCATGGAGATTCATGGAGATTCATGGAGATTCATGGAGGAGATTCATGGAGATTCATGGAGATTCGTGGAGATTCATGAAGGAGATTCATGGAGATTCATGGAGGAGATTCATGGAGATTCGTGGAGATTCATGGAGATTCATGGAGGAGATTCATGGAGATTCATGGGGGAGATTCATGGAGATTCATGGAGATTCATGAAGATTCATGGAGGAGATTCATGGAGATTCATGGAGATTCATGGAGATTCATGGAGATTCATGGAGATTCATGGAGGAGATTCATGGAGATTCATGGAGATTCATGGAGATTCATGGAGGAGATTCATGGAGATTCATGGGGGAGATTCATGGGGGAGATTCATGAAGGAGATTCATGGAGATTCATGGAGATTCGTGGAGATTCATGGAGATTCATGGAGATTCATGGAGATTCATGGAGGAGATTCATGGAGGAGATTCATGGAGGAGATTCATGGAGATTCATGGAGATTCATGGAGATTCATGGAGGAGATTCATGGGGGAGATTCATGGAGATTCATGGAGATTCATGGAGGAGATTCATGGAGATTCATGGAGATTCATGGAGATTTATGGAGGAGATTCATGGAGATTCATGGAGATTCATGGAGATTCATGGAGGAGATTCATGGAGATTCATGGGGGAGATTCATGGAGATTCATGGAGATTCATGGAGATTCATGAAGGAGATTCATGGAGATTCATGGAGATTCGTGGAGATTCATGGAGGAGATTCATGGAGATTCATGGAGATTCATGGAGATTCATGGAGGAGATTCATGGAGGAGATTCATGGAGATTCATGGAGATTCATGGAGATTCATGGAGATTCATGGAGGAGATTCATGGAGATTCATGGAGATTCATGGAGGAGATTTATGGAGATTCATGGAGGAGATTCATGGAGATTCATGGGGGAGATTCATGGAGATTCATGGAGATTCATGGAGATTCATGGAGGAGATTCATGGAGATTCATGGAGATTCGTGGAGATTCATGAAGGAGATTCATGAAGATTCATGGAGATGCATGGAGATTCATGGAGGAGATTCATGGAGATTCATGGAGATTCATGGAGGAGATTCATGGAGGAGATTCGTGGAGATTCATGGAGATTCATGGAGATTCATGGAGGAGATTCATGGAGATTCATGGAGATTCGTGGAGATTCATGGAGGAGATTCATGGAGATTCATGGACATTCATGGAGGAGATTCATGGAGGAGATTCATGGAGATTCATGGAGATTCATGGAGATTCATGGAGGAGATTCATGGAGATTCATGGGGAGATTCATGGAGATTCATGGAGATTCATGGAGATTCATGGAGGAGATTCATGGAGATTCATGGAGGAGATTCATGGAGATTCATGGAGATTCATGGAGATTCATGGAGATTCATGGAGGAGATTCATGGAGATTCATGGGGGAGATTCATGGAGATTCATGGAGATTCATGGAGGAGATTCATGGAGATTCATGGAGATTCGTGGAGATTCATGAAGGAGATTCATGGAGATTTATGGAGATTCATGGAGATTCATGGAGATTCATGGAGGAGATTCATGGAGATTCATGGGGGAGATTCATGGAGATTCATGGAGATTCATGGAGATTCATGGAGATTCATGGAGATTCATGGAGATTCATGGAGATTCATGGAGATTCATGGAGATTCATGGAGATTCATGAAGGAGATTCATGGAGATTCATGGAGATTCGTGGAGATTCATGGAGGAGATTCATGGAGATTCATGGAGATTCATGGAGATTCATGGAGGAGATTCATGGAGATTCATGGGGGAGATTCATGGAGATTCATGGAGATTCATGGAGATTCATGGAGATTCATGAAGGAGATTCATGGAGATTCATGGAGATTCGTGGAGATTCATGGAGGAGATTCATGGAGATTCATGGAGATTCATGGAGGAGATTCATGGAGATTCATGGGGGAGATTCATGGAGATTCATGGAGATTCATGGAGATTCATGAAGGAGATTCATGGAGATTCATGGAGATTCGTGGAGATTCATGGAGGAGATTCATGGAGATTCATGGAGGAGATTCATGGAGATTCATGGAGATTCATGGAGATTCATGGAGATTCATGGAGATTCATGGAGATTCATGGAGGAGATTCATGGAGATTCATGGGGGAGATTCATGGAGATTCATGGAGATTCATGGAGGAGATTCATGGAGATTCATGGAGATTCGTGGAGATTCATGAAGGAGATTCATGGAGATTTATGGAGATTCATGGAGATTCATGGAGATTCATGGAGGAGATTCATGGAGATTCATGGGGGAGATTCATGGAGATTCATGGAGATTCATGGAGATTCATGGAGATTCATGGAGATTCATGGAGATTCATGGAGATTCATGGAGATTCATGGAGATTCATGGAGATTCATGGAGGAGATTCATGGAGATTCATGGGGGAGATTCATGGAGATTCATGGAGATTCATGGAGATTCATGAAGGAGATTCATGGAGATTCATGGAGATTCGTGGAGATTCATGGAGGAGATTCATGGAGATTCATGGAGATTCATGGAGGAGATTCATGGAGATTCATGGGGGAGATTCATGGAGATTCATGGAGATTCATGGGGGAGATTCATGGAGATTCATGGAGATTCATGGAGATTCATGAAGGAGATTCATGGAGATTCATGGAGATTCGTGGAGATTCATGGAGGAGATTCATGGAGATTCATGGAGGAGATTCATGGAGATTCATGGAGATTCATGGAGATTCATGGAGATTCATGGAGGAGATTCATGGAGATTCATGGGGGAGATTCATGGAGATTCATGGAGATTCATGGAGATTCATGGAGGAGATTCATGGAGATTCATGGAGATTCATGGAGATTCATGGAGATTCATGGAGGAGATTCATGGAGATTCATGGGGGAGATTCATGGAGATTCATGGAGATTCATGGAGATTCATGGAGATTCATGGAGGAGATTCATGGAGATTCATGGAGATTCATGGAGATTCATGGAGGAGATTCTGGAGATTCATGGGGGAGATTCATGGAGGAGATTCATGGAGATTCATGGAGATTCATGGAGATTCATGGAGATTCATGAAGATTCATGGAGATTCATGGAGGAGATTCATGGAGATTCATGGGGGAGATTCATGGAGATTCATGGAGATTCATGGAGATTCATGGAGGAGATTCATGGAGATTCATGGAGATTCGTGGAGATTCATGGAGATTCATGGAGATTCATGGAGATTCATGGAGGAGATTCATGGAGATTCATGGAGATTCATGGAGATTCATGGAGATTCATGGAGATTCATGGAGATTCGTGGAGATTCATGGAGGAGATTCATGGAGATTCATGGAGATTCATGGAGATTCATGGAGGAGATTCATGGAGATTCATGGGGGAGATTCATGGAGATTCATGGAGATTCATGGAGATTCATGGAGATTCATGGAGATTCATGAAGGAGATTCATGGAGATTCATGGAGATTCGTGGAGATTCATGGAGGAGATTCATGGAGATTCATGGAGATTCATGGAGATTCATGGAGGAGATTCATGGAGATTCATGGGGAGATTCATGGAGATTCATGGAGATTCATGGAGATTCATGAAGGAGATTCATGGAGATTCATGGAGATTCGTGGAGATTCATGGAGGAGATTCATGGAGATTCATGGAGGAGATTCATGGAGATTCATGGAGATTCATGGAGATTCATGGAGATTCATGGAGGAGATTCATGGAGATTCATGGGGAGATTCATGGAGATTCATGGAGATTCATGGAGATTCATGGAGGAGATTCATGGAGATTCATGGAGATTTATGGAGATTCATGGAGATTCATGGAGATTCATGGAGGAGATTCATGGAGATTCATGGGGGAGATTCATGGAGATTCATGGAGATTCATGGAGATTCATGAAGGAGATTCATGGAGATTCATGGAGATTCGTGGAGATTCATGGAGGAGATTCATGGAGATTCATGGAGATTCATGGAGATTCATGGAGGAGATTCATGGAGATTCATGGGGGAGATTCATGGAGATTCATGGAGATTCATGGAGATTCATGAAGGAGATTCATGGAGATTCATGGAGATTCGTGGAGATTCATGGAGGAGATTCATGGAGATTCATGGAGGAGATTCATGGAGATTCATGGAGATTCATGGAGATTCATGGAGATTCATGGAGGAGATTCATGGAGATTCATGGGGAGATTCATGGAGATTCATGGAGATTCATGGAGATTCATGGAGGAGATTCATGGAGATTCATGGAGATTCATGGAGATTCATGGAGATTCATGGAGGAGATTCATGGAGATTCATGGGGAGATTCATGGAGATTCATGGAGATTCATGGAGATTCATGGAGATTCATGGAGATTCATGGAGGAGATTCATGGAGATTCATGGAGATTCATGGAGATTCATGGAGGAGATTCATGGAGATTCATGGGGGAGATTCATGGAGATTCATGGAGATTCATGGAGATTCATGGAGGAGATTCATGGAGATTCATGGAGATTCGTGGAGATTCATGGAGGAGATTCATGGAGATTCATGGAGATTCATGGAGATTCATGGAGGAGATTCATGGAGATTCATGGAGATTCATGGAGATTCATGGAGATTCATGGAGATTCATGGAGATTCGTGGAGATTCATGGAGGAGATTCATGGAGATTCATGGAGATTCATGGAGATTCATGGAGGAGATTCATGGAGATTCATGGGGGAGATTCATGGAGATTCATGGAGATTCATGGAGATTCATGGAGATTCATGGAGATTCATGAAGGAGATTCATGGAGATTCATGGAGATTCGTGGAGATTCATGGAGGAGATTCATGGAGGAGATTCATGGAGATTCATGGAGATTCATGGAGATTCATGGAGGAGATTCATGGAGATTCATGGGGGAGATTCATGGAGATTCATGGAGATTCATGAAGGAGATTCATGGAGATTCATGGAGATTCGTGGAGATTCATGGAGGAGATTCATGGAGATTCATGGAGGAGATTCATGGAGATTCATGGAGATTCATGGAGATTCATGGAGATTCATGGAGGAGATTCATGGAGATTCATGGGGGAGATTCATGGAGATTCATGGAGATTCATGGAGATTCATGGAGGAGATTCATGGAGATTCATGGAGATTCATGGAGATTCATGGAGATTCATGGAGGAGATTCATGGAGGAGATTCATGGAGATTCATGGGGGAGATTCATGGAGATTCATGGAGATTCATGGAGATTCATGGAGGAGATTCATGGAGATTCATGGAGATTCATGGAGATTCATGGAGGAGATTCATGGAGATTCATGGGGGAGATTCATGGAGGAGATTCATGGAGATTCATGGAGATTCATTGAGATTCATGGAGATTCATGAAGATTCATGGAGATTCATGGAGGAGATTCATGGAGATTCATGGGGAGATTCATGGGAGATTCATGGAGATTCATGGAGATTCATGGAGGAGATTCATGGAGATTCATGGAGATTCGTGGAGATTCATGGAGGAGATTCATGGAGATTCATGGAGATTCATGGAGATTCATGGAGGAGATTCATGGAGATTCATGGAGATTCATGGAGATTCATGGAGATTCATGGAGATTCATGGAGGAGATTCATGGAGATTCATGGAGATTCATGGAGATTCATGGAGGAGATTCATGGAGATTCATGGGGAGATTCATGAAGGAGATTCATGGAGATTCATGGAGGAGATTCATGGAGATTCATGGAGATTCATGGAGATTCATGGAGATTCATGGAGATTCATGGAGATTCATGGAGATTCATGGAGGAGATTCATGGGCAGATTCATGGAGATTCATGGGGGAGATTCATGGAGATTCATGGAGATTCATGGAGGAGATTCATGGAGATTCATGGGGAGATTCATGGAGATTCATGGAGATTCATGGAGATTCATGGAGGAGATTCATGGAGATTCATGGAGATTCATGGAGATTCATGGAGATTCATGGAGGAGATTCATGGAGATTCATGGGGTAGATTCATGGAGATTCATGGAGATTCATGGAGATTCATGGAGGAGATTCATGGAGGAGATTCATGGAGATTCATGGAGATTCATGGAGATTCATGGAGGAGATTCATGGAGATTCATGGAGATTCATGGAGGAGATTCATGGAGATTCATGGAGATTCATGGAGATTCATGGAGATTCATGGAGGAGATTCATGGAGATTCATGGAGATTCATGGAGATTCATGGAGGAGATTCATGGAGATTCATGGAGGAGATTCATGGAGATTCATGGAGGAGATTCATGGAGATTCATGGGGGAGATTCATGGAGATTCATGGAGATTCATGGAGATTCATGGAGGAGATTCATGGAGATTCATGGAGGAGATTCATGGAGATTCATGGAGATTCATGGAGGAGATTCATGGAGGAGATTCGTGGAGATTCATGGAGATTCATGGAGATTCATGGAGGAGATTCATGGAGATTCATGGGGGAGATTCATGGAGATTCATGGAGATTCATGGAGATTCATGGGGGAGATTGATGGAGATTCATGAAGGAGATTCATGGAGATTCATGGAGATTCGTGGAGATTCATGGAGATTCATGGAGATTCATGGAGGAGATTCATGGAGGAGATTCATGGAGATTCATGGAGATTCGTGGAGATTCATGAAGGAGATTCATGGAGATTTATGGAGATTCATGGAGATTCATGGAGATTCATGGAGGAGATTCATGGAGATTCATGGGGGAGATTCATGGAGATTCATGGAGATTCATGGAGATTCATGGAGATTCATGGAGATTCATGGAGATTCATGGAGATTCATGGAGATTCATGGAGATTCATGGAGGAGATTCATGGAGATTCATGGAGATTCATGGAGATTCATGGAGATTCATGGAGATTCATGGAGATTCATGGAGATTCATGGAGATTCATGGAGGAGATTCATGGAGGAGATTCATGGAGATTCATGGAGGAGATTCATGGAGATTCATGGAGATTCATGGAGATTCATGGAGGAGATTCATGGGGAGATTCATGGAGATTCATGGAGATTCATGGAGCAGATTCATGGAGATTCATGGAGATTCATGGAGATTCATGGAGGAGATTCATGGAGATTCATGGAGATTCATGGAGATTCATGGAGGAGATTCATGGAGATTCATGGGGGAGATTCATGGAGATTCATGAAGGAGATTCATGGAGATTCATGGAGATTCGTGGAGATTCATGGAGGAGATTCATGGAGATTCATGGAGATTCATGGAGGAGATTCATGGAGGAGATTCATGGAGATTCATGGAGATTCATGGAGATTCATGGAGATTCATGGAGATTCATGGAGGAGATTCATGGAGATTCATGGAGATTCATGGAGGAGATTTATGGAGATTCATGGAGATTCATGGAGGAGATTCATGGAGATTCATGGGGAGATTCATGGAGATTCATGGAGATTCATGGAGATTCATGGAGGAGATTCATGGAGATTCATGGAGGAGATTCATGGAGATTCATGGAGATTCATGGAGATTCATGGAGATTCATGGAGGAGATTCATGGAGATTCATGGGGGAGATTCATGGAGATTCATGGAGATTCATGGAGGAGATTCATGGAGATTCATGGAGATTCGTGGAGATTCATGAAGGAGATTCATGGAGATTTATGGAGATTCATGGAGATTCATGGAGATTCATGGAGGAGATTCATGGAGATTCATGGGGGAGATTCATGGAGATTCATGGAGATTCATGGAGATTCATGGAGATTCATGGAGATTCATGGAGATTCATGGAGGAGATTCATGGAGATTCATGGGGGAGATTCATGGAGATTCATGGAGATTCATGGAGATTCATGAAGGAGATTCATGGAGATTCATGGAGATTCGTGGAGATTCATGGAGGAGATTCATGGAGATTCATGGAGGAGATTCATGGAGGAGATTCATGGAGATTCATGGAGATTCATGGAGATTCATGGAGATTCATGGAGGAGATTCATGGAGATTCATGGAGATTCATGGAGGAGATTTATGGAGATTCATGGAGGAGATTCATGGAGATTCATGGGGGAGATTCATGGAGATTCATGGAGATTCATGGAGATTCATGGAGGAGATTCATGGAGATTCATGGGGAGATTCATGGAGATTCATGGAGATTCATGGAGATTCATGGAGGAGATTCATGGAGATTCATGGAGATTCGTGGAGATTCATGAAGGAGATTCATGGAGATTCATGGAGATGCATGGAGATTCATGGAGGAGATTCATGGAGATTCATGGAGATTCATGGAGGAGATTCATGGAGGAGATTCGTGGAGATTCATGGAGATTCATGGAGATTCATGGAGGAGATTCATGGAGATTCATGGAGATTCGTGGAGATTCATGGAGGAGATTCATGGAGATTCATGGACATTCATGGAGGAGATTCATGGAGGAGATTCATGGAGATTCATGGAGATTCATGGAGATTCATGGAGGAGATTCATGGAGATTCATGGAGATTCATGGAGATTCATGGAGGAGATTCATGGAGATTCATGGAGGAGATTCATGGAGATTCATGGAGATTCATGGAGATTCATGGAGATTCATGGAGGAGATTCATGGAGATTCATGGAGATTCGTGGAGATTCATGAAGGAGATTCATGGAGATTTATGGAGATTCATGAAGATTCATGGAGATTCATGGAGGAGATTCATGGAGATTCATGGGGGAGATTCATGGAGATTCATGGAGATTCATGGAGATTCATGGAGATTCATGGAGATTCATGGAGATTCATGGAGATTCATGGAGATTCATGGAGATTCATGGAGGAGATTCATGGAGATTCATGGAGATTCATGGAGATTCATGGAGATTCATGGAGATTCATGGAGATTCATGGAGATTCATGGAGGAGATTCATGGAGATTCATGGAGATTCATGGAGATTCATGGAGGAGATTCATGGAGATTCATGGGGGAGATTCATGAAGGAGATTCATGGAGATTCATGGAGATTCGTGGAGATTCATGGAGATTCATGGAGATTCATGGAGATTCATGGAGGAGATTCATGGAGGAGATTCATGGAGATTCATGGAGGAGATTCATGGAGATTCATGGAGATTCATGGAGATTCATGGAGGAGATTCATGGGGAGATTCATGGAGATTCATGGAGATTCATGGGGAGATTCATGGAGATTCATGGAGATTCATGGAGGAGATTCATGGAGATTCATGGAGATTCGTGGAGATTCATGAAGGAGATTCATGGAGATTTATGGAGATTCATGGAGATTCATGGAGATTCATGGAGGAGATTCATGGAGATTCATGGGGGAGATTCATGGAGATTCATGGAGATTCATGGAGATTCGTGGAGATTCATGAAGGAGATTCATGGAGATTCATGGAGGAGATTCATGGAGATTCATGGAGATTCATGGAGGAGATTCATGGAGGAGATTCGTGGAGATTCATGGAGATTCATGGAGATTCATGGAGGAGATTCATGGAGATTCATGGGGGAGATTCATGGAGATTCATGGAGATTCATGGAGATTCATGGGGGAGATTGATGGAGATTCATGAAGGAGATTCATGGAGATTCATGGAGATTCGTGGAGATTCATGGAGATTCATGGAGGAGATTCATGGAGATTTATGGAGATTCATGGAGATTCATGGAGATTCATGGAGGAGATTCATGGAGATTCATGGGGGAGATTCATGGAGATTCATGGAGATTCATGGAGATTCATGGAGATTCATGGAGATTCATGGAGATTCATGGAGATTCATGGAGATTCATGGAGGAGATTCATGGAGATTCATGGGGGAGATTCATGGAGATTCATGGAGATTCATGGAGATTCATGGAGGAGCTTCATGGAGATTCATGGAGATTCGTGGAGATTCATGAAGGAGATTCATGGAGATTCATGGAGGAGATTCATGGAGATTCATGGAGATTCATGGAGGAGATTCATGGAGGAGATTCGTGGAGATTCATGGAGATTCATGGAGATTCATGGAGGAGATTCATGGAGATTCATGGGGAGATTCATGGAGATTCATGGAGATTCATGGAGATTCATGGGGAGATTCATGGAGATTCATGAAGATTCATGGAGATTCATGGAGATTCATGGAGGAGATTCATGGAGATTCATGGAGATTCATGGAAATTCATGGAGGAGATTCATGGAGATTCATGGGGGAGATTGATGGAGATTCATGAAGGAGATTCATGGAGATTCATGGAGATTCGTGGAGATTCATGGAGATTCATGGAGGAGATTCATGGAGATTCATGGAGATTCATGGAGATTCATGGAGATTCATGGAGATTCATGGAGGAGATTCATGGAGATTCATGGGGGAGATTCATGGAGATTCATGGAGATTCATGGAGGAGATTCATGGAGATTCATGGAGATTCGTGGAGATTCATGAAGGAGATTCATGGAGATTTATGGAGATTCATGGAGATTCATGGAGATTCATGGAGGAGATTCATGGAGATTCATGGGGGAGATTCATGGAGATTCATGGAGATTCATGGAGATTCATGAAGGAGATTCATGGAGATTCATGGAGATTCGTGGAGATTCATGGAGGAGATTCATGGAGATTCATGGAGATTCATGGAGATTCATGGAGGAGATTCATGGAGATTCATGGGGAGATTCATGGAGATTCATGGAGATTCATGGAGATTCATGAAGGAGATTCGTGGAGATTCATGGAGGAGATTCATGGAGATTCATGGAGGAGATTCATGGAGATTCATGGAGATTCATGGAGATTCATGGAGATTCATGGAGGAGATTCATGGAGATTCATGGGGAGATTCATGGAGATTCATGGAGGAGATTCATGGAGGAGATTCATGGAGATTCATGGGGGAGATTCATGGAGATTCATGGAGATTCATGGAGATTCATGGAGGAGATTCATGGAGATTCATGGAGATTCGTGGAGATTCATGAAGGAGATTCATGGAGATTCATGGAGGAGATTCATGGAGATTCATGGAGATTCATGGAGGAGATTCATGGAGGAGATTCGTGGAGATTCATGGAGATTCATGGAGATTCATGGAGGAGATTCATGGAGATTCATGGGGGAGATTCATGGAGATTCATGGAGATTCATGGAGGAGATTCATGGAGATTCATGGAGATTCGTGGAGATTCATGGAGGAGATTCATGGAGATTCATGGGGGAGATTCATGGAGATTCATGGAGATTCATGGAGATTCATGAAGGAGATTCATGGAGATTCATGGAGATTCGTGGAGATTCATGGAGGAGATTCATGGAGATTCATGGAGATTCATGGAGATTCATGGAGGAGATTCATGGAGATTCATGTGGGAGATTCATGGAGATTCATGGAGATTCATGGAGATTCATGAAGGAGATTCATGGAGATTCATGGAGATTCGTGGAGATTCATGGAGGAGATTCATGGAGGAGATTCATGGAGATTCATGGAGGAGATTCATGGAGATTCATGGAGATTCATGGAGATTCATGGAGGAGATTCATGGAGATTCATGGGGGAGATTCATGGAGATTCATGGAGATTCATGGAGATTCATGGAGATTCATGGAGATTCATGGAGATTCATGGAGGAGATTCATGGAGATTCATGGAGATTCGTGGAGATTCATGAAGGAGATTCATGGAGATTCATGGAGGAGATTCATGGAGATTCGTGGAGATTCATGGAGATTCATGGAGGAGATTCATGGAGATTCATGGGGGAGATTCATGGAGATTCATGGAGATTCATGGAGGAGATTCATGGAGATTCATGGAGATTCATGGAGATTCATGGAGATTCATGGAGATTCATGGAGGAGATTCATGGAGATTCATGGAGATTCATGGAGATTCATGGAGGAGATTCATGGAGATTCATGGGGGAGATTCATGAAGGAGATTCATGGAGATTCATGGAGATTCGTGGAGATTCATGGAGATTCATGGAGATTCATGGAGATTCATGGAGGAGATTCATGGAGGAGATTCATGGAGATTCATGGAGGAGATTCATGGAGATTCATGGAGATTCATGGAGATTCATGGAGGAGATTCATGGGGAGATTCATGGAGATTCATGGAGATTCATGGAGGAGATTCATGGAGATTCATGGAGATTCATGGAGATTTATGGAGGAGATTCATGGAGATTCATGGAGATTCATGGAGATTCATGGAGGAGATTCATGGAGATTCATGGGGGAGATTCATGGAGATTCATGGAGATTCATGGAGATTCATGAAGGAGATTCATGGAGATTCATGGAGATTCGTGGAGATTCATGGAGGAGATTCATGGAGATTCATGGAGATTCATGGAGATTCATGGAGGAGATTCATGGAGGAGATTCATGGAGATTCATGGAGATTCATGGAGATTCATGGAGATTCATGGAGGAGATTCATGGAGATTCATGGAGATTCATGGAGGAGATTTATGGAGATTCATGGAGGAGATTCATGGAGATTCATGGGGGAGATTCATGGAGATTCATGGAGATTCATGGAGATTCATGGAGGAGATTCATGGAGATTCATGGAGATTCGTGGAGATTCATGAAGGAGATTCATGAAGATTCATGGAGATGCATGGAGATTCATGGAGGAGATTCATGGAGGAGATTCATGGAGATTCATGGAGGAGATTCATGGAGGAGATTCGTGGAGATTCATGGAGGAGATTCATGGAGATTCATGGAGATTCATGGAGATTCATGGAGATTCATGGAGGAGATTCATGGAGATTCATGGGGGAGATTCATGGAGATTCATGGAGGAGATTCATGGAGGAGATTCATGGAGATTCATGGGGGAGATTCATGGAGATTCATGGAGATTCATGGAGATTCATGGAGGAGATTCATGGAGATTCATGGAGATTCGTGGAGATTCATGAAGGAGATTCATGGAGATTCATGGAGGAGATTCATGGAGATTCATGGAGATTCATGGAGGAGATTCATGGAGGAGATTCGTGGAGATTCATGGAGATTCATGGAGATTCATGGAGGAGATTCATGGAGATTCATGGGGGAGATTCATGGAGATTCATGGAGATTCATGGAGGAGATTCATGGAGATTCATGGAGATTCGTGGAGATTCATGGAGGAGATTCATGGAGATTCATGGGGGAGATTCATGGAGATTCATGGAGATTCATGGAGATTCATGAAGGAGATTCATGGAGATTCATGGAGATTCGTGGAGATTCATGGAGGAGATTCATGGAGATTCATGGAGATTCATGGAGATTCATGGAGGAGATTCATGGAGATTCATGTGGGAGATTCATGGAGATTCATGGAGATTCATGGAGATTCATGGAGATTCATGAAGGAGATTCATGGAGATTCATGGAGATTCGTGGAGATTCATGGAGGAGATTCATGGAGATTCATGGAGGAGATTCATGGAGATTCATGGAGATTCATGGAGATTCATGGAGGAGATTCATGGAGATTCATGGGGAGATTCATGGAGATTCATGGAGATTCATGGAGATTCATGGAGATTCATGGAGATTCATGGAGATTCATGGAGGAGATTCATGGAGATTCATGGAGATTCGTGGAGATTCATGAAGGAGATTCATGGAGATTCATGGAGGAGATTCATGGAGATTCGTGGAGATTCATGGAGATTCATGGAGGAGATTCATGGAGATTCATGGGGGAGATTCATGGAGATTCATGGAGATTCATGGAGGAGATTCATGGAGATTCATGGAGATTCATGGAGATTCATGGAGATTCATGGAGATTCATGGAGGAGATTCATGGAGATTCATGGAGATTCATGGAGATTCATGGAGGAGATTCATGGAGATTCATGGGGGAGATTCATGAAGGAGATTCATGGAGATTCATGGAGATTCGTGGAGATTCATGGAGATTCATGGAGATTCATGGAGATTCATGGAGGAGATTCATGGAGGAGATTCATGGAGATTCATGGAGGAGATTCATGGAGATTCATGGAGATTCATGGAGATTCATGGAGGAGATTCATGGGGGAGATTCATGGAGATTCATGGAGATTCATGGAGGAGATTCATGGAGATTCATGGAGATTCATGGAGATTTATGGAGGAGATTCATGGAGATTCATGGAGATTCATGGAGATTCATGGAGGAGATTCATGGAGATTCATGGGGGAGATTCATGGAGATTCATGGAGATTCATGGAGATTCATGAAGGAGATTCATGGAGATTCATGGAGATTCGTGGAGATTCATGGAGGAGATTCATGGAGATTCATGGAGATTCATGGAGATTCATGGAGGAGATTCATGGAGGAGATTCATGGAGATTCATGGAGATTCATGGAGATTCATGGAGATTCATGGAGGAGATTCATGGAGATTCATGGAGATTCATGGAGGAGATTTATGGAGATTCATGGAGGAGATTCATGGAGATTCATGGGGGAGATTCATGGAGATTCATGGAGATTCATGGAGATTCATGGAGGAGATTCATGGAGATTCATGGAGATTCGTGGAGATTCATGAAGGAGATTCATGAAGATTCATGGAGATGCATGGAGATTCATGGAGGAGATTCATGGAGGAGATTCATGGAGATTCATGGAGGAGATTCATGGAGGAGATTCGTGGAGATTCATGGAGATTCATGGAGATTCATGGAGGAGATTCATGGAGATTCATGGAGATTCGTGGAGATTCATGGAGGAGATTCATGGAGATTCATTGACATTCATGGAGGAGATTCATGGAGGAGATTCATGGAGATTCATGGAGATTCATGGAGATTCATGGAGGAGATTCATGGAGATTCATGGGGGAGATTCATGGAGATTCATGGAGATTCATGGAGATTCATGGAGGAGATTCATGGAGATTCATGGAGGAGATTCATGGAGATTCATGGAGATTCATGGAGATTCATGGAGATTCATGGAGGAGATTCATGGAGATTCATGGGGAGATTCATGGAGATTCATGGAGATTCATGGAGGAGATTCATGGAGATTCATGGAGATTCGTGGAGATTCATGAAGGAGATTCATGGAGATTTATGGAGATTCATGGAGATTCATGGAGATTCATGGAGGAGATTCATGGAGATTCATGGGGAGATTCATGGAGATTCATGGAGATTCATGGAGATTCATGGAGATTCATGGAGATTCATGGAGATTCATGGAGATTCATGGAGATTCATGAAGGAGATTCATGGAGATTCATGGAGATTCGTGGAGATTCATGGAGGAGATTCATGGAGATTCATGGAGATTCATGGAGATTCATGGAGGAGATTCATGGAGATTCATGGGGGAGATTCATGGAGATTCATGGAGATTCATGGAGATTCATGGAGATTCATGAAGGAGATTCATGGAGATTCATGGAGATTCGTGGAGATTCATGGAGGAGATTCATGGAGATTCATGGAGATTCATGGAGATTCATGGAGGAGATTCATGGAGATTCATGGGGGAGATTCATGGAGATTCATGGAGATTCATGGAGATTCATGAAGGAGATTCATGGAGATTCATGGAGATTCGTGGAGATTCATGGAGGAGATTCATGGAGATTCATGGAGGAGATTCATGGAGATTCATGGAGATTCATGGAGATTCATGGAGATTCATGGAGGAGATTCATGGAGATTCATGGGGGAGATTCATGGAGATTCATGGAGATTCATGGAGATTCATGGAGGAGATTCATGGAGATTCATGGAGATTCATGGAGGAGATTCATGGAGATTCATGGGGGAGATTCATGGAGATTCATAGAGATTCATGGAGATTCATGGAGATTCATGGAGGAGATTCATGGAGATTCATGGAGATTCATGGAGATTCATGGAGGAGATTCTGGAGATTCATGGGGGAGATTCATGGAGGAGATTCATGGAGATTCATGGAGATTCATGGAGATTCATGGAGATTCATGGAGATTCATGAAGATTCATGGAGATTCATGGAGGAGATTCATGGAGATTCATGGGGGAGATTCATGGAGATTCATGGAGATTCATGGAGATTCATGGAGGAGATTCATGGAGATTCATGGAGATTCGTGGAGATTCATGGAGATTCATGGAGATTCATGGAGATTCATGGAGGAGATTCATGGAGATTCATGGAGATTCATGGAGATTCATGGAGATTCATGGAGATTCGTGGAGATTCATGGAGGAGATTCATGGAGATTCATGGAGATTCATGGAGATTCATGGAGGAGATTCATGGAGATTCATGGGGGAGATTCATGGAGATTCATGGAGATTCATGGAGATTCATGGAGATTCATGGAGATTCATGAAGGAGATTCATGGAGATTCATGGAGATTCGTGGAGATTCATGGAGGAGATTCATGGAGATTCATGGAGATTCATGGAGATTCATGGAGGAGATTCATGGAGATTCATGGGGGAGATTCATGGAGATTCATGGAGATTCATGGAGATTCATGAAGGAGATTCATGGAGATTCATGGAGATTCGTGGAGATTCATGGAGGAGATTCATGGAGATTCATGGAGGAGATTCATGGAGATTCATGGAGATTCATGGAGATTCATGGAGATTCATGGAGGAGATTCATGGAGATTCATGGGGGAGATTCATGGAGATTCATGGAGATTCATGGAGATTCATGGAGGAGATTCATGGAGATTCATGGAGATTTATGGAGATTCATGGAGATTCATGGAGATTCATGGAGGAGATTCATGGAGATTCATGGGGGAGATTCATGGAGATTCATGGAGATTCATGGAGATTCATGAAGGAGATTCATGGAGATTCATGGAGATTCGTGGAGATTCATGGAGGAGATTCATGGAGATTCATGGAGATTCATGGAGATTCATGGAGGAGATTCATGGAGATTCATGGGGGAGATTCATGGAGATTCATGGAGATTCATGGAGATTCATGAAGGAGATTCATGGAGATTCATGGAGATTCGTGGAGATTCATGGAGGAGATTCATGGAGATTCATGGAGGAGATTCATGGAGATTCATGGAGATTCATGGAGATTCATGGAGATTCATGGAGGAGATTCATGGAGATTCATGGGGGAGATTCATGGAGATTCATGGAGATTCATGGAGATTCATGGAGGAGATTCATGGAGATTCATGGAGATTCATGGAGATTCATGGAGATTCATGGAGGAGATTCATGGAGATTCATGGGGGAGATTCATGGAGATTCATGGAGATTCATGGAGATTCATGGAGATTCATGGAGGAGATTCATGGAGATTCATGGAGATTCATGGAGATTCATGGAGGAGATTCTGGAGATTCATGGGGGAGATTCATGGAGGAGATTCATGGAGATTCATGGAGATTCATGGAGATTCATGGAGATTCATGAAGATTCATGGAGATTCATGGAGGAGATTCATGGAGATTCATGGGGGAGATTCATGGAGATTCATGGAGATTCATGGAGATTCATGGAGGAGATTCATGGAGATTCATGGAGATTCGTGGAGATTCATGGAGGAGATTCATGGAGATTCATGGAGATTCATGGAGATTCATGGAGGAGATTCATGGAGATTCATGGAGATTCATGGAGATTCATGGAGATTCATGGAGATTCATGGAGATTCGTGGAGATTCATGGAGGAGATTCATGGAGATTCATGGAGATTCATGGAGATTCATGGAGGAGATTCATGGAGATTCATGGGGGAGATTCATGGAGATTCATGGAGATTCATGGAGATTCATGGAGATTCATGGAGATTCATGAAGGAGATTCATGGAGATTCATGGAGATTCGTGGAGATTCATGGAGGAGATTCATGGAGGAGATTCATGGAGATTCATGGAGATTCATGGAGATTCATGGAGGAGATTCATGGAGATTCATGGGGGAGATTCATGGAGATTCATGGAGATTCATGAAGGAGATTCATGGAGATTCATGGAGATTCGTGGAGATTCATGGAGGAGATTCATGGAGATTCATGGAGGAGATTCATGGAGATTCATGGAGATTCATGGAGATTCATGGAGATTCATGGAGGAGATTCATGGAGATTCATGGGGGAGATTCATGGAGATTCATGGAGATTCATGGAGATTCATGGAGGAGATTCATGGAGATTCATGGAGATTCATGGAGATTCATGGAGATTCATGGAGGAGATTCATGGAGATTCATGGGGGAGATTCATGGAGATTCATGGAGATTCATGGAGATTCATGGAGATTCATGGAGATTCATGGAGATTCATGGAGATTCATGGAGGAGATTCATGGAGATTCATGGGGGAGATTCATGGAGGAGATTCATGGAGATTCATGGAGATTCATTGAGATTCATGGAGATTCATGAAGATTCATGGAGATTCATGGAGGAGATTCATGGAGATTCATGGGGGAGATTCATGGAGATTCATGGAGATTCATGGAGATTCATGGAGGAGATTCATGGAGATTCATGGAGATTCGTGGAGATTCATGGAGGAGATTCATGGAGATTCATGGAGATTCATGGAGATTCATGGAGGAGATTCATGGAGATTCATGGAGATTCATGGAGATTCATGGAGATTCATGGAGATTCATGGAGGAGATTCATGGAGATTCATGGAGATTCATGGAGATTCATGGAGGAGATTCATGGAGATTCATGGGGGAGATTCATGAAGGAGATTCATGGAGATTCATGGAGGAGATTCATGGAGATTCATGGAGATTCATGGAGATTCATGGAGATTCATGGAGATTCATGGAGATTCATGGAGATTCATGGAGGAGATTCATGGGGCAGATTCATGGAGATTCATGGGGGAGATTCATGGAGATTCATGGAGATTCATGGAGGAGATTCATGGAGATTCATGGGGGAGATTCATGGAGATTCATGGAGATTCATGGAGATTCATGGAGGAGATTCATGGAGATTCATGGAGATTCATGGAGATTCATGGAGATTCATGGAGGAGATTCATGGAGATTCATGGGGTAGATTCATGGAGATTCATGGAGATTCATGGAGATTCATGGAGGAGATTCATGGAGGAGATTCATGGAGATTCATGGAGATTCATGGAGATTCATGGAGGAGATTCATGGAGATTCATGGAGATTCATGGAGGAGATTCATGGAGATTCATGGGGGAGATTCATGGAGATAAATGGAGATTCATGGAGATTCATGGAGGAGATTCATGGAGATTCATGGGGGAGATTCATGGAGATTCATGGAGATTCATGGAGATTCATGGAGGAGATTCATGGAGATTCATGAAGATTCATGGAGATTCATGGAGGAGATTCATGGAGATTCATGGGGGAGATTCATGGAGATTCATGGAGATTCATGGAGATTCATGGAGGAGATTCATGGAGATTCATGGAGATTCGTGGAGATTCATGGAGGAGATTCATGGAGATTCATGGAGATTCATGGAGATTCATGGAGGAGATTCATGGAGATTCATGGAGATTCATGGAGATTCATGGAGATTCATGGAGGAGATTCATGGAGATTCATGGGGGAGATTCATGGAGATTCGTGGAGATTCATGGAGATTCATGGATTAGATTCATGGAGATTCATGGAGATTCATGGAGGAGATTCATAGAGATTCATGGAGATTCATGGAGATTCATGGAGATTCATGGAGGAGATTCATGGAGATTCATGGGGGAGATTCATGGAGATTCATGGAGATTCATGGAGATTCATGGAGGAGATTCATGGAGATTCATGGAGATTCATGGAGATTCATGGAGATTCATGGAGATTCATGGAGATTCATGGAGGAGATTCATGGAGATTCATGGGGGAGATTCATGGAGATTCATGGAGATTCATGGAGGAGATTCATGGAGATTCATGGAGATTCGTGGAGATTCATGGAGGAGATTCATGGAGATTCATGGAGGAGATTCATGGAGATTCATGGAGGAGATTCATGGAGATTCATGGAGATTCATGGAGATTCATGGAGATTCATGGAGGAGATTCATGGAGATTCATGGGGGAGATTCATGGAGATAAATGGAGATTCGTGGAGATTCATGAAGGAGATTCATGGAGATTCATGGGGGAGATTCATGGAGATTCATGGAGATTCATGGAGATTCATGGAGGAGATTCATGGAGATTCATGGAGATTCATGGAGATTCATGGAGGAGATTCATGGAGATTCATGGGGAGATTCATGGAGGAGATTCATGGAGATTCATGGAGATTCATGGAGATTCATGGAGGAGATTCATGGAGATTCATGGGGGAGATTCATGGAGATTCATGGAGATTCATGGAGATTCATGGAGGAGATTCATGGAGATTCATGGAGATTCGTGGAGATTCATGGAGGAGATTCATGGAGATTCATGGAGATTCATGGAGATTCATGGAGGAGATTCATGGAGATTCATGGAGATTCATGGAGATTCATGGAGATTCATGGAGGAGATTCATGGAGATTCATGGGGGAGATTCATGGAGATTCATGGAGATTCATGGAGATTCATGGATTAGATTCATGGAGATTCATGGAGATTCATGGAGGAGATTCATAGAGATTCATGGAGATTCATGGAGATTCATGGAGATTCATGGAGGAGATTCATGGAGATTCATGGGGGAGATTCATGGAGATTCATGGAGATTCATGGAGATTCATGGAGGAGATTCATGGAGATTCATGGAGATTCATGGAGATTCATGGAGATTCATGGAGATTCATGGAGATTCATGGAGATTCATGGAGGAGATTCATGGAGATTCATGGGGAGATTCATGGAGATTCATGGGGGAGATTCATGGAGATTCATGGAGGAGATTCATGGAGATTCATGGGGGAGATTCATGGAGATTCATGGAGATTCATGGAGATTCATGGAGATTCATGGAGGAGATTCATGGAGATTCATGGAGATTCATGGAGGAGATTCATGGAGATTCATGGGGAGATTCATGGAGATTCATGGAGATTCATGGAGATTCATGGAGGAGATTCATAGAGATTCATGGAGATTCATGGAGATTCATGGAGATTCATGGAGGAGATTCGTGGAGATTCATGGGGGAGATGCATGGAGATTCATGGAGATTCATGGAGATTCATGGAGGAGATTCATGGAGATTCATGGAGATTCATGGAGATTCATGGAGATTCATGGAGATTCATGGAGGAGATTCATGGAGATTCATGGGGGAGATTCATGGAGTTTCATGGGGGAGATTCATGGAGATTCATGGAGATTCATGGAGGAGATTCATGGAGATTCATGGGGGAGATTCATGGAGATTCATGGAGATTCATGGAGATTCATGGAGGAGATTCATGGAGATTCATGGAGATTCATGGAGATTCATGGAGATTCATGGAGGAGATTCATGGAGATTCATGGAGATTCATGGAGATTCATGGAGATTCATGGAGATTCATGGAGGAGATTCATGGAGATTCATGGGGGAGATTCATGAAGATTCATGGAGATTCATGGAGGAGATTCATGGAGATTCATGGAGATTCATGGAGATTCATGGAGATTCATGGAGATTCATGGAGATTCATGGAGGAGATTCATGGAGATTCATGGGGGAGATTCATGGAGATTCATGGGGGAGATTCATGGAGATTCATGGAGATTCATGGAGATTCATGGAGATTCATGGAGGAGATTCATGGAGATTCATGGAGATTCATGGAGATTCATGGAGATTCATGGAGGAGATTCATGGAGATTCATGGAGGAGATTCATGGAGATTCGTGGAGATTCATGGAGATTCATGGAGGAGATTCATGGAGATTCATGGGGGAGATTCATGGAGATTCATGGAGATTCATGGAGATTCATGGAGGAGATTCATGGAGATTCATGGGGGAGATTCATGGAGATTCATGGAGATTCATGGAGATTCATGAAGGAGATTCATGGAGATTCATGGAGATTCGTGCAGATTCATGGAGGAGATTCATGGAGATTCATGGAGATTCATGGAGATTCATGGAGGAGATTCATGGAGATTCATGTGGGAGATTCATGGAGATTCATGGAGATTCATGGAGATTCATGAAGGAGATTCATGGAGATTCATGGAGATTCGTGGAGATTCATGGAGGAGATTCATGGAGATTCATGGAGGAGATTCATGGAGATTCATGGAGATTCATGGAGATTCATGGAGATTCATGGAGATTCATGGAGGAGATTCATGGAGATTCATGGGGGAGATTCATGGAGATTCATGGAGATTCATGGAGATTCATGGAGATTCATGGAGATTCATGGAGGAGATTCATGGAGATTCGTGGAGATTCATGAAGGAGATTCATGGAGATTCATGGAGGAGATTCATGGAGATTCGTGGAGATTCATGGAGATTCATGGAGGAGATTCATGGAGATTCATGGGGGAGATTCATGGAGATTCATGGAGATTCATGGAGATTCATGGAGGAGATTCATGGAGATTCATGGAGATTCATGGAGATTCATGGAGATTCATGGAGATTCATGGAGGAGATTCATGGAGATTCATGGAGATTCATGGAGATTCATGGAGGAGATTCATGGAGATTCATGGGGGAGATTCATGAAGGAGATTCATGGAGATTCATGGAGATTCGTGGAGATTCATGGAGATTCATGGAGATTCATGGAGATTCATGGAGGAGATTCATGGAGATTCATGGAGATTCGTGGAGATTCATGGAGGAGATTCATGGAGATTCATGGAGATTCATGGAGATTCATGGAGGAGATTCATGGAGGAGATTCATGGAGATTCATGGAGATTCATGGAGATTCATGGAGATTCATGGAGGAGATTCATGGAGATTCATGGAGGAGATTTATGGAGATTCATGGAGATTCATGGAGGAGATTCATGGAGATTCATGGGGGAGATTCATGGAGATTCATGGAGATTCATGGAGATTCATGGAGGAGATTCATGGAGATTCATGGAGATTCGTGGAGATTCATGAAGGAGATTCATGGAGATTCATGGAGATGCATGGAGATTCATGGAGGAGATTCATGGAGATTCATGGAGATTCATGGAGGAGATTCATGGAGGAGATTCGTGGAGATTCATGGAGATTCATGGAGATTCATGGAGGAGATTCATGGAGATTCATGGAGATTCGTGGAGATTCATGGAGGAGATTCATGGAGATTCATGGACATTCATGGAGGAGATTCATGGAGATTCATGGAGATTCATGGAGATTCATGGAGGAGATTCATGGAGATTCATGGGGGAGATTCATGGAGATTCATGGAGATTCATGGAGATTCATGGAGGAGATTCATGGAGATTCATGGAGGAGATTCATGGAGATTCATGGAGATTCATGGAGATTCATGGAGATTCATGGAGGAGATTCATGGAGATTCATGGGGGAGATTCATGGAGATTCATGGAGATTCATGGAGGAGATTCATGGAGATTCATGGAGATTCGTGGAGATTCATGAAGGAGATTCATGGAGATTTATGGAGATTCATGGAGATTCATGGAGATTCATGGAGGAGATTCATGGAGATTCATGGGGGAGATTCATGGAGATTCATGGAGATTCATGGAGATTCATGGATTAGATTCATGGAGATTCATGGAGATTCATGGAGGAGATTCATAGAGATTCATGGAGATTCATGGAGATTCATGGAGATTCATGGAGGAGATTCATGGAGATTCATGGGGGAGATTCATGGAGATTCATGGAGGAGATTCATGGAGATTCATGGAGATTCATGGAGATTCATGGAGGAGATTCATGGAGATTCATGGAGATTCATGGAGATTCATGGAGATTCATGGAGATTCATGGAGATTCATGGAGGAGATTCATGGAGATTCATGGAGGAGATTCATGGAGATTCATGGAGATTCATGGAGATTCATGGAGGAGATTCATGGAGATTCATGGAGATTCATGGAGGAGATTCATGGAGATTCATGGGGGAGATTCATGGAGATTCATGGAGATTCATGGAGATTCATGGAGGAGATTCATAGAGATTCATGGAGATTCATGGAGATTCATGGAGATTCATGGAGGAGATTCGTGGAGATTCATGGGGGAGATTCATGGAGATTCATGGAGATTCATGGAGATTCATGGAGGAGATTCATGGAGATTCATGGAGATTCATGGAGATTCATGGAGATTCATGGAGATTCATGGAGGAGATTCATGGAGATTCATGGGGGAGATTCATGGAGTTTCATGGGGGAGATTCATGGAGATTCATGGAGATTCATGAAGATTCATGGAGATTCATGGAGGAGATTCATGGAGATTCATGGAGATTCATGGAGATTCATGGAGATTCATGGAGATTCATGGAGATTCATGGAGGAGATTCATGGAGATTCATGGGGGAGATTCATGGAGATTCATGGGGGAGATTCATGGAGATTCATGGAGATTCATGGAGGAGATTCATGGAGATTCATGGGGGAGATTCATGGAGATTCATGGAGATTCATGGAGATTCATGGAGATTCATGGAGGAGATTCATGGAGATTCATGGAGATTCATGGAGATTCATGGAGATTCATGGAGGAGATTCATGGAGATTCATGGAGGAGATTCATGGAGATTCGTGGAGATTCATGGAGATTCATGGAGGAGATTCATGGAGATTCATGGGGGAGATTCATGGAGATTCATGGAGATTCATGGAGATTCATGGAGGAGATTCATGGAGATTCATGGGGGAGATTCATGGAGATTCATGGAGATTCATGGAGATTCATGAAGGAGATTCATGGAGATTCATGGAGATTCGTGGAGATTCATGGAGGAGATTCATGGAGATTCATGGAGATTCATGGAGATTCATGGAGGAGATTCATGGAGATTCATGTGGGAGATTCATGGAGATTCATGGAGATTCATGGAGATTCATGAAGGAGATTCATGGAGATTCATGGAGATTCGTGGAGATTCATGGAGGAGATTCATGGAGATTCATGGAGGTGATTCATGGAGATTCATGGAGATTCATGGAGATTCATGGAGATTCATGGAGGAGATTCATGGAGATTCATGGGGGAGATTCATGGAGATTCATGGAGATTCATGGAGATTCATGGAGATTCATGGAGATTCATGGAGGAGATTCATGGAGATTCATGGAGATTCGTGGAGATTCATGAAGGAGATTCATGGAGATTCATGGAGGAGATTCATGGAGATTCGTGGAGATTCATGGAGATTCATGGAGGAGATTCATGGAGATTCATGGGGGAGATTCATGGAGATTCATGGAGATTCATGGAGATTCATGGAGGAGATTCATGGAGATTCATGGAGATTCATGGAGATTCATGGAGATTCATGGAGATTCATGGAGGAGATTCATGGAGATTCATGGGGGAGATTCATGAAGGAGATTCATGGAGATTCATGGAGATTCGTGGAGATTCATGGAGATTCATGGAGATTCATGGAGATTCATGGAGGAGATTCATGGAGGAGATTCATGGAGATTCATGGAGGAGATTCATGGAGATTCATGGAGATTCATGGAGATTCATGGAGGAGATTCATGGAGATTCATGGAGATTCATGGAGATTCATGGAGGAGATTCATGGAGATTCATGGGGGAGATTCATGGAGATTCATGGAGATTCATGGAGATTCATGAAGGAGATTCATGGAGATTCATGGAGATTCGTGGAGATTCATGGAGGAGATTCATGGAGATTCATGGAGATTCATGGAGATTCATGGAGGAGATTCATGGAGGAGATTCATGGAGATTCATGGAGATTCATGGAGATTCATGGAGATTCATGGAGGAGATTCATGGAGATTCATGGAGGAGATTTATGGAGATTCATGGAGATTCATGGAGGAGATTCATGGAGATTCATGGGGGAGATTCATGGAGATTCATGGAGATTCATGGAGATTCATGGAGGAGATTCATGGAGATTCATGGAGATTCGTGGAGATTCATGAAGGAGATTCATGGAGATTCATGGAGATGCATGGAGATTCATGGAGGAGATTCATGGAGATTCATGGAGATTCATGGAGGAGATTCATGGAGGAGATTCGTGGAGATTCATGGAGATTCATGGAGATTCATGGAGGAGATTCATGGAGATTCATGGAGATTCGTGGAGATTCATGGAGGAGATTCATGGAGATTCATGGACATTCATGGAGGAGATTCATGGAGATTCATGGAGATTCATGGAGATTCATGGAGGAGATTCATGGAGATTCATGGGGGAGATTCATGGAGATTCATGGAGATTCATGGAGATTCATGGAGGAGATTCATGGAGATTCATGGAGGAGATTCATGGAGATTCATGGAGATTCATGGAGATTCATGGAGATTCATGGAGGAGATTCATGGAGATTCATGGGGGAGATTCATGGAGATTCATGGAGATTCATGGAGGAGATTCATGGAGATTCATGGAGATTCGTGGAGATTCATGAAGGAGATTCATGGAGATTTATGGAGATTCATGGAGATTCATGGAGATTCATGGAGGAGATTCATGGAGATTCATGGGGGTGATTCATGGAGATTCATGGAGATTCATGGAGATTCATGGAGATTCATGGAGATTCATGGAGATTCATGGAGATTCATGGAGATTCATGGAGATTCATGGAGATTCATGGAGATTCATGGAGATTCATGGAGATTCATGGAGATTCATGGAGGAGATTCATGGAGATTCATGGGGGAGATTCATGGAGATTCATGCAGATTCATGGAGATTCATGGAGGAGATTCATGGAGATTCATGGAGATTCGTGGAGATTCATGAAGGAGATTCATGGAGATTCATGGAGGAGATTCATGGAGATTCATGGAGATTCATGGAGGAGATTCATGGAGGAGATTCGTGGAGATTCATGGAGATTCATGGAGATTCATGGAGGAGATTCATGGAGATTCATGGGGGAGATTCATGGAGATTCATGGAGATTCATGGAGATTCATGGGGGAGATTCATGGAGATTCATGGAGATTCATGGAGATTCATGGAGATTCATGGAGGAGATTCACGGAGATTCATGGAGATTCATGGAGATTCATGGAGGAGATTCATGGAGATTCATGGGGTAGATTCATGGAGATTCATGGAGATTCATGGAGATGCATGGAGATTCATGGAGGAGATTCATGGAGATTCATGGAGATTCATGGAGGAGATTCATGGAGGAGATTCGTGGAGATTCATGGAGATTCATGGAGATTCATGGAGGAGATTCATGGAGATTCATGGAGATTCGTGGAGATTCATGGAGGAGATTCATGGAGATTCATGGACATTCATGGAGGAGATTCATGGAGATTCATGGAGATTCATGGAGATTCATGGAGGAGATTCATGGAGATTCATGGGGGAGATTCATGGAGATTCATGGAGATTCATGGAGATTCATGGAGGAGATTCATGGAGATTCATGGAGGAGATTCATGGAGATTCATGGAGATTCATGGAGATTCATGGAGATTCATGGAGGAGATTCATGGAGATTCATGGGGGAGATTCATGGAGATTCATGGAGATTCATGGAGGAGATTCATGGAGATTCATGGAGATTCGTGGAGATTCATGAAGGAGATTCATGGAGATTTATGGAGATTCATGGAGATTCATGGAGATTCATGGAGGAGATTCATGGAGATTCATGGGGGAGATTCATGGAGATTCATGGAGATTCATGGAGATTCATGGATTAGATTCATGGAGATTCATGGAGATTCATGGAGGAGATTCATAGAGATTCATGGAGATTCATGGAGATTCATGGAGATTCATGGAGGAGATTCATGGAGATTCATGGGGGAGATTCATGGAGATTCATGGAGATTCATGGAGATTCATGGAGGAGATTCATGGAGATTCATGGAGATTCATGGAGATTCATGGAGATTCATGGAGATTCATGGAGATTCATGGAGATTCATGGAGGAGATTCATGGAGATTCATGGGGGAGATTCATGGAGATTCATGGGGGAGATTCATGGAGATTCATGGAGGAGATTCATGGAGATTCATGGGGGAGATTCATGGAGATTCATGGAGATTCATGGAGATTCATGGAGATTCATGGAGGAGATTCATGGAGATTCATGGAGATTCATGGAGATTCATGGAGGAGATTCATGGAGATTCATGGGGGAGATTCATGAAGATTCATGGAGATTCATGGAGGAGATTCATGGAGATTCATGGAGATTCATGGAGATTCATGGAGGAGATTCATGGAGATTCATGGAGATTCATGGAGATTCATGGAGATTCATGGAGATTCATGGAGATTCATGGAGGAGATTCATGGAGATTCATGGAGGAGATTCATGGAGATTCATGGAGATTCATGGAGATTCATGGAGGAGATTCATGGAGATTCATGGAGATTCATGGAGGAGATTCATGGAGATTCATGGGGGAGATTCATGGAGATTCATGGAGATTCATGGAGATTCATGGAGGAGATTCATAGAGATTCATGGAGATTCATGGAGATTCATGGAGATTCATGGAGGAGATTCGTGGAGATTCATGGGGGAGATTCATGGAGATTCATGGAGATTCATGGAGATTCATGGAGGAGATTCATGGAGATTCATGGAGATTCATGGAGATTCATGGAGATTCATGGAGATTCATGGAGGAGATTCATGGAGATTCATGGGGGAGATTCATGGAGTTTCATGGGGGAGATTCATGGAGATTCATGGAGATTCATGAAGATTCATGGAGATTCATGGAGGAGATTCATGGAGATTCATGGAGATTCATGGAGATTCATGGAGATTCATGGAGATTCATGGAGATTCATGGAGGAGATTCATGGAGATTCATGGGGGAGATTCATGGAGATTCATGGGGGAGATTCATGGAGATTCATGGAGATTCATGGAGGAGATTCATGGAGATTCATGGGGGAGATTCATGGAGATTCATGGAGATTCATGGAGATTCATGGAGATTCATGGAGGAGATTCATGGAGATTCATGGAGATTCATGGAGATTCATGGAGATTCATGGAGGAGATTCATGGAGATTCATGGAGGAGATTCATGGAGATTCGTGGAGATTCATGGAGATTCATGGAGGAGATTCATGGAGATTCATGGGGGAGATTCATGGAGATTCATGGAGATTCATGGAGATTCATGGAGGAGATTCATGGAGATTCATGGGGGAGATTCATGGAGATTCATGGAGATTCATGGAGATTCATGAAGGAGATTCATGGAGATTCATGGAGATTCGTGGAGATTCATGGAGGAGATTCATGGAGATTCATGGAGATTCATGGAGATTCATGGAGGAGATTCATGGAGATTCATGTGGGAGATTCATGGAGATTCATGGAGATTCATGGAGATTCATGAAGGAGATTCATGGAGATTCATGGAGATTCGTGGAGATTCATGGAGGAGATTCATGGAGATTCATGGAGGTGATTCATGGAGATTCATGGAGATTCATGGAGATTCATGGAGATTCATGGAGGAGATTCATGGAGATTCATGGGGGAGATTCATGGAGATTCATGGAGATTCATGGAGATTCATGGAGATTCATGGAGATTCATGGAGGAGATTCATGGAGATTCATGGAGATTCGTGGAGATTCATGAAGGAGATTCATGGAGATTCATGGAGGAGATTCATGGAGATTCGTGGAGATTCATGGAGATTCATGGAGGAGATTCATGGAGATTCATGGGGGAGATTCATGGAGATTCATGGAGATTCATGGAGATTCATGGAGGAGATTCATGGAGATTCATGGAGATTCATGGAGATTCATGGAGATTCATGGAGATTCATGGAGGAGATTCATGGAGATTCATGGGGGAGATTCATGAAGGAGATTCATGGAGATTCATGGAGATTCGTGGAGATTCATGGAGATTCATGGAGATTCATGGAGATTCATGGAGGAGATTCATGGAGGAGATTCATGGAGATTCATGGAGGAGATTCATGGAGATTCATGGAGATTCATGGAGATTCATGGAGGAGATTCATGGAGATTCATGGAGATTCATGGAGATTCATGGAGGAGATTCATGGAGATTCATGGGGGAGATTCATGGAGATTCATGGAGATTCATGGAGATTCATGAAGGAGATTCATGGAGATTCATGGAGATTCGTGGAGATTCATGGAGGAGATTCATGGAGATTCATGGAGATTCATGGAGATTCATGGAGGAGATTCATGGAGGAGATTCATGGAGATTCATGGAGATTCATGGAGATTCATGGAGATTCATGGAGGAGATTCATGGAGATTCATGGAGGAGATTTATGGAGATTCATGGAGATTCATGGAGGAGATTCATGGAGATTCATGGGGGAGATTCATGGAGATTCATGGAGATTCATGGAGATTCATGGAGGAGATTCATGGAGATTCATGGAGATTCGTGGAGATTCATGAAGGAGATTCATGGAGATTCATGGAGATGCATGGAGATTCATGGAGGAGATTCATGGAGATTCATGGAGATTCATGGAGGAGATTCATGGAGGAGATTCGTGGAGATTCATGGAGATTCATGGAGATTCATGGAGGAGATTCATGGAGATTCATGGAGATTCGTGGAGATTCATGGAGGAGATTCATGGAGATTCATGGACATTCATGGAGGAGATTCATGGAGATTCATGGAGATTCATGGAGATTCATGGAGGAGATTCATGGAGATTCATGGGGGAGATTCATGGAGATTCATGGAGATTCATGGAGATTCATGGAGGAGATTCATGGAGATTCATGGAGGAGATTCATGGAGATTCATGGAGATTCATGGAGATTCATGGAGATTCATGGAGGAGATTCATGGAGATTCATGGGGGAGATTCATGGAGATTCATGGAGATTCATGGAGGAGATTCATGGAGATTCATGGAGATTCGTGGAGATTCATGAAGGAGATTCATGGAGATTTATGGAGATTCATGGAGATTCATGGAGATTCATGGAGGAGATTCATGGAGATTCATGGGGGTGATTCATGGAGATTCATGGAGATTCATGGAGATTCATGGAGATTCATGGAGATTCATGGAGATTCATGGAGATTCATGGAGATTCATGGAGATTCATGGAGATTCATGGAGATTCATGGAGATTCATGGAGATTCATGGAGATTCATGGAGGAGATTCATGGAGATTCATGGGGGAGATTCATGGAGATTCATGCAGATTCATGGAGATTCATGGAGGAGATTCATGGAGATTCATGGAGATTCGTGGAGATTCATGAAGGAGATTCATGGAGATTCATGGAGGAGATTCATGGAGATTCATGGAGATTCATGGAGGAGATTCATGGAGGAGATTCGTGGAGATTCATGGAGATTCATGGAGATTCATGGAGGAGATTCATGGAGATTCATGGGGGAGATTCATGGAGATTCATGGAGATTCATGGAGATTCATGGGGGAGATTCATGGAGATTCATGGAGATTCATGGAGATTCATGGAGATTCATGGAGGAGATTCACGGAGATTCATGGAGATTCATGGAAATTGGTGGAGGAGATTCATGGAGATTCATGGGGGAGATTGATGGAGATTCATGAAGGAGATTCATGGAGATTCATGGAGATTCGTGGAGATTCATGGAGATTCATGGAGGAGATTCATGGAGATTCATGGAGATTCATGGAGATTCATGGAGATTCATGGAGGAGATTCATGGAGATTCATGGGGGAGATTCATGGAGATTCATGGAGATTCATGGAGATTCATGGAGATTCGTGGAGATTCATGAAGGAGATTCATGGAGATTTATGGAGATTCATGGAGATTCATGGAGATTCATGGAGGAGATTCATGGAGATTCATGGGGGAGATTCATGGAGATTCATGGAGATTCATGGAGATTCATGAAGGAGATTCATGGAGATTCATGGAGATTCGTGGAGATTCATGGAGGAGATTCATGGAGATTCATGGAGATTCATGGAGATTCATGGAGGAGATTCATGGAGATTCATGGGGGAGATTCATGGAGATTCATGGAGATTCATGAAGGAGATTCATGGAGATTCATGGAGATTCGTGGAGATTCATGGAGGAGATTCATGGAGATTCATGGAGGAGATTCATGGAGATTCATGGAGATTCATGGAGATTCATGGAGATTCATGGAGGAGATTCATGGAGATTCATGGGGAGATTCATGGAGATTCATGGAGATTCATGGAGATTCATGGAGGAGATTCATGGAGATTCATGGAGATTCATGGAGATTCATGGAGATTCATGGAGGAGATTCATGGAGATTCATGGGGGAGATTCATGGAGATTCATGGAGATTCATGGAGATTCATGGAGATTCATGGAGGAGATTCATGGAGATTCATGGAGATTCATGGAGATTCATGGAGGAGATTCATGGAGATTCATGGGGGAGATTCATGGAGGAGATTCATGGAGATTCATGGAGATTCATGGAGATTCATGGAGATTCATGAAGATTCATGGAGATTCATGGAGGAGATTCATGGAGATTCATGGGGGAGATTCATGGAGATTCATGGAGATTCATGGAGATTCATGGAGGAGATTCATGGAGATTCATGGAGATTCGTGGAGATTCATGGAGGAGATTCATGGAGATTCATGGAGATTCATGGAGATTCATGGAGATTCATGGAGATTCATGGAGATTCATGGAGGAGATTCATGGAGATTCATGGAGATTCATGGAGATTCATGGAGATTCATGGAGATTCATGGAGGAGATTCATGGAGATTCATGGAGATTCATGGAGGAGATTCATGGAGGAGATTCGTGGAGATTCATGGAGATTCATGGAGATTCATGGAGGAGATTCATGGAGATTCATGGGGGAGATTCATGGAGATTCATGGAGATTCATGGAGATTCATGGGGGAGATTCATGGAGATTCATGGAGATTCATGGAGATTCATGGAGATTCATGGAGGAGATTCACGGAGATTCATGGAGATTCATGGAAATTGGTGGAGGAGATTCATGGAGATTCATGAGGGAGATTGATGGAGATTCATGAAGGAGATTCATGGAGATTCATGGAGATTCGTGGAGATTCATGGAGATTCATGGAGGAGATTCATGGAGATTCATGGAGATTCATGGAGATTCATGGAGATTCATGGAGGAGATTCATGGAGATTCATGGGGGAGATTCATGGAGATTCATGGAGATTCATGGAGATTCATGGAGATTCGTGGAGATTCATGAAGGAGATTCATGGAGATTTATGGAGATTCATGGAGATTCATGGAGATTCATGGAGGAGATTCATGGAGATTCATGGGGGAGATTCATGGAGATTCATGGAGATTCATGGAGATTCATGAAGGAGATTCATGGAGATTCATGGAGATTCGTGGAGATTCATGGAGGAGATTCATGGAGATTCATGGAGATTCATGGAGATTCATGGAGGAGATTCATGGAGATTCATGGGGGAGATTCATGGAGATTCATGGAGATTCATGGAGATTCATGAAGGAGATTCATGGAGATTCATGGAGATTCGTGGAGATTCATGGAGGAGATTCATGGAGATTCATGGAGGAGATTCATGGAGATTCATGGAGATTCATGGAGATTCATGGAGATTCATGGAGGAGATTCATGGAGATTCATGGGGGAGATTCATGGAGATTCATGGAGATTCATGGAGATTCATGGAGGAGATTCATGGAGATTCATGGAGATTCATGGAGATTCATGGAGATTCATGGAGGAGATTCATGGAGATTCATGGGGGAGATTCATGGAGATTCATGGAGATTCATGGAGATTCATGGAGATTCATGGAGGAGATTCATGGAGATTCATGGAGATTCATGGAGATTCATGGAGGAGATTCATGGAGATTCATGGGGGAGATTCATGGAGGAGATTCATGGAGATTCATGGAGATTCATGGAGATTCATGGAGATTCATGAAGATTCATGGAGATTCATGGAGGAGATTCATGGAGATTCATGGGGGAGATTCATGGAGATTCATGGAGATTCATGGAGATTCATGGAGGAGATTCATGGAGATTCATGGAGATTCGTGGAGATTCATGGAGGAGATTCATGGAGATTCATGGAGATTCATGGAGATTCATGGAGATTCATGGAGATTCATGGAGATTCATGGAGATTCATGGAGGAGATTCATGGAGATTCATGGAGATTCATGGAGATTCATGGAGATTCATGGAGATTCATGGAGATTCATGGAGATTCATGGAGGAGATTCATGGAGATTCATGGGGGAGATTCATGGAGATTCATGGGGGAGATTCATGGAGATTCATGGAGATTCATGGAGATTCATGGAGGAGATTCATGGAGATTCATGGGGGAGATTCATGGAGATTCATGGAGATTCATGGAGATTCATGGAGGAGATTCATAGAGATTCATGGAGATTCATGGAGGAGATTCATGGAGATTCATGGGGGAGATTCATGGAGATTCATGGAGATTCATGGAGGAGATTCATGGAGATTCATGGAGATTCATGGAGATTCATGGAGATTCATGGAGATTCATGGAGATTCATGGAGATTCATGGAGGAGATTCATGGAGATTCATGGGGGAGATTCATGGAGATTCATGGGGGAGATTCATGGAGATTCATGGGGGAGATTCATGGAGATTCATGGAGATTCATGGAGGAGATTCATGGAGATTCATGGAGATTCGTGGAGATTCATGAAGGAGATTCATGGAGATTTATGGAGATTCATGGAGATTCATGGAGATTCATGGAGGAGATTCATGGAGATTCATGGGGGAGATTCATGGAGATTCATGGAGATTCATGGAGATTCATGAAGGAGATTCATGGAGATTCATGGAGATTCGTGGAGATTCATGGAGGAGATTCATGGAGATTCATGGAGATTCATGGAGATTCATGGAGGAGATTCATGGAGATTCATGGGGGAGATTCATGGAGATTCATGGAGATTCATGGAGATTCATGAAGGAGATTCATGGAGATTCATGGAGATTCGTGGAGATTCATGGAGGAGATTCATGGAGATTCATGGAGGAGATTCATGGAGATTCATGGAGATTCATGGAGATTCATGGAGATTCATGGAGATTCATGGAGGAGATTCATGGAGATTCATGGGGGAGATTCATGGAGATTCATGGAGATTCATGGAGATTCATGGAGGAGATTCATGGAGATTCATGGAGATTCATGGAGATTCATGGAGATTCATGGAGGAGATTCATGGAGATTCATGGGGGAGATTCATGGAGATTCATGGAGATTCATGGAGATTCATGGAGATTCATGGAGGAGATTCATGGAGATTCATGGAGATTCATGGAGATTCATGGAGGAGATTCATGGAGATTCATGGGGGAGATTCATGGAGGAGATTCATGGAGATTCATGGAGATTCATGGAGATTCATGGAGATTCATGAAGATTCATGGAGATTCATGGAGGAGATTCATGGAGATTCATGGGGGAGATTCATGGAGATTCATGGAGATTCATGGAGATTCATGGAGGAGATTCATGGAGATTCATGGAGATTCGTGGAGATTCATGGAGGAGATTCATGGAGATTCATGGAGATTCATGGAGATTCATGGAGGAGATTCATGGAGATTCATGGAGATTCATGGAGATTCATGGAGATTCATGGAGATTCATGGAGGAGATTCATGGAGATTCATGGAGATTCATGGAGATTCATGGAGATTCATGGAGATTCATGGAGATTCATGGAGATTCATGGAGGAGATTCATGGAGATTCATGGGGGAGATTCATGGAGATTCATGGGGGAGATTCATGGAGATTCATGGAGATTCATGGAGATTCATGGAGGAGATTCATGGAGATTCATGGGGGAGATTCATGGAGATTCATGGAGATTCATGGAGATTCATGGAGGAGATTCATGGAGATTCATGGAGATTCGTGGAGATTCATGGAGGAGATTCATGGAGATTCATGGAGATTCATGGAGATTCATGGAGGAGATTCATGGAGATTCATGGAGATTCATGGAGATTCATGGAGATTCATGGAGATTCATGGAGGAGATTCATGGAGATTCATGGAGATTCATGGAGATTCATGGAGATTCATGGAGATTCATGGAGATTCATGGAGATTCATGGAGGAGATTCATGGAGATTCATGGGGGAGATTCATGGAGATTCATGGGGGAGATTCATGGAGATTCATGGAGATTCATGGAGATTCATGGAGGAGATTCATGGAGATTCATGGGGGAGATTCATGGAGATTCATGGAGATTCATGGAGATTCATGGAGGAGATTCATAGAGATTCATGGAGATTCATGGAGGAGATTCATGGAGATTCATGGGGGAGATTCATGGAGATTCATGGAGATTCATGGAGATTCATGGAGGAGATTCATGGAGATTCATGGAGATTCATGGAGATTCATGGAGATTCATGGAGGAGATTCATGGAGATTCATGGGGTAGATTCATGGAGATTCATGGAGATTCATGGAGATTCATGGAGGAGATTCATGGAGATTCATGGAGATTCATGGAGATTCATGGAGGAGATTCATGGAGATTCATGGAGATTCATGGAGGAGATTCATGGAGATTCATGGAGATTCATGGAGATTCATGGAGATTCATGGAGGAGATTCATGGAGATTCATGGAGATTCATGGAGATACATGGAGGAGATTCATGGAGATTCATGGAGGAGATTCATGGAGATTCATGGAGGTTCATGGAGATTCATGGAGATTCATAGAGGAGATTCATGGAGATTCATGGAGATTCATGGAGGAGATTCATGGAGATTCATGGAGGAGATTCATGGAGATTCATGGAGGAGATTCATGGAGATTCATGGAGATTCATGGAGATTCATGGAGATTCATGGAGGAGATTCATGGAGATTCATGGGGGAGATTCATGGAGATAAATGGAGATTCATGGAGATTCATGGAGGAGATTCATGGAGATTCATGGGGGAGATTCATGGAGATTCATGGAGATTCATGGAGGAGATCCATGGAGATTCATGGAGATTCATGGAGATTCATGGAGGAGATTCATGGAGATTCATGGGGGAGATTCATGGAGGAGATTCATGGAGATTCATGGAGATTCATGGAGATTCATGGAGATTCATGAAGATTCATGGAGATTCATGGAGGAGATTCATGGAGATTCATGGGGGAGATTCATGGAGATTCATGGAGATTCATGGAGATTCATGGAGGAGATTCATGGAGATTCATGGAGATTCGTGGAGATTCATGGAGGAGATTCATGGAGATTCATGGAGATTCATGGAGATTCATGGAGGAGATTCATGGAGATTCATGGAGATTCATGGAGATTCATGGAGATTCATGGAGGAGATTCATGGAGATTCATGGGGGAGATTCATGGAGATTCATGGAGATTCATGGATTAGATTCATGGAGATTCATGGAGATTCATGGAGGAGATTCATAGAGATTCATGGAGATTCATGGAGATTCATGGAGATTCATGGAGGAGATTCATGGAGATTCATGGGGGAGATTCATGGAGATTCATGGAGATTCATGGAGATTCATGGAGGAGATTCATGGAGATTCATGGAGATTCATGGAGATTCATGGAGATTCATGGAGATTCATGGAGGAGATTCATGGAGATTCATGGAGATTCATGGAGATTCATGGAGATTCATGGAGGAGATTCATGGAGATTCATGGGGGAGATTCATGAAGATTCATGGAGATTCATGGAGGAGATTCATGGAGATTCATGGAGATTCATGGAGATTCATGGAGGAGATTCATGGAGATTCATGGAGATTCATGGAGATTCATGGAGATTCATGGAGATTCATCTAGATTCATGGAGGAGATTCATGGAGATTCATGGAGGAGATTCATGGAGATTCATGGAGATTCATGGAGGAGATTCATGGAGATTCATGGGGGAGATTCATGGAGATTCATGGAGATTCATGGAGATTCATGGAGGAGATTCATGGAGATTCATGGGGGAGATTCATGGAGATTCATGGAGATTCATGGAGATTCATGGTGGAGATTCATAGAGATTCATGGAGATTCATGGAGATTCATGGAGATTCATGGAGGAGATTCGTGGAGATTCATGGGGGAGATTCATGGAGATTCATGGAGATTCATGGAGATTCATGGAGGAGATTCATGGAGATTCATGGAGATTCATGGAGATTCATGGAGATTCATGGAGATTCATGGAGATTCATGGAGATTCATGGAGGAGATTCATGGAGATTCATGGGGGAGATTCATGGAGTTTCATGGGGGAGATTCATGGAGATTCATGGAGATTCATGGAGGAGATTCATGGAGATTCATGGGGAGATTCATGGAGATTCATGGAGATTCATGGAGATTCATGGAGATTCATGGAGGAGATTCATGGAGATTCATGGAGATTCATGGAGATTCATGGAGATTCATGGAGATTCATGGAGGAGATTCATGGAGATTCATGGAGATTCATGGAGATTCATGGAGATTCATGGAGGAGATTCATGGAGATTCATGGGGGAGATTCATGAAGATTCATGGAGATTCATGGAGGAGATTCATGGAGATTCATGGAGATTCATGGAGATTCATGGAGGAGATTCATGGAGATTCATGGAGATTCATGGAGATTCATGGAGATTCATGGAGGAGATTCATGGAGATTCATGGGGGAGATTCATGGAGATTCATGGAGATTCATGGAGATTCATGGAGGAGATTCATGGAGATTCATGGGGGAGATTCATGGAGATTCATGGAGATTCATGGAGATTCATGGAGATTCATGGAGGAGATTCATGGAGATTCATGGAGATTCATGGAGGAGATTCATGGAGATTCATGGTGGAGATTCATGGAGATTCATGGAGATTCATGGAGATTCATGGAGGAGATTCATGGAGATTCATGGAGATTCATGGAGATTCATGGAGGAGATTCATGGAGATTCATGGAGGAGATTCATGGAGATTCATGGAGATTCATGGAGATTCATGGAGGAGATTCATGGAGATTCATGGAGATTCATGGAGATTCATGGAGGAGATTCATGGAGATTCATGGAGATTCATGGAGATTCATGGAGATTCATGGAGATTCATTGTGGAGATTCATGGGGGAGATTCATGGAGATTCATGGAGATTCATGGAGGAGATTCATGGAGATTCATGGAGATTCATGGAGGAGATTCATGGAGATTCATGGAGGAGATTCATGGAGATTCATGGGGGAGATTCATGGAGATTCATGGGGGAGATTCATGGAGATTCATGGAGATTCATGGAGATTCATGGAGGAGATTCATGGAGATTCATGGGGGAGATTCATGGAGATTCATGGAGATTCATGGAGGAGATTCATGGAGATTCATGGAGATTCATGGAGGAGATTCATGGAGATTCATGGTGGAGATTCATGGAGATTCATGGAGATTCATGGAGATTCATGGAGGAGATTCATGGAGATTCATGGAGATTCATGGAGATTCATGGAGGAGATTCATGGAGATTCATGGAGATTCATGGAGATTGATGGAGGAGATTCATCGAGATTCATGGAGATTCATGGAGATTCATGGAGATTCATGGAGGAGATTCATGGAGATTCATGGGGGAGATTCATGGAGATTCATGGAGATTCATGGAGATTCATGGAGATTCATGGAGGAGATTCATGGAGATTCATGGAGATTCATGGAGGAGATTCATGGAGATTCATGGGGGAGATTCATGGAGATTCATGGAGATTCATGGAGGAGATTCATGGAGATTCATGGAGATTCATGGAGATTCATGGAGATTCATGGAGGAGATTCATGGAGATTCATGGGGGAGATTCATGGAGATTCTGGAGATTCATGGAGATTCATGGAAATTCATGGAGGAGATTCATGGAGATTCATGGAGATTCATGGAGATTCATGGAGGAGATTCATGGAGATTCATGGGGGAGATTCATGGAGATTCATGGAGATTCATGGAGATTCATGCAGGAGATTCATGGAGATTCATGGAGATTCATGGAGATTCATGGAGGAGATTCATGGAGATTCATGGAGGAGATTCATGGAGATTCATGGAGATTCATGGAGATTCATGGAGATTCATAGAGGAGATTCATGGAGATTCATGGAGGAGATTCATGGAGATTCATGGGGGAGATTCATGGAGATTCGTGGAGATTCATGGAGATTCATGGAGGAGATTCATGGAGATTCATGGTGGAGATTCATGGAGATTCATGGAGATTCATGGAGAGTCATGGAGGAGATTCATGGAGATTCATGGAGATTCATGGAGATTCATGGAGGAGATTCATGGAGATTCATGGAGATTCATGGAGATTCATGGAGATTCATAGAGGAGATTCGTGGAGATTCATGGAGATTCATGGAGGAGATTCATGGAGATTCATGGAGGAGATTCGTGGAGATTCATGGAGATTCATGGAGATTCATGGAGGAGATTCATGGAGATTCATGGAGATTCATGGAGGAGATTCATGGAGATTCATGGAGGAGATTCATGGAGATTCATGGGGGAGATTCATGGGGGAGATTCATGGAGATTCATGGGGGAGATTCATGGAGATTCATGGAGATTCATGGAGATTCATGGAGGAGATTCATGGAGATTCATAGGGGAGATTCATGGAGATTCATGGAGATTCATGGAGATTCATGGAGATTCATGGAGGAGATTCATGGAGATTCATGGAGGAGATTCATGGAGATTCATGGAGATTCATGGAGATTCATGGAGATTCATAGAGGAGATTCATGGAGATTCATGGAGGAGATTCATGGAGGAGATTCATGGAGATTCATGGAGATTCATGGAGGAGATTCATGGAGATTCATGGAGATTCATGGAGAAGATTCATGGAGATTCATGGAGGAGATTCATGGAGATTGATGGAGATTCATGGAGATTCATGGAGATTCATAGTGGAGATTCATGGAGATTTATGGAGATTCATGGAGATTCATTTGGGAGATTCATGGAGATTCATGGAGATTCATGGAGATTCATGGAGGAGATTCATGGAGATTCATGGAGATTCATGGAGATTCATGGAGATTCATGGAGGAGATTCATGGAGATTCGTGGAGATTCATGGAGATTCATGGAGATTCATGGAGGAGATTCATGGAGATTCATGGAGATTCATGGAGATTCATGGAGATTCATGGAGATTCATGGAGGAGATTCATGGAGATTCATGGAGATTCATGGAGATTCATGGAGATTCATGGAGGAGATTCATGGAGATTCATGGGGGAGATTCATGAAGATTCATGGAGATTCATGGAGATTCATGGAGGAGATTCATGGAGATTCATGGAGATTCATGGAGATTCATGGAGGAGATTCATGGAGATTCATGGAGGAGATTCATGGAGATTCATGGAGATTCATGGGGGAGATTCATGGAGATTCATGGAGATTCATGGAGATTCATGGAGATTCATGGAGGAGATTCATGGAGATTCATGGAGATTCATGGAGGAGATTCATGGAGATTCATGGGGGAGATTCATGGAGATTCATGGAGGAGATTCATGGAGATTCATGGAGATTCATGGGGGAGATTCATGGAGATTCATGGAGATTCATGGAGATTCATGGAGGAGATTCATGGAGATTCATGGAGATTCATGGAGGAGATTCATGGAGATTCATGGGGGAGATTCATGGAGATTCATGGAGATTCATGGAGGAGATTCATGGAGATTCATGGAGATTCATAGAGGAGATTCATGGAGATTCATGGAGATTCATGGAGATTCATGGAGGAGATTCATGGAGATTCATGGAGATTCATGGAGGAGATTCATGGAGATTCATGGTGGAGATTCATGGAGATTCATGGAGATTCATGGAGATTCATGGAGGAGATTCATGGAGATTCATGGAGATTCATGGAGATTCATGGAGGAGATTCATGGAGATTCATGGAGGAGATTCATGGAGATTCATGGAGATTCATGGAGATTCATGGAGGAGATTCATGGAGATTCATGGAGATTCATGGAGATTCATGGAGATTCATGGAGATTCATGGAGGAGATTCATGGAGATTCATGGAGGAGATTCATGGAGATTCATGGAGATTCATGGAGATTCATGGAGATTCATAGAGGAGATTCATGGAGATTCATGGAGATTCATGGAGGAGATTCATGGAGATTCATGGAGGAGATTCATGGAGATTCATGGAGATTCATGGAGGAGATTCATGGAGATTCATGGAGATTCATGGAGATTCATGGAGGAGATTCATGGAGATTCATGGAGGAGATTCATGGAGATTCATGGAGGAGATTCATGGAGATTCATGGAGATTCATGGAGATTCATGGAGATTCATAGAGGAGATTCATGGAGATTCATGGAGATTCATGGAGGAGATTCATGGAGATTCATGGAGATTCATGGGGAGATTCATGGTGATTCATGGAGATTCATGGAGATTCATGGAGATTCATGGAGGAGATTCATGGAGATTCATGGAGATTCATGGAGGAGATTCATGGAGATTCATGGGGGAGATTCATGGAGATTCATGGAGGAGATTCATGGAGATTCATGGAGATTCATAGAGGAGATTCATGGAGATTCATGGAGATTCATGGAGATTCATGGAGGAGATTCATGGAGATTCATGCAGATTCATGGAGGAGATTCATGGAGATTCATGGGGGAGATTTATGGAGAATCATGGAGATTCATGGAGATTCATGGAGGAGATTCATGGAGATTCATGGAGATTCATAGAGGAGATTCATGGAGATTCATGGAGATTCATGGAGATTCATGGAGATTCATGGAGGAGATTCATGGAGATTCATGAAGATTCATGGAGATTCATGGAGGAGATTCATGGAGATTCATGGGGGAGATTCATGGAGATTCATGGAGATTCATGGAGATTCATGGAGGAGATTCATGGAGTTTCATGGAGATTCGTGGAGATTCATGGAGGAGATTCATGGAGATTCATGGAGATTCATGGAGATTCATGGAGGAGATTCATGGAGATTCATGGAGATTCATGGGGGAGATTCATGGTGATTCATGGAGATTCATGGAGATTCATGGAGATTCATGGAGATTCATGGAGGAGATTCATGGAGATTCATGGGGGAGATTCATGGAGATTCATGGAGACTCATGGAGATTCATGGAGGAGATTCATGGAGATTCATGGAGATTGATGGAGATTCATGGAGATTCATGGAGGAGATTCATGGAGATTCATGGAGGAGATTCATGGAGATTCATGGGGGAGATTCATGGAGATTCATGGGGGAGATTCATGGAGATTCATGGAGATTCATGGAGATTCATGGAGGAGATTCATGGAGATTCATGGGGGAGATTCATGGAGATTCATGGAGATTCATGGAGATTCATGGAGATTCATGGAGAAGATTCATGGAGATTCATGGAGGAGATTCATGGAGATTCATGGAGATTCATGGAGATTCATGGAGATTCATAGAGGAGATTCATGGAGATTCATGGAGATTCATGGAGGAGATTCATGGAGGAGATTCATGGAGATTCATGGAGATTCATGGAGGAGATTCATGGAGATTCATGGAGATTCATGGAGAAGATTCATGGAGATTCATGGAGGAGATTCATGGAGATTGATGGAGATTCATGGAGATTCATGGAGATTCATAGTGGAGATTCATGGAGATTCATGGAGATTCATGGAGATTCATGGGGGAGATTCATAGAGATTCATGGAGGAGATTCATGGAGATTCATGGAGATTCATAGAGGAGATTCATGGAGATTCATGGAGATTCATGGAGATTCATGGAGGAGATTCATGGAGATTCATGGAGATTCATGGAGGAGATTCATGGAGATTCATGGTGGAGATTCATGGAGATTCATGGAGATTCATGGAGATTCATGGAGGAGATTCATGGAGATTCATGGAGATTCATGGAGATTCATGGAGGAGATTCATGGAGATTCATGGAGGAGATTCATGGAGATTCATGGAGATTCATGGAGATTCATGGAGGAGATTCATGGAGATTCATGGAGATTCATGGAGATTCATGGAGGAGATTCATGGAGATTCATGGGGGAGATTCATGGAGATTCATGGAGATTCATGGAGATTCATGGAGATTCATGGAGGAGATTCATGGAGATTCATGGAGGAGATTCATGGAGATTCGTGGAGATTCATGGAGATTCATAGAGGAGATTCAAGGAGATTCATGGAGATTCATGGAGGAGATTCATGGAGATTCATGGAGGAGATTCATGGAGATTCATGGAGGAGATTCATGGAGATTCATGGAGATTCATGGAGGAGATTCATGGAGATTCATGGAGATTCATGGAGAAGATTCATGGAGGAGATTCATGGAGATTCATGGAGGAGATTCATGGAGATTCATGGAGATTCATGGAGATTCATGGAGATTCATAGAGGAGATTCATGGAGATTCATGGAGATTCATGGAGGAGATTCATGGAGATCCATGGAGATTCATGGAGGAGATTCATGGAGATTCATGGAGATTCATGGAGATTCATGGAGAAGATTCATGGAGATTCATGGAGGAGATTCATGGAGATTCATGGAGATTCATGGAGATTCATGGAGATTCATGGAGGAGATTCATGGAGATTCATGGAGATTCATGGAGATTCATGGAGGAGATTCATGGAGATTCATGGGGGAGATTCATGGAGATTCATGGAGACTCATGGAGATTCATGGAGGAGATTCATGGAGATTCATGGAGATTCATGGAGATTCATGGAGGAGATTCATGGAGATTCATGGAGGAGATTCATGGAGATTCATGGGGGAGATTCATGGAGATTCATGGGGAGATTCATGGAGATTCATGGAGATTCATGGAGATTCATGGAGGAGATTCATGGAGATTCATGGGGGAGATTCATGGAGATTCATGGAGATTCATGGAGATTCATGGAGATTCATGGAGGAGATTCATGGAGATTCATGGAGGAGATTCATGGAGATTCATGGAGATTCATGGAGATTCATAGAGGAGATTCATGGAGATTCATGGAGATTCATGGAGATTCATGGAGGAGATTCATGGAGGAGATTCATGGAGATTCATGGAGATTCATGGAGGAGATTCATGGAGATTCATGGAGATTCATGGAGAAGATTCATGGAGATTCATGGAGGAGATTCATGGAGATTGATGGAGATTCATGGAGATTCATGGAGATTCATAGTGGAGATTCATGGAGATTCATGGAGATTCATGGAGATTCATGGGGAGATTCATGGAGATTCATGGAGATTCATGGAGGAGATTCATGGAGATTCATGGAGATTCATAGAGGAGATTCATGGAGATTCATGGAGATTCATGGAGGAGATTCATGGAGATTCATGGAGATTCATGGAGGAGATTCATGGAGATTCATGGTGGAGATTCATGGAGATTCATGGAGATTCATGGAGATTCATGGAGGCGATTCATGGAGATTCATGGAGATTCATGGAGATTCATGGAGATTCATGGAGGAGATTCATGGAGATTCATGGAGAAGATTCATGGAGATTCATGGAGGAGATTCATGGAGATTCATGGAGATTCATGGAGATTCATGGAGATTCATGGAGATTCATGGAGATTCATGGAGATTCATGGAGATTCATGGAGATTCGTGGAGATTCATGGAGATTCATGGAGATTCATGGAGATTCATGGGGGAGATTCATGGAGATTCATGGAGATTCATGGAGATTCATGGAGATTCATGGAGGAGATTCATGGAGATTCATGGAGATTCATGGAGGAGATTCATGGAGATTCATGGGGGAGATTCATGGAGATTCATGGAGGAGATTCATGGAGATTCATGGAGATTCATAGAGGAGATTCATGGAGATTCATGGAGATTCATGGAGATTCATGGAGGAGATTCATGGAGATTCATGCAGATTCATGGAGGAGATTCATGGAGATTCATGGGGGAGATTTATGGAGAATCATGGAGATTCATGGAGATTCATGGAGGAGATTCATGGAGATTCATGGAGATTCATAGAGGAGATTCATGGAGATTCATGGAGATTCATGGAGATTCATGGAGATTCATGGAGATTCATGGAGATTCATGGGGGAGATTCATGGAGATTCATGAGATTCATGGAGATTCATGGAGGAGATTCATGGAGATTCGTGGAGATTCATGGAGGAGATTCATGGAGATTCATGGAGATTCATGAAGATTCATGGAGGAGATTCATGGAGATTCATGGAGATTCATGGAGGAGATTTATGGAGATTCATGGAGATTCATGGAGGAGATTCATGGAGATCCATGGAGATTCATGGAGGAGATTCATGGAGACTCATGGAGATTCATGGAGATTCATGGAGAAGATTCATGGAGAGTCATGGAGGAGATTCATGGAGATTCATGGAGATTCATGGAGATTCATGGAGGCGATTCATGGAGATTCATGGGGGAGATTCATGGAGATTCATGGGGGAGATTCATGGAGATTCATGGAGATTCATAGAGGAGATTCATGGAGATTCATGGAGATTCATGGAGATTCATGGAGGAGATTCATGGAGATTCATGAAGATTCATGGAGATTCATGGAGGAGATTCATGGAGATTCATGGGGGAGATTCATGGAGATTCATGGAGATTCATGGAGATTCATGGAGGAGATTCATGGAGTTTCATGGAGATTCGTGGAGATTCATGTAGGAGATTCATGGAGATTCATGGAGATTCATGGAGATTCATGGAGGAGATTCATGGAGATTCATGGAGATTCATGGAGGAGATTTATGGAGATTCATGGAGATTCATGGAGATTCATGGAGGAGATTCATGGGGGAGATTCATGGAGATTCATGGAGATTCATGGAGGAGATTCATGGAGATTCATGGTGGAGATTCATGGAGATTCATGGAGATTCATGGAGATTCATGGAGGAGATTCATGGAGATTCATGGAGATTCATGGAGATTCATGGAGGAGATTCATGGAGATTCATGGAGGAGATTCATGGAGATTCATGGAGATTCATGGAGATTCATGGAGGAGATTCATGGAGATTCATGGAGATTCATGGAGATTCATGGAGGAGATTCATGGAGATTCATGGGGGAGATTCATGGAGATTCATGGAGATTCATGGAGATTCATGGAGATTCATGGAGGAGATTCATGGAGATTCATGGAGGAGATTCATGGAGATTCGTGGAGATTCATGGAGATTCATAGAGGAGATTCAAGGAGATTCATGGAGATTCATGGAGGAGATTCATGGAGATTCATGGAGGAGATTCATGGAGATTCATGGAGGAGATTCATGGAGATTCATGGAGATTCATGGAGGAGATTCATGGAGATTCATGGAGATTCATGGAGAAGATTCATGGAGGAGATTCATGGAGATTCATGGAGGAGATTCATGGAGATTCATGGAGATTCATGGAGATTCATGGAGATTCATAGAGGAGATTCATGGAGATTCATGGAGATTCATGGAGGAGATTCATGGAGATCCATGGAGATTCATGGAGGAGATTCATGGAGATTCATGGAGATTCATGGAGATTCATGGAGAAGATTCATGGAGATTCATGGAGGAGATTCATGGAGATTCATGGGGGAGATTCATGGAGATTCATGGGGGAGATTCATGGAGATTCATGGAGATTCATGGAGATTCATGGAGGAGATTCATGGAGATTCATGGGGGAGATTCATGGAGATTCATGGAGATTCATGGAGATTCATGGAGATTCATGGAGGAGATTCATGGAGATTCATGGAGGAGATTCATGGAGATTCATGGAGATTCATGGAGATTCATAGAGGAGATTCATGGAGATTCATGGAGATTCATGGAGATTCATGGAGGAGATTCATGGAGGAGATTCATGGAGATTCATGGAGATTCATGGAGGAGATTCATGGAGATTCATGGAGATTCATGGAGAAGATTCATGGAGATTCATGGAGGAGATTCATGGAGATTGATGGAGATTCATGGAGATTCATGGAGATTCATAGTGGAGATTCATGGAGATTCATGGAGATTCATGGAGATTCATGGGGGAGATTCATGGAGATTCATGGAGATTCATGGAGGAGATTCATGGAGATTCATGGAGATTCATAGAGGAGATTCATGGAGATTCATGGAGATTCATGGAGATTCATGGAGGAGATTCATGGAGATTCATGGAGATTCATGGAGGAGATTCATGGAGATTCATGGTGGAGATTCATGGAGATTCATGGAGATTCATGGAGATTCATGGAGGCGATTCATGGAGATTCATGGAGATTCATGGAGATTCATGGAGATTCATGGAGGAGATTCATGGAGATTCATGGAGAAGATTCATGGAGATTCATGGAGGAGATTCATGGAGATTCATGGAGATTCGTGGAGATTCATGGAGATTCATGGAGATTCATGGAGATTCATGGAGATTCATGGAGATTCATGGAGATTCGTGGAGATTCATGGAGATTCATGGAGATTCATGGAGATTCATGGGGGAGATTCATGGAGATTCATGGAGATTCATGGAGATTCATGGAGATTCATGGAGGAGATTCATGGAGATTCATGGAGATTCATGGAGGAGATTCATGGAGATTCATGGGGGAGATTCATGGAGATTCATGGAGGAGATTCATGGAGATTCATGGAGATTCATAGAGGAGATTCATGGAGATTCATGGAGATTCATGGAGATTCATGGAGGAGATTCATGGAGATTCATGCAGATTCATGGAGGAGATTCATGGAGATTCATGGGGGAGATTTATGGAGAATCATGGAGATTCATGGAGATTCATGGAGGAGATTCATGGAGATTCATGGAGATTCATAGAGGAGATTCATGGAGATTCATGGAGATTCATGGAGATTCATGGAGATTCATGGAGATTCATGGAGATTCATGGGGGAGATTCATGGAGATTCATGGAGATTCATGGAGATTCATGGAGGAGATTCATGGAGATTCGTGGAGATTCATGGAGGAGATTCATGGAGATTCATGGAGATTCATGGAGATTCATGGAGGAGATTCATGGAGATTCATGGAGATTCATGGAGGAGATTTATGGAGATTCATGGAGATTCATGGAGGAGATTCATGGAGATCCATGGAGATTCATGGAGGAGATTCATGGAGACTCATGGAGATTCATGGAGATTCATGGAGAAGATTCATGGAGATTCATGGAGGAGATTCATGGAGATTCATGGAGATTCATGGAGATTCATGGAGGCGATTCATGGAGATTCATGGGGGAGATTCATGGAGATTCATGGGGGAGATTCATGGAGATTCATGGAGATTCATAGAGGAGATTCATGGAGATTCATGGAGATTCATGGAGATTCATGGAGGAGATTCATGGAGATTCATGAAGATTCATGGAGATTCATGGAGGAGATTCATGGAGATTCATGGGGGAGATTCATGGAGATTCATGGAGATTCATGGAGATTCATGGAGGAGATTCATGGAGTTTCATGGAGATTCGTGGAGATTCATGTAGGAGATTCATGGAGATTCATGGAGATTCATGGAGATTCATGGAGGAGATTCATGGAGATTCATGGAGATTCATGGAGGAGATTTATGGAGATTCATGGAGATTCATGGAGATTCATGGAGGAGATTCATGGGGGAGATTCATGGAGATTCAAGGAGATTCATGGAGACTCATGGAGGAGATTCATGGAGATTCATGGAGATTCATGGAGATTCATGGAGATTCATGGAGATTCATGGAGGAGATTCATGGAGATTCATGGAGGAGATTCATGGAGATTCATGGAGACTCATGGAGATTCATGGAGGAGATTCATGGAGATTCATGGAGATTCATGGAGATTCATGGAGATTCATGGAGGAGATTCATGGAGATTCATGGAGGAGATTCATGGAGATTCATGGGGGAGATTCATGGAGATTCATGGGGGAGATTCATGGAGATTCATGGAGATTCATGGAGATTCATGGAGGAGATTCATGGAGATTCATGGGGGAGATTCATGGAGATTCATGGAGATTCATGGAGATTCATGGAGATTCATGGAGATTCATGGAGAAGATTCATGGAGATTCATGGAGGAGATTCATGGAGATTCATGGAGATTCATGGAGATTCATGGAGATTCATAGAGGAGATTCATGGAGATTCATGGAGATTCATGGAGGAGATTCATGGAGGAGATTCATGGAGATTCATGGAGATTCATGGAGGAGATTCATGGAGATTCATGGAGATTCATGGAGAAGATTCATGGAGATTCATGGAGGAGATTCATGGAGATTCATGGAGATTCATGGAGATTCATGGAGATTCATAGTGGAGATTCATGGAGATTCATGGAGATTCATGGAGATTCATGGGGGAGATTCATGGAGATTCATGGGGGAGATTCATGGAGATTCATGGAGATTCATAGAGGAGATTCATGGAGATTCATGGAGATTCATGGAGATTCATGGAGGAGATTCATGGAGATTCATGAAGATTCATGGAGATTCATGGAGGAGATTCATGGAGATTCATGGGGGAGATTCATGGAGATTCATGGAGGAGATTCATGGAGATTCATGGAGATTCATGGAGATTCATGGAGATTCATAGTGGAGATTCATGGAGATTCATGGAGATTCATGGAGATTCATGGGGGAGATTCATGGAGATTCATGGAGGAGATTCATGGAGATTCATGGGGGAGATTCATGGAGGAGATTCATGGAGATTCATGGAGATTCATGGAGATTCATGGAGATTCATGAAGATTCATGGAGATTCATGGAGGAGATTCATGGAGATTCATGGGGGAGATTCATGGAGATTCATGGAGATTCATGGAGATTCATGGAGGAGATTCATGGAGATTCATGGAGATTCGTGGAGATTCATGGAGGAGATTCATGGAGATTCATGGAGATTCATGGAGATTCATGGAGATTCATGGAGATTCATGGAGATTCATGGAGATTCATGGAGGAGATTCATGGAGATTCATGGAGATTCATGGAGATTCATGGAGATTCATGGAGATTCATGGAGGAGATTCATGGAGATTCATGGAGATTCATGGAGGAGATTCATGGAGGAGATTCGTGGAGATTCATGGAGATTCATGGAGATTCATGGAGGAGATTCATGGAGATTCATGGGGGAGATTCATGGAGATTCATGGAGATTCATGGAGATTCATGGGGGAGATTCATGGAGATTCATGGAGATTCATGGAGGAGATTCATGGAGGAGATTCGTGGAGATTCATGGAGATTCATGGAGATTCATGGAGGAGATCCATGGAGATTCATGGAGATTCGTGGAGATTCATGGAGGAGATTCATGGAGATTCATGGACATTCATGGAGGAGATTCATGGAGATTCATGGAGATTCATGGAGATTCATGGAGGAGATTCATGGAGATTCATGGGGGAGATTCATGGAGATTCATGGAGATTCATGGAGATTCATGGGGGAGATTCATGGAGATTCATGGAGGAGATTCATGGAGATTCATGGAGATTCATGGAGATTCATGGAGATTCATGGAGGAGATTCATGGAGATTCATGGGGGAGATTCATGGAGATTCATGGAGATTCATGGAGGAGATTCATGGAGATTCATGGAGATTCGTGGAGATTCATGAAGGAGATTCATGGAGATTTATGGAGATTCATGGAGATTCATGGAGATTCATGGAGGAGATTCATGGAGATTCATGGGGGTGATTCATGGAGATTCATGGAGATTCATGGAGATTCATGGAGATTCATGGAGATTCATGGAGATTCATGGAGATTCATGGAGATTCATGGAGATTCATGGAGATTCATGGAGATTCATGGAGATTCATGGAGATTCATGGAGATTCATGGAGGAGATTCATGGAGATTCATGGGGGAGATTCATGGAGATTCATGCAGATTCATGGAGATTCATGGAGGAGATTCATGGAGATTCATGGAGATTCGTGGAGATTCATGAAGGAGATTCATGGAGATTCATGGAGGAGATTCATGGAGATTCATGGAGATTCATGGAGGAGATTCATGGAGGAGATTCGTGGAGATTCATGGAGATTCATGGAGATTCATGGAGGAGATTCATGGAGATTCATGGGGGAGATTCATGGAGATTCATGGAGATTCATGGAGATTCATGGGGGAGATTCATGGAGATTCATGGAGATTCATGGAGATTCATGGAGATTCATGGAGGAGATTCACGGAGATTCATGGAGATTCATGGAAATTGGTGGAGGAGATTCATGGAGATTCATGGGGGAGATTGATGGAGATTCATGAAGGAGATTCATGGAGATTCATGGAGATTCGTGGAGATTCATGGAGATTCATGGAGGAGATTCATGGAGATTCATGGAGATTCATGGAGATTCATGGAGATTCATGGAGGAGATTCATGGAGATTCATGGGGGAGATTCATGGAGATTCATGGAGATTCATGGAGATTCATGGAGATTCGTGGAGATTCATGAAGGAGATTCATGGAGATTTATGGAGATTCATGGAGATTCATGGAGATTCATGGAGGAGATTCATGGAGATTCATGGGGGAGATTCATGGAGATTCATGGAGATTCATGGAGATTCATGAAGGAGATTCATGGAGATTCATGGAGATTCGTGGAGATTCATGGAGGAGATTCATGGAGATTCATGGAGATTCATGGAGATTCATGGAGGAGATTCATGGAGATTCATGGGGGAGATTCATGGAGATTCATGGAGATTCATGGAGGAGATTCATGGAGATTCATGGGGGAGATTCATGGAGATTCATGGAGATTCATGGAGATTCATGGAGGAGATTCATGGAGATTCATGGAGATTCATGGAGATTCATGGAGATTCATGGAGGAGATTCATGGAGATTCATGGGGGAGATTCATGGAGATTCATGGAGATTCATGGAGATTCATGGAGATTCATGGAGGAGATTCATGGAGATTCATGGAGATTCATGGAGATTCATGGAGGAGATTCATGGAGATTCATGGGGGAGATTCATGGAGGAGATTCATGGAGATTCATGGAGATTCATGGAGATTCATGGAGATTCATGAAGATTCATGGAGATTCATGGAGGAGATTCATGGAGATTCATGGGGGAGATTCATGGAGATTCATGGAGATTCATGGAGATTCATGGAGGAGATTCATGGAGATTCATGGAGATTCGTGGAGATTCATGGAGGAGATTCATGGAGATTCATGGAGATTCATGGAGATTCATGGAGATTCATGGAGATTCATGGAGATTCATGGAGATTCATGGAGGAGATTCATGGAGATTCATGGAGATTCATGGAGATTCATGGAGATTCATGGAGATTCATGGAGGAGATTCATGGAGATTCATGGAGATTCATGGAGGAGATTCATGGAGGAGATTCGTGGAGATTCATGGAGATTCATGGAGATTCATGGAGGAGATTCATGGAGATTCATGGGGGAGATTCATGGAGATTCATGGAGATTCATGGAGATTCATGGGGGAGATTCATGGAGATTCATGGAGATTCATGGAGATTCATGGAGATTCATGGAGGAGATTCACGGAGATTCATGGAAATTGGTGGAGGAGATTCATGGAGATTCATGAGGGAGATTGATGGAGATTCATGAAGGAGATTCATGGAGATTCATGGAGATTCGTGGAGATTCATGGAGATTCATGGAGGAGATTCATGGAGATTCATGGAGATTCATGGAGATTCATGGAGATTCATGGAGGAGATTCATGGAGATTCATGGGGGAGATTCATGGAGATTCATGGAGATTCATGGAGATTCATGGAGATTCGTGGAGATTCATGAAGGAGATTCATGGAGATTTATGGAGATTCATGGAGATTCATGGAGATTCATGGAGGAGATTCATGGAGATTCATGGGGGAGATTCATGGAGATTCATGGAGATTCATGGAGATTCATGAAGGAGATTCATGGAGATTCATGGAGATTCGTGGAGATTCATGGAGGAGATTCATGGAGATTCATGGAGATTCATGGAGATTCATGGAGGAGATTCATGGAGATTCATGGGGGAGATTCATGGAGATTCATGGAGAATCATGGAGATTCATGAAGGAGATTCATGGAGATTCATGGAGATTCGTGGAGATTCATGGAGGAGATTCATGGAGATTCATGGAGGAGATTCATGGAGATTCATGGAGATTCATGGAGATTCATGGAGATTCATGGAGGAGATTCATGGAGATTCATGGGGGAGATTCATGGAGATTCATGGAGATTCATGGAGATTCATGGAGGAGATTCATGGAGATTCATGGAGATTCATGGAGATTCATGGAGATTCATGGAGGAGATTCATGGAGATTCATGGGGGAGATTCATGGAGATTCATGGAGATTCATGGAGATTCATGGAGATTCATGGAGGAGATTCATGGAGATTCATGGAGATTCATGGAGATTCATGGAGGAGATTCATGGAGATTCATGGGGGAGATTCATGGAGGAGATTCATGGAGATTCATGGAGATTCATGGAGATTCATGGAGATTCATGAAGATTCATGGAGATTCATGGAGGAGATTCATGGAGATTCATGGGGGAGATTCATGGAGATTCATGGAGATTCATGGAGATTCATGGAGGAGATTCATGGAGATTCATGGAGATTCGTGGAGATTCATGGAGGAGATTCATGGAGATTCATGGAGATTCATGGAGATTCATGGAGGAGATTCATGGAGATTCATGGAGATTCATGGAGATTCATGGAGATTCATGGAGATTCATGGAGGAGATTCATGGAGATTCATGGAGATTCATGGAGATTCATGGAGATTCATGGAGAATCATGGAGATTCATGGAGATTCATGGAGGAGATTCATGGAGATTCATGGGGGAGATTCATGGAGATTCATGGGGGAGATTCATGGAGATTCATGGAGATTCATGGAGATTCATGGAGGAGATTCATGGAGATTCATGGGGGAGATTCATGGAGATTCATGGAGATTCATGGAGATTCATGGAGGAGATTCATAGAGATTCATGGAGATTCATGGAGGAGATTCATGGAGATTCATGGGGGAGATTCATGGAGATTCATGGAGATTCATGGAGGAGATTCATGGAGATTCATGGAGATTCATGGAGATTCATGGAGATTCATGGAGATTCATGGAGATTCATGGAGATTCATGGAGGAGATTCATGGAGATTCATGGGGGAGATTCATGGAGATTCATGGGGGAGATTCATGGAGATTCATGGGGGAGATTCATGGAGATTCATGGAGATTCATGGAGGAGATTCATGGAGATTCATGGAGATTCGTGGAGATTCATGAAGGAGATTCATGGAGATTTATGGAGATTCATGGAGATTCATGGAGATTCATGGAGGAGATTCATGGAGATTCATGGGGGAGATTCATGGAGATTCATGGAGATTCATGGAGATTCATGAAGGAGATTCATGGAGATTCATGGAGATTCGTGGAGATTCATGGAGGAGATTCATGGAGATTCATGGAGATTCATGGAGATTCATGGAGGAGATTCATGGAGATTCATGGGGGAGATTCATGGAGATTCATGGAGATTCATGGAGATTCATGAAGGAGATTCATGGAGATTCATGGAGATTCGTGGAGATTCATGGAGGAGATTCATGGAGATTCATGGAGGAGATTCATGGAGATTCATGGAGATTCATGGAGATTCATGGAGATTCATGGAGATTCATGGAGGAGATTCATGGAGATTCATGGGGGAGATTCATGGAGATTCATGGAGATTCATGGAGATTCATGGAGGAGATTCATGGAGATTCATGGAGATTCATGGAGATTCATGGAGATTCATGGAGGAGATTCATGGAGATTCATGGGGGAGATTCATGGAGATTCATGGAGATTCATGGAGATTCATGGAGATTCATGGAGGAGATTCATGGAGATTCATGGAGATTCATGGAGATTCATGGAGGAGATTCATGGAGATTCATGGGGGAGATTCATGGAGGAGATTCATGGAGATTCATGACGATTCATGGAGATTCATGGAGATTCATGAAGATTCATGGAGATTCATGGAGGAGATTCATGGAGATTCATGGGGGAGATTCATGGAGATTCATGGAGATTCATGGAGATTCATGGAGGAGATTCATGGAGATTCATGGAGATTCGTGGAGATTCATGGAGGAGATTCATGGAGATTCATGGAGATTCATGGAGATTCATGGAGGAGATTCATGGAGATTCATGGAGATTCATGGAGATTCATGGAGATTCATGGAGATTCATGGAGGAGATTCATGGAGATTCATGGAGATTCATGGAGATTCATGGAGATTCATGGAGATTCATGGAGATTCATGGAGATTCATGGAGGAGATTCATGGAGGAGATTCATGGAGATTCATGGGGGAGATTCATGGAGATTCATGGAGATTCATGGAGGAGATTCATGGAGATTCATGGGGGAGATTCATGGAGATTCATGGAGATTCATGGAGATTCATGGAGGAGATTCATGGAGATTCATGGAGATTCGTGGAGATTCATGGAGGAGATTCATGGAGATTCATGGAGATTCATGGAGATTCATGGAGGAGATTCATGGAGATTCATGGAGATTCATGGAGATTCATGGAGATTCATGGAGATTCATGGAGGAGATTCATGGAGATTCATGGAGATTCATGGAGATTCATGGAGATTCATGGAGATTCATGGAGATTCATGGAGATTCATGGAGGAGATTCATGGAGATTCATGGGGGAGATTCATGGAGATTCATGGGGGAGATTCATGGAGATTCATGGAGATTCATGGAGATTCATGGAGGAGATTCATGGAGATTCATGGGGGAGATTCATGGAGATTCATGGAGATTCATGGAGATTCATGGAGGAGATTCATAGAGATTCATGGAGATTCATGGAGGAGATTCATGGAGATTCATGGGGGAGATTCATGGAGATTCATGGAGATTCATGGAGATTCATGGAGGAGATTCATGGAGATTCATGGAGATTCATGGAGATTCATGGAGATTCATGGAGGAGATTCATGGAGATTCATGGGGTAGATTCATGGAGATTCATGGAGATTCATGGAGATTCATGGAGGAGATTCATGGAGATTCATGGAGATTCATGGAGATTCATGGAGGAGATTCATGGAGATTCATGGAGATTCATGGAGGAGATTCATGGAGATTCATGGAGATTCATGGAGATTCATGGAGATTCATGGAGGAGATTCATGGAGATTCATGGAGATTCATGGAGATACATGGAGGAGATTCATGGAGATTCATGGAGGAGATTCATGGAGATTCATGGAGATTCATGGAGATTCATGGAGATTCATAGAGGAGATTCATGGAGATTCATGGAGATTCATGGAGGAGATTCATGGAGATTCATGGAGGAGATTCATGGAGATTCATGGAGGAGATTCATGGAGATTCATGGAGATTCATGGAGATTCATGGAGATTCATGGAGGAGATTCATGGAGATTCATGGGGGAGATTCATGGAGATAAATGGAGATTCATGGAGATTCATGGAGGAGATTCATGGAGATTCATGGGGGAGATTCATGGAGATTCATGGAGATTCATGGAGGAGATCCATGGAGATTCATGGAGATTCATGGAGATTCATGGAGGAGATTCATGGAGATTCATGGGGGAGATTCATGGAGGAGATTCATGGAGATTCATGGAGATTCATGGAGATTCATGGAGATTCATGAAGATTCATGGAGATTCATGGAGGAGATTCATGGAGATTCATGGGGGAGATTCATGGAGATTCATGGAGATTCATGGAGATTCATGGAGGAGATTCATGGAGATTCATGGAGATTCGTGGAGATTCATGGAGGAGATTCATGGAGATTCATGGAGATTCATGGAGATTCATGGAGGAGATTCATGGAGATTCATGGAGATTCATGGAGATTCATGGAGATTCATGGAGGAGATTCATGGAGATTCATGGGGGAGATTCATGGAGATTCATGGAGATTCATGGATTAGATTCATGGAGATTCATGGAGATTCATGGAGGAGATTCATAGAGATTCATGGAGATTCATGGAGATTCATGGAGATTCATGGAGGAGATTCATGGAGATTCATGGGGGAGATTCATGGAGATTCATGGAGATTCATGGAGATTCATGGAGGAGATTCATGGAGATTCATGGAGATTCATGGAGATTCATGGAGATTCATGGAGATTCATGGAGGAGATTCATGGAGATTCATGGAGATTCATGGAGATTCATGGAGATTCATGGAGGAGATTCATGGAGATTCATGGGGGAGATTCATGAAGATTCATGGAGATTCATGGAGGAGATTCATGGAGATTCATGGAGATTCATGGAGATTCATGGAGGAGATTCATGGAGATTCATGGAGATTCATGGAGATTCATGGAGATTCATGGAGATTCATCTAGATTCATGGAGGAGATTCATGGAGATTCATGGAGGAGATTCATGGAGATTCATGGAGATTCATGGAGGAGATTCATGGAGATTCATGGGGGAGATTCATGGAGATTCATGGAGATTCATGGAGATTCATGGAGGAGATTCATGGAGATTCATGGGGGAGATTCATGGAGATTCATGGAGATTCATGGAGATTCATGGTGGAGATTCATAGAGATTCATGGAGATTCATGGAGATTCATGGAGATTCATGGAGGAGATTCGTGGAGATTCATGGGGGAGATTCATGGAGATTCATGGAGATTCATGGAGATTCATGGAGGAGATTCATGGAGATTCATGGAGATTCATGGAGATTCATGGAGATTCATGGAGATTCATGGAGATTCATGGAGATTCATGGAGGAGATTCATGGAGATTCATGGGGGAGATTCATGGAGTTTCATGGGGGAGATTCATGGAGATTCATGGAGATTCATGGAGGAGATTCATGGAGATTCATGGGGGAGATTCATGGAGATTCATGGAGATTCATGGAGATTCATGGAGATTCATGGAGGAGATTCATGGAGATTCATGGAGATTCATGGAGATTCATGGAGATTCATGGAGATTCATGGAGGAGATTCATGGAGATTCATGGAGATTCATGGAGATTCATGGAGATTCATGGAGGAGATTCATGGAGATTCATGGGGGAGATTCATGAAGATTCATGGAGATTCATGGAGGAGATTCATGGAGATTCATGGAGATTCATGGAGATTCATGGAGGAGATTCATGGAGATTCATGGAGATTCATGGAGATTCATGGAGATTCATAGAGGAGATTCATGGAGATTCATGGAGATTCATGGAGATTCATGGAGGAGATTCATGGAGATTCATGGAGATTCATGGAGGAGATTCATGGAGATTCATGGGGGAGATTCATGGAGATTCATGGAGATTCATGGAGATTCATGGAGGAGATTCATGGAGATTCATGGGGGAGATTCATGGAGATTCATGGAGATTCATGGAGATTCATGGAGATTCATGGAGGAGATTCATGGAGATTCATGGAGATTCATGGAGGAGATTCATGGAGATTCATGGTGGAGATTCATGGAGATTCATGGAGATTCATGGAGATTCATGGAGGAGATTCATGGAGATTCATGGAGATTCATGGAGATTCATGGAGGAGATTCATGGAGATTCATGGAGGAGATTCATGGAGATTCATGGAGATTCATGGAGATTCATGGAGGAGATTCATGGAGATTCATGGAGATTCATGGAGATTCATGGAGGAGATTCATGGAGATTCATGGAGATTCATGGAGATTCATGGAGATTCATGGAGATTCATGGTGGAGATTCATGGGGGAGATTCATGGAGATTCATGGAGATTCATGGAGGAGATTCATGGAGATTCATGGAGATTCATGGAGGAGATTCATGGAGATTCATGGAGGAGATTCATGGAGATTCATGGGGGAGATTCATGGAGATTCATGGGGGAGATTCATGGAGATTCATGGAGATTCATGGAGATTCATGGAGGAGATTCATGGAGATTCATGGGGGAGATTCATGGAGATTCATGGAGATTCATGGAGGAGATTCATGGAGATTCATGGAGATTCATGGAGGAGATTCTTGGAGATTCATGGTGGAGATTCATGGAGATTCATGGAGATTCATGGAGATTCATGGAGGAGATTCATGGAGATTCATGGAGATTCATGGAGATTCATGGAGGAGATTCATGGAGATTCATGGAGATTCATGGAGATTGATGGAGGAGATTCATCGAGATTCATGGAGATTCATGGAGATTCATGGAGATTCATGGAGGAGATTCATGGAGATTCATGGGGGAGATTCATGGAGATTCATGGAGATTCATGGAGATTCATGGAGATTCATGGAGGAGATTCATGGAGATTCATGGAGATTCATGGAGGAGATTCATGGAGATTCATGGGGGAGATTCATGGAGATTCATGGAGATTCATGGAGGAGATTCATGGAGATTCATGGAGATTCATGGAGATTCATGGAGATTCATGGAGGAGATTCATGGAGATTCATGGGGGAGATTCATGGAGATTCTGGAGATTCATGGAGATTCATGGAAATTCATGGAGGAGATTCATGGAGATTCATGGAGATTCATGGAGATTCATGGAGGAGATTCATGGAGATTCATGGGGGAGATTCATGGAGATTCATGGAGATTCATGGAGATTCATGCAGGAGATTCATGGAGATTCATGGAGATTCATGGAGATTCATGGAGGAGATTCATGGAGATTCATGGAGGAGATTCATGGAGATTCATGGAGATTCATGGAGATTCATGGAGATTCATAGAGGAGATTCATGGAGATTCATGGAGGAGATTCATGGAGATTCATGGGGGAGATTCATGGAGATTCGTGGAGATTCATGGAGATTCATGGAGGAGATTCATGGAGATTCATGGTGGAGATTCATGGAGATTCATGGAGATTCATGGAGAGTCATGGAGGAGATTCATGGAGATTCATGGAGATTCATGGAGATTCATGGAGGAGATTCATGGAGATTCATGGAGATTCATGGAGATTCATGGAGATTCATAGAGGAGATTCGTGGAGATTCATGGAGATTCATGGAGGAGATTCATGGAGATTCATGGAGGAGATTCGTGGAGATTCATGGAGATTCATGGAGATTCATGGAGGAGATTCATGGAGATTCATGGAGATTCATGGAGGAGATTCATGGAGATTCATGGAGGAGATTCATGGAGATTCATGGGGGAGATTCATGGGGGAGATTCATGGAGATTCATGGGGGAGATTCATGGAGATTCATGGAGATTCATGGAGATTCATGGAGGAGATTCATGGAGATTCATAGGGGAGATTCATGGAGATTCATGGAGATTCATGGAGATTCATGGAGATTCATGGAGGAGATTCATGGAGATTCATGGAGGAGATTCATGGAGATTCATGGAGATTCATGGAGATTCATGGAGATTCATAGAGGAGATTCATGGAGATTCATGGAGATTCATGGAGGAGATTCATGGAGGAGATTCATGGAGATTCATGGAGATTCATGGAGGAGATTCATGGAGATTCATGGAGATTCATGGAGAAGATTCATGGAGATTCATGGAGGAGATTCATGGAGATTCATAGTGGAGATTCATGGAGATTCATGGAGATTCATGGAGATTCATTTGGGAGATTCATGGAGATTCATGGAGATTCATGGAGATTCATGGAGGAGATTCATGGAGATTCATGGAGATTCATGGAGATTCATGGAGATTCATGGAGGAGATTCATGGAGATTCGTGGAGATTCATGGAGATTCATGGAGATTCATGGAGGAGATTCATGGAGATTCATGGAGATTCATGGAGATTCATGGAGATTCATGGAGATTCATGGAGGAGATTCATGGAGATTCATGGAGATTCATGGAGATTCATGGAGATTCATGGAGGAGATTCATGGAGATTCATGGGGGAGATTCATGAAGATTCATGGAGATTCATGGAGATTCATGGAGGAGATTCATGGAGATTCATGGAGATTCATGGAGATTCATGGAGGAGATTCATGGAGATTCATGGAGGAGATTCATGGAGATTCATGGAGATTCATGGGGGAGATTCATGGAGATTCATGGAGATTCATGGAGATTCATGGAGATTCATGGAGGAGATTCATGGAGATTCATGGAGATTCATGGAGGAGATTCATGGAGATTCATGGGGGAGATTCATGGAGATTCATGGAGGAGATTCATGGAGATTCATGGAGATTCATGGGGGAGATTCATGGAGATTCATGGAGATTCATGGAGATTCATGGAGGAGATTCATGGAGATTCATGGAGATTCATGGAGGAGATTCATGGAGATTCATGGAGATTCATGGAGGAGATTCATGGAGATTCATGGGGGAGATTCATGGAGATTCATGGAGATTCATGGAGGAGATTCATGGAGATTCATGGAGATTCATAGAGGAGATTCATGGAGATTCATGGAGATTCATGGAGATTCATGGAGGAGATTCATGGAGATTCATGGAGATTCATGGAGGAGATTCATGGAGATTCATGGTGGAGATTCATGGAGATTCATGGAGATTCATGGAGATTCATGGAGGAGATTCATGGAGATTCATGGAGATTCATGGAGATTCATGGAGGAGATTCATGGAGATTCATGGAGGAGATTCATGGAGATTCATGGAGATTCATGGAGATTCATGGAGGAGATTCATGGAGATTCATGGAGATTCATGGAGATTCATGGAGATTCATGGAGATTCATGGAGGAGATTCATGGAGATTCATGGAGATTCATGGAGGAGATTCATGGAGATTCATGGAGATTCATGGAGATTCATGGAGATTCATAGAGGAGATTCATGGAGATTCATGGAGATTCATGGAGGAGATTCATGGAGATTCATGGAGGAGATTCATGGAGATTCATGGAGATTCATGGAGGAGATTCATGGAGATTCATGGAGATTCATGGAGATTCATGGAGGAGATTCATGGAGATTCATGGAGGAGATTCATGGAGATTCATGGAGGAGATTCATGGAGATTCATGGAGATTCATGGAGATTCATGGAGATTCATAGAGGAGATTCATGGAGATTCATGGAGATTCATGGAGGAGATTCATGGAGATTCATGGAGATTCATGGGGGAGATTCATGGTGATTCATGGAGATTCATGGAGATTCATGGAGATTCATGGAGGAGATTCATGGAGATTCATGGAGATTCATGGAGGAGATTCATGGAGATTCATGGGGGAGATTCATGGAGATTCATGGAGGAGATTCATGGAGATTCATGGAGATTCATAGAGGAGATTCATGGAGATTCATGGAGATTCATGGAGATTCATGGAGGAGATTCATGGAGATTCATGCAGATTCATGGAGGAGATTCATGGAGATTCATGGGGGAGATTTATGGAGAATCATGGAGATTCATGGAGATTCATGGAGGAGATTCATGGAGATTCATGGAGATTCATAGAGGAGATTCATGGAGATTCATGGAGATTCATGGAGATTCATGGAGGAGATTCATGGAGATTCATGAAGATTCATGGAGATTCATGGAGGAGATTCATGGAGATTCATGGGGGAGATTCATGGAGATTCATGGAGATTCATGGAGATTCATGGAGGAGATTCATGGAGTTTCATGGAGATTCGTGGAGATTCATGGAGGAGATTCATGGAGATTCATGGAGATTCATGGAGATTCATGGAGGAGATTCATGGAGATTCATGGAGATTCATGGAGGAGATTTATGGAGATTCATGGAGATTCATGGAGGAGATTCATGGGGGAGATTCATGGAGATTCAAGGAGATTCATGGAGACTCATGGAGGAGATTCATGGAGATTCATGGAGATTCATGGAGATTCATGGAGATTCATGGAGATTCATGGAGGAGATTCATGGAGATTCATGGAGGAGATTCATGGAGATTCATGGAGATTCATGGAGATTCATGGAGATTCATGGAGATTCATGGAGATTCATGGAGATTCATGGAGATTCATGGAGATTCATGGAGGAGATTCATGGAGATTCATGGGGGAGATTCATGAAGATTCATGGAGATTCATGGAGATTCATGGAGGAGATTCATGGAGATTCATGGAGATTCATGGAGATTCATGGAGGAGATTCATGGAGATTCATGGAGGAGATTCATGGAGATTCATGGAGGAGATTCATGGAGATTCATGGAGATTCATGGAGGAGATTCATGGAGATTCATGGAGATTCATGGAGATTCATGGAGGAGATTCATGGAGATTCATGGAGGAGATTCATGGAGATTCATGGAGATTCATGGAGATTCATGGAGATTCATAGAGGAGATTCATGGAGATTCATGGAGATTCATGGAGGAGATTCATGGAGATTCATGGAGATTCATGGAGGAGATTCATGGAGATTCATGGAGATTCATGGGGAGATTCATGGTGATTCATGGAGATTCATGGAGATTCATGGAGATTCATGGAGATTCATGGAGGAGATTCATGGAGATTCATGGGGGAGATTCATGGAGATTCATGGAGACTCATGGAGATTCATGGAGGAGATTCATGGAGATTCATGGAGATTCATGGAGATTCATGGAGATTCATGGAGGAGATTCATGGAGATTCATGGAGGAGATTCATGGAGATTCATGGGGGAGATTCATGGAGATTCATGGGGGAGATTCATGGAGATTCATGGAGATTCATGGAGATTCATGGAGATTCATGGAGAAGATTCATGGAGATTCATGGAGGAGATTCATGGAGATTCATGGAGATTCATGGAGATTCATGGAGATTCATAGAGGAGATTCATGGAGATTCATGGAGATTCATGGAGGAGATTCATGGAGGAGATTCATGGAGATTCATGGAGATTCATGGAGGAGATTCATGGAGATTCATGGAGATTCATGGAGAAGATTCATGGAGATTCATGGAGGAGATTCATGGAGATTGATGGAGATTCATGGAGATTCATGGAGATTCATAGTGGAGATTCATGGAGATTCATGGAGATTCATGGAGATTCATGGGGGAGATTCATAGAGATTCATGGAGGAGATTCATGGAGATTCATGGAGATTCATAGAGGAGATTCATGGAGATTCATGGAGATTCATGGAGATTCATGGAGGAGATTCATGGAGATTCATGGAGATTCATGGAGGAGATTCATGGAGATTCATGGTGGAGATTCATGGAGATTCATGGAGATTCATGGAGATTCATGGAGGAGATTCATGGAGATTCATGGAGATTCATGGAGATTCATGGAGGAGATTCATGGAGATTCATGGAGGAGATTCATGGAGATTCATGGAGATTCATGGAGATTCATGGAGGAGATTCATGGAGATTCATGGAGATTCATGGAGATTCATGGAGGAGATTCATGGAGATTCATGGGGGAGATTCATGGAGATTCATGGAGATTCATGGAGATTCATGGAGATTCATGGAGGAGATTCATGGAGATTCATGGAGGAGATTCATGGAGATTCGTGGAGATTCATGGAGATTCATAGAGGAGATTCAAGGAGATTCATGGAGATTCATGGAGGAGATTCATGGAGATTCATGGAGGAGATTCATGGAGATTCATGGAGGAGATTCATGGAGATTCATGGAGATTCATGGAGGAGATTCATGGATTCATGGAGATTCATGGAGATTCATGGAGGAGATTCATGGAGATTCATGGAGGAGATTCATGGAGATTCATGGAGATTCATGGAGATTCATGGAGATTCATAGAGGATTCATGGAGATTCATGGAGATTCATGGAGGAGATTCATGGAGATCATGGAGATTCATGGAGGAGATTCATGGAGATTCATGAGATTCATGGAGATTCATGGAGAGATTCATGGAGATTCATGGAGGAGATTCATGAGATTCTGGAGATTCATGGAGATTCATGGAGATTCATGGAGGAGATTCATGGAGATTCATGGAGATTCATGGAGATTCATGGAGGAGATTCATGAGATTCATGGGGAGATTCATGGAGATCAGGAGATCATGGAGATTCATGGAGGAGATTCATGGAGATTCATGGAGATTCATGGAGATTCATGGAGGAGATTCATGGAGATTCATGGAGGAGATTCATGGAGATTCATGGGGAGATTCATGGAGATTGGGGGAGATTCATGGAGATTCATGGAGATTCATGGAGATTCATGGAGGAGATTCATGGAGATTCATGGGGGAGATTCATGGAGATTCATGGAGATTCATGGAGATTCATGGAGATTCATGGAGGAGATTCATGGAGATTCATGGAGGAGATTCATGGAGATTCATGGAGATTCATGGAGATTCATAGAGGAGATTCATGGAGATTCATGGAGATTCATGGAGATTCATGGAGGAGATTCATGGAGGAGATTCATGGAGATTCATGGAGATTCATGGAGGGAGATTCATGGAGATTCATGGAGATTCATGGAGAAGATTCATGGAGATTCATGGAGGAGATTCATGGAGATTGATGGAGATTCATGGAGATTCATGGAGATTCATAGTGGAGATTCATGGAGATTCATGGAGATTCATGGAGATTCATGGGGGAGATTCATGGAGATTCATGGAGATTCATGGAGGAGATTCATGGAGATTCATGGAGATTCATAGAGGAGATTCATGGAGGAGATTCATGGAGATTCATGGAGATTCATGGAGATTCATGGAGGAGATTCATGGAGATTCATGGAGATTCATGGAGATTCATGGAGGAGATTCATGGAGATTCATGGAGGAGATTCATGGAGATTCATGGAGATTCATGGAGGAGATTCATGGAGATTCATGGAGATTCATGGAGATTCATGGAGGAGATTCATGGAGATTCATGGAGGAGATTCATGGAGATTCATGGAGATTCATGGAGATTCATGGAGATTCATAGAGGAGATTCATGAAGATTCATGGAGATTCATGGAGGAGATTCATGGAGATTCATGGAGATTCATGGAGGAGATTCATGGAGATTCATGGAGATTCATGGGGGAGATTCATGGTGATTCATGGAGATTCATGGAGATTCATGGAGATTCATGGAGATTCATGGAGGAGATTCATGGAGATTCATGGGGGAGATTCATGGAGATTCATGGAGACTCATGGAGATTCATGGAGGAGATTCATGGAGATTCATGGAGATTCATGGAGATTCATGGAGATTCATGGAGGAGATTCATGGAGATTCATGGAGGAGATTCATGGAGATTCATGGGGGAGATTCATGGAGATTCATGGGGGAGATTCATGGAGATTCATGGAGATTCATGGAGATTCATGGAGGAGATTCATGGAGATTCATGGGGGAGATTCATGGAGATTCATGGAGATTCATGGAGATTCATGGAGATTCATGGAGAAGATTCATGGAGATTCATGGAGGAGATTCATGGAGATTCATGGAGATTCATGGAGATTCATGGAGATTCATAGAGGAGATTCATGGAGATTCATGGAGATTCATGGAGGAGATTCATGGAGGAGATTCATGGAGATTCATGGAGATTCATGGAGGAGATTCATGGAGATTCATGGAGATTCATGGAGATTCATGGAGAAGATTCATGGAGATTCATGGAGGAGATTCATGGAGATTGATGGAGATTCATGGAGATTCATGGAGATTCATAGTGGAGATTCATGGAGATTCATGGAGATTCATGGAGATTCATGGGGGAGATTCATAGAGATTCATGGAGGAGATTCATGGAGATTCATGGAGATTCATAGAGGAGATTCATGGAGATTCATGGAGATTCATGGAGATTCATGGAGGAGATTCATGGAGATTCATGGAGATTCATGGAGGAGATTCATGGAGATTCATGGTGGAGATTCATGGAGATTCATGGAGATTCATGGAGATTCATGGAGGAGATTCATGGAGATTCATGGAGATTCATGGAGATTCATGGAGGAGATTCATGGAGATTCATGGAGGAGATTCATGGAGATTCATGGAGATTCATGGAGATTCATGGAGGAGATTCATGGAGATTCATGGAGATTCATGGAGATTCATGGAGGAGATTCATGGAGATTCATGGGGGAGATTCATGGAGATTCATGGAGATTCATGGAGATTCATGGAGATTCATGGAGGAGATTCATGGAGATTCATGGAGGAGATTCATGGAGATTCGTGGAGATTCATGGAGATTCATAGAGGAGATTCAAGGAGATTCATGGAGATTCATGGAGGAGATTCATGGAGATTCATGGAGGAGATTCATGGAGATTCATGGAGGAGATTCATGGAGATTCATGGAGATTCATGGAGGAGATTCATGGAGATTCATGGAGATTCATGGAGAAGATTCATGGAGGAGATTCATGGAGATTCATGGAGGAGATTCATGGAGATTCATGGAGATTCATGGAGATTCATGGAGATTCATAGAGGAGATTCATGGAGATTCATGGAGATTCATGGAGGAGATTCATGGAGATCCATGGAGATTCATGGAGGAGATTCATGGAGATTCATGGAGATTCATGGAGATTCATGGAGAAGATTCATGGAGATTCATGGAGGAGATTCATGGAGATTCATGGAGATTCATGGAGATTCATGGAGGAGATTCATGGAGATTCATGGAGGAGATTCATGGAGATTCATGGGGGAGATTCATGGAGATTCATGGGGGAGATTCATGGAGATTCATGGAGATTCATGGAGATTCATGGAGGAGATTCATGGAGATTCATGGGGGAGATTCATGGAGATTCATGGAGATTCATGGAGATTCATGGAGATTCATGGAGGAGATTCATGGAGATTCATGGAGGAGATTCATGGAGATTCATGGAGATTCATGGAGATTCATAGAGGAGATTCATGGAGATTCATGGAGATTCATGGAGATTCATGGAGGAGATTCATGGAGGAGATTCATGGAGATTCATGGAGATTCATGGAGGAGATTCATGGAGATTCATGGAGATTCATGGAGATTCATGGAGATTCATGGAGATTCATGGAGATTCATGGAGGAGATTCATGGAGATTCATGGAGGAGATTCATGGAGATTCATGGAGATTCATGGAGATTCATGGAGATTCATGGAGATTCATGGAGATTCATGGAGATTCATGGAGATTCATGGAGATTCATGGAGGAGATTCATGGAGATTCATGGGGGAGATTCATGAAGATTCATGGAGATTCATGGAGATTCATGGAGGAGATTCATGGAGATTCATGGAGATTCATGGAGATTCATGGAGGAGATTCATGGAGATTCATGGAGGAGATTCATGGAGATTCATGGAGGAGATTCATGGAGATTCATGGAGATTCATGGAGGAGATTCATGGAGATTCATGGAGATTCATGGAGATTCATGGAGGAGATTCATGGAGATTCATGGAGGAGATTCATGGAGATTCATGGAGATTCATGGAGATTCATGGAGATTCATAGAGGAGATTCATGGAGATTCATGGAGATTCATGGAGGAGATTCATGGAGATTCATGGAGATTCATGGAGGAGATTCATGGAGATTCATGGAGATTCATGGGGGAGATTCATGGTGATTCATGGAGATTCATGGAGATTCATGGAGATTCATGGAGATTCATGGAGGAGATTCATGGAGATTCATGGGGAGATTCATGGAGATTCATGGAGACTCATGGAGATTCATGGAGGAGATTCATGGAGATTCATGGAGATTCATGGAGATTCATGGAGATTCATGGAGGAGATTCATGGAGATTCATGGAGGAGATTCATGGAGATTCATGGGGGAGATTCATGGAGATTCATGGGGGAGATTCATGGAGATTCATGGAGATTCATGGAGATTCATGGAGATTCATGGAGAAGATTCATGGAGATTCATGGAGGAGATTCATGGAGATTCATGGAGATTCATGGAGATTCATGGAGATTCATAGAGGAGATTCATGGAGATTCATGGAGATTCATGGAGGAGATTCATGGAGGAGATTCATGGAGATTCATGGAGATTCATGGAGGAGATTCATGGAGATTCATGGAGATTCATGGAGAAGATTCATGGAGATTCATGGAGGAGATTCATGGAGATTGATGGAGATTCATGGAGATTCATGGAGATTCATAGTGGAGATTCATGGAGATTCATGGAGATTCATGGAGATTCATGGGGGAGATTCATAGAGATTCATGGAGGAGATTCATGGAGATTCATGGAGATTCATAGAGGAGATTCATGGAGATTCATGGAGATTCATGGAGATTCATGGAGGAGATTCATGGAGATTCATGGAGATTCATGGAGGAGATTCATGGAGATTCATGGTGGAGATTCATGGAGATTCATGGAGATTCATGGAGATTCATGGAGGAGATTCATGGAGATTCATGGAGATTCATGGAGATTCATGGAGGAGATTCATGGAGATTCATGGAGGAGATTCATGGAGATTCATGGAGATTCATGGAGATTCATGGAGGAGATTCATGGAGATTCATGGAGATTCATGGAGATTCATGGAGGAGATTCATGGAGATTCATGGGGGAGATTCATGGAGATTCATGGAGATTCATGGAGATTCATGGAGATTCATGGAGGAGATTCATGGAGATTCATGGAGGAGATTCATGGAGATTCGTGGAGATTCATGGAGATTCATAGAGGAGATTCAAGGAGATTCATGGAGATTCATGGAGGAGATTCATGGAGATTCATGGAGGAGATTCATGGAGATTCATGGAGGAGATTCATGGAGATTCATGGAGATTCATGGAGGAGATTCATGGAGATTCATGGAGATTCATGGAGAAGATTCATGGAGGAGATTCATGGAGATTCATGGAGGAGATTCATGGAGATTCATGGAGATTCATGGAGATTCATGGAGATTCATAGAGGAGATTCATGGAGATTCATGGAGATTCATGGAGGAGATTCATGGAGATCCATGGAGATTCATGGAGGAGATTCATGGAGATTCATGGAGATTCATGGAGATTCATGGAGAAGATTCATGGAGATTCATGGAGGAGATTCATGGAGATTCATGGAGATTCATGGAGATTCATGGAGATTCATGGAGGAGATTCATGGAGATTCATGGAGATTCATGGAGATTCATGGAGGAGATTCATGGAGATTCATGGGGGAGATTCATGGAGATTCATGGAGACTCATGGAGATTCATGGAGGAGATTCATGGAGATTCATGGAGATTCATGGAGATTCATGGAGGAGATTCATGGAGATTCATGGAGGAGATTCATGGAGATTCATGGGGGAGATTCATGGAGATTCATGGGGGAGATTCATGGAGATTCATGGAGATTCATGGAGATTCATGGAGGAGATTCATGGAGATTCATGGGGGAGATTCATGGAGATTCATGGAGATTCATGGAGATTCATGGAGATTCATGGAGGAGATTCATGGAGATTCATGGAGGAGATTCATGGAGATTCATGGAGATTCATGGAGATTCATAGAGGAGATTCATGGAGATTCATGGAGATTCATGGAGATTCATGGAGGAGATTCATGGAGGAGATTCATGGAGATTCATGGAGATTCATGGAGGAGATTCATGGAGATTCATGGAGATTCATGGAGAAGATTCATGGAGATTCATGGAGGAGATTCATGGAGATTGATGGAGATTCATGGAGATTCATGGAGATTCATAGTGGAGATTCATGGAGATTCATGGAGATTCATGGAGATTCATGGGGGAGATTCATGGAGATTCATGGAGATTCATGGAGGAGATTCATGGAGATTCATGGAGATTCATAGAGGAGATTCATGGAGGAGATTCATGGAGATTCATGGAGATTCATGGAGATTCATGGAGGAGATTCATGGAGATTCATGGAGGAGATTCATGGAGATTCATGGAGGAGATTCATGGAGATTCATGGAGATTCATGGAGGAGATTCATGGAGATTCATGGAGATTCATGGAGATTCATGGAGGAGATTCATGGAGATTCATGGAGGAGATTCATGGAGATTCATGGAGATTCATGGAGATTCATGGAGATTCATAGAGGAGATTCATGAAGATTCATGGAGATTCATGGAGGAGATTCATGGAGATTCATGGAGATTCATGGAGGAGATTCATGGAGATTCATGGAGATTCATGGGGGAGATTCATGGTGATTCATGGAGATTCATGGAGATTCATGGAGATTCATGGAGATTCATGGAGGAGATTCATGGAGATTCATGGGGGAGATTCATGGAGATTCATGGAGACTCATGGAGATTCATGGAGGAGATTCATGGAGATTCATGGAGATTCATGGAGATTCATGGAGATTCATGGAGGAGATTCATGGAGATTCATGGAGGAGATTCATGGAGATTCATGGGGGAGATTCATGGAGATTCATGGGGGAGATTCATGGAGATTCATGGAGATTCATGGAGATTCATGGAGGAGATTCATGGAGATTCATGGGGGAGATTCATGGAGATTCATGGAGATTCATGGAGATTCATGGAGATTCATGGAGAAGATTCATGGAGATTCATGGAGGAGATTCATGGAGATTCATGGAGATTCATGGAGATTCATGGAGATTCATAGAGGAGATTCATGGAGATTCATGGAGATTCATGGAGGAGATTCATGGAGGAGATTCATGGAGATTCATGGAGATTCATGGAGGAGATTCATGGAGATTCATGGAGATTCATGGAGAAGATTCATGGAGATTCATGGAGGAGATTCATGGAGATTGATGGAGATTCATGGAGATTCATGGAGATTCATAGTGGAGATTCATGGAGATTCATGGAGATTCATGGAGATTCATGGGGGAGATTCATAGAGATTCATGGAGGAGATTCATGGAGATTCATGGAGATTCATAGAGGAGATTCATGGAGATTCATGGAGATTCATGGAGATTCATGGAGGAGATTCATGGAGATTCATGGAGATTCATGGAGGAGATTCATGGAGATTCATGGTGGAGATTCATGGAGATTCATGGAGATTCATGGAGATTCATGGAGGAGATTCATGGAGATTCATGGAGATTCATGGAGATTCATGGAGGAGATTCATGGAGATTCATGGAGGAGATTCATGGAGATTCATGGAGATTCATGGAGATTCATGGAGGAGATTCATGGAGATTCATGGAGATTCATGGAGATTCATGGAGGAGATTCATGGAGATTCATGGGGGAGATTCATGGAGATTCATGGAGATTCATGGAGATTCATGGAGATTCATGGAGGAGATTCATGGAGATTCATGGAGGAGATTCATGGAGATTCGTGGAGATTCATGGAGATTCATAGAGGAGATTCAAGGAGATTCATGGAGATTCATGGAGGAGATTCATGGAGATTCATGGAGGAGATTCATGGAGATTCATGGAGGAGATTCATGGAGATTCATGGAGATTCATGGAGGAGATTCATGGAGATTCATGGAGATTCATGGAGAAGATTCATGGAGGAGATTCATGGAGATTCATGGAGGAGATTCATGGAGATTCATGGAGATTCATGGAGATTCATGGAGATTCATAGAGGAGATTCATGGAGATTCATGGAGATTCATGGAGGAGATTCATGGAGATCCATGGAGATTCATGGAGGAGATTCATGGAGATTCATGGAGATTCATGGAGATTCATGGAGAAGATTCATGGAGATTCATGGAGGAGATTCATGGAGATTCATGGAGATTCATGGAGATTCATGGAGGAGATTCATGGAGATTCATGGAGGAGATTCATGGAGATTCATGGGGGAGATTCATGGAGATTCATGGGGGAGATTCATGGAGATTCATGGAGATTCATGGAGATTCATGGAGGAGATTCATGGAGATTCATGGGGGAGATTCATGGAGATTCATGGAGATTCATGGAGATTCATGGAGATTCATGGAGGAGATTCATGGAGATTCATGGAGGAGATTCATGGAGATTCATGGAGATTCATGGAGATTCATAGAGGAGATTCATGGAGATTCATGGAGATTCATGGAGATTCATGGAGGAGATTCATGGAGGAGATTCATGGAGATTCATGGAGATTCATGGAGGAGATTCATGGAGATTCATGGAGATTCATGGAGAAGATTCATGGAGATTCATGGAGGAGATTCATGGAGATTGATGGAGATTCATGGAGATTCATGGAGATTCATAGTGGAGATTCATGGAGATTCATGGAGATTCATGGAGATTCATGGGGGAGATTCATGGAGATTCATGGAGATTCATGGAGGAGATTCATGGAGATTCATGGAGATTCATAGAGGAGATTCATGGAGATTCATGGAGATTCATGGAGGAGATTCATGGAGATTCATGGAGATTCATGGAGGAGATTCATGGAGATTCATGGTGGAGATTCATGGAGATTCATGGAGATTCATGGAGATTCATGGAGGCGATTCATGGAGATTCATGGAGATTCATGGAGATTCATGGAGATTCATGGAGGAGATTCATGGAGATTCATGGAGAAGATTCATGGAGATTCATGGAGGAGATTCATGGAGATTCATGGAGATTCATGGAGATTCATGGAGATTCATGGAGATTCATGGAGATTCATGGAGATTCATGGAGATTCATGGAGATTCGTGGAGATTCATGGAGATTCATGGAGATTCATGGAGATTCATGGGGGAGATTCATGGAGATTCATGGAGATTCATGGAGATTCATGGAGATTCATGGAGGAGATTCATGGAGATTCATGGAGATTCATGGAGGAGATTCATGGAGATTCATGGGGGAGATTCATGGAGATTCATGGAGGAGATTCATGGAGATTCATGGAGATTCATAGAGGAGATTCATGGAGATTCATGGAGATTCATGGAGATTCATGGAGGAGATTCATGGAGATTCATGCAGATTCATGGAGGAGATTCATGGAGATTCATGGGGGAGATTTATGGAGAATCATGGAGATTCATGGAGATTCATGGAGGAGATTCATGGAGATTCATGGAGATTCATAGAGGAGATTCATGGAGATTCATGGAGATTCATGGAGATTCATGGAGATTCATGGAGATTCATGGAGATTCATGGGGGAGATTCATGGAGATTCATGGAGATTCATGGAGATTCATGGAGGAGATTCATGGAGATTCGTGGAGATTCATGGAGGAGATTCATGGAGATTCATGGAGATTCATGAAGATTCATGGAGGAGATTCATGGAGATTCATGGAGATTCATGGAGGAGATTTATGGAGATTCATGGAGATTCATGGAGGAGATTCATGGAGATCCATGGAGATTCATGGAGGAGATTCATGGAGACTCATGGAGATTCATGGAGATTCATGGAGAAGATTCATGGAGATTCATGGAGGAGATTCATGGAGATTCATGGAGATTCATGGAGATTCATGGAGGCGATTCATGGAGATTCATGGGGGAGATTCATGGAGATTCATGGGGGAGATTCATGGAGATTCATGGAGATTCATAGAGGAGATTCATGGAGATTCATGGAGATTCATGGAGATTCATGGAGGAGATTCATGGAGATTCATGAAGATTCATGGAGATTCATGGAGGAGATTCATGGAGATTCATGGGGGAGATTCATGGAGATTCATGGAGATTCATGGAGATTCATGGAGGAGATTCATGGAGTTTCATGGAGATTCGTGGAGATTCATGTAGGAGATTCATGGAGATTCATGGAGATTCATGGAGATTCATGGAGGAGATTCATGGAGATTCATGGAGATTCATGGAGGAGATTTATGGAGATTCATGGAGATTCATGGAGATTCATGGAGGAGATTCATGGGGGAGATTCATGGAGATTCATGGAGATTCATGGAGGAGATTCATGGAGATTCATGGTGGAGATTCATGGAGATTCATGGAGATTCATGGAGATTCATGGAGGAGATTCATGGAGATTCATGGAGATTCATGGAGATTCATGGAGGAGATTCATGGAGATTCATGGAGGAGATTCATGGAGATTCATGGAGATTCATGGAGATTCATGGAGGAGATTCATGGAGATTCATGGAGATTCATGGAGATTCATGGAGGAGATTCATGGAGATTCATGGGGGAGATTCATGGAGATTCATGGAGATTCATGGAGATTCATGGAGATTCATGGAGGAGATTCATGGAGATTCATGGAGGAGATTCATGGAGATTCGTGGAGATTCATGGAGATTCATAGAGGAGATTCAAGGAGATTCATGGAGATTCATGGAGGAGATTCATGGAGATTCATGGAGGAGATTCATGGAGATTCATGGAGGAGATTCATGGAGATTCATGGAGATTCATGGAGGAGATTCATGGAGATTCATGGAGATTCATGGAGAAGATTCATGGAGGAGATTCATGGAGATTCATGGAGGAGATTCATGGAGATTCATGGAGATTCATGGAGATTCATGGAGATTCATAGAGGAGATTCATGGAGATTCATGGAGATTCATGGAGGAGATTCATGGAGATCCATGGAGATTCATGGAGGAGATTCATGGAGATTCATGGAGATTCATGGAGATTCATGGAGAAGATTCATGGAGATTCATGGAGGAGATTCATGGAGATTCATGGGGGAGATTCATGGAGATTCATGGGGGAGATTCATGGAGATTCATGGAGATTCATGGAGATTCATGGAGGAGATTCATGGAGATTCATGGGGGAGATTCATGGAGATTCATGGAGATTCATGGAGATTCATGGAGATTCATGGAGGAGATTCATGGAGATTCATGGAGGAGATTCATGGAGATTCATGGAGATTCATGGAGATTCATAGAGGAGATTCATGGAGATTCATGGAGATTCATGGAGATTCATGGAGGAGATTCATGGAGGAGATTCATGGAGATTCATGGAGATTCATGGAGGAGATTCATGGAGATTCATGGAGATTCATGGAGAAGATTCATGGAGATTCATGGAGGAGATTCATGGAGATTGATGGAGATTCATGGAGATTCATGGAGATTCATAGTGGAGATTCATGGAGATTCATGGAGATTCATGGAGATTCATGGGGGAGATTCATGGAGATTCATGGAGATTCATGGAGGAGATTCATGGAGATTCATGGAGATTCATAGAGGAGATTCATGGAGATTCATGGAGATTCATGGAGATTCATGGAGGAGATTCATGGAGATTCATGGAGATTCATGGAGGAGATTCATGGAGATTCATGGTGGAGATTCATGGAGATTCATGGAGATTCATGGAGATTCATGGAGGCGATTCATGGAGATTCATGGAGATTCATGGAGATTCATGGAGATTCATGGAGGAGATTCATGGAGATTCATGGAGAAGATTCATGGAGATTCATGGAGGAGATTCATGGAGATTCATGGAGATTCGTGGAGATTCATGGAGATTCATGGAGATTCATGGAGATTCATGGAGATTCATGGAGATTCATGGAGATTCGTGGAGATTCATGGAGATTCATGGAGATTCATGGAGATTCATGGGGGAGATTCATGGAGATTCATGGAGATTCATGGAGATTCATGGAGATTCATGGAGGAGATTCATGGAGATTCATGGAGATTCATGGAGGAGATTCATGGAGATTCATGGGGGAGATTCATGGAGATTCATGGAGGAGATTCATGGAGATTCATGGAGATTCATAGAGGAGATTCATGGAGATTCATGGAGATTCATGGAGATTCATGGAGGAGATTCATGGAGATTCATGCAGATTCATGGAGGAGATTCATGGAGATTCATGGGGGAGATTTATGGAGAATCATGGAGATTCATGGAGATTCATGGAGGAGATTCATGGAGATTCATGGAGATTCATAGAGGAGATTCATGGAGATTCATGGAGATTCATGGAGATTCATGGAGATTCATGGAGATTCATGGAGATTCATGGGGGAGATTCATGGAGATTCATGGAGATTCATGGAGATTCATGGAGGAGATTCATGGAGATTCGTGGAGATTCATGGAGGAGATTCATGGAGATTCATGGAGATTCATGGAGATTCATGGAGGAGATTCATGGAGATTCATGGAGATTCATGGAGATTCATAGAGGAGATTCATGGAGATTCATGGAGATTCATGGAGATTCATGGAGGAGATTCATGGAGGAGATTCATGGAGATTCATGGAGATTCATGGAGGAGATTCATGGAGATTCATGGAGATTCATGGAGAAGATTCATGGAGATTCATGGAGGAGATTCATGGAGATTGATGGAGATTCATGGAGATTCATGGAGATTCATAGTGGAGATTCATGGAGATTCATGGAGATTCATGGAGATTCATGGAGATTCATGGAGGAGATTCATGGAGATTCATGGGGGAGATTCATGAAGATTCATGGAGATTCATGGAGATTCATGGAGGAGATTCATGGAGATTCATGGAGATTCATGGAGATTCATGGAGGAGATTCATGGAGATTCATGGAGGAGATTCATGGAGATTCATGGAGGAGATTCATGGAGATTCATGGAGATTCATGGAGGAGATTCATGGAGATTCATGGAGATTCATGGAGATTCATGGAGGAGATTCATGGAGATTCATGGAGGAGATTCATGGAGATTCATGGAGATTCATGGAGATTCATGGAGATTCATAGAGGAGATTCATGGAGATTCATGGAGATTCATGGAGGAGATTCATGGAGATTCATGGAGATTCATGGAGGAGATTCATGGAGATTCATGGAGATTCATGGGGGAGATTCATGGTGATTCATGGAGATTCATGGAGATTCATGGAGATTCATGGAGATTCATGGAGGAGATTCATGGAGATTCATGGGGGAGATTCATGGAGATTCATGGAGACTCATGGAGATTCATGGAGGAGATTCATGGAGATTCATGGAGATTCATGGAGATTCATGGAGATTCATGGAGGAGATTCATGGAGATTCATGGAGGAGATTCATGGAGATTCATGGGGGAGATTCATGGAGATTCATGGGGGAGATTCATGGAGATTCATGGAGATTCATGGAGATTCATGGAGGAGATTCATGGAGATTCATGGGGGAGATTCATGGAGATTCATGGAGATTCATGGAGATTCATGGAGATTCATGGAGAAGATTCATGGAGATTCATGGAGGAGATTCATGGAGATTCATGGAGATTCATGGAGATTCATGGAGATTCATAGAGGAGATTCATGGAGATTCATGGAGATTCATGGAGGAGATTCATGGAGGAGATTCATGGAGATTCATGGAGATTCATGGAGGAGATTCATGGAGATTCATGGAGATTCATGGAGAAGATTCATGGAGATTCATGGAGGAGATTCATGGAGATTGATGGAGATTCATGGAGATTCATGGAGATTCATAGTGGAGATTCATGGAGATTCATGGAGATTCATGGAGATTCATGGGGGAGATTCATAGAGATTCATGGAGGAGATTCATGGAGATTCATGGAGATTCATAGAGGAGATTCATGGAGATTCATGGAGATTCATGGAGATTCATGGAGGAGATTCATGGAGATTCATGGAGATTCATGGAGGAGATTCATGGAGATTCATGGTGGAGATTCATGGAGATTCATGGAGATTCATGGAGATTCATGGAGGAGATTCATGGAGATTCATGGAGATTCATGGAGATTCATGGAGGAGATTCATGGAGATTCATGGAGGAGATTCATGGAGATTCATGGAGATTCATGGAGATTCATGGAGGAGATTCATGGAGATTCATGGAGATTCATGGAGATTCATGGAGGAGATTCATGGAGATTCATGGGGGAGATTCATGGAGATTCATGGAGATTCATGGAGATTCATGGAGATTCATGGAGGAGATTCATGGAGATTCATGGAGGAGATTCATGGAGATTCGTGGAGATTCATGGAGATTCATAGAGGAGATTCAAGGAGATTCATGGAGATTCATGGAGGAGATTCATGGAGATTCATGGAGGAGATTCATGGAGATTCATGGAGGAGATTCATGGAGATTCATGGAGATTCATGGAGGAGATTCATGGAGATTCATGGAGATTCATGGAGAAGATTCATGGAGGAGATTCATGGAGATTCATGGAGGAGATTCATGGAGATTCATGGAGATTCATGGAGATTCATGGAGATTCATAGAGGAGATTCATGGAGATTCATGGAGATTCATGGAGGAGATTCATGGAGATCCATGGAGATTCATGGAGGAGATTCATGGAGATTCATGGAGATTCATGGAGATTCATGGAGAAGATTCATGGAGATTCATGGAGGAGATTCATGGAGATTCATGGAGATTCATGGAGATTCATGGAGGAGATTCATGGAGATTCATGGAGGAGATTCATGGAGATTCATGGGGGAGATTCATGGAGATTCATGGGGGAGATTCATGGAGATTCATGGAGATTCATGGAGATTCATGGAGGAGATTCATGGAGATTCATGGGGGAGATTCATGGAGATTCATGGAGATTCATGGAGATTCATGGAGATTCATGGAGGAGATTCATGGAGATTCATGGAGGAGATTCATGGAGATTCATGGAGATTCATGGAGATTCATAGAGGAGATTCATGGAGATTCATGGAGATTCATGGAGATTCATGGAGGAGATTCATGGAGGAGATTCATGGAGATTCATGGAGATTCATGGAGGAGATTCATGGAGATTCATGGAGATTCATGGAGAAGATTCATGGAGATTCATGGAGGAGATTCATGGAGATTGATGGAGATTCATGGAGATTCATGGAGATTCATAGTGGAGATTCATGGAGATTCATGGAGATTCATGGAGATTCATGGGGGAGATTCATGGAGATTCATGGAGATTCATGGAGGAGATTCATGGAGATTCATGGAGATTCATAGAGGAGATTCATGGAGATTCATGGAGATTCATGGAGGAGATTCATGGAGATTCATGGAGATTCATGGAGGAGATTCATGGAGATTCATGGTGGAGATTCATGGAGATTCATGGAGATTCATGGAGATTCATGGAGGCGATTCATGGAGATTCATGGAGATTCATGGAGATTCATGGAGATTCATGGAGGAGATTCATGGAGATTCATGGAGAAGATTCATGGAGATTCATGGAGGAGATTCATGGAGATTCATGGAGATTCATGGAGATTCATGGAGATTCATGGAGATTCATGGAGATTCATGGAGATTCATGGAGATTCATGGAGATTCGTGGAGATTCATGGAGATTCATGGAGATTCATGGAGATTCATGGGGGAGATTCATGGAGATTCATGGAGATTCATGGAGATTCATGGAGATTCATGGAGGAGATTCATGGAGATTCATGGAGATTCATGGAGGAGATTCATGGAGATTCATGGGGGAGATTCATGGAGATTCATGGAGGAGATTCATGGAGATTCATGGAGATTCATAGAGGAGATTCATGGAGATTCATGGAGATTCATGGAGATTCATGGAGGAGATTCATGGAGATTCATGCAGATTCATGGAGGAGATTCATGGAGATTCATGGGGGAGATTTATGGAGAATCATGGAGATTCATGGAGATTCATGGAGGAGATTCATGGAGATTCATGGAGATTCATAGAGGAGATTCATGGAGATTCATGGAGATTCATGGAGATTCATGGAGATTCATGGAGATTCATGGAGATTCATGGGGGAGATTCATGGAGATTCATGGAGATTCATGGAGATTCATGGAGGAGATTCATGGAGATTCGTGGAGATTCATGGAGGAGATTCATGGAGATTCATGGAGATTCATGAAGATTCATGGAGGAGATTCATGGAGATTCATGGAGATTCATGGAGGAGATTTATGGAGATTCATGGAGATTCATGGAGGAGATTCATGGAGATCCATGGAGATTCATGGAGGAGATTCATGGAGACTCATGGAGATTCATGGAGATTCATGGAGAAGATTCATGGAGATTCATGGAGGAGATTCATGGAGATTCATGGAGATTCATGGAGATTCATGGAGGCGATTCATGGAGATTCATGGGGGAGATTCATGGAGATTCATGGGGGAGATTCATGGAGATTCATGGAGATTCATAGAGGAGATTCATGGAGATTCATGGAGATTCATGGAGATTCATGGAGGAGATTCATGGAGATTCATGAAGATTCATGGAGATTCATGGAGGAGATTCATGGAGATTCATGGGGGAGATTCATGGAGATTCATGGAGATTCATGGAGATTCATGGAGGAGATTCATGGAGTTTCATGGAGATTCGTGGAGATTCATGTAGGAGATTCATGGAGATTCATGGAGATTCATGGAGATTCATGGAGGAGATTCATGGAGATTCATGGAGATTCATGGAGGAGATTTATGGAGATTCATGGAGATTCATGGAGATTCATGGAGGAGATTCATGGGGGAGATTCATGGAGATTCATGGAGATTCATGGAGGAGATTCATGGAGATTCATGGTGGAGATTCATGGAGATTCATGGAGATTCATGGAGATTCATGGAGGAGATTCATGGAGATTCATGGAGATTCATGGAGATTCATGGAGGAGATTCATGGAGATTCATGGAGGAGATTCATGGAGATTCATGGAGATTCATGGAGATTCATGGAGGAGATTCATGGAGATTCATGGAGATTCATGGAGATTCATGGAGGAGATTCATGGAGATTCATGGGGGAGATTCATGGAGATTCATGGAGATTCATGGAGATTCATGGAGATTCATGGAGGAGATTCATGGAGATTCATGGAGGAGATTCATGGAGATTCGTGGAGATTCATGGAGATTCATAGAGGAGATTCAAGGAGATTCATGGAGATTCATGGAGGAGATTCATGGAGATTCATGGAGGAGATTCATGGAGATTCATGGAGGAGATTCATGGAGATTCATGGAGATTCATGGAGGAGATTCATGGAGATTCATGGAGATTCATGGAGAAGATTCATGGAGGAGATTCATGGAGATTCATGGAGGAGATTCATGGAGATTCATGGAGATTCATGGAGGTTCATGGAGATTCATAGAGGAGATTCATGGAGATTCATGGAGATTCATGGAGGAGATTCATGGAGATCCATGGAGATTCATGGAGGAGATTCATGGAGATTCATGGAGATTCATGGAGATTCATGGAGAAGATTCATGGAGATTCATGGAGGAGATTCATGGAGATTCATGGGGGAGATTCATGGAGATTCATGGGGGAGATTCATGGAGATTCATGGAGATTCATGGAGATTCATGGAGGAGATTCATGGAGATTCATGGGGGAGATTCATGGAGATTCATGGAGATTCATGGAGATTCATGGAGATTCATGGAGGAGATTCATGGAGATTCATGGAGGAGATTCATGGAGATTCATGGAGATTCATGGAGATTCATAGAGGAGATTCATGGAGATTCATGGAGATTCATGGAGATTCATGGAGGAGATTCATGGAGGAGATTCATGGAGATTCATGGAGATTCATGGAGGAGATTCATGGAGATTCATGGAGATTCATGGAGAAGATTCATGGAGATTCATGGAGGAGATTCATGGAGATTGATGGAGATTCATGGAGATTCATGGAGATTCATAGTGGAGATTCATGGAGATTCATGGAGATTCATGGAGATTCATGGGGGAGATTCATGGAGATTCATGGAGATTCATGGAGGAGATTCATGGAGATTCATGGAGATTCATAGAGGAGATTCATGGAGATTCATGGAGATTCATGGAGATTCATGGAGGAGATTCATGGAGATTCATGGAGATTCATGGAGGAGATTCATGGAGATTCATGGTGGAGATTCATGGAGATTCATGGAGATTCATGGAGATTCATGGAGGCGATTCATGGAGATTCATGGAGATTCATGGAGATTCATGGAGATTCATGGAGGAGATTCATGGAGATTCATGGAGAAGATTCATGGAGATTCATGGAGGAGATTCATGGAGATTCATGGAGATTCGTGGAGATTCATGGAGATTCATGGAGATTCATGGAGATTCATGGAGATTCATGGAGATTCATGGAGATTCGTGGAGATTCATGGAGATTCATGGAGATTCATGGAGATTCATGGGGGAGATTCATGGAGATTCATGGAGATTCATGGAGATTCATGGAGATTCATGGAGGAGATTCATGGAGATTCATGGAGATTCATGGAGGAGATTCATGGAGATTCATGGGGGAGATTCATGGAGATTCATGGAGGAGATTCATGGAGATTCATGGAGATTCATAGAGGAGATTCATGGAGATTCATGGAGATTCATGGAGATTCATGGAGGAGATTCATGGAGATTCATGCAGATTCATGGAGGAGATTCATGGAGATTCATGGGGGAGATTTATGGAGAATCATGGAGATTCATGGAGATTCATGGAGGAGATTCATGGAGATTCATGGAGATTCATAGAGGAGATTCATGGAGATTCATGGAGATTCATGGAGATTCATGGAGATTCATGGAGATTCATGGAGATTCATGGGGGAGATTCATGGAGATTCATGGAGATTCATGGAGATTCATGGAGGAGATTCATGGAGATTCGTGGAGATTCATGGAGGAGATTCATGGAGATTCATGGAGATTCATGGAGATTCATGGAGGAGATTCATGGAGATTCATGGAGATTCATGGAGGAGATTTATGGAGATTCATGGAGATTCATGGAGGAGATTCATGGAGATCCATGGAGATTCATGGAGGAGATTCATGGAGACTCATGGAGATTCATGGAGATTCATGGAGAAGATTCATGGAGATTCATGGAGGAGATTCATGGAGATTCATGGAGATTCATGGAGATTCATGGAGGCGATTCATGGAGATTCATGGGGGAGATTCATGGAGATTCATGGGGGAGATTCATGGAGATTCATGGAGATTCATAGAGGAGATTCATGGAGATTCATGGAGATTCATGGAGATTCATGGAGGAGATTCATGGAGATTCATGAAGATTCATGGAGATTCATGGAGGAGATTCATGGAGATTCATGGGGGAGATTCATGGAGATTCATGGAGATTCATGGAGATTCATGGAGGAGATTCATGGAGTTTCATGGAGATTCGTGGAGATTCATGTAGGAGATTCATGGAGATTCATGGAGATTCATGGAGATTCATGGAGGAGATTCATGGAGATTCATGGAGATTCATGGAGGAGATTTATGGAGATTCATGGAGATTCATGGAGATTCATGGAGGAGATTCATGGGGGAGATTCATGGAGATTCAAGGAGATTCATGGAGACTCATGGAGGAGATTCATGGAGATTCATGGAGATTCATGGAGATTCATGGAGATTCATGGAGATTCATGGAGGAGATTCATGGAGATTCATGGAGGAGATTCATGGAGATTCATGGAGACTCATGGAGATTCATGGAGGAGATTCATGGAGATTCATGGAGATTCATGGAGATTCATGGAGATTCATGGAGGAGATTCATGGAGATTCATGGAGGAGATTCATGGAGATTCATGGGGGAGATTCATGGAGATTCATGGGGGAGATTCATGGAGATTCATGGAGATTCATGGAGATTCATGGAGGAGATTCATGGAGATTCATGGGGGAGATTCATGGAGATTCATGGAGATTCATGGAGATTCATGGAGATTCATGGAGATTCATGGAGAAGATTCATGGAGATTCATGGAGGAGATTCATGGAGATTCATGGAGATTCATGGAGATTCATGGAGATTCATAGAGGAGATTCATGGAGATTCATGGAGATTCATGGAGGAGATTCATGGAGGAGATTCATGGAGATTCATGGAGATTCATGGAGGAGATTCATGGAGATTCATGGAGATTCATGGAGAAGATTCATGGAGATTCATGGAGGAGATTCATGGAGATTCATGGAGATTCATAGTGGAGATTCATGGAGATTCATGGAGATTCATGGAGATTCATGGGGGAGATTCATGGAGATTCATGGGGGAGATTCATGGAGATTCATGGAGATTCATAGAGGAGATTCATGGAGATTCATGGAGATTCATGGAGATTCATGGAGGAGATTCATGGAGATTCATGAAGATTCATGGAGATTCATGGAGGAGATTCATGGAGATTCATGGGGGAGATTCATGGAGATTCATGGAGATTCATGGAGATTCATGGAGGAGATTCATGGAGTTTCATGGAGATTCGTGGAGATTCATGTAGGAGATTCATGGAGATTCATGGAGATTCATGGAGATTCATGGAGGAGATTCATGGAGATTCATGGAGATTCATGGAGGAGATTTATGGAGATTCATGGAGATTCATGGAGATTCATGGAGGAGATTCATGGGGGAGATTCATGGAGATTCAAGGAGATTCATGGAGACTCATGGAGGAGATTCATGGAGATTCATGGAGATTCATGGAGATTCATGGAGATTCATGGAGATTCATGGAGGAGATTCATGGAGATTCATGGAGGAGATTCATGGAGATTCATGGAGACTCATGGAGATTCATGGAGGAGATTCATGGAGATTCATGGAGATTCATGGAGATTCATGGAGATTCATGGAGGAGATTCATGGAGATTCATGGAGATTCATGGGGGAGATTCATGGAGATTCATGGGGGAGATTCATGGAGATTCATGGAGATTCATGGAGATTCATGGAGGAGATTCATGGAGATTCATGGGGGAGATTCATGGAGATTCATGGAGATTCATGGAGATTCATGGAGATTCATGGAGATTCATGGAGAAGATTCATGGAGATTCATGGAGGAGATTCATGGAGATTCATGGAGATTCATGGAGATTCATGGAGATTCATAGAGGAGATTCATGGAGATTCATGGAGATTCATGGAGGAGATTCATGGAGGAGATTCATGGAGATTCATGGAGATTCATGGAGGAGATTCATGGAGATTCATGGAGATTCATGGAGAAGATTCATGGAGATTCATGGAGGAGATTCATGGAGATTCATGGAGATTCATGGAGATTCATGGAGATTCATAGTGGAGATTCATGGAGATTCATGGAGATTCATGGAGATTCATGGGGGAGATTCATGGAGATTCATGGAGGAGATTCATGGAGATTCATGGAGATTCATAGAGGAGATTCATGGAGATTCATGGAGATTCATGGAGATTCATGGAGGAGATTCATGGAGATTCATGGAGATTCATGGAGGAGATTCATGGAGATTCATGGTGGAGATTCATGGAGATTCATGGAGATTCATGGAGATTCATGGAGGAGATTCATGGAGATTCATGGAGATTCATGGAGATTCATGGAGGAGATTCATGGAGATTCATGGAGGAGATTCATGGAGATTCATGGAGATTCATGGAGATTCATGGAGGAGATTCATGGAGATTCATGGAGATTCATGGAGATTCATGGAGATTCATGGGGGAGATTCATGGAGATTCATGGAGATTCATGGAGATTCATGGAGATTCATGGAGGAGATTCATGGAGATTCATGGAGGAGATTCATGGAGATTCGTGGAGATTCATGGAGATTCATAGAGGAGATTCAAGGAGATTCATGGAGATTCATGGAGGAGATTCATGGAGATTCATGGAGGAGATTCATGGAGATTCATGGAGGAGATTCATGGAGATTCATGGAGATTCATGGAGGAGATTCATGGAGATTCATGGAGATTCATGGAGAAGATTCATGGAGGAGATTCATGGAGATTCATGGAGGAGATTCATGGAGATTCATGGAGATTCATGGAGATTCATGGAGATTCATAGAGGAGATTCATGGAGATTCATGGAGATTCATGGAGATTCATAGAGGAGATTCATGGAGATTCATGGAGATTCATGGAGGAGATTCATGGAGATCCATGGAGATTCATGGAGGAGATTCATGGAGATTCATGGAGATTCATGGAGATTCATGGAGAAGATTCATGGAGATTCATGGAGGAGATTCATGGAGATTCATGGAGATTCATGGAGATTCATGGAGATTCATGGAGGAGATTCATGGAGATTCATGGAGATTCATGGAGATTCATGGAGGAGATTCATGGAGATTCATGGGGGAGATTCATGGAGATTCATGGAGACTCATGGAGATTCATGGAGGAGATTCATGGAGATTCATGGAGATTCATGGAGATTCATGGAGGAGATTCATGGAGATTCATGGAGGAGATTCATGGAGATTCATGGGGGAGATTCATGGAGATTCATGGGGGAGATTCATGGAGATTCATGGAGATTCATGGAGATTCATGGAGGAGATTCATGGAGATTCATGGGGGAGATTCATGGAGATTCATGGAGATTCATGGAGATTCATGGAGATTCATGGAGGAGATTCATGGAGATTCATGGAGGAGATTCATGGAGATGCATGGAGATTCATGGAGATTCATAGAGGAGATTCATGGAGATTCATGGAGATTCATGGAGATTCATGGAGGAGATTCATGGAGGAGATTCATGGAGATTCATGGAGATTCATGGAGGAGATTCATGGAGATTCATGGAGATTCATGGAGAAGATTCATGGAGATTCATGGAGGAGATTCATGGAGATTGATGGAGATTCATGGAGATTCATGGAGATTCATAGTGGAGATTCATGGAGATTCATGGAGATTCATGGAGATTCATGGGGGAGATTCATGGAGATTCATGGAGATTCATGGAGGAGATTCATGGAGATTCATGGAGATTCATAGAGGAGATTCATGGAGATTCATGGAGATTCATGGAGATTCATGGAGGAGATTCATGGAGATTCATGGAGATTCATGGAGGAGATTCATGGAGATTCATGGTGGAGATTCATGGAGATTCATGGAGATTCATGGAGATTCATGGAGGCGATTCATGGAGATTCATGGAGATTCATGGAGATTCATGGAGATTCATGGAGGAGATTCATGGAGATTCATGGAGAAGATTCATGGAGATTCATGGAGGAGATTCATGGAGATTCATGGAGATTCATGGAGATTCATGGAGATTCATGGAGATTCATGGAGATTCATGGAGATTCATGGAGATTCATGGAGATTCGTGGAGATTCATGGAGATTCATGGAGATTCATGGAGATTCATGGAGATTCATGGAGATTCATGGAGATTCATGGAGATTCATGGAGGAGATTCATGGAGATTCATGGAGATTCATGCAGATTCATGGAGGAGATTCATGGAGATTCATGGGGGAGATTTATGGAGAATCATGGAGATTCATGGAGATTCATGGAGGAGATTCATGGAGATTCATGGAGATTCATAGAGGAGATTCATGGAGATTCATGGAGATTCATGGAGATTCATGGAGGAGATTCATGGAGATTCATGGAGATTCATGGAGATTCATGGGGGAGATTCATGGAGATTCATGGAGATTCATGGAGATTCATGGAGATTCATGGAGGAGATTCATGGAGATTCGTGGAGATTCATGGAGGAGATTCATGGAGATTCATGGAGATTCATGGAGATTCATGGAGGAGATTCATGGAGATTCATGGAGATTCATGGAGGAGATTTATGGAGATTCATGGAGATTCATGGAGGAGATTCATGGAGATCCATGGAGATTCATGGAGGAGATTCATGGAGATTCATGGAGATTCATGGAGATTCATGGAGAAGATTCATGGAGATTCATGGAGGAGATTCATGGAGATTCATGGAGATTCATGGAGATTCATGGAGGCGATTCATGGAGATTCATGGGGGAGATTCATGGAGATTCATGGGGGAGATTCATGGAGATTCATGGAGATTCATGGAGATTCATGGAGATTCATGGAGGAGATTCATGGAGATTCATGGGGGAGATTCATGGAGATTCATGGAGATTCATGGAGATTCATGGAGATTCATGGAGGAGATTCATGGAGATTCATGGGGGAGATTCATGGAGATTCATGGAGATTCATGGAGATTCATGGAGATTCATGGAGGAGATTCATGGAGATTCATGGAGATTCATGGAGGAGATTCATGGAGATTCATGGGGGAGATTCATGGAGATTCATGGAGATTCATGGAGGAGATTCATGGAGATTCATGGAGATTCATGGAGATTCATGGAGATTCATGGAGGAGATTCATGGAGATTCATGGGGGAGATTCATGGAGATTCATGGAGATTCATGGAGATTCATGGAGGAGATTCATGGAGATTCATGGGGGAGATTCATGGAGATTCATGGAGATTCATGGAGATTCATGCAGATTCATGGAGGAGATTCATGGAGATTCATGGGGGAGATTTATGGAGAATCATGGAGATTCATGGAGATTCATGGAGGAGATTCATGGAGATTCATGGAGATTCATAGAGGAGATTCATGGAGATTCATGGAGATTCATGGAGATTCATGGAGATTCATGGAGATTCATGGAGATTCATGGAGGAGATTCATGGAGATTCATGGAGATTCATGGAGGAGATTCATGGAGATTCGTGGAGATTCATGGAGATTCATGGAGATTCATGGAGGAGATTCATGGAGATTCATGGAGATTCATGAAGATTCATGGAGGAGATTCATGGAGATTCATGGAGATTCATGGAGATTCATGGAGGAGATTCATGGAGATTCATGGAGGAGATTCATGGAGATTCATGGAGATTCATGGAGATTCATGGAGATTCATGGAGGAGATTCATGGAGATTCATGGAGGAGATTCATGGAGATTCATGGGGGAGATTCATGGAGATTCATGGGGGAGATTCATGGAGATTCATGGAGATTCATGGAGATTCATGGAGGAGATTCATGGAGATTCATGGGGGAGATTCATGGAGATTCATGGAGATTCATGGAGATTCATGGAGATTCATGGAGATTCATGGAGAAGATTCATGGAGATTCATGGAGGAGATTCATGGAGATTCATGGAGATTCATGGAGATTCATGGAGATTCATAGAGGAGATTCATGGAGATTCATGGAGATTCATGGAGGAGATTCATGGAGGAGATTCATGGAGATTCATGGAGATTCATGGAGGAGATTCATGGAGATTCATGGAGATTCATGGAGAAGATTCATGGAGATTCATGGAGGAGATTCATGGAGATTCATGGAGATTCATGGAGATTCATGGAGATTCATAGTGGAGATTCATGGAGATTCATGGAGATTCATGGAGATTCATGGGGGAGATTCATGGAGATTCATGGAGGAGATTCATGGAGATTCATGGAGATTCATAGAGGAGATTCATGGAGATTCATGGAGATTCATGGAGATTCATGGAGGAGATTCATGGAGATTCATGGAGATTCATGGAGGAGATTCATGGAGATTCATGGTGGAGATTCATGGAGATTCATGGAGATTCATGGAGATTCATGGAGGAGATTCATGGAGATTCATGGAGATTCATGGAGATTCATGGAGGAGATTCATGGAGATTCATGGAGGAGATTCATGGAGATTCATGGAGATTCATGGAGATTCATGGAGGAGATTCATGGAGATTCATGGAGATTCATGGAGATTCATGGAGGAGATTCATGGAGATTCATGGGGGAGATTCATGGAGATTCATGGAGATTCATGGAGATTCATGGAGATTCATGGAGGAGATTCATGGAGATTCATGGAGGAGATTCATGGAGATTCGTGGAGATTCATGGAGATTCATAGAGGAGATTCAAGGAGATTCATGGAGATTCATGGAGGAGATTCATGGAGATTCATGGAGGAGATTCATGGAGATTCATGGAGGAGATTCATGGAGATTCATGGAGATTCATGGAGGAGATTCATGGAGATTCATGGAGATTCATGGAGAAGATTCATGGAGGAGATTCATGGAGATTCATGGAGGAGATTCATGGAGATTCATGGAGATTCATGGAGATTCATGGAGATTCATGGAGGAGATTCATGGAGATTCATGGGGGAGATTCATGGAGATTCATGGAGACTCATGGAGATTCATGGAGGAGATTCATGGAGATTCATGGAGATTCATGGAGATTCATGGAGGAGATTCATGGAGATTCATGGAGGAGATTCATGGAGATTCATGGGGGAGATTCATGGAGATTCATGGGGGAGATTCATGGAGATTCATGGAGATTCATGGAGATTCATGGAGGAGATTCATGGAGATTCATGGGGGAGATTCATGGAGATTCATGGAGATTCATGGAGATTCATGGAGATTCATGGAGGAGATTCATGGAGATTCATGGAGGAGATTCATGGAGATGCATGGAGATTCATGGAGATTCATAGAGGAGATTCATGGAGATTCATGGAGATTCATGGAGATTCATGGAGGAGATTCATGGAGGAGATTCATGGAGATTCATGGAGATTCATGGAGGAGATTCATGGAGATTCATGGAGATTCATGGAGAAGATTCATGGAGATTCATGGAGGAGATTCATGGAGATTGATGGAGATTCATGGAGATTCATGGAGATTCATAGTGGAGATTCATGGAGATTCATGGAGATTCATGGAGATTCATGGGGGAGATTCATGGAGATTCATGGAGATTCATGGAGGAGATTCATGGAGATTCATGGAGATTCATAGAGGAGATTCATGGAGATTCATGGAGATTCATGGAGATTCATGGAGGAGATTCATGGAGATTCATGGAGATTCATGGAGGAGATTCATGGAGATTCATGGTGGAGATTCATGGAGATTCATGGAGATTCATGGAGATTCATGGAGGCGATTCATGGAGATTCATGGAGATTCATGGAGATTCATGGAGATTCATGGAGGAGATTCATGGAGATTCATGGAGAAGATTCATGGAGATTCATGGAGGAGATTCATGGAGATTCATGGAGATTCATGGAGATTCATGGAGATTCATGGAGATTCATGGAGATTCATGGAGATTCATGGAGATTCATGGAGATTCGTGGAGATTCATGGAGATTCATGGAGATTCATGGAGATTCATGGGGGAGATTCATGGAGATTCATGGAGATTCATGGAGATTCATGGAGATTCATGGAGGAGATTCATGGAGATTCATGGAGATTCATGCAGATTCATGGAGGAGATTCATGGAGATTCATGGGGGAGATTTATGGAGAATCATGGAGATTCATGGAGATTCATGGAGGAGATTCATGCAGATTCATGGAGATTCATAGAGGAGATTCATGGAGATTCATGGAGATTCATGGAGATTCATGGAGGAGATTCATGGAGATTCATGGAGATTCATGGAGATTCATGGGGGAGATTCATGGAGATTCATGGAGATTCATGGAGATTCATGGAGATTCATGGAGGAGATTCATGGAGATTCGTGGAGATTCATGGAGGAGATTCATGGAGATTCATGGAGATTCATGGAGATTCATGGAGGAGATTCATGGAGATTCATGGAGGAGATTTATGGAGATTCATGGAGATTCATGGAGGAGATTCATGGAGATCCATGGAGATTCATGGAGGAGATTCATGGAGATTCATGGAGATTCATGGAGATTCATGGAGAAGATTCATGGAGATTCATGGAGGAGATTCATGGAGATTCATGGAGATTCATGGAGATTCATGGAGGCGATTCATGGAGATTCATGGGGGAGATTCATGGAGATTCATGGGGGAGATTCATGGAGATTCATGGAGATTCATGGAGATTCATGGAGATTCATGGAGGAGATTCATGGAGATTCATGGGGGAGATTCATGGAGATTCATGGAGATTCATGGAGATTCATGGAGATTCATGGAGGAGATTCATGGAGATTCATGGGGGAGATTCATGGAGATTCATGGAGATTCATGGAGATTCATGGAGATTCATGGAGGAGATTCATGGAGATTCATGGAGATTCATGGAGGAGATTCATGGAGATTCATGGGGGAGATTCATGGAGATTCATGGAGATTCATGGAGGAGATTCATGGAGATTCATGGAGATTCATGGAGATTCATGGAGATTCATGGAGGAGATTCATGGAGATTCATGGGGGAGATTCATGGAGATTCATGGAGATTCATGGAGATTCATGGAGGAGATTCATGGAGATTCATGGGGGAGATTCATGGAGATTCATGGAGATTCATGGAGATTCATGCAGATTCATGGAGGAGATTCATGGAGATTCATGGGGGAGATTTATGGAGAATCATGGAGATTCATGGAGATTCATGGAGGAGATTCATGGAGATTCATGGAGATTCATAGAGGAGATTCATGGAGATTCATGGAGATTCATGGAGATTCATGGAGATTCATGGAGATTCATGGAGATTCATGGAGGAGATTCATGGAGATTCATGGAGATTCATGGAGATTCATGGAGATTCATGGAGATTCATGGAGGAGATTCATGGAGATTCGTGGAGATTCATGGAGATTCATGGAGATTCATGGAGGAGATTCATGGAGATTCATGGAGATTCATGAAGATTCATGGAGGAGATTCATGGAGATTCATGGAGATTCATGGAGATTCATGGAGATTCATGGAGATTCATGGAGGAGATTCATGGAGATTCATGGAGATTCATGGAGATTCATGGAGGAGATTCATGGAGATTCATGGAGGAGATTCATGGAGATTCATGGAGATTCATGGAGATTCATGGGGGAGATTCATGGAGATTCATGGAGATTCATGGAGATTCATGGAGGAGATTCATGGAGATTCATGGAGATTCATGGGGGAGATTCATGGAGATTCATGGAGGAGATTCATGGAGATTCATGGAGATTCATGGGGAGATTCATGGAGATTCATGGAGATTCATGGAGATTCATGGAGGAGATTCATGGAGATTCATGGAGATTCATGGAGGAGATTCATGGAGATTCATGGGGGAGATTCATGGAGATTCATGGAGGAGATTCATGGAGATTCATGGAGATTCATAGAGGAGATTCATGGAGATTCATGGAGATTCATGGAGATTCATGGAGATTCATGGAGATTCATGGAGGAGATTCATGGAGATTCATGGTGGAGATTCATGGAGATTCATGGAGATTCATGGAGATTCATGGAGGAGATTCATGGAGATTCATGGAGATTCATGGAGATTCATGGAGGAGATTCATGGAGATTCATGGAGGAGATTCATGGAGATTCATGGAGATTCATGGAGATTCATGGAGGAGATTCATGGAGATTCATGGAGATTCATGGAGATTCATGGAGATTCATGGAGATTCATGGAGATTCATGGAGATTCATGGAGGAGATTCATGGAGATTCATGGAGGAGATTCATGGAGATTCATGGAGATTCATGGAGATTCATGGAGATTCATAGAGGAGATTCATGGAGATTCATGGAGATTCATGGAGGAGATTCATGGAGATTCATGGAGATTCATGGAGGAGATTCATGGAGATTCATGGAGATTCATGGAGATTCATGGAGATTCATGGAGGAGATTCATGGAGATTCATGGAGGAGATTCATGGAGATTCATGGAGATTCATGGAGATTCATGGAGATTCATAGAGGAGATTCATGGAGATTCATGGAGATTCATGGAGGAGATTCATGGAGATTCATGGAGATTCATGGAGGAGATTCATAGAGATTCATGGAGATTCATGGAGATTCATGGAGGAGATTCATGGAGATTCATGGAGGAGATTCATGGAGATTCATGCAGATTCATGGAGGAGATTCATGGAGATTCATGGGGGAGATTTATGGAGAACCATGGAGATTCATGGAGATTCATGGAGGAGATTCATGGAGATTCATGCAGATTCATGGAGGAGATTCATGGAGATTCATGGGGAGATTTATGGAGAATCATGGAGATTCATGGAGATTCATGGAGGAGATTCATGGAGATTCATGGAGATTCATGGAGATTCATGGAGGAGATTCATGGAGATTCATGGAGATTCATGGAGGAGATTCATGGAGATTCATGGAGATTCATGGAGATTCATGGAGGAGATTCATGGAGATTCATGGGGGAGATTCATGGAGATTCATGTAGATTCATGGAGATTCATGGAGGAGATTCATGGAGATTCATGGAGATTCGTGGAGATTCATGGAGGAGATTCATGGAGATTCATGGAGATTCATGGAGATTCATGGAGGAGATTCATGGAGATTCATGGAGATTCATGGAGGAGATTCATGGAGATTCATGGGGAGATTCATGGAGATTCATGTAGATTCATGGAGATTCATGGAGGAGATTCATGGAGATTCATGGAGATTCATAGAGGAGATTCATGGAGATTCATGGAGATTCATGGAGGAGATTCATGGAGATTCATGGAGATTCGTGGTGGAGATTCATGGAGATTCATGGTGGAGATTCATGGTGATTCATGGAGATTCATGGAGATTCATGGAGGAGATTCATGGAGATTCATGGAGATTCATGGAGGAGATTCATGGAGATTCATGGTGGAGATTCATGGAGATTCATGGAGATTCATGGAGATTCATGGAGGAGATTCATGGAGATTCATGGAGATTCATGGAGGAGATTCATGGAGATTCATGGGGGAGATTCATGGAGAATCATGGAGATTCATGGAGATTCATGGAGGAGATTCATGGAGATTCATGGAGATTCATAGAGGAGATTCATGGAGATTCATGGAGATTCATGGAGGAGATTCATGGAGATTCATGGGGGAGATTCATGGAGATTCATGGAGATATTCATGGAGATTCATGGAGATTCATGAGATTCATGGAGGAGATTCATGGAGATTCATGGGGGAGATTCATGGAGATTCATGGAGATTCATGGAGATTCATGGAGGAGATTCATAGAGATTCATGGAGATTCATGGAGATTCATGGAGATTCATGGAGGAGATTCATGGAGATTCATGGGGTAGATTCATGGAGATTCATGGAGATTCATGGAGATTCATGGAGGAGATTCATGGAGATTCATGGAGATTCATGGAGATTCATGGAGGAGATTCATGGAGATTCATGGAGGAGATTCATGGAGATTCATGGAGATTCATGGAGATTCATGGAGATTCATGGAGGAGATTCATGGAGATTCATGGAGATTCATGGAGGAGATTCATGGAGATTCATGGGGGAGATTCATGGAGATTCATGGAGACTCATGGAGATTCATGGAGGAGATTCATGGAGATTCATGGAGATTCATGGAGATTCATGGAGATTCATGGAGGAGATTCATGGAGATTCATGGAGGAGATTCATGGAGGAGGTTCATGGAGATTCATGGGGAGATTCATGGAGATTCATGGAGATTCATGGAGGAGATTCATGGAGATTCATGGAGATTCGTGGAGATTCATGGAGGAGATTCATGGAGATTCATGGAGATTAATGAAGATTCATGGAGGAGATTCATGGAGATTCATGGAGATTCATGGAGATTTATGGAGATTCATGGAGATTCATGGAGATTCATGGAGGAGATTCATGGAGATTCATGGGGGAGATTCATGGAGATTCATGGAGATTCATGGAGGAGATTCATGGAGATTCATGGAGATTCATGCAGGAGATTCATGGAGATTCATGGAGGAGATTCATGGAGATTCATGCAGATTCATGGAGGAGATTCATGGAGATTCATGGGGGAGATTTATGGAGAATCATGGAGATTCATGGAGATTCATGGAGGAGATTCATGGAGATTCATGCAGATTCATGGAGGCGATTCATGGAGATTCATGGGGGAGATTTATGGAGAATCATGGAGATTCATGGAGATTCATGGAGGAGATTCATGGAGATTCATGGAGATTCATGGAGATTCATGGAGGAGATTCATGGAGATTCATGGAGATTCATGGAGGAGATTCATGGAGATTCATGGAGATTCATGGAGATTCATGGAGGAGATTCATGGAGATTCATGGAGATTCATGGAGATTCATGGAGATTCATGGAGGAGATTCATGGAGATTCATGGAGATTCGTGGTGATTCATGGAGGAGATTCATGGAGATTCATGGAGATTCATGGAGATTCATGGAGGAGATTCATGGAGATTCATGGAGATTCATGGAGGAGATTCATGGAGATTCATGGGGGAGATTCATGGAGATTCATGGAGATTCATGGAGATTCATGGAGGAGATTCATGGAGATTCATGGGGGAGATTCATGGAGATTCATGGGGGAGATTCATGGAGATTCATGGAGATTCATGGAGATTCATGGAGGAGATTCATGGAGATTCATGGAGGAGATTCATGGAGATTCATGGAGATTCATGGAGGAGATTCATGGAGATTCATGGAGGAGATTCATGGAGGAGGTTCATGGAGATTCATGGGGGAGATTCATGGAGATTCATGGAGATTCATGGAGGAGATTCATGGAGATTCATGGAGATTCGTGGAGATTCATGGAGGAGATTCATGGAGATTCATGGAGATTAATGAAGATTCATGGAGGAGATTCATGGAGATTCATGGAGATTCATGGAGATTTATGGAGATTCATGGAGATTCATGGAGATTCATGGAGGAGATTCATGGAGATTCATGGGGGAGATTCATGGAGATTCATGGAGATTCATGGAGGAGATTCATGGAGATTCATGGAGATTCATGCAGGAGATTCATGGAGATTCATGGAGGAGATTCATGGAGATTCATGCAGATTCATGGAGGAGATTCATGGAGATTCATGGGGGAGATTTATGGAGAATCATGGAGATTCATGGAGATTCATGGAGGAGATTCATGGAGATTCATGCAGATTCATGGAGGCGATTCATGGAGATTCATGGGGGAGATTTATGGAGAATCATGGAGATTCATGGAGATTCATGGAGGAGATTCATGGAGATTCATGGAGATTCATGGAGATTCATGGAGGAGATTCATGGAGATTCATGGAGATTCATGGAGGAGATTCATGGAGATTCATGGAGATTCATGGAGATTCATGGAGGAGATTCATGGAGATTCATGGAGATTCATGGAGATTCATGGAGATTCATGGAGGAGATTCATGGAGATTCATGGAGATTCGTGGTGATTCATGGAGGAGATTCATGGAGATTCATGGAGATTCATGGAGATTCATGGAGGAGATTCATGGAGATTCATGGAGATTCATGGAGGAGATTCATGGAGATTCATGGGGGAGATTCATGGAGATTCATGGAGATTCATGGAGATTCATGGAGGAGATTCATGGAGATTCATGGAGATTCATGGAGGAGATTCATGGAGATTCATGGAGATTCATAGAGGAGATTCATGGAGATTCATGGAGATTCATGGAGGAGATTCATGGAGATTCATGGAGATTCGTGGTGGAGATTCATGGAGATTCATGGTGGAGATTCATGGAGATTCATGGAGATTCATGGAGATTCATGGAGGAGATTCATGGCGATTCATGGAGATTCATGGAGATTCATGGAGGAGATTCATGGAGATTCATGGAGATTCATGGAGATTCATGGAGATTCATAGAGGAGATTCATGGAGATTCATGGAGATTCATGGAGGAGATTCATGGAGATTCATGGAGGAGATTCATGGAGATTCATGGAGATTCATGGAGATTCATGGAGGAGATTCATGGAGATTCATGGAGATTCATGGAGGAGATTCATGGAGATTCATGGGGGAGATTCATGGAGAATCATGGAGATTCATGGAGATTCATGGAGGAGATTCATGGAGATTCATGGAGATTCATAGAGGAGATTCATGGAGATTCATGGAGATTCATGGAGGAGATTCATGGAGATTCATGGGGGAGATTCATGGAGATTCATGGAGATTCATGGAGATTCATGGAGATTCATGGAGATTCATGGAGGAGATTCATGGAGATTCATGGGGGAGATTCATGGAGATTCATGGAGATTCATGGAGGAGATTCATAGAGATTCATGGAGATTCATGGAGATTCATGGAGATTCATGGAGGAGATTCATGGAGATTCATGGGGTAGATTCATGGAGATTCATGGAGATTCATGGAGATTCATGGAGGAGATTCATGGAGATTCATGGAGATTCATGGAGATTCATGGAGGAGATTCATGGAGATTCATGGAGATTCATGGAGGAGATTCATGGAGATTCATGGAGATTCATGGAGATTCATGGAGGAGATTCATGGAGATTCATGGAGGAGATTCATGGAGATTCATGGAGGAGATTCATGGAGATTCATGGGGGAGATTCATGGAGATTCATGGAGATTCATGGAGATTCCTGGAGGAGATTCATGGAGATTCATGGGGGAGATTCATGGAGATTCATGGAGATTCATGGAGGAGATTCATGGAGATTCATGGAGATTCATGGAGATTCATGGAGGAGATTCATGGAGATTCATGGGGGAGATTCATGGAGGAGATTCATGGAGATTCATGGAGATTCATGGAGATTCATGGAGATTCATGAAGATTCATGGAGATTCATGGAGGAGATTCATGGAGATTCATGGGGGAGATTCATGGAGATTCATGGAGATTCATGGAGATTCATGGAGGAGATTCATGGAGATTCATGGAGATTCGTGGAGATTCATGGAGGAGATTCATGGAGATTCATGGAGATTCATGGAGATTCATGGAGGAGATTCATGGAGATTCATGGAGATTCATGGAGATTCATGGAGATTCATGGAGATTCATGGAGATTCATGGAGGAGATTCATGGAGATTCATGGAGATTCATGGAGATTCATGGAGGAGATTCATGGAGATTCATGGAGGAGATTCATGGAGATTCATGGAGATTCATGGAGATTCATGGAGGAGATTCATGGAGATTCATGGAGGAGATTCATGGAGATTCATGGAGATTCATGGAGATTCATGGGGGAGATTCATGGAGATTCATGGAGATTCATGGAGATTCATGGAGGAGATTCATGGAGATTCATGGAGATTCATGGGGGAGATTCATGGAGATTCATGGAGGAGATTCATGGAGATTCATGGAGATTCATGGGGGAGATTCATGGAGATTCATGGAGATTCATGGAGATTCATGGAGGAGATTCATGGAGATTCATGGAGATTCATGGAGGAGATTCATGGAGATTCATGGGGGAGATTCATGGAGATTCATGGAGGAGATTCATGGAGATTCATGGAGATTCATAGAGGAGATTCATGGAGATTCATGGAGATTCATGGAGATTCATGGAGATTCATGGAGATTCATGGAGGAGATTCATGGAGATTCATGGTGGAGATTCATGGAGATTCATGGAGATTCATGGAGATTCATGGAGGAGATTCATGGAGATTCATGGAGATTCATGGAGATTCATGGAGGAGATTCATGGAGATTCATGGAGGAGATTCATGGAGATTCATGGAGATTCATGGAGATTCATGGAGGAGATTCATGGAGATTCATGGAGATTCATGGAGATTCATGGAGATTCATGGAGATTCATGGAGATTCATGGAGATTCATGGAGGAGATTCATGGAGATTCATGGAGGAGATTCATGGAGATTCATGGAGATTCATGGAGATTCATGGAGATTCATAGAGGAGATTCATGGAGATTCATGGAGATTCATGGAGGAGATTCATGGAGATTCATGGAGATTCATGGAGGAGATTCATGGAGATTCATGGAGATTCATGGAGATTCATGGAGATTCATGGAGGAGATTCATGGAGATTCATGGAGGAGATTCATGGAGATTCATGGAGATTCATGGAGATTCATGGAGATTCATAGAGGAGATTCATGGAGATTCATGGAGATTCATGGAGGAGATTCATGGAGATTCATGGAGGAGATTCATGGAGATTCATGGAGGAGATTCATGGAGATTCATGGAGATTCATGGAGATTCATGGAGGAGATTCATGGAGATTCATGGAGGAGATTCATGGAGATTCATGGAGATTCATGGAGATTCATGGAGGAGATTCATGGAGATTCATGGGGGAGATTCATGGAGATTCATGGAGGAGATTCATGGAGATTCATGGAGATTCATAGAGGAGATTCATGGAGATTCATGGAGATTCATGGAGATTCATGGAGGAGATTCATGGAGATTCATGCAGATTCATGGAGGAGATTCATGGAGATTCATGGGGGAGATTTATGGAGAATCATGGAGATTCATGGAGATTCATGGAGGAGATTCATGGAGATTCATGGAGATTCATAGAGGAGATTCATGGAGATTCATGGAGATTCATGGAGATTCATGGAGGAGATTCATGGAGATTCATGAAGATTCATGGAGATTCATGGAGATTCATGGGGGAGATTCATGGAGATTCATGGAGATTCATGGAGATTCATGGAGGAGATTCATGGAGTTTCATGGAGATTCGTGGAGATTCATGGAGGAGATTCATGGAGATTCATGGAGATTCATGGAGATTCATGGAGGAGATTCATGGAGATTCATGGAGATTCATGGAGGAGATTTATGGAGATTCATGGAGATTCATGGAGATTCATGGAGGAGATTCATGGGGGAGATTCATGGAGATTCAAGGAGATTCATGGAGACTCATGGAGGAGATTCATGGAGATTCATGGAGATTCATGGAGATTCATGGAGATTCATGGAGATTCATGGAGGAGATTCATGGAGATTCATGGAGGAGATTCATGGAGATTCATGGAGATTCATGGAGATTCATGGAGATTCATGGAGATTCATGGAGATTCATGGAGATTCATGGAGATTCATGGAGATTCATGGAGGAGATTCATGGAGATTCATGGGGGAGATTCATGAAGATTCATGGAGATTCATGGAGATTCATGGAGGAGATTCATGGAGATTCATGGAGATTCATGGAGATTCATGGAGGAGATTCATGGAGATTCATGGAGGAGATTCATGGAGATTCATGGAGATTCATGGAGATTCATGGAGATTCATAGAGGAGATTCATGGAGATTCATGGAGATTCATGGAGGAGATTCATGGAGATCCATGGAGATTCATGGAGGAGATTCATGGAGATTCATGGAGATTCATGGAGATTCATGGAGAAGATTCATGGAGATTCATGGAGGAGATTCATGGAGATTCATGGAGATTCATGGAGATTCATGGAGATTCATGGAGGAGATTCATGGAGATTCATGGAGATTCATGGAGATTCATGGAGGAGATTCATGGAGATTCATGGGGGAGATTCATGGAGATTCATGGAGACTCATGGAGATTCATGGAGGAGATTCATGGAGATTCATGGAGATTCATGGAGATTCATGGAGATTCATGGAGGAGATTCATGGAGATTCATGGAGATTCATGGAGGAGATTCATGGAGGAGGTTCATGGAGATTCATGGGGGAGATTCATGGAGATTCATGGAGATTCATGGAGGAGATTCATGGAGATTCATGGAGATTCGTGGAGATTCATGGAGGAGATTCATGGAGATTCATGGAGATTCATGGAGATTCATGGAGGAGATTCATGGAGATTCATGAAGATTCATGGAGGAGATTTATGGAGATTCATGGAGATTCATGGAGATTCATGGAGGAGATTCATGGAGATTCATGGGGGAGGTTCATGGAGATTCATGGAGATTCATGGGGGAGATTCATAGAGATTCATGGAGATTCATGGAGATTCATGGAGGAGATTCATGGAGATTCATGGAGGAGATTCATGGAGATTCATGCAGATTCATGGAGGAGATTCATGGAGATTCATGGGGGAGATTTATGGAGAATCATGGAGATTCATGGAGATTCATGGAGGAGATTCATGGAGATTCATGCAGATTCATGGAGGAGATTCATGGAGATTCATGGGGGAGATTTATGGAGAATCATGGAGATTCATGGAGATTCATGGAGGAGATTCATGGAGATTCATGGAGATTCATGGAGATTCATGGAGGAGATTCATGGAGATTCATGGAGATTCATGGAGGAGATTCATGGAGATTCATGGAGATTCATGGAGATTCATGGAGGAGATTCATGGAGATTCATGGGGGAGATTCATGGAGATTCATGTAGATTCATGGAGATTCATGGAGGAGATTCATGGAGATTCATGGAGATTCGTGGAGATTCATGGAGGAGATTCATGGAGATTCATGGAGATTCATGGAGATTCATGGAGGAGATTCATGGAGATTCATGGAGATTCATGGAGGAGATTCATGGAGATTCATGGGGGAGATTCATGGAGATTCATGTAGATTCATGGAGATTCATGGAGGAGATTCATGGAGATTCATGGAGATTCATAGAGGAGATTCATGGAGATTCATGGAGATTCATGGAGGAGATTCATGGAGATTCATGGAGATTCGTGGTGGAGATTCATGGAGATTCATGGTGGAGATTCATGGTGATTCATGGAGATTCATGGAGATTCATGGAGGAGATTCATGGAGATTCATGGAGATTCATGGAGGAGATTCATGGAGATTCATGGTGGAGATTCATGGAGATTCATGGAGATTCATGGAGATTCATGGAGGAGATTCATGGAGATTCATGGAGATTCATGGAGGAGATTCATGGAGATTCATGGGGGAGATTCATGGAGAATCATGGAGATTCATGGAGATTCATGGAGGAGATTCATGGAGATTCATGGAGATTCATAGAGGAGATTCATGGAGATTCATGGAGATTCATGGAGGAGATTCATGGAGATTCATGGGGGAGATTCATGGAGATTCATGGAGATTCATGGAGATTCATGGAGATTCATGGAGATTCATGGAGGAGATTCATGGAGATTCATGGGGGAGATTCATGGAGATTCATGGAGATTCATGGAGATTCATGGAGGAGATTCATAGAGATTCATGGAGATTCATGGAGATTCATGGAGATTCATGGAGGAGATTCATGGAGATTCATGGGGTAGATTCATGGAGATTCATGGAGATTCATGGAGATTCATGGAGGAGATTCATGGAGATTCATGGAGATTCATGGAGATTCATGGAGGAGATTCATGGAGATTCATGGAGGAGATTCATGGAGATTCATGGAGATTCATGGAGATTCATGGAGATTCATGGAGGAGATTCATGGAGATTCATGGAGATTCATGGAGGAGATTCATGGAGATTCATGGGGGAGATTCATGGAGATTCATGGAGACTCATGGAGATTCATGGAGGAGATTCATGGAGATTCATGGAGATTCATGGAGATTCATGGAGATTCATGGAGGAGATTCATGGAGATTCATGGAGGAGATTCATGGAGGAGGTTCATGGAGATTCATGGGGGAGATTCATGGAGATTCATGGAGATTCATGGAGGAGATTCATGGAGATTCATGGAGATTCGTGGAGATTCATGGAGGAGATTCATGGAGATTCATGGAGATTAATGAAGATTCATGGAGGAGATTCATGGAGATTCATGGAGATTCATGGAGATTTATGGAGATTCATGGAGATTCATGGAGATTCATGGAGGAGATTCATGGAGATTCATGGGGGAGATTCATGGAGATTCATGGAGATTCATGGAGGAGATTCATGGAGATTCATGGAGATTCATGCAGGAGATTCATGGAGATTCATGGAGGAGATTCATGGAGATTCATGCAGATTCATGGAGGAGATTCATGGAGATTCATGGGGGAGATTTATGGAGAATCATGGAGATTCATGGAGATTCATGGAGGAGATTCATGGAGATTCATGCAGATTCATGGAGGCGATTCATGGAGATTCATGGGGGAGATTTATGGAGAATCATGGAGATTCATGGAGATTCATGGAGGAGATTCATGGAGATTCATGGAGATTCATGGAGATTCATGGAGGAGATTCATGGAGATTCATGGAGATTCATGGAGGAGATTCATGGAGATTCATGGAGATTCATGGAGATTCATGGAGGAGATTCATGGAGATTCATGGAGATTCATGGAGATTCATGGAGATTCATGGAGGAGATTCATGGAGATTCATGGAGATTCGTGGTGATTCATGGAGGAGATTCATGGAGATTCATGGAGATTCATGGAGATTCATGGAGGAGATTCATGGAGATTCATGGAGATTCATGGAGGAGATTCATGGAGATTCATGGGGGAGATTCATGGAGATTCATGGAGATTCATGGAGATTCATGGAGGAGATTCATGGAGATTCATGGGGGAGATTCATGGAGATTCATGGGGGAGATTCATGGAGATTCATGGAGATTCATGGAGATTCATGGAGATTCATGGAGGAGATTCATGGAGATTCATGGAGGAGATTCATGGAGATTCATGGAGATTCATGGAGATTCATGGAGGAGATTCATGGAGATTCATGGAGGAGATTCATGGAGGAGGTTCATGGAGATTCATGGGGGAGATTCATGGAGATTCATGGAGATTCATGGAGGAGATTCATGGAGATTCATGGAGATTCGTGGAGATTCATGGAGGAGATTCATGGAGATTCATGGAGATTAATGAAGATTCATGGAGGAGATTCATGGAGATTCATGGAGATTCATGGAGATTTATGGAGATTCATGGAGATTCATGGAGATTCATGGAGGAGATTCATGGAGATTCATGGGGGAGATTCATGGAGATTCATGGAGATTCATGGAGGAGATTCATGGAGATTCATGGAGATTCATGCAGAAGATTCATGGAGATTCATGGAGGAGATTCATGGAGATTCATGCAGATTCATGGAGGAGATTCATGGAGATTCATGGGGGAGATTTATGGAGAATCATGGAGATTCATGGAGATTCATGGAGGAGATTCATGGAGATTCATGCAGATTCATGGAGGCGATTCATGGAGATTCATGGGGGAGATTTATGGAGAATCATGGAGATTCATGGAGATTCATGGAGGAGATTCATGGAGATTCATGGAGATTCATGGAGATTCATGGAGGAGATTCATGGAGATTCATGGAGATTCATGGAGGAGATTCATGGAGATTCATGGAGATTCATGGAGATTCATGGAGGAGATTCATGGAGATTCATGGAGATTCATGGAGATTCATGGAGATTCATGGAGGAGATTCATGGAGATTCATGGAGATTCGTGGTGATTCATGGAGGAGATTCATGGAGATTCATGGAGATTCATGGAGATTCATGGAGGAGATTCATGGAGATTCATGGAGATTCATGGAGGAGATTCATGGAGATTCATGGGGGAGATTCATGGAGATTCATGGAGATTCATGGAGATTCATGGAGGAGATTCATGGAGATTCATGGAGATTCATGGAGGAGATTCATGGAGATTCATGGAGATTCATAGAGGAGATTCATGGAGATTCATGGAGATTCATGGAGGAGATTCATGGAGATTCATGGAGATTCGTGGTGGAGATTCATGGAGATTCATGGTGGAGATTCATGGAGATTCATGGAGATTCATGGAGATTCATGGAGGAGATTCATGGCGATTCATGGAGATTCATGGAGATTCATGGAGGAGATTCATGGAGATTCATGGAGATTCATGGAGATTCATGGAGATTCATAGAGGAGATTCATGGAGATTCATGGAGATTCATGGAGGAGATTCATGGAGATTCATGGAGGAGATTCATGGAGATTCATGGAGATTCATGGAGATTCATGGAGGAGATTCATGGAGATTCATGGAGATTCATGGAGGAGATTCATGGAGATTCATGGGGGAGATTCATGGAGAATCATGGAGATTCATGGAGATTCATGGAGGAGATTCATGGAGATTCATGGAGATTCATAGAGGAGATTCATGGAGATTCATGGAGATTCATGGAGGAGATTCATGGAGATTCATGGGGGAGATTCATGGAGATTCATGGAGATTCATGGAGATTCATGGAGATTCATGGAGATTCATGGAGGAGATTCATGGAGATTCATGGGGGAGATTCATGGAGATTCATGGAGATTCATGGAGGAGATTCATAGAGATTCATGGAGATTCATGGAGATTCATGGAGATTCATGGAGGAGATTCATGGAGATTCATGGGGTAGATTCATGGAGATTCATGGAGATTCATGGAGATTCATGGAGGAGATTCATGGAGATTCATGGAGATTCATGGAGATTCATGGAGGAGATTCATGGAGATTCATGGAGATTCATGGAGGAGATTCATGGAGATTCATGGAGATTCATGGAGATTCATGGAGGAGATTCATGGAGATTCATGGAGGAGATTCATGGAGATTCATGGAGGAGATTCATGGAGATTCATGGGGGAGATTCATGGAGATTCATGGAGATTCATGGAGATTCCTGGAGGAGATTCATGGAGATTCATGGGGGAGATTCATGGAGATTCATGGAGATTCATGGAGGAGATTCATGGAGATTCATGGAGATTCATGGAGATTCATGGAGGAGATTCATGGAGATTCATGGGGGAGATTCATGGAGGAGATTCATGGAGATTCATGGAGATTCATGGAGATTCATGGAGATTCATGAAGATTCATGGAGATTCATGGAGGAGATTCATGGAGATTCATGGGGGAGATTCATGGAGTTCATGGAGATTCATGGAGATTCATGGAGGAGATTCATGGAGATTCATGGAGATTCGTGGAGATTCATGGAGGAGATTCATGGAGATTCATGGAGATTCATGGAGATTCATGGAGGAGATTCATGGAGATTCATGGAGATTCATGGAGATTCATGGAGATTCATGGAGATTCATGGAGATTCATGGAGGAGATTCATGGAGATTCATGGGGGAGATTCATGGAGATTCATGGAGATTCATGGAGATTCATGGAGGAGATTCATGGAGATTCATGGAGATTCATGGAGATTCATGGAGATTCATGGAGATTCATGGAGATTCATGGAGATTCATGGAGATTCATGGAGGAGATTCATGGAGATTCATGGGGAGATTCATGGAGATTCATGGGGGAGATTCATGGAGATTCATGGAGATTCATGGAGATTCATGGAGGAGATTCATGGAGATTCATGGGGGAGATTCATGGAGATTCATGGAGATTCATGGAGATTCATGGAGGAGATTCATAGAGATTCATGGAGATTCATGGAGGAGATTCATGGAGATTCATGGGGGAGATTCATGGAGATTCATGGAGATTCATGGAGATTCATGGAGATTCATGGAGGAGATTCATGGAGATTCATGGGGGAGATTCATGGAGGAGATTCATGGAGATTCATGGAGATTCATGGAGATTCATGGAGATTCATGAAGATTCATGGAGATTCATGGAGGAGATTCATGGAGATTCATGGGGGAGATTCATGGAGATTCATGGAGATTCATGGAGATTCATGGAGGAGATTCATGGAGATTCATGGAGATTCGTGGAGATTCATGGAGGAGATTCATGGAGATTCATGGAGATTCATGGAGATTCATGGAGGAGATTCATGGAGATTCATGGAGATTCATGGAGATTCATGGAGATTCATGGAGATTCATGGAGATTCATGGAGATTCATGGAGGAGATTCATGGAGATTCATGGGGGAGATTCATGGAGATTCATGGAGATTCATGGAGATTCATGGAGATTCATGGAGGAGATTCATGGAGATTCATGGAGATTCACGGAGATTCATGGAGATTCATGGAGATTCATGGAGATTCATGGAGATTCATGGAGGAGATTCATGGAGATTCATGGGGGAGATTCATGGAGATTCATGGGGGAGATTCATGGAGATTCATGGAGATTCATGGAGATTCATGGAGGAGATTCATGGAGATTCATGGGGGAGATTCATGGAGATTCATGGAGATTCATGGAGATTCATGGAGGAGATTCATAGAGATTCATGGAGATTCATGGAGGAGATTCATGGAGATTCATGGGGGAGATTCATGGAGATTCATGGAGGAGATTCATGGAGATTCATGGAGATTCATGGAGATTCATGGAGATTCATGGAGGAGATTCATGGAGATTCATGGGGGAGATTCATGGAGATTCATGGGGGAGATTCATGGAGATTCATGGGGGAGATTCATGGAGATTCATGGAGATTCATGGAGATTCATGGAGATTCATGGAGGAGATTCATGGAGATTCATGGAGATTCATGGAGATTCATGGAGATTCATGGAGGAGATTCATGGAGATTCATGGGGTAGATTCATGGAGATTCATGGAGATTCATGGAGATTCATGGAGGAGATTCATGGAGATTCATGGAGATTCATGGAGATTCATGGAGGAGATTCATGGAGATTCATGGAGATTCATGGAGGAGATTCATGGAGATTCATGGAGATTCATGGAGATTCATGGAGATTCATGGAGGAGATTCATGGAGATTCATGGAGATTCATGGAGATTCATGGAGATTCATGGAGGAGATTCATGGAGATTCATGGAGGAGATTCATGGAGATTCATGGAGATTCATGGAGATTCATGGAGATTCATGGAGATTCATGGAGATTCATGGAGGAGATTCATGGAGATTCATGGAGGAGATTCATGGAGATTCATGGAGGAGATTCATGGAGATTCATGGAGATTCATGGAGATTCATGGAGATTCATGGAGGAGATTCATGGAGATTCATGGGGGAGATTCATGGAGATAAATGGAGATTCATGGAGATTCATGGAGGAGATTCATGGAGATTCATGGGGGAGATTCATGGAGATTCATGGAGATTCATGGAGATTCATGGAGATTCATGGAGGAGATTCATGGAGATTCATGGAGATTCATGGAGGAGATTCATGGAGATTCATGGGGGAGATTCATGGAGATTCATGGAGATTCATGGAGATTCATGGAGGAGATTCATGGAGATTCATGGAGATTCGTGGAGATTCATGGAGGAGATTCATGGAGATTCATGGAGATTCATGGAGATTCATGGAGGAGATTCATGGAGATTCATGGAGATTCATGGAGATTCATGGAGATTCATGGAGGAGATTCATGGAGATTCATGGGGGAGATTCATGGAGATTCATGGAGATTCATGGAGATTCATGGAGGAGATTCATGGAGATTCATGGAGATTCATGGAGGAGATTCATAGAGATTCATGGAGATTCATGGAGATTCATGGAGATTCATGGAGGAGATTCATGGAGATTCATGGGGGAGATTCATGGAGATTCATGGAGATTCATGGAGATTCATGGAGATTCATGGAGATTCATGGAGATTCATGGAGATTCATGGAGATTCATGGAGATTCATGGAGATTCATGGAGATTCATGGAGATTCATGGAGATTCATGGAGGAGATTCATGGAGATTCATGGGGAGATTCATGAAGATTCATGGAGATTCATGGAGGAGATTCATGGAGATTCATGGAGATTCATGGAGATTCATGGAGGAGATTCATGGAGATTCATGGAGATTCATGGAGATTCATGGAGATTCATAGAGGAGATTCATGGAGATTCATGGAGATTCATGGAGGAGATTCATGGAGATTCATGGAGATTCATGGAGATTCATGGAGATTCATGGAGGAGATTCATGGAGATTCATGGGGGAGATTCATGGAGATTCATGGAGATTCATGGAGATTCATGGAGATTCATGGAGGAGATTCATGGAGATTCATGGAGGAGATTCATGGAGATTCATGGAGATTCATGGAGATTCATGGAGGAGATTCATGGAGATTCATGGAGGAGATTCATGGAGGAGGTTCATGGAGATTCATGGGGGAGATTCATGGAGATTCATGGAGATTCATGGAGGAGATTCATGGAGATTCATGGAGATTCGTGGAGATTCATGGAGGAGATTCATGGAGATTCATGGAGATTAATGAAGATTCATGGAGGAGATTCATGGAGATTCATGGAGATTCATGGAGATTTATGGAGATTCATGGAGATTCATGGAGATTCATGGAGGAGATTCATGGAGATTCATGGGGGAGATTCATGGAGATTCATGGAGATTCATGGAGGAGATTCATGGAGATTCATGGAGATTCATGCAGGAGATTCATGGAGATTCATGGAGGAGATTCATGGAGATTCATGCAGATTCATGGAGGAGATTCATGGAGATTCATGGGGGAGATTTATGGAGAATCATGGAGATTCATGGAGATTCATGGAGGAGATTCATGGAGATTCATGCAGATTCATGGAGGCGATTCATGGAGATTCATGGGGGAGATTTATGGAGAATCATGGAGATTCATGGAGATTCATGGAGGAGATTCATGGAGATTCATGGAGATTCATGGAGATTCATGGAGGAGATTCATGGAGATTCATGGAGATTCATGGAGGAGATTCATGGAGATTCATGGAGATTCATGGAGATTCATGGAGGAGATTCATGGAGATTCATGGAGATTCATGGAGATTCATGGAGATTCATGGAGGAGATTCATGGAGATTCATGGAGATTCGTGGTGATTCATGGAGGAGATTCATGGAGATTCATGGAGATTCATGGAGATTCATGGAGGAGATTCATGGAGATTCATGGAGATTCATGGAGGAGATTCATGGAGATTCATGGGGGAGATTCATGGAGATTCATGGAGATTCATGGAGATTCATGGAGGAGATTCATGGAGATTCATGGAGATTCATGGAGGAGATTCATGGAGATTCATGGAGATTCATAGAGGAGATTCATGGAGATTCATGGAGATTCATGGAGGAGATTCATGGAGATTCATGGAGATTCGTGGTGGAGATTCATGGAGATTCATGGTGGAGATTCATGGAGATTCATGGAGATTCATGGAGATTCATGGAGGAGATTCATGGCGATTCATGGAGATTCATGGAGATTCATGGAGGAGATTCATGGAGATTCATGGAGATTCATGGAGATTCATGGAGATTCATAGAGGAGATTCATGGAGATTCATGGAGATTCATGGAGGAGATTCATGGAGATTCATGGAGGAGATTCATGGAGATTCATGGAGATTCATGGAGATTCATGGAGGAGATTCATGGAGATTCATGGAGATTCATGGAGGAGATTCATGGAGATTCATGGGGGAGATTCATGGAGAATCATGGAGATTCATGGAGATTCATGGAGGAGATTCATGGAGATTCATGGAGATTCATAGAGGAGATTCATGGAGATTCATGGAGATTCATGGAGGAGATTCATGGAGATTCATGGGGGAGATTCATGGAGATTCATGGAGATTCATGGAGATTCATGGAGATTCATGGAGATTCATGGAGGAGATTCATGGAGATTCATGGGGGAGATTCATGGAGATTCATGGAGATTCATGGAGGAGATTCATAGAGATTCATGGAGATTCATGGAGATTCATGGAGATTCATGGAGGAGATTCATGGAGATTCATGGGGTAGATTCATGGAGATTCATGGAGATTCATGGAGATTCATGGAGGAGATTCATGGAGATTCATGGAGATTCATGGAGATTCATGGAGGAGATTCATGGAGATTCATGGAGATTCATGGAGGAGATTCATGGAGATTCATGGAGATTCATGGAGATTCATGGAGGAGATTCATGGAGATTCATGGAGGAGATTCATGGAGATTCATGGAGGAGATTCATGGAGATTCATGGGGAGATTCATGGAGATTCATGGAGATTCATGGAGATTCCTGGAGGAGATTCATGGAGATTCATGGGGGAGATTCATGGAGATTCATGGAGATTCATGGAGGAGATTCATGGAGATTCATGGAGATTCATGGAGATTCATGGAGGAGATTCATGGAGATTCATGGGGGAGATTCATGGAGGAGATTCATGGAGATTCATGGAGATTCATGGAGATTCATGGAGATTCATGAGATTCATGGAGATTCATGGAGGAGATTCATGGAGATTCATGGGGAGATTCATGGAGATTCATGGAGATTCATGGAGATTCATGGAGGAGATTCATGGAGATTCATGGAGATTCGTGGAGATTCATGGAGGAGATTCATGGAGATTCATGGAGATTCATGGAGATTCATGGAGGAGATTCATGGAGATTCATGGAGATTCATGGAGATTCATGGAGATTCATGGAGATTCATGGAGATTCATGGAGGAGATTCATGGAGATTCATGGGGGAGATTCATGGAGATTCATGGAGATTCATGGAGATTCATGGAGGAGATTCATGGAGATTCATGGAGATTCATGGAGATTCATGGAGATTCATGGAGATTCATGGAGATTCATGGAGATTCATGGAGATTCATGGAGGAGATTCATGGAGATTCATGGGGAGATTCATGGAGATTCATGGGGGAGATTCATGGAGATTCATGGAGATTCATGGAGATTCATGGAGGAGATTCATGGAGATTCATGGGGGAGATTCATGGAGATTCATGGAGATTCATGGAGATTCATGGAGGAGATTCATAGAGATTCATGGAGATTCATGGAGGAGATTCATGGAGATTCATGGGGGAGATTCATGGAGATTCATGGAGATTCATGGAGATTCATGGAGATTCATGGAGGAGATTCATGGAGATTCATGGGGAGATTCATGGAGGAGATTCATGGAGATTCATGGAGATTCATGGAGATTCATGGAGATTCATGAAGATTCATGGAGATTCATGGAGGAGATTCATGGAGATTCATGGGGGAGATTCATGGAGATTCATGGAGATTCATGGAGATTCATGGAGGAGATTCATGGAGATTCATGGAGATTCGTGGAGATTCATGGAGGAGATTCATGGAGATTCATGGAGATTCATGGAGATTCATGGAGGAGATTCATGGAGATTCATGGAGATTCATGGAGATTCATGGAGATTCATGGAGATTCATGGAGATTCATGGAGATTCATGGAGATTCATGGAGGAGATTCATGGAGATTCATGGGGGAGATTCATGGAGATTCATGGAGATTCATGGAGATTCATGGAGATTCATGGAGGAGATTCATGGAGATTCATGGAGATTCACGGAGATTCATGGAGATTCATGGAGATTCATGGAGATTCATGGAGATTCATGGAGGAGATTCATGGAGATTCATGGGGGAGATTCATGGAGATTCATGGGGGAGATTCATGGAGATTCATGGAGATTCATGGAGATTCATGGAGGAGATTCATGGAGATTCATGGGGGAGATTCATGGAGATTCATGGAGATTCATGGAGATTCATGGAGGAGATTCATAGAGATTCATGGAGATTCATGGAGGAGATTCATGGAGATTCATGGGGGAGATTCATGGAGATTCATGGAGGAGATTCATGGAGATTCATGGAGATTCATGGAGATTCATGGAGATTCATGGAGGAGATTCATGGAGATTCATGGGGGAGATTCATGGAGATTCATGGGGGAGATTCATGGAGATTCATGGGGGAGATTCATGGAGATTCATGGAGATTCATGGAGATTCATGGAGATTCATGGAGGAGATTCATGGAGATTCATGGAGATTCATGGAGATTCATGGAGATTCATGGAGGAGATTCATGGAGATTCATGGGGTAGATTCATGGAGATTCATGGAGATTCATGGAGATTCATGGAGGAGATTCATGGAGATTCATGGAGATTCATGGAGATTCATGGAGGAGATTCATGGAGATTCATGGAGATTCATGGAGGAGATTCATGGAGATTCATGGAGATTCATGGAGATTCATGGAGATTCATGGAGGAGATTCATGGAGATTCATGGAGATTCATGGAGATTCATGGAGATTCATGGAGGAGATTCATGGAGATTCATGGAGGAGATTCATGGAGATTCATGGAGATTCATGGAGATTCATGGAGATTCATGGAGATTCATGGAGATTCATGGAGGAGATTCATGGAGATTCATGGAGGAGATTCATGGAGATTCATGGAGGAGATTCATGGAGATTCATGGAGATTCATGGAGATTCATGGAGATTCATGGAGGAGATTCATGGAGATTCATGGGGGAGATTCATGGAGATAAATGGAGATTCATGGAGATTCATGGAGGAGATTCATGGAGATTCATGGGGGAGATTCATGGAGATTCATGGAGATTCATGGAGATTCATGGAGATTCATGGAGGAGATTCATGGAGATTCATGGAGATTCATGGAGGAGATTCATGGAGATTCATGGGGGAGATTCATGGAGATTCATGGAGATTCATGGAGATTCATGGAGGAGATTCATGGAGATTCATGGAGATTCGTGGAGATTCATGGAGGAGATTCATGGAGATTCATGGAGATTCATGGAGATTCATGGAGGAGATTCATGGAGATTCATGGAGATTCATGGAGATTCATGGAGATTCATGGAGGAGATTCATGGAGATTCATGGGGGAGATTCATGGAGATTCATGGAGATTCATGGAGATTCATGGAGGAGATTCATGGAGATTCATGGAGATTCATGGAGGAGATTCATAGAGATTCATGGAGATTCATGGAGATTCATGGAGATTCATGGAGGAGATTCATGGAGATTCATGGGGGAGATTCATGGAGATTCATGGAGATTCATGGAGATTCATGGAGATTCATGGAGATTCATGGAGATTCATGGAGATTCATGGAGATTCATGGAGATTCATGGAGATTCATGGAGATTCATGGAGATTCATGGAGATTCATGGAGGAGATTCATGGAGATTCATGGGGGAGATTCATGAAGATTCATGGAGATTCATGGAGGAGATTCATGGAGATTCATGGAGATTCATGGAGATTCATGGAGGAGATTCATGGAGATTCATGGAGATTCATGGAGATTCATGGAGATTCATAGAGGAGATTCATGGAGATTCATGGAGATTCATGGAGGAGATTCATGGAGATTCATGGAGATTCATGGAGATTCATGGAGATTCATGGAGGAGATTCATGGAGATTCATGGGGGAGATTCATGGAGATTCATGGAGATTCATGGAGATTCATGGAGATTCATGGAGGAGATTCATGGAGATTCATGGAGGAGATTCATGGAGATTCATGGAGATTCATGGAGATTCATAGAGGAGATTCATGGAGATTCATGGAGGAGATTCATGGAGATTCATGGGGGAGATTCATGGAGATTCGTGGAGATTCATGGAGATTCATGGAGGAGATTCATGGAGATTCATGGTGGAGATTCATGGAGATTCATGGAGCTTCATGGAGATTCATGGAGGAGATTCATGGAGATTCATGGAGATTCATGGAGATTCATGGAGATTCATGGAGATTCATGGAGATTCATAGAGGAGATTCATGGAGATTCATGGAGATTCATGGATATTCATGGAGATTCATGGAGATTCATAGAGGAGATTCATGGAGATTCATGGAGATTCATGGAGGAGATTCATGGAGATTCATGGAGATTCATGGAGATTCATGGAGATTCATGGAGATTCATGGAGGAGATTCATGGAGATTCATGGAGATTCATGGAGGAGATTCATGGTGATTCATGGAGGAGATTCATGGAGATTCATGGGGGAGATTCTGAGATTCATGGGGGAGATTCATGGAGATTCATGGAGATTCATGGAGATTCATGGAGATTCATGGAGATTCATGGAGATTCATGGAGGAGATTCATGGAGATTCATGGAGATTCATGGAGATTCATGGAGATTCATAGAGGAGATTCATGGAGATTCATGGAGATTCATGGAGGAGATTCATGGAGATTCATGGTGGAGATTCATGGAGATTCATGGAGATTCATGGAGATTCATGGAGGAGATTCATGGAGATTCATGGAGATTCGTGGAGATTCATGGAGGAGATTCATGGAGATTCGTGGAGATTCATGGAGATTCATAGAGGAGATTCAAGGAGATTCATGGAGATTCATGGAGGAGATTCATGGAGATTCATGGAGGAGATTCATGGAGATTCATGGAGGAGATTCATGGAGATTCATGGAGATTCATGGAGGAGATTCATGGACATTCATGGAGATTCATGGAGAAGATTCATGGAGATTCATGGAGGAGATTCATGGAGATTCATGGAGATTCATGGAGATTCATGGAGATTCATGGAGATTCATGGAGATTCATGGAGATTCATGGAGATTCCTGGAGATTCGTGGAGATTCATGGAGATTCATGGAGATTCATGGAGATTCATGGGGGAGATTCATGGAGATTCATGGAGATTCATGGAGGAGATTCATGGAGATTCATGCAGATTCATGGAGGAGATTCATGGAGATTCATGGAGATTCATGGAGATTCATGGAGATTCATGGAGATTCATGGAGATTCATGGAGATTCATGGAGGAGATTCATGGAGATTCATGGGGGAGATTCATGAAGATTCATGGAGATTCATGGAGGAGATTCATGGAGATTCATGGAGATTCATGGAGATTCATGGAGGAGATTCATGGAGATTCATGGAGATTCATGGAGATTCATGGAGATTCATAGAGGAGATTCATGGAGATTCATGGAGGAGATTCATGGAGATTCATGGAGATTCATGGAGATTCATGGAGATTCATGGAGATTCATGGAGATTCATGGAGATTCATGGAGATTCATGGAGGAGATTCATGGAGATTCATGGAGATTCATGGAGGAGATTCATGGAGATTCATGGGGGAGATTCATGGAGATTCATGGAGATTCATGGAGGAGATTCATGGAGATTCATGGAGATTCATGGAGATTCATGGAGATTCATGGAGATTCATGGAGGAGATTCATGGAGATTCATGGGGGAGATTCATGGAGATTCATGGAGATTCATGGAGATTCATGGAGATTCATGGAGATTCATGGAGATTCATGGAGATTCATGGAGATTCATGGAGATTCATGGAGGAGATTCATAGAGATTCATGGGGGAGATTCATGAAGATTCATGGAGATTCATGGAGGAGATTCATGGAGATTCATGGAGATTCATGGAGATTCATGGAGGAGATTCATGGAGATTCATGGAGATTCATGGAGATTCATGGAGATTCATAGAGGAGATTCATGGAGATTCATGGAGGAGATTCATGGAGATTCATGGAGATTCATGGAGATTCATGGAGATTCATGGAGGAGATTCATGGAGATTCATGGGGGAGATTCATGGAGATTCATGCAGGAGATTCATGGAGATTCATGGAGATTCATGGAGATTCATGGAGGAGATTCATGGAGATTCATGGAGGAGATTCATGGAGATTCATGGAGATTCATGGAGATTCATAGAGGAGATTCATGGAGATTCATGGAGGAGATTCATGGAGATTCATGGGGGAGATTCATGGAGATTCGTGGAGATTCATGGAGATTCATGGAGGAGATTCATGGAGATTCATGGTGGAGATTCATGGAGATTCATGGAGATTCATGGAGATTCATGGAGGAGATTCATGGAGATTCATGGAGATTCATGGAGGAGATTCATGGAGATTCATGGAGATTCATGGGGGAGATTCATGGAGATTCATGGAGATTCATGGAGATTCATGGAGGAGATTCATGGAGATTCATGGAGATTCATGGAGATTCATGGAGATTCATAGAGGAGATTCATGGAGATTCATGGAGATTCATGGAGGAGATTCATGGAGATTCATGGAGATTCATGGAGGAGATTCATGGAGATTCATGGGGGAGATTCATGGAGATTCATGGAGATTCATGGAGATTCATGCAGATTCATGGAGATTCATGGGGGAGATTCATGGAGATTCATGGAGATTCATGGAGATTCATGCAGGAGATTCATGGAGATTCATGGAGATTCATGGAGATTCATGGAGGAGATTCATGGAGATTCATGGGGGAGATTCATGGAGATTCATGGGGGAGATTCATGGAGATTCATGGAGATTCATGGAGATTCATGGAGATTCATGGAGGAGATTCATGGAGATTCATGGAGGAGATTCATGGAGATTCATGGAGATTCATGGAGATTCATAGAGGAGATTCATGGAGATTCATGGAGATTCATGGAGGAGATTCGTGGAGATTCGTGGAGATTCATGGAGATTCATGGAGATTCATGGAGGAGATTCATGGAGATTCATGGAGATTCATGGAGATTCATGGAGATTCATGGAGGAGATTCATGGAGATTCATGGAGATTCATGGAGATTCATGGAGATTCATGGAGGAGATTCATGGAGATTCATGGGGGAGATTCATGAAGATTCATGGAGATTCATGGAGATTCATGGAGGAGATTCATGGACATTCATGGAGATTCATGGAGAAGATTCATGGAGATTCATGGAGGAGATTCATGGAGATTCATGGAGATTCATGGAGATTCATGGAGATTCATGGAGATTCATGGAGATTCATGGAGATTCATGGAGATTCCTGGAGATTCGTGGAGATTCATGGAGATTCATGGAGATTCATGGAGATTCATGGGGGAGATTCATGGAGATTCATGGAGATTCATGGAGATTCATGGAGATTCATGGAGGAGATTCATGGAGATTCATGGAGATTCATGGAGGAGATTCATGGAGATTCATGGAGATTCATGGAGGAGATTCATGGAGATTCATGCAGATTCATGGAGGAGATTCATGGAGATTCATGGAGATTCATGGAGATTCATGGAGATTCATGGAGATTCATGGAGGAGATTCATGGAGATTCATGGTGGAGATTCATGGAGATTCATGGAGATTCATGGAGATTCATGGAGATTCATGGAGATTCATGGAGGAGATTCATGGAGATTCATGGAGATTCATGGAGGAGATTCATGGAGATTCATGGGGGAGATTCATGGAGATTCATGGAGATTCATGGAGGAGATTCATGGAGATTCATGGAGATTCATGGAGATTCATGGAGATTCATGGAGATTCATGGAGGAGATTCATGGAGATTCATGGGGGAGATTCATGGAGATTCATGGAGATTCATGGAGATTCATGGAGATTCATGGAGATTCATGGAGATTCATGGAGATTCATGGAGATTCATGGAGATTCATGGAGAAGATTCATGGAGATTCATGGGGGAGATTCATGAAGATTCATGGAGATTCATGGAGGAGATTCATGGAGATTCATGGAGATTCATGGAGATTCATGGAGGAGATTCATGGAGATTCATGGAGATTCATGGAGATTCATGGAGATTCATAGAGGAGATTCATGGAGATTCATGGAGGAGATTCATGGAGATTCATGGAGATTCATGGAGATTCATGGAGATTCATGGAGGAGATTCATGGAGATTCATGGGGGAGATTCATGGAGATTCATGCAGGAGATTCATGGAGATTCATGGAGATTCATGGAGATTCATGGAGGAGATTCATGGAGATTCATGGAGGAGATTCATGGAGATTCATGGAGATTCATGGAGATTCATAGAGGAGATTCATGGAGATTCATGGAGGAGATTCATGGAGATTCATGGGGGAGATTCATGGAGATTCGTGGAGATTCATGGAGATTCATGGAGGAGATTCATGGAGATTCATGGTGGAGATTCATGGAGATTCATGGAGATTCATGGAGATTCATGGAGGAGATTCATGGAGATTCATGGAGATTCATGGAGATTCATGGAGGAGATTCATGGAGATTCATGGAGATTCATGGAGATTCATGGAGATTCATAGAGGAGATTCATGGAGATTCATGGAGATTCATGGATATTCATGGAGATTCATGGAGATTCATAGAGGAGATTCATGGAGATTCATGGAGATTCATGGAGGAGATTCATGGAGATTCATGGAGGAGATTCATGGAGATTCATGGAGATTCATGGAGATTCATGGAGGAGATTCATGGAGGAGATTCATGGTGATTCATGGAGGAGATTCATGGAGATTCATGGGGGAGATTCATGGAGATTCATGGGGGAGATTCATGGAGATTCATGGAGATTCATGGAGATTCATGGAGATTCATGGAGATTCATGGAGATTCATGGAGGAGATTCATGGAGATTCATGGAGATTCATGGAGATTCATGGAGATTCATAGAGGAGATTCATGGAGATTCATGGAGATTCATGGAGGAGATTCATGGAGATTCATGGTGGAGATTCATGGAGATTCATGGAGATTCATGGAGATTCATGGAGGAGATTCATGGAGATTCATGGAGATTCGTGGAGATTCATGGAGGAGATTCATGGAGATTCGTGGAGATTCATGGAGATTCATAGAGGAGATTCAAGGAGATTCATGGAGATTCATGGAGGAGATTCATGGAGATTCATGGAGGAGATTCATGGAGATTCATGGAGGAGATTCATGGAGATTCATGGAGATTCATGGAGGAGATTCATGGACATTCATGGAGATTCATGGAGAAGATTCATGGAGATTCATGGAGGAGATTCATGGAGATTCATGGAGATTCATGGAGATTCATGGAGATTCATGGAGATTCATGGAGATTCATGGAGATTCATGGAGATTCCTGGAGATTCGTGGAGATTCATGGAGATTCATGGAGATTCATGGAGATTCATGGGGGAGATTCATGGAGATTCATGGAGATTCATGGAGATTCATGGAGATTCATGGAGGAGATTCATGGAGATTCATGGAGATTCATGGAGGAGATTCATGGAGATTCATGGAGATTCATGGAGGAGATTCATGGAGATTCTTGCAGATTCATGGAGGAGATTCATGGGGGAGATTCATGGAGATTCATGGAGATTCATGGAGATTCATGGAGGAGATTCATGGAGATTCATGGTGGAGATTCATGGAGATTCATGGAGATTCATGGAGATTCATGGAGATTCATGGAGATTCATGGAGGAGATTCATGGAGATTCATGGAGATTCATGGAGGAGATTCATGGAGATTCATGGGGGAGATTCATGGAGATTCATGGAGGAGATTCATGGAGATTCATGGAGATTCATGGAGATTCATGGAGATTCATGGAGGAGATTCATGGAGATTCATGGGGGAGATTCATGGAGATTCATGGAGATTCATGGAGATTCATGGAGGAGATTCATGGAGATTCATGGGGGAGATTCATGGAGATTCATGGAGATTCATGGAGATTCATGCAGATTCATGGAGATTCATGGGGGAGATTCATGGAGATTCATGGAGATTCATGGAGATTCATGCAGGAGATTCATGGAGATTCATGGAGATTCATGGAGATTCATGGAGGAGATTCATGGAGATTCATGGGGGAGATTCATGGAGATTCATGGGGGAGATTCATGGAGATTCATGGAGATTCATGGAGATTCATGGAGATTCATGGAGGAGATTCATGGAGATTCATGGAGGAGATTCATGGAGATTCATGGAGATTCATGGAGATTCATAGAGGAGATTCATGGAGATTCATGGAGATTCATGGAGGAGATTCGTGGAGATTCGTGGAGATTCATGGAGATTCATGGAGATTCATGGAGGAGATTCATGGAGATTCATGGAGATTCATGGAGATTCATGGAGATTCATGGAGGAGATTCATGGAGATTCATGGAGATTCATGGAGATTCATGGAGATTCATGGAGGAGATTCATGGAGATTCATGGGGGAGATTCATGAAGATTCATGGAGATTCATGGAGATTCATGGAGGAGATTCATGGAGATTCATGGAGATTCATGGAGATTCATGGAGGAGATTCATGGAGATTAATGGAGGAGATTCATGGAGATTCATGGAGATTCATGGAGATTCATGGAGATTCATAGAGGAGATTCATGGAGATTCATGGAGATTCATGGAGGAGATTCATGGAGATTCATGGAGATTCATGGAGGAGATTCATGGAGATTCATGGAGATTCATGGGGGAGATTCATGGAGATTCATGGAGATTCATGGAGATTCATGGAGGAGATTCATGGAGATTCATGGAGATTCATAGAGGAGATTCATGGAGATTCATGGAGATTCATGGAGATTCATGGAGATTCATGGAGATTCATGGAGGAGATTCATGGAGATTCATGGAGATTCATGGAGATTCATGGGGGAGATTCATGGAGATTCATGGAGATTCATGGAGATTCATGGAGGAGATTCATGGAGATTCGTGGAGATTCATGGAGGAGATTCATGGAGATTCATGGAGATTCATGGAGATTCATGGAGGAGATTCATGGAGATTCATGGAGATTCATGGAGATTCATGGAGATTCATGGAGATTCATGGAGATTCATGGAGATTCATGGAGGCGATTCATGGAGATTCATGGGGGAGATTCATGGAGATTCATGGGGGAGATTAATGGAGATTCATGGAGATTCATGGAGATTCATGGGGGAGATTCATGGAGATTCATGGAGATTCATGGAGATTCATGGAGATTCATGGAGGAGATTCATGGAGATTCATGGGGGAGATTCATGGAGATTCATGGAGATTCATGGAGATTCATGGAGATTCATGGAGGAGATTCATGGAGATTCATGGAGATTCATGGAGGAGATTCATGGAGATTCATGGGGGAGATTCATGGAGATTCATGGAGATTCATGGAGGAGATTCATGGAGATTCATGGAGATTCATGGAGATTCATGGAGATTCATGGAGGAGATTCATGGAGATTCATGGGGGAGATTCATGGAGATTCATGGAGATTCATGGAGGAGATTCATGGAGATTCATGGGGGAGATTCATGGAGATTCATGGAGATTCATGGAGATTCATGCAGATTCATGGAGGAGATTCATGGAGATTCATGGGGGAGATTTATGGAGAATCATGGAGATTCATGGAGATTCATGGAGGAGATTCATGGAGATTCATGGAGATTCATAGAGGAGATTCATGGAGATTCATGGAGATTCATGGAGATTCATGGAGGAGATTCATGGAGATTCATGGAGATTCATGGAGATTCATGGAGGAGATTCATGGAGATTCATGGGGGAGATTCATGAAGATTCATGGAGATTCATGGAGATTCATGGAGGAGATTCATGGAGATTCATGGAGATTCATGGAGATTCATGGAGGAGATTCATGGAGATTAATGGAGGAGATTCATGGAGATTCATGGAGATTCATGGAGATTCATGGAGATTCATGGAGATTCATAGAGGAGATTCATGGAGATTCATGGAGATTCATGGAGGAGATTCATGGAGATTCATGGAGATTCATGGAGGAGATTCATGGAGATTCATGGAGATTCATGGGGGAGATTCATGGAGATTCATGGAGATTCATGGAGGAGATTCATGGAGATTCATGGGGGAGATTCATGGAGATTCATGGAGATTCATGGAGATTCATGGAGGAGATTCATGGAGATTCATGGAGATTCATGGAGGAGATTCATGGACATTCATGGAGATTCATGGAGAAGATTCATGGAGATTCATGGAGGAGATTCATGGAGATTCATGGAGATTCATGGAGATTCATGGAGATTCATGGAGATTCATGGAGATTCATGGAGATTCATGGAGATTCCTGGAGATTCGTGGAGATTCATGGAGATTCATGGAGATTCATGGAGATTCATGGGGGAGATTCATGGAGATTCATGGAGATTCATGGAGATTCATGGAGATTCATGGAGGAGATTCATGGAGATTCATGGAGATTCATGGAGGAGATTCATGGAGATTCATGGAGATTCATGGAGGAGATTCATGGAGATTCATGCAGATTCATGGAGGAGATTCATGGGGGAGATTCATGGAGATTCATGGAGATTCATGGAGATTCATGGAGATTCATGGAGGAGATTCATGGAGATTCATGGTGGAGATTCATGGAGATTCATGGAGATTCATGGAGATTCATGGAGATTCATGGAGATTCATGGAGGAGATTCATGGAGATTCATGGAGATTCATGGAGGAGATTCATGGAGATTCATGGGGGAGATTCATGGAGATTCATGGAGGAGATTCATGGAGATTCATGGAGATTCATGGAGATTCATGGAGATTCATGGAGGAGATTCATGGAGATTCATGGGGGAGATTCATGGAGATTCATGGAGATTCATGGAGATTCATGGAGGAGATTCATGGAGATTCATGGGGGAGATTCATGGAGATTCATGGAGATTCATGGAGATTCATGCAGATTCATGGAGATTCATGGGGGAGATTCATGGAGATTCATGGAGATTCATGGAGATTCATGCAGGAGATTCATGGAGATTCATGGAGATTCATGGAGATTCATGGAGGAGATTCATGGAGATTCATGGGGGAGATTCATGGAGATTCATGGGGGAGATTCATGGAGATTCATGGAGATTCATGGAGATTCATGGAGATTCATGGAGGAGATTCATGGAGATTCATGGAGGAGATTCATGGAGATTCATGGAGATTCATGGAGATTCATAGAGGAGATTCATGGAGATTCATGGAGATTCATGGAGGAGATTCGTGGAGATTCGTGGAGATTCATGGAGATTCATGGAGATTCATGGAGGAGATTCATGGAGATTCATGGAGATTCATGGAGATTCATGGAGATTCATGGAGGAGATTCATGGAGATTCATGGAGATTCATGGAGATTCATGGAGATTCATGGAGGAGATTCATGGAGATTCATGGGGGAGATTCATGAAGATTCATGGAGATTCATGGAGATTCATGGAGGAGATTCATGGAGATTCATGGAGATTCATGGAGATTCATGGAGGAGATTCATGGAGATTAATGGAGGAGATTCATGGAGATTCATGGAGATTCATGGAGATTCATGGAGATTCATAGAGGAGATTCATGGAGATTCATGGAGATTCATGGAGGAGATTCATGGAGATTCATGGAGATTCATGGAGATTCATGGAGATTCATGGAGGAGATTCATGGGGGAGATTCATGGAGATTCATGGAGATTCATGGAGATTCATGGAGGAGATTCATGGAGATTCATGGAGATTCATAGAGGAGATTCATGGAGATTCATGGAGATTCATGGAGATTCATGGAGATTCATGGAGATTCATGGAGGAGATTCATGGAGATTCATGGAGATTCATGGAGATTCATGGGGGAGATTCATGGAGATTCATGGAGATTCATGGAGATTCATGGAGGAGATTCATGGAGATTCGTGGAGATTCATGGAGGAGATTCATGGAGATTCATGGAGATTCATGGAGATTCATGGAGGAGATTCATGGAGATTCATGGAGATTCATGGAGGAGATTTATGGAGATTCATGGAGATTCATGGAGATTCATGGAGGAGATTCATGGGGGAGATTCATGGAGATTCATGGAGATTCATGGAGATTCATGGAGGAGATTCATGGAGATTCATGGAGATTCATGGAGATTCATGGAGATTCATGGAGATTCATGGAGATTCATGGAGATTCATGGAGGCGATTCATGGAGATTCATGGGGGAGATTCATGGAGATTCATGGGGGAGATTAATGGAGATTCATGGAGATTCATGGAGATTCATGGGGGAGATTCATGGAGATTCATGGAGATTCATGGAGATTCATGGAGATTCATGGAGGAGATTCATGGAGATTCATGGGGGAGATTCATGGAGATTCATGGAGATTCATGGAGATTCATGGAGATTCATGGAGGAGATTCATGGAGATTCATGGAGATTCATGGAGGAGATTCATGGAGATTCATGGGGGAGATTCATGGAGATTCATGGAGATTCATGGAGGAGATTCATGGAGATTCATGGAGATTCATGGAGATTCATGGAGATTCATGGAGGAGATTCATGGAGATTCATGGGGGAGATTCATGGAGATTCATGGAGATTCATGGAGATTCATGGAGGAGATTCATGGAGATTCATGGGGGAGATTCATGGAGATTCATGGAGATTCATGGAGATTCATGCAGATTCATGGAGGAGATTCATGGAGATTCATGGGGGAGATTTATGGAGAATCATGGAGATTCATGGAGATTCATGGAGGAGATTCATGGAGATTCATGGAGATTCATAGAGGAGATTCATGGAGATTCATGGAGATTCATGGAGATTCATGGAGGAGATTCATGGAGATTCATGGAGATTCATGGAGATTCATGGAGGAGATTCATGGAGATTCATGGAGATTCATGGAGGAGATTTATGGAGATTCATGGAGATTCATGGAGATTCATGGAGGAGATTCATGGGGGAGATTCATGGAGATTCATGGAGATTCATGGAGATTCATGGAGGAGATTCATGGAGATTCATGGAGATTCATGGAGATTCATGGAGATTCATGGAGATTCATGGAGATTCATGGAGATTCATGGAGGCGATTCATGGAGATTCATGGGGGAGATTCATGGAGATTCATGGGGGAGATTAATGGAGATTCATGGAGATTCATGGAGATTCATGGGGGAGATTCATGGAGATTCATGGAGATTCATGGAGATTCATGGAGATTCATGGAGGAGATTCATGGAGATTCATGGGGGAGATTCATGGAGATTCATGGAGATTCATGGAGATTCATGGAGATTCATGGAGGAGATTCATGGAGATTCATGGAGATTCATGGAGGAGATTCATGGAGATTCATGGGGGAGATTCATGGAGATTCATGGAGATTCATGGAGGAGATTCATGGAGATTCATGGAGATTCATGGAGATTCATGGAGATTCATGGAGGAGATTCATGGAGATTCATGGGGGAGATTCATGGAGATTCATGGAGATTCATGGAGATTCATGGAGGAGATTCATGGAGATTCATGGGGGAGATTCATGGAGATTCATGGAGATTCATGGAGATTCATGCAGATTCATGGAGGAGATTCATGGAGATTCATGGGGAGATTTATGGAGAATCATGGAGATTCATGGAGATTCATGGAGGAGATTCATGGAGATTCATGGAGATTCATAGAGGAGATTCATGGAGATTCATGGAGATTCATGGAGATTCATGGAGGAGATTCATGGAGATTCATGGAGATTCATGGAGATTCATGGAGGAGATTCATGGAGATTCATGGGGGAGATTCATGAAGATTCATGGAGATTCATGGAGATTCATGGAGGAGATTCATGGAGATTCATGGAGATTCATGGAGATTCATGGAGGAGATTCATGGAGATTAATGGAGGAGATTCATGGAGATTCATGGAGATTCATGGAGATTCATGGAGATTCATGGAGATTCATAGAGGAGATTCATGGAGATTCATGGAGATTCATGGAGGAGATTCATGGAGATTCATGGAGATTCATGGAGGAGATTCATGGAGATTCATGGAGATTCATGGGGGAGATTCATGGAGATTCATGGAGCTTCATGGAGATTCATGGAGGAGATTCATGGAGATTCATGGAGATTCATGGAGGAGATTCATGGAGATTCATGGGGGAGATTCATGGAGATTCATGGAGATTCATGGAGGAGATTCATGGAGATTCATGGAGATTCATAGAGGAGATTCATGGAGATTCATGGAGATTCATGGAGATTCATGGAGATTCATGGAGGAGATTCATGGAGATTCATGGAGGAGATTCATGGAGATTCATGGTGGAGATTCATGGAGATTCATGGAGATTCATGGAGATTCATGGAGGAGATTCATGGAGATTCATGGAGATTCATGGAGGAGATTCATGGAGGAGATTCATGGAGATTCATGGAGGAGATTCATGGAGATTCATGGAGATTCATGGAGATTCATGGAGATTCATGGAGGAGATTCATGGAGATTCATGGAGATTCATGGAGATTCATGGAGATTCATGGAGATTCATGGAGGAGATTCATGGAGATTCATGGAGGAGATTCATGGAGATTCATGGAGATTCATGGAGATTCATAGAGGAGATTCATGGAGATTCATGGAGATTCATGGAGGAGATTCATGGAGATTCATGGAGGAGATTCATGGAGATTCATGGAGATTCATGGAGGAGATTCATGGAGATTCATGGAGATTCATGGAGGAGATTCATGGAGATTCATGGAGATTCATGGAGAAGATTCATGGAGATTCATGGAGGAGATTCATGGAGATTCATGGAGATTCATGGAGATTCATGGAGATTCATGGAGATTCATGGAGATTCATGGAGATTCATGGAGATTCATGGAGGAGATTCATGGAGATTCATGGGGGAGATTCATGGAGATTCATGGGGGAGATTCATGGAGATTCATGGAGATTCATGGAGATTCATGGAGATTCATGGAGGAGATTCATGGAGATTCATGGAGGAGATTCATGGAGATTCATGGAGATTCATGGAGATTCATAGAGGACATTCATGGAGATTCATGGAGATTCATGGAGGAGATTCGTGGAGATTCGTGGAGATTCATGGAGATTCATGGAGATTCATGGAGGAGATTCATGGAGATTCATGGAGATTCATGGAGATTCATGGAGGAGATTCATGGAGATTCATGGAGATTCATGGAGATTCATGGAGATTCATGGAGGAGATTCATGGAGATTCATGGGGGAGATTCATGAAGATTCATGGAGATTCATGGAGATTCATGGAGGAGATTCATGGAGATTCATGGAGATTCATGGAGATTCATGGAGGAGATTCATGGAGATTAATGGAGGAGATTCATGGAGATTCATGGAGATTCATGGAGATTCATGGAGATTCATAGAGGAGATTCATGGAGATTCATGGAGATTCATGGAGGAGATTCATGGAGATTCATGGAGATTCATGGAGGAGATTCATGGAGATTCATGGAGATTCATGGAGATTCATGGAGGAGATTCATGGAGATTCATGGAGATTCATGGAGATTCATGGGGGAGATTCATGGAGATTCATGGAGATTCATGGAGATTCATGGAGGAGATTCATGGAGATTCGTGGAGATTCATGGAGGAGATTCATGGAGATTCATGGAGATTCATGGAGATTCATGGAGGAGATTCATGGAGATTCATGGAGATTCATGGAGGAGATTTATGGAGATTCATGGAGATTCATGGAGATTCATGGAGGAGATTCATGGGGGAGATTCATGGAGATTCATGGAGATTCATGGAGATTCATGGAGGAGATTCATGGAGATTCATGGAGATTCATGGAGATTCATGGAGATTCATGGAGATTCATGGAGATTCATGGAGATTCATGGAGGCGATTCATGGAGATTCATGGGGGAGATTCATGGAGATTCATGGGGGAGATTAATGGAGATTCATGGAGATTCATGGAGATTCATGGGGGAGATTCATGGAGATTCATGGAGATTCATGGAGATTCATGGAGATTCATGGAGGAGATTCATGGAGATTCATGGGGGAGATTCATGGAGATTCATGGAGATTCATGGAGATTCATGGAGATTCATGGAGGAGATTCATGGAGATTCATGGAGATTCATGGAGATTCATGGAGATTCATGGAGATTCATGGAGATTCATGGAGATTCATGGAGGCGATTCATGGAGATTCATGGGGGAGATTCATGGAGATTCATGGGGGAGATTAATGGAGATTCATGGAGATTCATGGAGATTCATGGGGGAGATTCATGGAGATTCATGGAGATTCATGGAGATTCATAGAGGAGATTCATGGAGATTCATGGAGATTCATGGAGGAGATTCATGGAGATTCATGGAGGAGATTCATGGAGATTCATGGAGATTCATGGGGGAGATTTATGGAGAATCATGGAGATTCATGGAGATTCATGGAGGAGATTCATGGAGATTCATGGAGATTCATAGAGGAGATTCATGGAGATTCATGGGGGAGATTCATGGAGATTCATGGGGGAGATTAATGGAGATTCATGGAGATTCATGGAGATTCATGGGGGAGATTCATGGAGATTCATGGAGATTCATGGAGATTCATGGAGATTCATGGAGGAGATCCATGGAGATTCATGGGGGAGATTCATGGAGATTCATGGAGATTCATGGAGATTCATGGAGATTCATGGAGGAGATTCATGGAGATTCATGGAGATTCATGGAGGAGATTCATGGAGATTCATGGGGGAGATTCATGGAGATTCATGGAGATTCAAGGAGGAGATTCATGGAGATTCATGGAGATTCATGGAGGAGATTTATAGAGATTCATGGAGATTCATGGAGATTCATGGAGGAGATTCATGGGGGAGATTCATGGAGATTCATGGAGATTCATGGAGATTCATGGAGGAGATTCATGGAGATTCATGGAGATTCATGGAGATTCATGGAGATTCATGGAGATTCATGGAGATTCATGGAGGCGATTCATGGAGATTCATGGGGGAGATTCATGGAGATTCATGGGGGAGATTAATGGAGATTCATGGAGATTCATGGAGATTCATGGGGGAGATTCATGGAGATTCATGGAGATTCATGGAGATTCATGGAGATTCATGGAGGAGATTCATGGAGATTCATGGGGGAGATTCATGGAGATTCATGGAGATTCATGGAGATTCATGGAGATTCATGGAGGAGATTCATGGAGATTCATGGAGATTCATGGAGGAGATTCATGGAGATTCATGGGGGAGATTCATGGAGATTCATGGAGATTCATGGAGGAGATTCATGGAGATTCATGGAGATTCATGGAGATTCATGGAGATTCATGGAGATTCATGGAGATTCATGGAGGAGATTCATGGAGATTCATGGGGGAGATTCATGGAGATTCATGGAGATTCATGGAGATTCATGGAGGAGATTCATGGAGATTCATGGGGGAGATTCATGGAGATTCATGGAGATTCATGGAGATTCATGCAGATTCATGGAGGAGATTCATGGAGATTCATGGGGGAGATTTATGGAGAATCATGGAGATTCATGGAGATTCATGGAGGAGATTCATGGAGATTCATGGAGATTCATAGAGGAGATTCATGGAGATTCATGGAGATTCATGGAGATTCATGGAGGAGATTCATGGAGATTCATGGAGATTCATGGAGATTCATGGAGGAGATTCATGGAGATTCATGGGGGAGATTCATGAAGATTCATGGAGATTCATGGAGATTCATGGAGGAGATTCATGGAGATTCATGGAGATTCATGGAGATTCATGGAGGAGATTCATGGAGATTAATGGAGGAGATTCATGGAGATTCATGGAGATTCATGGAGATTCATGGAGATTCATGGAGATTCATAGAGGAGATTCATGGAGATTCATGGAGATTCATGGAGGAGATTCATGGAGATTCATGGAGATTCATGGAGGAGATTCATGGAGATTCATGGAGATTCATGGGGGAGATTCATGGAGATTCATGGAGCTTCATGGAGATTCATGGAGGAGATTCATGGAGATTCATGGAGATTCATGGAGGAGATTCATGGAGATTCATGGGGGAGATTCATGGAGATTCATGGAGATTCATGGAGGAGATTCATGGAGATTCATGGAGATTCATAGAGGAGATTCATGGAGATTCATGGAGATTCATGGAGATTCATGGAGATTCATGGAGGAGATTCATGGAGATTCATGGAGATTCATGGAGGAGATTCATGGAGATTCATGGTGGAGATTCATGGAGATTCATGGAGATTCATGGAGATTCATGGAGGAGATTCATGGAGATTCATGGAGATTCATGGAGATTCATGGAGGAGATTCATGGAGATTAATGGAGGAGATTCATGGAGATTCATGGAGATTCATGGAGATTCATGGAGATTCATGGAGATTCATAGAGGAGATTCATGGAGATTCATGGAGATTCATGGAGGAGATTCATGGAGATTCATGGAGATTCATGGAGGAGATTCATGGAGATTCATGGAGATTCATGGGGGAGATTCATGGAGATTCATGGAGCTTCATGGAGATTCATGGAGGAGATTCATGGAGATTCATGGAGATTCATGGAGGAGATTCATGGAGATTCATGGGGGAGATTCATGGAGATTCATGGAGATTCATGGAGGAGATTCATGGAGATTCATGGAGATTCATAGAGGAGATTCATGGAGATTCATGGAGATTCATGGAGATTCATGGAGATTCATGGAGGAGATTCATGGAGATTCATGGAGATTCATGGAGGAGATTCATGGAGATTCATGGTGGAGATTCATGGAGATTCATGGAGATTCATGGAGATTCATGGAGGAGATTCATGGAGATTCATGGAGATTCATGGAGGAGATTCATGGAGATTCATGGGGGAGATTCATGGAGATTCATGGAGGAGATTCATGGAGATTCATGGAGATTCATGGGGGAGATTCATGGAGATTCATGGAGCTTCATGGAGATTCATGGAGGAGATTCATGGAGATTCATGGAGATTCATGGAGGAGATTCATGGAGATTCATGGGGGAGATTCATGGAGATTCATGGAGATTCATGGAGGAGATTCATGGAGATTCATGGAGATTCATAGAGGAGATTCATGGAGATTCATGGAGATTCATGGAGATTCATGGAGATTCATGGAGGAGATTCATGGAGATTCATGGAGATTCATGGAGGAGATTCATGGAGATTCATGGTGGAGATTCATGGAGATTTATGGAGATTCATGGAGGAGATTCATGGAGATTCATGGGGAGATTCATGGAGATTCATGGAGGAGATTCATGGAGATTCATGGAGATTCATAGAGGAGATTCATGGAGATTCATGGAGATTCATGGAGATTCATGGAGGAGATTCATGGAGATTCATGCAGATTCATGGAGGAGATTCATGGAGATTCATGGGGGAGATTTATGGAGAATCATGGAGATTCATGGAGATTCATGGAGGAGATTCATGGAGATTCATGGAGATTCATAGAGGAGATTCATGGAGATTCATGGAGATTCATGGAGATTCATGGAGGAGATTCATGGAGATTCATGAAGATTCATGGAGATTCATGGAGGAGATTCATGGAGATTCATGGGGGAGATTCATGGAGATTCATGGAGATTCATGGAGATTCATGGAGGAGATTCATGGAGTTTCATGGAGATTCGTGGAGATTCATGGAGGAGATTCATGGAGATTCATGGAGATTCATGGAGATTCATGGAGGAGATTCATGGAGATTCATGGAGATTCATGGAGGAGATTTATGGAGATTCATGGAGATTCATGGAGCTTCATGGAGATTCATGGAGGAGATTCATGGAGATTCATGGAGATTCATGGAGGAGATTCATGGAGATTCATGGGGGAGATTCATGGAGATTCATGGAGATTCATGGAGGAGATTCATGGAGATTCATGGAGATTCATAGAGGAGATTCATGGAGATTCATGGAGATTCATGGAGATTCATGGAGATTCATGGAGGAGATTCATGGAGATTCATGGAGATTCATGGAGGAGATTCATGGAGATTCATGGTGGAGATTCATGGAGATTCATGGAGATTCATGGAGATTCATGGAGGAGATTCATGGAGATTCATGGAGATTCATGGAGGAGATTCATGGAGATTCATGGGGGAGATTCATGGAGATTCATGGAGGAGATTCATGGAGATTCATGGAGATTCATGGGGGAGATTCATGGAGATTCATGGGGGAGATTCATGGAGATTCATGGAGATTCATGGAGATTCATGGAGGAGATTCATGGAGTTTCATGGAGATTCGTGGAGATTCATGGAGGAGATTCATGGAGATTCATGGAGATTCATGGAGATTCATGGAGGAGATTCATGGAGCTTCATGGAGATTCATGGAGGAGATTCATGGAGATTCATGGAGATTCATGGAGGAGATTCATGGAGATTCATGGGGGAGATTCATGGAGATTCATGGAGATTCATGGAGGAGATTCATGAAGATTCATGGAGATTCATAGAGGAGATTCATGGAGATTCATGGAGATTCATGGAGATTTATGGAGAATCATGGAGATTCATGGAGATTCATGGAGGAGATTCATGGAGGAGATTCATGGAGATTCATAGAGGAGATTCATGGAGATTCATGGAGATTCATGGAGATTCATGGAGGAGATTCATGGAGATTCATGAAGATTCATGGAGATTCATGGAGGAGATTCATGGAGATTCATGGGGGAGATTCATGGAGATTCATGGAGATTCATGGAGATTCATGGAGGAGATTCATGGAGTTTCATGGAGATTCGTGGAGATTCATGGAGGAGATTCATGGAGATTCATGGAGATTCATGGAGATTCATGGAGGAGATTCATGGAGATTCATGGAGATTCATGGAGGAGATTTATGGAGATTCATGGAGATTCATGGAGATTCATGGAGGAGATTCATGGGGGAGATTCATGGAGATTCAAGGAGATTCATGGAGACTCATGGAGGAGATTCATGGAGATTCATGGAGATTCATGGAGATTCATGGAGATTCATAGAGGAGATTCATAGAGGAGATTCATAGAGGAGATTCATGGAGATTCATGGAGATTCATGGAGATTCATGGAGATTCATGGAGATTCATGGAGATTCATGGAGATTCATGGAGGAGATTCATGGAGATTCATGGGGGAGATTCATGGAGATTCATGGAGATTCATGGAGATTCATGGAGGAGATTCATGGAGATTCATGGGGGAGATTCATGGAGATTCATGGAGACTCATGGAGATTCATGGAGGAGATTCATGGAGATTCATGGAGATTCATGGAGATTCATGGAGATTCATGGAGGAGATTCATGGAGATTCATGGAGATTCATGGAGATTCATGGAGGAGATTCATGGAGGAGGTTCATGGAGATTCATGGGGAGATTCATGGAGATTCATGGAGATTCATGGAGGAGATTCATGGAGATTCATGGAGATTCGTGGAGATTCATGGAGGAGATTCATGGAGATTCATGGAGATTCATGGAGATTCATGGAGGAGATTCATGGAGATTCATGGAGATTCATGGAGGAGATTTATGGAGATTCATGGAGATTCATGGAGATTCATGGAGGAGATTCATGGAGATTCATGGGGGAGATTCATGGAGATTCATGGAGATTCATGGAGGAGATTCATGGAGATTCATGGAGATTCATGGAGATTCATGGAGGAGATTCATGGAGATTCATGGAGGAGATTCATGGAGATTCATGCAGATTCATGGAGGAGATTCATGGAGATTCATGGGGGAGATTTATGGAGAATCATGGAGATTCATGGAGATTCATGGAGGAGATTCATGGAGATTCATGCAGATTCATGGAGGATATTCATGGAGATTCATGGGGGAGATTTATGGAGAATCATGGAGATTCATGGAGATTCATGGAGGAGATTCATGGAGATTCATGGAGATTCATGGAGATTCATGGAGGAGATTCATGGAGATTCATGGAGATTCATGGAGGAGATTCATGGAGATTCATGGAGATTCATGGAGATTCATGGAGGAGATTCATGGAGATTCATGAAGATTCGTGGAGATTCATGGAGGAGATTCATGGAGATTCATGGAGATTCATGGAGATTCATGGAGGAGATTCATGGAGATTCATGGAGATTCATGGAGGAGATTTATGGAGATTCATGGAGATTCATGGAGATTCATGGAGGAGATTCATGGGGGAGATTCATGGAGATTCATGGAGATTCATGGAGATTCATGGAGGAGATTCATGGAGATTCATGGAGATTCATGGAGATTCATGGAGATTCATGGAGATTCATGGAGATTCATGGAGGCGATTCATGGAGATTCATGGGGGAGATTCATGGAGATTCATGGGGGAGATTCATGGAGATTCATGGAGATTCATGGAGATTCATGGAGGAGATTCATGGAGATTCATGGGGGAGATTCATGGAGATTCATGGAGATTCATGGAGATTCATGGAGATTCATGGAGGAGATTCATAGAGATTCATGGAGATTCATGGAGATTCATGGAGATTCATGGAGGAGATTCATGGAGATTCATGGGGGAGATTCATGGAGATTCATGGAGATTCATGGAGATTCATGGAGGAGATTCATGGAGATTCATGGAGATTCATGGAGATTCATGGAGATTCATGGAGATTCATGGAGATTCATGGAGATTCATGGAGGAGATTCATGGAGATTCATGGAGATTCATGGGGGAGATTCATGGAGATTCATGGAGATTCATGGAGATTCATGGAGATTCATGGTGGAGATTCATGGAGATTCATGGAGATTCATGGAGATTCATGGAGGAGATTCATGGAGATTCATGGAGATTCATGGAGGAGATTCATGGAGATTCATGGAGATTCATGGAGATTCATGGAGGAGATTCATGGAGATTCATGGGGGAGATTCATGGAGATTCATGGTGACTCATGGAGATTCATGGAGGAGATTCATGGAGATTCATGGAGATTCATGGAGATTCATGGAGATTCATGGAGGAGATTCATGGAGATTCATGGAGATTCATGGAGATTCATGGAGGAGATTCATGGAGGAGGTTCATGGAGATTCATGGGGAGATTCATGGAGATTCATGGAGATTCATGGAGGAGATTCATGGAGATTCATGGAGATTCGTGGAGATTCATGGAGGAGATTCATGGAGATTCATGGAGATTCATGGAGATTCATGGAGGAGATTCATGGAGATTCATGGAGATTCATGGAGGAGATTTATGGAGATTCATGGAGATTCATGGAGATTCATGGAGGAGATTCATGGAGATTCATGGGGGAGATTCATGGAGATTCATGGAGATTCATGGAGGAGATTCATGGAGATTCATGGAGATTCATGGAGATTCATGGAGGAGATTCATGGAGATTCATGGAGGAGATTCATGGAGATTCATGCAGATTCATGGAGGAGATTCATGGAGATTCATGGGGGAGATTTATGGAGAATCATGGAGATTCATGGAGATTCATGGAGGAGATTCATGGAGATTCATGCAGATTCATGGAGGATATTCATGGAGATTCATGGGGGAGATTTATGGAGAATCATGGAGATTCATGGAGATTCATGGAGGAGATTCATGGAGATTCATGGAGATTCATGGAGATTCATGGAGGAGATTCATGGAGATTCATGGAGATTCATGGAGGAGATTCATGGAGATTCATGGAGATTCATGGAGATTCATGGAGGAGATTCATGGAGATTCATGGAGATTCATGGAGGAGATTCATGGAGATTCATGGAGATTCATGGAGATTCATGGAGGAGATTCATGGAGATTCATGGAGATTCGTGGAGATTCATGGAGGAGATTCATGGAGATTCATGGAGATTCATGGAGATTCATGGAGGAGATTCATGGAGATTCATGGAGATTCATGGAGGAGATTTATGGAGATTCATGGAGATTCATGGAGATTCATGGAGGAGATTCATGGGGGAGATTCATGGAGATTCATGGAGATTCATGGAGATTCATGGAGGAGATTCATGGAGATTCATGGAGATTCATGGAGATTCATGGAGATTCATGGAGATTCATGGAGATTCATGGAGGCGATTCATGGAGATTCATGGGGGAGATTCATGGAGATTCATGGGGGAGATTTATGGAGAATCATGGAGATTCATGGAGATTCATGGAGGAGATTCATGGAGATTCATGCAGATTCATGGAGGATATTCATGGAGATTCATGGGGGAGATTTATGGAGAATCATGGAGATTCATGGAGATTCATGGAGGAGATTCATGGAGATTCATGGAGATTCATGGAGATTCATGGAGGAGATTCATGGAGATTCATGAAGATTCATGGAGATTCATGGAGGAGATTCATGGAGATTCATGGGGGAGATTCATGGAGATTCATGGAGATTCATGGAGATTCATGGAGGAGATTCACGGAGTTTCATGGAGATTCGTGGAGATTCATGGAGGAGATTCATGGAGATTCATGGAGATTCATGGAGATTCATGGAGGAGATTCATGGAGATTCATGGAGATTCATGGAGGAGATTTATGGAGATTCATGGAGATTCATGGAGCTTCATGGAGATTCATGGAGGAGATTCATGGAGATTCATGGAGATTCATGGAGGAGATTCATGGAGATTCATGGGGGAGATTCATGGAGATTCATGGAGATTCATGGAGGAGATTCATGGAGATTCATGGAGATTCATAGAGGAGATTCATGGAGATTCATGGAGATTCATGGAGATTCATGGAGATTCATGGAGGAGATTCATGGAGATTCATGGAGATTCATGGAGGAGATTCATGGAGATTCATGGTGGAGATTCATGGAGATTCATGGAGATTCATGGAGATTCATGGAGGAGATTCATGGAGATTCATGGAGATTCATGGAGGAGATTCATGGAGATTCATGGGGGAGATTCATGGAGATTCATGGAGGAGATTCATGGAGATTCATGGAGATTCATGGGGGAGATTCATGGAGATTCATGGAGCTTCATGGAGATTCATGGAGGAGATTCATGGAGATTCATGGAGATTCATGGAGGAGATTCATGGAGATTCATGGGGGAGATTCATGGAGATTCATGGAGATTCATGGAGGAGATTCATGGAGATTCATGGAGATTCATAGAGGAGATTCATGGAGATTCATGGAGATTCATGGAGATTCATGGAGATTCATGGAGGAGATTCATGGAGATTCATGGAGGAGATTCATGGAGATTCATGGTGGAGATTCATGGAGATTCATGGAGATTCATGGAGGAGATTCATGGAGATTCATGGGGGAGATTCATGGAGATTCATGGAGGAGATTCATGGAGATTCATGGAGATTCATAGAGGAGATTCATGGAGATTCATGGAGATTCATGGAGATTCATGGAGGAGATTCATGGAGATTCATGCAGATTCATGGAGGAGATTCATGGAGATTCATGGGGGAGATTTATGGAGAATCATGGAGATTCATGGAGATTCATGGAGGAGATTCATGGAGATTCATGGAGATTCATAGAGGAGATTCATGGAGATTCATGGAGATTCATGGAGATTCATGGAGGAGATTCATGGAGATTCATGAAGATTCATGGAGATTCATGGAGGAGATTCATGGAGATTCATGGGGGAGATTCATGGAGATTCATGGAGATTCATGGAGATTCATGGAGGAGATTCATGGAGTTTCATGGAGATTCGTGGAGATTCATGGAGGAGATTCATGGAGATTCATGGAGATTCATGGAGATTCATGGAGGAGATTCATGGAGATTCATGGAGATTCATGGAGGAGATTTATGGAGATTCATGGAGATTCATGGAGATTCATGGAGGAGATTCATGGGGGAGATTCATGGAGATTCAAGGAGATTCATGGAGACTCATGGAGGAGATTCATGGAGATTCATGGAGATTCATGGAGATTCATGGAGATTCATAGAGGAGATTCATAGAGGAGATTCATAGAGGAGATTCATGGAGATTCATGGAGATTCATGGAGATTCATGGAGATTCATGGAGATTCATGGAGATTCATGGAGATTCATGGAGGAGATTCATGGAGATTCATGGGGGAGATTCATGGAGATTCATGGAGATTCATGGAGATTCATGGAGGAGATTCATGGAGATTCATGGGGGAGATTCATGGAGATTCATGGAGACTCATGGAGATTCATGGAGGAGATTCATGGAGATTCATGGAGATTCATGGAGATTCATGGAGATTCATGGAGGAGATTCATGGAGATTCATGGAGATTCATGGAGATTCATGGAGGAGATTCATGGAGGAGGTTCATGGAGATTCATGGGGAGATTCATGGAGATTCATGGAGTTTCATGGAGGAGATTCATGGAGATTCATGGAGATTCGTGGAGATTCATGGAGGAGATTCATGGAGATTCATGGAGATTCATGGAGATTCATGGAGGAGATTCATGGAGATTCATGGAGATTCATGGAGGAGATTTATGGAGATTCATGGAGATTCATGGAGATTCATGGAGGAGATTCATGGAGATTCATGGGGGAGATTCATGGAGATTCATGGAGATTCATGGAGGAGATTCATGGAGATTCATGGAGATTCATGGAGATTCATGGAGGAGATTCATGGAGATTCATGGAGGAGATTCATGGAGATTCATGCAGATTCATGGAGGAGATTCATGGAGATTCATGGGGGAGATTTATGGAGAATCATGGAGATTCATGGAGATTCATGGAGGAGATTCATGGAGATTCATGCAGATTCATGGAGGATATTCATGGAGATTCATGGGGGAGATTTATGGAGAATCATGGAGATTCATGGAGATTCATGGAGGAGATTCATGGAGATTCATGGAGATTCATGGAGATTCATGGAGGAGATTCATGGAGATTCATGGAGATTCATGGAGGAGATTCATGGAGATTCATGGAGATTCATGGAGATTCATGGAGGAGATTCATGGAGATTCATGGAGATTCGTGGAGATTCATGGAGGAGATTCATGGAGATTCATGGAGATTCATGGAGATTCATGGAGGAGATTCATGGAGATTCATGGAGATTCATGGAGGAGATTTATGGAGATTCATGGAGATTCATGGAGATTCATGGAGGAGATTCATGGAGATTCATGGAGATTCATGGAGATTCATGGAGATTCATGGAGATTCATGGAGATTCATGGAGGCGATTCATGGAGATTCATGGGGGAGATTCATGGAGATTCATGGGGGAGATTCATGGAGATTCATGGAGATTCATGGAGATTCATGGAGGAGATTCATGGAGATTCATGGGGGAGATTCATGGAGATTCATGGAGATTCATGGAGATTCATGGAGATTCATGGAGGAGATTCATAGAGATTCATGGAGATTCATGGAGATTCATGGAGATTCATGGAGGAGATTCATGGAGATTCATGGGGGAGATTCATGGAGATTCATGGAGATTCATGGAGATTCATGGAGGAGATTCATGGAGATTCATGGAGATTCATGGAGATTCATGGAGATTCATGGAGATTCATGGAGATTCATGGAGATTCATGGAGGAGATTCATGGAGATTCATGGAGATTCATGGGGGAGATTCATGGAGATTCATGGAGATTCATGGAGATTCATGGAGATTCATGGTGGAGATTCATGGAGATTCATGGAGATTCATGGAGATTCATGGAGGAGATTCATGGAGATTCATGGAGATTCATGGAGGAGATTCATGGAGATTCATGGAGATTCATGGAGATTCATGGAGGAGATTCATGGAGATTCATGGGGGAGATTCATGGAGATTCATGGTGACTCATGGAGATTCATGGAGGAGATTCATGGAGATTCATGGAGATTCATGGAGATTCATGGAGATTCATGGAGGAGATTCATGGAGATTCATGGAGATTCATGGAGATTCATGGAGGAGATTCATGGAGGAGGTTCATGGAGATTCATGGGGAGATTCATGGAGATTCATGGAGATTCATGGAGGAGATTCATGGAGATTCATGGAGATTCGTGGAGATTCATGGAGGAGATTCATGGAGATTCATGGAGATTCATGGAGATTCATGGAGGAGATTCATGGAGATTCATGGAGATTCATGGAGGAGATTTATGGAGATTCATGGAGATTCATGGAGATTCATGGAGATTCATGGAGGAGATTCATGGAGGAGGTTCATGGAGATTCATGGGGAGATTCATGGAGATTCATGGAGATTCATGGAGGAGATTCATGGAGATTCATGGAGATTCGTGGAGATTCATGGAGGAGATTCATGGAGATTCATGGAGATTCATGGAGATTCATGGAGGAGATTCATGGAGATTCATGGAGATTCATGGAGGAGATTTATGGAGATTCATGGAGATTCATGGAGATTCATGGAGGAGATTCATGGAGATTCATGGGGGAGATTCATGGAGATTCATGGAGATTCATGGAGGAGATTCATGGAGATTCATGGAGATTCATGGAGATTCATGGAGGAGATTCATGGAGATTCATGGAGGAGATTCATGGAGATTCATGCAGATTCATGGAGGAGATTCATGGAGATTCATGGGGGAGATTTATGGAGAATCATGGAGATTCATGGAGATTCATGGAGGAGATTCATGGAGATTCATGGAGATTCGTGGAGATTCATGGAGGAGATTCATGGAGATTCATGGAGATTCATGGAGATTCATGGAGGAGATTCATGGAGATTCATGGAGATTCATGGAGGAGATTCATGGAGATTCATGGGGGAGATTCATGGAGATTCATGGAGATTCATGGAGGAGATTCATGGAGATTCATGGAGATTCATGGAGATTCATGGAGGAGATTCATGGAGATTCATGGAGGAGATTCATGGAGATTCATGCAGATTCATGGAGGAGATTCATGGAGATTCATGGGGGAGATTTATGGAGAATCATGGAGATTCATGGAGATTCATGGAGGAGATTCATGGAGATTCATGCAGATTCATGGAGGATATTCATGGAGATTCATGGGGGAGATTTATGGAGAATCATGGAGATTCATGGAGATTCATGGAGGAGATTCATGGAGATTCATGGAGATTCATGGAGATTCATGGAGGAGATTCATGGAGATTCATGGAGATTCATGGAGGAGATTCATGGAGATTCATGGAGATTCATGGAGATTCATGGAGGAGATTCATGGAGATTCATGGAGATTCATGGAGGAGATTCATGGAGATTCATGGAGATTCATGGAGATTCATGGAGGAGATTCATGGAGATTCATGGAGATTCGTGGAGATTCATGGAGGAGATTCATGGAGATTCATGGAGATTCATGGAGATTCATGGAGGAGATTCATGGAGATTCATGGAGATTCATGGAGGAGATTTATGGAGATTCATGGAGATTCATGGAGATTCATGGAGGAGATTCATGGGGGAGATTCATGGAGATTCATGGAGATTCATGGAGATTCATGGAGGAGATTCATGGAGATTCATGGAGATTCATGGAGATTCATGGAGATTCATGGAGATTCATGGAGATTCATGGAGGCGATTCATGGAGATTCATGGGGGAGATTCATGGAGATTCATGGGGGAGATTTATGGAGAATCATGGAGATTCATGGAGATTCATGGAGGAGATTCATGGAGATTCATGCAGATTCATGGAGGATATTCATGGAGATTCATGGGGGAGATTTATGGAGAATCATGGAGATTCATGGAGATTCATGGAGGAGATTCATGGAGATTCATGGAGATTCATGGAGATTCATGGAGGAGATTCATGGAGATTCATGAAGATTCATGGAGATTCATGGAGGAGATTCATGGAGATTCATGGGGGAGATTCATGGAGATTCATGGAGATTCATGGAGATTCATGGAGGAGATTCACGGAGTTTCATGGAGATTCGTGGAGATTCATGGAGGAGATTCATGGAGATTCATGGAGATTCATGGAGATTCATGGAGGAGATTCATGGAGATTCATGGAGATTCATGGAGGAGATTTATGGAGATTCATGGAGATTCATGGAGCTTCATGGAGATTCATGGAGGAGATTCATGGAGATTCATGGAGATTCATGGAGGAGATTCATGGAGATTCATGGGGGAGATTCATGGAGATTCATGGAGATTCATGGAGGAGATTCATGGAGATTCATGGAGATTCATAGAGGAGATTCATGGAGATTCATGGAGATTCATGGAGATTCATGGAGATTCATGGAGGAGATTCATGGAGATTCATGGAGATTCATGGAGGAGATTCATGGAGATTCATGGTGGAGATTCATGGAGATTCATGGAGATTCATGGAGATTCATGGAGGAGATTCATGGAGATTCATGGAGATTCATGGAGGAGATTCATGGAGATTCATGGGGGAGATTCATGGAGATTCATGGAGGAGATTCATGGAGATTCATGGAGATTCATGGGGGAGATTCATGGAGATTCATGGAGCTTCATGGAGATTCATGGAGGAGATTCATGGAGATTCATGGAGATTCATGGAGGAGATTCATGGAGATTCATGGGGGAGATTCATGGAGATTCATGGAGATTCATGGAGGAGATTCATGGAGATTCATGGAGATTCATAGAGGAGATTCATGGAGATTCATGGAGATTCATGGAGATTCATGGAGATTCATGGAGGAGATTCATGGAGATTCATGGAGGAGATTCATGGAGATTCATGGTGGAGATTCATGGAGATTCATGGAGATTCATGGAGGAGATTCATGGAGATTCATGGGGGAGATTCATGGAGATTCATGGAGGAGATTCATGGAGATTCATGGAGATTCATAGAGGAGATTCATGGAGATTCATGGAGATTCATGGAGATTCATGGAGGAGATTCATGGAGATTCATGCAGATTCATGGAGGAGATTCATGGAGATTCATGGGGGAGATTTATGGAGAATCATGGAGATTCATGGAGATTCATGGAGGAGATTCATGGAGATTCATGGAGATTCATAGAGGAGATTCATGGAGATTCATGGAGATTCATGGAGATTCATGGAGGAGATTCATGGAGATTCATGAAGATTCATGGAGATTCATGGAGGAGATTCATGGAGATTCATGGGGGAGATTCATGGAGATTCATGGAGATTCATGGAGATTCATGGAGGAGATTCATGGAGTTTCATGGAGATTCGTGGAGATTCATGGAGGAGATTCATGGAGATTCATGGAGATTCATGGAGATTCATGGAGGAGATTCATGGAGATTCATGGAGATTCATGGAGGAGATTTATGGAGATTCATGGAGATTCATGGAGATTCATGGAGGAGATTCATGGGGGAGATTCATGGAGATTCAAGGAGATTCATGGAGACTCATGGAGGAGATTCATGGAGATTCATGGAGATTCATGGAGATTCATGGAGATTCATAGAGGAGATTCATAGAGGAGATTCATAGAGGAGATTCATGGAGATTCATGGAGATTCATGGAGATTCATGGAGATTCATGGAGATTCATGGAGATTCATGGAGATTCATGGAGGAGATTCATGGAGATTCATGGGGGAGATTCATGGAGATTCATGGAGATTCATGGAGATTCATGGAGGAGATTCATGGAGATTCATGGGGGAGATTCATGGAGATTCATGGAGACTCATGGAGATTCATGGAGGAGATTCATGGAGATTCATGGAGATTCATGGAGATTCATGGAGATTCATGGAGGAGATTCATGGAGATTCATGGAGATTCATGGAGATTCATGGAGGAGATTCATGGAGGAGGTTCATGGAGATTCATGGGGAGATTCATGGAGATTCATGGAGATTCATGGAGGAGATTCATGGAGATTCATGGAGATTCGTGGAGATTCATGGAGGAGATTCATGGAGATTCATGGAGATTCATGGAGATTCATGGAGGAGATTCATGGAGATTCATGGAGATTCATGGAGGAGATTTATGGAGATTCATGGAGATTCATGGAGATTCATGGAGGAGATTCATGGAGATTCATGGGGGAGATTCATGGAGATTCATGGAGATTCATGGAGGAGATTCATGGAGATTCATGGAGATTCATGGAGATTCATGGAGGAGATTCATGGAGATTCATGGAGGAGATTCATGGAGATTCATGCAGATTCATGGAGGAGATTCATGGAGATTCATGGGGGAGATTTATGGAGAATCATGGAGATTCATGGAGATTCATGGAGGAGATTCATGGAGATTCATGCAGATTCATGGAGGATATTCATGGAGATTCATGGGGGAGATTTATGGAGAATCATGGAGATTCATGGAGATTCATGGAGGAGATTCATGGAGATTCATGGAGATTCATGGAGATTCATGGAGGAGATTCATGGAGATTCATGGAGATTCATGGAGGAGATTCATGGAGATTCATGGAGATTCATGGAGATTCATGGAGGAGATTCATGGAGATTCATGGAGATTCGTGGAGATTCATGGAGGAGATTCATGGAGATTCATGGAGATTCATGGAGATTCATGGAGGAGATTCATGGAGATTCATGGAGATTCATGGAGGAGATTTATGGAGATTCATGGAGATTCATGGAGATTCATGGAGGAGATTCATGGAGATTCATGGAGATTCATGGAGATTCATGGAGATTCATGGAGATTCATGGAGATTCATGGAGGCGATTCATGGAGATTCATGGGGGAGATTCATGGAGATTCATGGGGGAGATTCATGGAGATTCATGGAGATTCATGGAGATTCATGGAGGAGATTCATGGAGATTCATGGGGGAGATTCATGGAGATTCATGGAGATTCATGGAGATTCATGGAGATTCATGGAGGAGATTCATAGAGATTCATGGAGATTCATGGAGATTCATGGAGATTCATGGAGGAGATTCATGGAGATTCATGGGGGAGATTCATGGAGATTCATGGAGATTCATGGAGATTCATGGAGGAGATTCATGGAGATTCATGGAGATTCATGGAGATTCATGGAGATTCATGGAGATTCATGGAGATTCATGGAGATTCATGGAGGAGATTCATGGAGATTCATGGAGATTCATGGGGGAGATTCATGGAGATTCATGGAGATTCATGGAGATTCATGGAGATTCATGGTGGAGATTCATGGAGATTCATGGAGATTCATGGAGATTCATGGAGGAGATTCATGGAGATTCATGGAGATTCATGGAGGAGATTCATGGAGATTCATGGAGATTCATGGAGATTCATGGAGGAGATTCATGGAGATTCATGGGGGAGATTCATGGAGATTCATGGTGACTCATGGAGATTCATGGAGGAGATTCATGGAGATTCATGGAGATTCATGGAGATTCATGGAGATTCATGGAGGAGATTCATGGAGATTCATGGAGATTCATGGAGATTCATGGAGGAGATTCATGGAGGAGGTTCATGGAGATTCATGGGGAGATTCATGGAGATTCATGGAGATTCATGGAGGAGATTCATGGAGATTCATGGAGATTCGTGGAGATTCATGGAGGAGATTCATGGAGATTCATGGAGATTCATGGAGATTCATGGAGGAGATTCATGGAGATTCATGGAGATTCATGGAGGAGATTTATGGAGATTCATGGAGATTCATGGAGATTCATGGAGATTCATGGAGGAGATTCATGGAGGAGGTTCATGGAGATTCATGGGGAGATTCATGGAGATTCATGGAGATTCATGGAGGAGATTCATGGAGATTCATGGAGATTCGTGGAGATTCATGGAGGAGATTCATGGAGATTCATGGAGATTCATGGAGATTCATGGAGGAGATTCATGGAGATTCATGGAGATTCATGGAGGAGATTTATGGAGATTCATGGAGATTCATGGAGATTCATGGAGGAGATTCATGGAGATTCATGGGGGAGATTCATGGAGATTCATGGAGATTCATGGAGGAGATTCATGGAGATTCATGGAGATTCATGGAGATTCATGGAGGAGATTCATGGAGATTCATGGAGGAGATTCATGGAGATTCATGCAGATTCATGGAGGAGATTCATGGAGATTCATGGGGGAGATTTATGGAGAATCATGGAGATTCATGGAGATTCATGGAGGAGATTCATGGAGATTCATGCAGATTCATGGAGGATATTCATGGAGATTCATGGGGGAGATTTATGGAGAATCATGGAGATTCATGGAGATTCATGGAGGAGATTCATGGAGATTCATGGAGATTCATGGAGATTCATGGAGGAGATTCATGGAGATTCATGGAGATTCATGGAGGAGATTCATGGAGATTCATGGAGATTCATGGAGGAGATTCATGGAGATTCATGGAGATTCATGGAGATTCATGGAGGAGATTCATGGAGATTCATGGAGATTCGTGGAGATTCATGGAGGAGATTCATGGAGATTCATGGAGATTCATGGAGATTCATGGAGGAGATTCATGGAGATTCATGGAGATTCATGGAGGAGATTTATGGAGATTCATGGAGATTCATGGAGATTCATGGAGGAGATTCATGGAGATTCATGGAGATTCATGGAGATTCATGGAGATTCATGGAGATTCATGGAGATTCATGGAGGCGATTCATGGAGATTCATGGGGGAGATTCATGGAGATTCATGGGGGAGATTCATGGAGATTCATGGAGATTCATGGAGATTCATGGAGGAGATTCATGGAGATTCATGGGGGAGATTCATGGAGATTCATGGAGATTCATGGAGATTCATGGAGATTCATGGAGGAGATTCATAGAGATTCATGGAGATTCATGGAGATTCATGGAGATTCATGGAGGAGATTCATGGAGATTCATGGGGGAGATTCATGGAGATTCATGGAGATTCATGGAGATTCATGGAGGAGATTCATGGAGATTCATGGAGATTCATGGAGATTCATGGAGATTCATGGAGATTCATGGAGATTCATGGAGATTCATGGAGGAGATTCATGGAGATTCATGGAGATTCATGGGGGAGATTCATGGAGATTCATGGAGATTCATGGAGATTCATGGAGATTCATGGTGGAGATTCATGGAGATTCATGGAGATTCATGGAGATTCATGGAGGAGATTCATGGAGATTCATGGAGATTCATGGAGGAGATTCATGGAGATTCATGGAGATTCATGGAGATTCATGGAGGAGATTCATGGAGATTCATGGGGGAGATTCATGGAGATTCATGGTGACTCATGGAGATTCATGGAGGAGATTCATGGAGATTCATGGAGATTCATGGAGATTCATGGAGATTCATGGAGGAGATTCATGGAGATTCATGGAGATTCATGGAGATTCATGGAGGAGATTCATGGAGGAGGTTCATGGAGATTCATGGGGAGATTCATGGAGATTCATGGAGATTCATGGAGGAGATTCATGGAGATTCATGGAGATTCGTGGAGATTCATGGAGGAGATTCATGGAGATTCATGGAGATTCATGGAGATTCATGGAGGAGATTCATGGAGATTCATGGAGATTCATGGAGGAGATTTATGGAGATTCATGGAGATTCATGGAGATTCATGGAGGAGATTCATGGAGATTCATGGGGGAGATTCATGGAGATTCATGGAGATTCATGGAGGAGATTCATGGAGATTCATGGAGATTCATGGAGATTCATGGAGGAGATTCATGGAGATTCATGGAGGAGATTCATGGAGATTCATGCAGATTCATGGAGGAGATTCATGGAGATTCATGGGGGAGATTTATGGAGAATCATGGAGATTCATGGAGATTCATGGAGGAGATTCATGGAGATTCATGCAGATTCATGGAGGATATTCATGGAGATTCATGGGGGAGATTTATGGAGAATCATGGAGATTCATGGAGATTCATGGAGGAGATTCATGGAGATTCATGGAGATTCATGGAGATTCATGGAGGAGATTCATGGAGATTCATGGAGATTCATGGAGGAGATTCATGGAGATTCATGGAGATTCATGGAGATTCATGGAGGAGATTCATGGAGATTCATGGAGATTCATGGAGGAGATTCATGGAGATTCATGGAGATTCATGGAGATTCATGGAGGAGATTCATGGAGATTCATGGAGATTCGTGGAGATTCATGGAGGAGATTCATGGAGATTCATGGAGATTCATGGAGATTCATGGAGGAGATTCATGGAGATTCATGGAGATTCATGGAGGAGATTTATGGAGATTCATGGAGATTCATGGAGATTCATGGAGGAGATTCATGGGGGAGATTCATGGAGATTCATGGAGATTCATGGAGATTCATGGAGGAGATTCATGGAGATTCATGGAGATTCATGGAGATTCATGGAGATTCATGGAGGAGATTCATAGAGATTCATGGAGATTCATGGAGATTCATGGAGATTCATGGAGGAGATTCATGGAGATTCATGGGGGAGATTCATGGAGATTCATGGAGATTCATGGAGGAGATTCATGGAGATTCATGGAGATTCATGGAGATTCATGGAGATTCATGGAGATTCATGGAGATTCATGGAGATTCATGGAGGAGATTCATGGAGATTCATGGAGATTCATGGGGGAGATTCATGGAGATTCATGGAGATTCTTGGAGATTCATGGAGATTCGTGGTAGAGATTCATGGAGATTCATGGAGATTCATGGAGATTCATGGAGGAGATTCATGGAGATTCATGGAGGAGATTCATGGAGATTCATGGAGATTCATGGAGATTCATAGAGGAGATTCATGGAGATTCATGGAGATTCATGGAGGAGATTCATGGAGATTCATGGAGATTCATGGAGGAGATTCATGGAGATTCATGGAGATTCATGGAGGAGATTCATGGAGATTCATGGAGATTCGTGGACGAGATTCATGGAGTATTTACTTTACGATAGCGAATGCAAACATGTAGGATGTGAGAAATGACGCGATTGTGCGTGCGCTCGGTGACCATTTTTTTGTAAATGAGTTGTAAAACACGGAGTCGGACGTAGTCGGACCCAATTTTTCTTGCATCTTATTCAGAAATCTTCGGAAAATACAATGGCACAGATATGAACGCAGGATCTCACTCCAAATTATAACAAACTCATTACCAAAGTTTTAAAATTGTCAAGAAAGTGTCTCTTCGTTGTTTATCTTTAAATATTAACTATTACACAAATGTATATAGTACAAAAGTGAATTTCTCTGAAAAGTATACCCTATACTTAGCTAAAAAAATTTCTTGTAAAAGAAAAATCTGTTAGTGTATGTAAATAAGGTAAAACTTACTAATAGGTGAATTCCTTGAAAAATGAAAGCGGTTAACGAAACTTCAAACTTTCGACAAATTTCAGTGCTGAATGGATACATGAATAGGAAAACGAATGATGAGAGATTGTTCCTCAGACATTCAACTAACTCGAGCCACAAAAATTTTACAATTTATGTAAAATTTTTAAAATTGTCTTATGACTGCTGAAATCGGGAAAATACCCCACTGTGCGCCGCGCAGAACGGCACGCATCGGCTAACAGTAAAGGGAACGGATTTGTGCTATTTTCATAATTTCTTGCGAACAACTACGGAAACTGCAGCGGCATATACTACACAAAGAAATGCAGAAATTGTTGGTAGTTTATTCAGTGAATTAAAGTTTATAATTGAAATGTTCAATCAGATTCGTGAAAATTAAAACTTGCATTTGTCAATTCCGTAAATGGTTACATCAGTTCAACATCAAGTTTGTATTTCAGGTTGAGGCAGGAGCTTTAGATGATGGATTCAGAAATTACACTAGCCATAAAGAGTCAAAATTGCTTGCAAAATCAAGTGTTGAAGATTTCTTACGTCGAAACGTCTATACCCCATACTCACGCACATTATGTCGCGCATACGTTTGTAGCTCATGTGGTAAATATTCGACTGTTATTTCTTTAAGGATGTTCTGCAGCTATATGAAAACGCAACAAAATTTTTGAAAATTTGACAAGATATAATTCTTACTAAATTAATGCAATTACCAAAGTTTGACTTACAAGGAGAACCCCCGCTCTGTCCCTCACGGATTTAGTTCAGACCTTTACGTTTACAGTTATGAAACTTTAATTGCAAATATCTCGAAAACTATTGAGTGTCTGCGCCTATAATGGGGTATTTTCGTAATCAGGGGAACGAGATCTATAACTCTGTAAAGTCTGAACTGAATCCGTGAGGGACAGAGCGGGGGGTTCTCCTAGTTATATTCACTACACCGTTTAATATTTATAGCAACTTAAAGTTTGCACATTTTAACACGTCTTCTTATGGAGAATTCATAAAATTCCACTTCAAACCCTATTTAAACCTTGAAAAAACGCAACTAGAAACTCCAATTTTTTTATATATAGTAAAAATTATGTATTTAATTATGTTCGAAATTTATTAGTATTCACTAAACAGTTACAGAGCAAAAAATTATAAACTGTTACAAAACTTCAAATTTATCGTGTTGTCATCTCACTAACATGAAAACGCGACAATACTGTAAACCACTGAATATAGCTACTATTCGGAGGGTACAATTATTCACAAAATTCATTTATAATTTTTTATAATATGACACTGAATTAGCTACTATTCGGAGGGTACAATTATTCACAAAATTCATTTACAATTTTTTATAATATGAGGACAATTTGATTAAAAACTAAATATAACATGAAATTCACTAATTAAACGAAAGCTTTTTAAATTAATCTATTTTTTTAATGCAAAATATACTGGTGAATGGCTTTCATTGCCAATATATTGATGGATTTCGAATTTCTTGTACTTTTGTCTCCCATTGTACCTCCAGAACATCCTTAACCTGCTACAAGTTCAATAGAGAGATACAATTGAAATTAATTCATTAATTAAATTGCTAGCTGGAACAACGTTGGGTAATATAAAATGCAAACTTTACAGGACAACAGAATTTAAGGAGAGAACAATAAAAACTAAAATGGACCTTAACCCTTTGCCGTACCATCTTCCTACAGTTACAATGATGAAAACGTCTTTATCCTCAAAGTTTTCATAGAAGAAAAAAAGCTTATATTTTTTGTATGGCTACATTTATTTTAATGCTAAAATATTCATTACAAATGAATCAAATTTGATTTCATCTAAGAAGAAACACATAACATTAATATTTGTTAGACGCTGTTAAAATTGTTCATGACGAGTTTGACTCGTTAAAATACAGCAAGGCGTTAAGGAAATCTTACATCCAACGTTGCTCCAGCCACTAATTCAATTATGTTTATGTACGAGATCACCTTCCGTTAACGGTGTACTTAATGGCTTAAGAAATTAAATTTTCGTCGATCAAATGGAATAGGCAAGGTATCTACAGCTACTCCCACTAAAATTCAGATACTCTTGGGAAGTTAGAACATTTGGTTTGCTGCACAAAGCGAATAAAATTTTTGAAAAAAATTGAAAGATGTAATTGCAGAAAAATACTAAAAATTGCATTTACAACTTTTTCCTGTTGGCCTATATTGAAAATTTAAAAAATATGTTTTGAAGATCTGTGTCAATTATATACACTGTGAAACTTTCATCGAAATTGGTTGATGCGCAAAAAACGGCAGGTTTTAAAATATGTAAAAATTCTTAGATATAGACCGAAAATCGTGAAAATCTACAATTTTTACTGTCTTTAAACGTAAAGTAGCTCATTGCAACGTCGACCGATTTTGACAACACTTTCAGAATATGTTTAATGAACACAGTAAAATGCAACTTTTAGTATCTTTTCTACAATTCTGATCAATTGTAATACGTGAAAAAATTGTCTCTACATCCTGTCGTATACAAATTCCTCTGGCTTGCCAAAAAAGTTTAAATCATATAGTACAATATTTAAAAAAATATCATCTGTTTAAGAGTGTCCGAATTATATTAGTGGGGATCACTATATGTATTTGAAAGTGCAAGGTCGTTTGAAGGTCATAGTGCAATATATCATATCGTTGAAGTCGTCTTGACATCAGCTGCTACACTATGAAGTTTAAAATATATGGTGCCATTTAAAAACCATCAATGACTTTCAAAAGGCATGAAAGACAATAACAAATAGAAAATTTTGTGTATCATCACTAGACTGCGGATTTTACGCAATTATGGCAAGAATATACCAGTGTAGTAGTTTCACCTTAATAAGATCATTAAATGAAGAAATAACTTTTTATTTGGCTCCTTGGCTTGCAATCAATGAAAACATTTTTTATTTTGCATAATGATCCGCACTCTAATAATCATGTTTAACTTCTTCGACAGTATAACTTCCGTCTTCTAAATTTTCTTCGATCTTTAATCCTAACGGAGATATTTAAGTGTTCTGTTTCTCGTGAATCACCCTTAAGGTATACATTTTTTATAGCTACGAGAAATCTGAACAATGTTTCGTCTCTTTGGTTTTTGGTCATGCTGAATGGATCAGCCGGCCTTTTTAACCGCTTAAAAGTTACCATGGGAGATCAACATCGATTTTTTATACAAGTACGTGTGCAACTGATGTATTAAACGGATTGTAATGGTGAAAGATCAGAATATTCATGAATTCCGACTATTATACATATACGGATTATATTCATATACGTATATTGATAAAATAATTTACTATAAAAATTTAATGTATATACAGGGTGCGGCGCCACATAGTCCCAACGATTTTTCAACCCCTTCGAATGGTCGAACAGAAAAATGTTTCGTACCAAAGTTAATCAGTATGTGACCAACAATAAATTGCAATTTTTTAAATTTAAAAAAAAAGATCGATTTTCAACAAAAAATCAAGGTCACCGTTATATCTTTAAGTGAAACTTAGTATTTTTAACTTCTTAATATTGTAGGCGACGTCGAAACTTGTTTACGTTCAATTTGTTTACCTCTAAATGCGAGGTGTTGCTATTACGTACCGTCGGAATATTTTAAATATGCTGGCAATTGATTCATGGCGATATTTTCTTTCAAGGTCATCTGAAAGTCATCGTATAGCAGGTCGTTGAATTCGTTTCGACGTCGCCTACAATATTACGAAGTTAAAAATACTCAGCTTCATTTAAAGATATGACGGTGACTTTGATTTTTTGATGAAAATCAATCTTTTTTTTTAATTTAAAAAATTGCAATTTGTTGTCGATCACATACTGATTAAGTTTGGTACGAAACATTTTTCTGTTCGACCATCCGAAGGGGTTGAAAAATCGTGAGGACTATTTCGTGCCGCACCCTGTATATATAATATATATAATACAATAAAGATAACAACTAAAATAAAATAAACATAAATATATAAATTAAATATTTCAACAATTTAAAGTGTTGTTTATCAAATACAAATATAATAGTTACAATTAATGATTAGTTTATTAAATCTTAATGATTATCAGTAGTTAATATCCTGATACACATCCTGATACAGTACAACATTTTCGAAACGCCCTGTATACAATGTAATATTATTTGTAGGGTGGTATGTTTAAAATTATACAAGAATTACAGAAAAAAATTGTACACCAAGGTGGAAAAATAAAATATCAAGAATCTGTTAAGAGAATCAAATTTAACGATGATCGTGCATACGTACAAACGGAAATGAATTGTTTCAAGTAAATTATATGTCGTAATTATTGGGTTGCAACGAAAGTTCGTAGCGTTTGGAAATTAAAATTGAAAGCTAAAATTCAGATATTTTTTCAAAGATTTGTTCAATAACATATTTTCCGTTCTGTTTTATTACTTCTTGCCATTTTCGAGATAACTTCTGGTGTTATTGAATAAACATATGAATAAATACCTTAATTTTATCTGCGATTCTTAATTTGAAAACTCTACGACCTTTCGTTGCAACCCAATACCATTTTCATTTTTCAATCGTGTGTATGTCATGGCTTTACAATAGTCTCATTCGTAATAGATGATTTACTAACTTAACTCTACCTTATCTAGAAACTGATTTCCAGAACGGAATAATTTTAAACAAATATCAGTTGTTCTTTCACCAAAGATACAGTAATATAATACAATCGATACAAGAGACTTATTGATACAGTAATATGTCGTTACCAAAATGTCAATGCCATAAACAAATTATACAAGCAGCATAAAAAAATATTTTAAGAACCTTATAATACATTCACGTCCTTTTTAGGTGTGAATTCGTAGTTGTGGCATTACCACCACCAATTGAAGAAATTGTGATCGAGTCACCGCCAGAATATTCGTTAGATACACGAAATCTGTACGCTCCGGGTGAAAACGCATTTTTTAAAATCATTTATAACTCGTCACCGTGGCTCAACGATCGCTATGCGAAAGATATTACAACCACATGGGATACTAATTCAGAACTAAATATGGCTTACAATACAACATATAGAGATACTAAAACATTCGTAGTCTCTGGACTTCTCGCTCAATCTAATTCTGCGCAAACTCACAGTAAAGGATTATTTGATACGTTGAATTTATGCTTTGGTACTACCGAAGATCAACGATACCTTCAGTACAAATTATGGAATCCAGCCTTATCACACGAACAAGGAATGGTCAGCAGTCCTATGAGTTTTTTGAAACCTACTTCCCTCGTAAATCATGTCCACTATGCAGGTGTCCAGAATGGAAGGTATAAACACATTCAAGCTCAAACATTATTTAATAAAATTAGAAATTAGAAATTTTATGAAACTGCTTTAAAGGGTTAGGACACAGTAATATTTTTTAAAAATCGAAAATTTTTTTCATAGGAAAATTACATTCGTAAACTGTAAACGCGTTTTTCTCAGAGTTGCGTTCTTCGAAACGGTGTGCCAGATATTTCAAGTTCTTGCTTAGCAATCACATTAAAATTTTACAGTTATCATCATTATAATATCTATTAGGCATTGTGATCGATTCGTCAAACCTACGGAATACCGATTTTCAATAAAATTGGAGAATGTCTTCGATTTTTGGCCACGTTTTGGCAATTCCGAACTATTGTGGCAACGTTGGACAACCATGAATGCTACTACGGTTGTCAATGTGTATTTTTCTCATATCAATGGTACTCTCTGTAGGCCTATTTCACTATGTCGCGTAATAATTTCAGGAAATAAATATAGAAAATAACCCGACTAGAATTTCAGTTTGGGAGACCATTAGGTCCGCATTAGACTAGCCTAATTTGACTCTTAGGCCCTACTGGAGCAGCCCTATTAGGCACGCATGCGGAATGTAACGCGGCTTTTCAACGAGTGCCTAATTGGGAAAGCCGAATGAGGCCCGCATTAGGCCACATTACGTTCTCTCGACATTTTTGTCAATACCTACAAATAAAAAACATGCATTTTCTATATAAAAAATAACTGTGTAGCCATAGCAAGGAATAAATTAGGCAATTCTGTAAAATATGGATTTATTTTAGAATTAGGATTTTTTGGTACAGAAAATGCGAAGGAAGATTTCGTTTAACATATTCAGAATACAATACGTAAATATGAAATACAATTCTATAGAACTCTAGAAAATTCACACGTGTACTCTAGCTAGGTTCCGTGGTACAATCAACCAGGAGGTGCTCTGTCCTCTCTCGCTTGACAAGGCGTCCAGGTATTATCGCCGTACTCTCCTGTCGGGGTGCTAATGCTAACCAAGAGCGGCCGTGGTCCTTACCTCGTCCTCTCTCTCGGAAAACCAAATAGGCCGAGTCGCTTTTTTTTTATCAGGTTTACAACTGCGACTATCAACATGATATGAATGAAAGTTCCCTGGGGCTACTGCCTTGAATCATTTCTTGGTTATGTAAAATTTAGTGATTTTGGTCAGGTAGAATATTAATGAGTAAGAAAATTTTCAAAAAACTTGCTAAGTTCATAGCTTCAGCTAACTTAATTTTAAATCCTAGTTAAGGTATTCATTGTGTTTTAAAATCCAATTATTAGTTTTATGGGTTGCTATGGTGCTGGTTGCTGTGGTTCCTATGGCTCCTAGGGTGTTTATGCTTAGTTGAATAGGTGTGAAGCTGCCCATGTCCATGTGCCTGGTGGAATCCCACGGTGAGAGAGACATTTGAGGTGCACGCAGGCTGGTGGGTGTAGAGTCCAGAGGTGAGCGTCCAGGCAACGAGGGGCTGGTATCAGTCGGGGGTACATCCAAAGGTATCCTGATTTTTGGTTTACGGCAATAGACTAGAACAAATAGGCCGAGTCGCTACGAACCCTCTACTTATATGCATTCGTTACTATCCGCGAATGTGAAAATCAACAACCTGGTTGTTAAGCGCGATTCGTCTTTTCGCGCGCTCCCCTTACGTCGCTACTTCACGTCAATCGTCTACAAACTATTGTTCTAGAAGGTTTTAGAAACTTTTCGGTCTGACATAATTCTAAAATTATCTATACATGCTACAACTGTTTATTAACAACTTTTTAACTTCCCGATTCATAGGGAAGTTACTGTAATTACCCCGAAAATCAAAAATCGATTTTTTAGTAGATCTTCACGTTTCATGGTTATTGAAGTCATTTTAGACTATTTTTATCAAATTGTTAGTGTGTGTGTGTGTGTGTGTGTGTGTGTGTGTGTGTGCGCGCGCGCGTGCGTATGGCCGTTTTTATGTTATCAAATTTTTCGTTAACATTTTCTGAAAAAGTAACAATGCGATCAGAATGATGAATGATGCAATCGATGCGCCCCGTCGTAACTTAGAGCTGATTAGATTTTGGTCCATATCGGTCAAGTAGTTTTTTAGATTTTTTAGTTTTTTTAGTTTTTTTCGAAAGAAGTTCATTCAAGAATGCAATTTATACGAGAGGATGGAAATTTTCCACCGAATAAACAAACGTAATTATATATATTTCATTTTTATGTAAAAAAATTTTTTTAAAATTTAACCCTTTGAACACGAGCGGCGCCGATACGGCGTCCGGCCGATGTTAAGTAGCAACTCGAGCGGTGCCGATACGGCGCCCGGCCGATGTGAAGTGGTAAGGATGCATCTTGGCTATTGTTTTACTAAGTATCACACCAAAACTAATTACAGAGTGTAATATTTATCAAAATTTGTTGTTTTCGACATATAAATGAATAAACTGGTGAAATTTTTTTTTTATTTTTTTAAAATTAAATATTCTTGAAGTACCTGTAAAATGTTCACCTAATTTGGCCGAAATCGTCTCGAGTTGCTGGTTCGCGCAAGCGAAAACGGCCTCGAGTTCAAAGGGTTAAAAAAAAATTTTTTTTAATTAAAAAAAAATTTTTTTTTTCAATTATCCAACTAATGCTAATGTTACCGCTTACAATAATCAAACTAGCTGGTTATTGTTGCTCGCCCGCTTCGCGAGCTCGCGGGTAGGACTGCTCTTTCGAGAGGGTTAGTGGTACGCATTGCTGGTGGGGCATACAGCTATTAATGTTTTTTTACCCCGAAAATCGAAAATCGAATTTTTAACAGACATCAAAATGTCTATATGTGTATGTCGGTATGTGTGTGCGTGTGCGTGTGCGTGTGTGTGTGTGTGCGCGCGCGCGCGCGCGTGTGTGTGTCAAATTTTGCGTTAACATTTTCTGAAAAAGTAACAATGCGATCAGAATGATGAATGATGCAATGGATGTGCCTCGTCGTAACTTAGAGCTGATTAGATTTTGGTCCATATTGGTCAAGCGGTTTTTTAGATTTTTTAGTTTTTTTCGAAAGAAGTTCATTCAACAATGCAATTTATAAGAGAGGATGGAAATTTTCCACCAAATAAACAAACGTAATTATATATATTTCATTTTTTTTTAAATTATGCAGTTAATGCTAATGTTACCGCTTACAACTAACGAATCGGGAAGTTCTTTGTGTGGCTCGTGGAGAGTCACACACAAAATAAAAAAAAACCATTAATAGCTGTATGCCTCACTAGCAATGCGTACCACTAACCCTCTCGCAAGAGCAGTCCTACCCGCGAGCTCGCGAAGCGAGCGAGCAACAACAACCCCATCCGCGAGCTCGCGAAGCGAGCGAGCAACAATAACCAGCTAGTTTATTAATAATAACTGACCATTTATTAATAACTGAGCAGTGCCATAGTTTTAGTGCATGAATTCTCGACTTCCCTGTGAAGCTTGTCTAAAAACCAGATGACATTTGTAGTTCTGAAGGTGGTTAGGAATGTCAAACTTAGGCGTGCGCATGGCCATCCCCATTTGGACCATGTGTGGCAACTGTTAAGAATGACCAACTTAGACATACACCATTCTTTCCGCATTAGGCCCACATTCGTGTTTAGGCATGCCTAACTGAAATTCTGGTCGGGAAATTTGAAAAATAAATTCGGAAAAGGTAAACTTAGAAAATAGTTCTTAATTTCATCGCCAAAATTTTATTCAGACATGGGAAAACATTTTCACGTACGTTCAGACGTGCTTGGTAACTTCGAAATATTGAATGGAAGGCTGGACGTCGGTGTTCGTATTGATACGGTTTTCGCTCTAATCTAATGCACCACGTTCAGTTCATATGGCGCGGGCCTGAGATGGCTCGAGAATTAGGTTCGTCACAGGAAACGAAACATGTGGCAAGGGCAGGGAGCGTAGCCCAGGTCTACCGAAACGAGCACTTCTTACCAATCTATTGGCCCGTAGTGTAGACAAAATTGAAATTTTTTGTTCAGAGTTTTCTTCGCTTCGAGTGAAAATGCTGCTAATTGGCCAGGAACAGTTGATGGATGCATCGAAGTCGGTGAAATCACTGCCTTTTCTATTTTGTCAAGAATTAGACCCCAGGCTCTTACCGCTGAAGAAACGTTCCTAATTACGTAAGTATTTTCAATTAATGTTATACTTCTGTTGTACTTGTATACAGGGTGTACCTGTAAAGTTTTGACAACAATTTTTAAGCATTTCCGGTAATGGAATTAAAAATGTTTTAGTGCGTCAACACAGAGTACTTTTCATTTATTTATACTCTCAATTTCCATTCAATTTATTCGCGACATTACCATTTGTAAACGCACCTTTATAACAAGAATATATTTTTTTTGTTTTGTTTTTAAGGTCACATGCACCCAACTGCGATTATTAGTGAGCCCTGTGTGTGTGTCGTTGGTTTGTCTATATTAAGTGGTATAACCCGATCTTTCGTTTAGTACTTCTTTGCAGGAATCCTCGGCTTGTATTAGGTAGTTGCAAATGAAATGGCCGTTTTGAATCTTTAACATAAACTTAAATTTTACAAGTTTTATTCATATTCTATTAATCGAAATAATTTCCATCGACATCAATACACTTCTTCCATCATGATGCAAGTGCCTGAATGCCTTTCTAGTAGAAATATAACAAACGTGAGGCGATCAAGTTATCTAATGCAGTTTTTACAGCTCGTTCTTCTTTCTATATTTTTCAATTCAAAAAGCCATCTAGGTGCTTTAAAAATGGTAATCAATAGGTGATAGGTCAGGCGAATAAGGAGGGTTAGGAAGAAACTCAAATTTTAACTGTACTAATTTTTTTACTATTTTTTCGCAATATGTGGTCAAGTATTGGCGTGGAGCAAAATTACACCACGTCAGTTTTTGGTACATTATATCAATTTCTTAACAGTATTTATGAGCATTTATGGTTTCACTGTTAAAAAAAATGAATCAGGTAAAATACCCTTTGCTGACCATCGTACAGACACTAAGTGTTCATTCCGTTTCACGCTTCAAGCGCATGTATCGTAACTGCATCAGAACGCTCCGAATTGCCTAGATCCCCGTCACTTCTCGCGCATTAACATCGCATCAGCTACCATCACCATTTACATATAGGATAGACCTATCATATTATGGGACTTGGTGTCTCATGTTGTGAATTACCGACTGTTCAAAAAATCAAAGGTTTTGGTATGCCCTTTACGAATTAAAGTGGCGAGTTTAGGAATTATATCGAATTTCAAGAAAGCTGTCAACACAAACGAGGTATAGGAATCCTATGCCTATATCTTGTTTTGCTGTCAGCTTATTTTAGAGCCAGCACCACCGACGAGACCCTGTTCGTGGCCCTGAATTCAGATGGTAATACAGGAAATGACAAGAAAAATGGGCCAAGTGGTCCTGGCAAAAATGGCCAAGAAATACATTGGATGATAGGTCTATCCTATATCTAGTCGGTGCTACCACAGCTCAGAAGTGAAGCGTTTGATGCGAAGTCGATGGTTGTTAGCGGCAATTTCAAAAAATTTGAAATTTGATGTGAAGCTGTGCACATTAACGAAACGGAACGATGTCAATGCCCGCATCGCATTGAAAGCGATCTATGCGCTTGACGCGTGAAACGGAATGAACGTTGAAATATGTTGAACTGTTTAATTAGTGAAATATATCACGTTATTTTATGACTTAAGATGTTGGTAATAGTGCGCATACTTTGTACATCATTTCGAAATGTTCACTTTTCACAATTGCATAGTAATATATTTCCTTTTACGTAGGAAAAAGTCAAGAACGAAGAAAACGACTTGGACGAAGATGGTTGTAATTCAGTACTTAGGAATCGTATTTAATATAGCTATTTTTCTTTCATTTTTTAAAGCTTCTAATAAGCTCGTTATTGTCGATTAATTTAAGTATCATTCTTAAAAATATCAATGAAATATTCGAAATAAAATGATCAATCTAAATAGATATACGTTGGCGGACAAAAGAAAGTGGTAAATGGTAAAGGTATGCGAGACCGCGACGGGACAGGAATGCGAACGATGTTTGGGATCAGGACCAGATCTTGAAACTTTCGGCTTTCCCGTGAATTTTTTTCAGGTTTCTCGCAAACTGTGTTCTGTGCAGTATCAAAAATTCATGTTTTAGAAGTATAAAATATAATATTTTAGGGAGTTAAAACTGAGGAGAAATTAAAGACGGCTTACTAAAGGATGGAAGACAACAAAATAACATAAGGATCTATTTACTGTACCAAAAAAAAACGAGAAAATTAACAAAATGTTACACCGAAAGAAGTTCCCGATTAATTATAAATAATTATAAATAAACACTAGATTTTAACGCGCTTGTCTCCTATGCGGGGAATTTACAACCGAATTCCGGTGTTATACGCGATCCTACGTTAGCTTCGTTCGTCGGCAAGATTCGCGGAACACAGATCGCGCACGTTACGGCGTCCCACCGTGGAACGAAACGAGGTTGGCCAAGGCTGACGACGACACCCGGTATAATACTCGGCTCCCCCGTGGGAGGCGAGTTCGCTAAACAAATAAATTCCGTTGCCCAGAGGATTCGGGCCCCTTACGATCCTAACTTTCGCGATTCTAGGCAGCCTCGAACCCAAGTCGTCAGACTTCGCGACGCGAACGCGGACCCGCCAAAACGCTACCCGAGCCACACGCGCAAAAAGATTACAATCGTTAATTGAAGCCTGATCGGCGCTTACCAAAGTAACGGCAACAGGCGGCAGCTGTACGACAGCTCGGTTTCTCGTTCGGTCAGCTCATCCGCCGGAGTCAGTCCTCATATAATTCCTTGAGGCAACTTCGCCAATTCCCGGGTGGAAAAGAGTTTCGGGTCCCCCTGGGACCCGATTACGGCCCTGAAAGATCGCGTCGCGCTAATTGGCGCGACGCTCAAAAATATGAGTTGCGCTCTCTGGGTCTCGCTCGTGCCCAGGGAGAGCGCTCGCACCGATCGTAATCGTGTCTCGCTGCCAGAAGGTGATCCGGTCTTCCGTTTTACCGGTACGGGGAGACGTTGGCAAAAATGCCACGTCACAATGTTCGTTCGCTGTTCCGTCGCGTCGGAATCATCCACGTAGACTTCTTTCGATTATTATTTATGGTCCGTTCGTGCCTAAAGACCATCGTAGAGGATTAAACGAACTAGGGTCATTCGACGACCAGTCGAGGCATCCGGCCTAATATTTAGCTGTTTTCTACACTTAAAATACAAAGTGTCATAAATCGTGTCCCTCCGAAGGATCGCCCGCGACCGTTAACCGTCCCGTGTCGAATTACCGAGACGCGTCTGTGACCGATACAGGGATCGCCCTACTCCTCCTTCCAAGGGCCTCATTCAGTGCCACAGGAAGGAGGTCCTAACAGTCAAAAGTGTACTGATTGGAAAATGCAACTTTCTGCAGGAACCAATCAGTGCATCTTATTTCCTGCTCGAGAAGCCTGACGGACATCGCGTTGAGACCGCGTTCTTCAGTTTAGTCTCGTCAGTCATTCGCGTCATTTCAAATCGGTTTACGGCAGTTCAATGTCCAGCGATCAGGACACGCGTCGAACGAGATCGCATCTTCTTCAGATCCGCGAGCGTACGATATTGTCGCGATTCAAGTCTATTTAGGATATATAATCTGCGCGCGTATAAGGCAGGACCTGCTAGATCAGCCTTACTGATGAGTCCACTAGCAGGTCCGGGACGAAACGCTTCGTTTAACGTATTTTATTGTCTTGCGAACCGATTAATGTCTTTTGCGTCTTCATGTTATTATAACATTTTGAACTACTGGCCCAATATTAAATTGGCGGGCTCGGATCCGGATAACGTCGCGCTCACCACACAGCGACGACAAAACATTCGCGATGTCGTAAATTGTAATATTTGGACTGCCTATTGTACGCATCCTCGAGGTTTTCCAAGACCCACTGCCATAACGTCGGCAATTGGGTTACGCGTTTCCACGCCAGCTCGCACGCATTTAGCTGGCCGTGGTTCCCGCCCGAAGTTAAGGAACGCTGGAGAAGCCTGTAACACGGAATAGTTCGCGGTATTATATGCAAACCTTAGTTCGGCAAGTTAAGGTCCCAATCTCTGTGATCCCGCTCAAAACTGCCCATGAGCTTGCTTCCAACTATTCTCATCAATACGTGTACATCAATTCTGACTGTCTGAGTGCTTTAACAGCACTAAGTAACTACTCTGGCAACATTAAATCCAACCCCTTCCTACTCGATATTCACAATTTAATAAACTCCTATTTGCTGGAAACCAAGAAGCTGCTCTTTATTTAGATCCCTTCGCATATTGGAATCACTCACAATGAAAAGGTCGACTTATTAGCTAAAGAAGCATCTTTATTGGCTTCTTCTTCTAGTATCCTCGTTCCCTACTCTGACTTTTCTAATAATTTTAGAAAAGAAGTTAAAAACCTAACAAATAATTATATTATTGAGGAAACCGTGTTCAAGGGCAGGGAATTCTTCAGATCCTTTTATCACTATTGGTCTTAGCCTTGGGTTGCTAAACTTAAACTCTCTAGAGAATTCATTTTCCTGGATTAATAGACTCCGATCTGGACACTATCAATTGAGGGCCTCCCTTTTTAAGATTAATCTCGCTGATGACACGAGCTGTCCATGTGGCTGTCTGGTAAAGGATCCTGTTCATGTGTTATGGCAATTTCCGATTTATGAGAATAATAGGGATATTTTGACCCGCAAACTTTGTAACAAGGGCTATTTTCCACCCTATACCATAAATTCCTTTTTGTGTGGACTTTCTCTTTGCCCCCTATTCTATATACATGGATTTCTGAAATCTCACTGTTTATTTCTGTAATTTTGATATTGTACTTGAAAATGTTCTTTGTGTTGAATCCGTCCTAGTTTGTAAGTCAATTTTGTAATGTTAGCATGCACAACCAAGTGCATGCTGTTAATAATTCCATGTGGGGTTTCAAAGCTTAATAAAAAAAAAACAGTTTTTGACTGATGAAGGTTAAGGACGGACCCGAGTCTATTAGGGCGCGAGTCGGCATTTTCCCGATAACCGCGTCTACTGTTAATAGAGTTGTATGATGGCCCTCCCCCTGTTAAGGGTTCGGAAAGACGTCGGCAGAACCTGCCACGTCACACTTTCATGGAAAATAAAAATCAGAGGCTATGCGCACATATAGTATATATCTTAATCATATGTTCAACATTGCTTCGATTAGAAAATTTTTATTACCATAACGTTACGAATAAAACTTATGAAGCATGGTAAAGTTATGCAAACAGTAAGCATGTCAGGAAGAGTTTTGAAAGAAATTGCACTAATGAGATTATCTCAAAGTAAAACAACATTGTAAAAATACTTATTAATGAAAATAGCTCGTAAAATGAGCACAATGATTTCTACATAAATTCTTCACAAACTTTATAGACAAACTTTATTATACAGTATTACTTAGTATGTATCACCAAAGATTACAAAATTTCATGATTTGACATTCTACAAGAACAAAAATGGCATGTTTCTGAAATAATTTTTCATGTGTACGTGGAATGTTTCTTACCGTGTCTATGTGATAAATAGACTGCAGATCTTTATGCATTCATGGCTTATAAAAATTCTCGAAAAATGCTGGACTATGCAATTCCACAGAATTTAATAAGATTATTATTTACTTTGTTTGGAATTTTATTTGGTGCCACTTTCTTATTTGTCTGCAAAAATTGAAAATTGCATAAACATCCGCAGTCTAGTGAAAAAATAATGCAGTAGGTCAAAATAAACTAGAAAGCCTAGAAATTTACTTTACTGTTAAGTACTTGGATGCTCGTTTACAAGCGTCTTTAGTGCGTACATCTTGCGTGGTATGAAATACAGCCTTTATATTTACTATATGTATCTACTACATGTGTATACTATACCCATAAAAAACTTCAAAAAAGTAAAAAGGAAACGCCAAGTACATGAAAAAGTCGAGGACGAAAAAGAGCGTTATAAAATAAGTAGAACAAAAAAGAAGGTACATTTGCCTCCAGTTATTTTTTAATATTCTCAAACCATCAGCTGTGTATTTTTTAAATGAAATCTTAATTGTAATATTTTTGCCTTGATCAAAATTAGCGAAATACTACTATTTTCGGCACTTTTAACCACTTATCGCTCATCGTGTGCATGTTATTGGATGAAATGGCAAACAAAACTAAAAGCTCTGATAACAATTATTATAATCTTCTACTAAACAAAATTTTTATACATCATTCGCGTGGAAGTGTAACTAAACAAAGGGTTACTTATGTAAATAATTTATTCCCAGATAGCACAGACACGTCTCAAAGATGTTCGAAAGATGCCTGCCGCAAGACATTCGAATATCTGAGAGATGTCGCCAATGTCGGTTTGATGTCAGTTTTACGTTGGTTTTACGTTAGTTTTATGTCGTTTGTGACTCAACGTACCATCTTAAAGATGTCTTCTGAATGTCGTTTTGATATCTTTCAGATGTTCTAGTAGTACATATTAAAAACATCTTCCAGATGTCTGAAAAAAGACATCTTACAGATGTTATTCGCGCGACTATTTAGAAACTTTCGTGTAAGGCTTATATAATAGGTTAGGTTAGTAAAAAAACGTACAATAAAGCAGATATTTATAAAATATACGAATAAATATTTATTTAAATATATACATATTACAAATTACAAATTAATTAAAATTACATTATTAGAGGTTAAAAATGAGAATTAGAATATATCTGTCACTGCTGTCTGGTTCGCCTTCTTCAAACGATGGACCTGCTGGAGAATTTCGGTCAGCAGGATCCGCAAAAGCTGCTGGTGGTCCATATCAGCTTCAGCACAGCATCCTGCCTTGAGCGGTAATAGCAGCAGCTCCTCGACTCCTCTTCCTGCTGCCTTCTTTCATACTCTTTGCATCTGTTTGTTTAGTAGTTTTCATACACCTGAAGATGTCTATTCTGGAGACATCGTTTTCATGTCTGAAATGAGATGTTTGAAAGATATCTTTCCTCGTACATAAAAACGATGTCTTCAAAAACACATCTTTCAGATGTGCGAATTACGTCTGTTTGGCGACGTAGACGTTCAGACATAAAAACGACATGAAACCGACATCTTTAAGATGTTGCGTGCTATCTGGGTTGTGTATTGTAATTGATTGAAAATAAAGGCTCCGTCTTTCTACATTTTTGAATTGCATATTTATTAACATATTTTAATTTTCACCTACTTATCTTTGTCATAAATGCATAAAAACCGCTGTGTAATAGTTGTAATTGAATATATATTAAGGATAAGGTTAAACACACACTCACACACAAAATATTAAAAATTTACCTTTTTTCTGACATTTTTACACTAATTATTTTCAAATACAAATAATAGTCAATATGTACGAATACAACATTTGATAGAAAGCTAAACTATAAAAATTAGTAAATTATTTCGGAATGAAAGTATAATACTCAATACTCTACAATTTTCATGCATTTGAAATTTTAACTGTATTTGATACGAAAGCTAGGCCGAATTAAATGCGAATATTACGACCAACAGGGTCGTACAAGTAAACACATGCTAAATATCCACACCCGTCCATTAGAAGAGAAATCAAATCAACGCAGTCTTGTGTCCTCGCTCTTCCAGTGTACATTTAAACAGATTGGTTCCCGTGTTCATATTTTTATAAAACTTCATTAATTGTAGTGCAACACAAACCCGGAATTATCCACTTTGAAGCATTCGGATTCCTCTTCTTTCTGGTAAGTAATAATACTAAATTAATTGCACACATTGATCAATAACAATTAATTAAGTTTTAATTCGTACAAAACATTCTTTAAAAAATACATGTTAATGATAATAACAACATATCACATATATATTAAATTAGGAAACCATTCAAGTAATTAAAAATTATATACATAATTACTGCATAAATTAATTATACAAATTGTTTAATTACCAGACTGCGGATTTTATGCATTTATAACAAATTAGTATGTACAATTTAAAGCAGTGAACATATTTAAAAAATTCAAGAATATCAACGTATTAATTCCAGTTTAATAAAGTAATTAAAAGAAGAAAGAAATTTTTATTTATCTTCTATGTCTTGGAATCGACCCAGATGTTTTTAATTTTGCATAAACATCCGCAGTCTATTAATTACACGCGATAAATATTTCAAAGAATGAATACACGGGCATGAATTTTGAAACATAGTGAGTATAAATGAGTATAAATCCGTGCCAATGAAATTTGTTTCAAAATTATTAACAATCAATATCCAGTAGAAATAATGCAGGTATCAGTTTATTGGACGTTACTTCACTGTCCGTTCTCTTCCTGGTCTGATTTATTGGCGTTATTATTAAACAGCGGATTTTATGCATTTATAACAAGAATGAGTAGGTGTAATTGAAAACAGTAAAACCATTAGAAGAATTTACAAACACAGTGAATTTAAAACCCATTAACCATATTAGGAAAGAAAATAAATTTCTATTTCACTCCAGTTTGATGCATTTCAGGTAGAAAATGTTAATTTGCATGAAGATCTGCGGTCTAGTTATTACAAATAAATCAAAGAGATTTTTAATTATTAATAACCTAAACACGAGTTCGAAACTTCATTGTCGTTACTTAATGTATCGTTGCTATGATGCTTTAGTTACAGTAAAAATGAAACATTAAATTTAATATTGGGCATATTATAAATTGTAAATGTTTTCAAAGTAAATTAAATACTTACGAAGAATATTCGGCTGTTCTACATGGTTTACTACATATGCCTATTATACGCACACGTAAACATATACAATATGTATACATATACGATAGTTGGTAATATTTTGAAAAGCTTACTGTAACGGTTGTCAAGGACAACGTGCGACATTTTGAAAATATAATGATCTATATCTCTACAGATATATTCTCTAATATTTATTGTCTAAAAAGTACAACTAATGTGCAACTAATGTAATGTTTGCAACAGATGTTATTGGAAAATAATTAGACTCTGACAAATAGTAACAATTTATAGTTATATAATAAGTATTGCAAGTCGTATATTTGCATTTGTATCACTGCTCATAAATACTTGATCGCTTGTTGGATGAAGAATAAATCTTCTTGGTAAGAAAGGACGTAACTATGGGGATTTCATAAAGCAACACAATCACAAGATAGAGCACTATATTCAAATTTAAACAAAATAGGAGAGGAGTGCCACTTTGTAAATAGTGGCCGTATTTCTTCTGGCAGCAAGCTCATATAATTTATATCCTCTACAGCTTGTTTTAAATCTTCTATGTTATAATTGTTATAAGAGCTTTTCTTAATTTTTCTTGTCATTTCAACCAATTAACATACACATAATAAGCTACAAGTCGTAGTATTTCGTTAATTTTGATCAGCTTCTACACTGTAATTAATATTAAATTTCATTAATATGTGTAAACTACATTGTATGCGTTCAGAAATTACTAATCACTTTACTTATTTCACTATTCAGAATGATAAAAAACCAAAGATAAAGGGTCGCAAGTGTAAAGTGAAACACATTTATACGAAATAGAAGTCTATATTAGATTGTTTAGAAAGTTTGTTTCGGTTCGATCAATGTGCACAGTACGAATTCAAAGGGCTATTTTGAGTAAGCAAAGGGTATAGCAGGATAAGCACGGGCCAACGGCTCCGCTACGATTTTCCTGATTTCTGTCTTAAAACATAGTTTTATGTCTAAAAAAACATTCTGTAAAATTTCAAATGTCTACTCCCACCAATAGGGGTGATATTGGGGTAAATTCCCTCGCACTTAAATGCAAGTTGCAATCAAACGAGAAAAGATATCGACATGGGATAAACGGCAAACAAAAGATATAAATACACTCTATATTTTAGATTTTTTTCAGAATTTTTTGCTAATTATTTATAGTTGAAATTAATTAATTAATTTTTTGGGAATTTTATTAACTATCTTCCCCTGGGTTGACACCTACCAAAAAATTACAAAATATTGCTAGAATAAAATATTTTTTATATTTAGGCTAACTATTTAACTGATTAAGTATAAAATAAAATTACAGTAAGTTCCCTATGAATCGGGAAGTTAATAATATTAAATCATGCTAAAATACAACTGATTAATACCTTTACAAGTTACCCAATTAATAAAAAATTAATAAATAAGTAGGAACGCACAACACTACAATGTCTGACAGCGAGACTAGCGACGATGGGACTGGATTACTTACGCCGATATTTCTCAGGAAAGGATCTCGGTGCAGTCGAACACCAGGTATGTAAAATATCTACATATAATTATTATGACGATATATCGATTTCTTACAATATCACAGATATAGTTAAACAGATTTTATTTATTATACTTCATACGTACACACATAATACATATTATATGCGAATACCATTACATCTATTTCGTTTTAAATTATTATAACAGATTAATTTCAAACAGTATTTAAAACAACAATTATAGTGAAATATGAAAATTGAATGGTCCACAACCTAAAGACTTCACGCGTATTCTTGTAAAAATAACGTAACTATTGTATTTTTGTTTTCAGAAATTACACTATTTTTCAATGTAAAATGTAAAATATGAGATAAATTAATATTTTAATAGAAATTTTTATTATTAGGTTGTTGCAAATGAAATGGCCGTTTTGAATCATTAACAAAAACTCTAATTTTACAAGCTTTATTCATATTCCATTAATCGAAATTATTTCCATCGACATCAATACACTTCTTCCATCGTGATACAGGTGTCTGAATGCCTTTCTGGTAGAAATGTAATAAACGTGAAGCAATTAAGTTATCAAATGCAGTTTTTACAGCATGTTCTTCTTTGAATATTTTTTCATTCAAAAGGCCATCTGTGTGTTTGAAAAAATGATAATCAGTAGGTGACAGGTCAGGCGAATAAGGAGGGTGAGGAAGAACCTCACGTTTCAACTCTGCTAATTTTTTTACTGTTTTTTTTTCGTAATATGTGGTCGAGCATTATCGTCGAGCAAAATTACAACATGTCTATTGACTAATGCCGGCTGTTGGGCATGCAGTTTTTCGTGCATTATATCAATTTCCTGACAGTATTTATCAGCATTTATGGTTTCACCTTTTTTTAAAAAATGAATAATGTACAACCCCCTTTGCTGACCACTACACAGACACCAATATTTTTACGCGAATGAAGGTTCGGTTTCGGCATATGTTTTGGAGTTTCATCTGCGTCTAGCCACTGTGCAGAACGTCGTCGATTGTCGTAGAGAATCTATTTTTCATCACAGGTAATTGTCCTGTTTATTATGCCTTCATTACTCTGTTGGAAAAGTAATGAAGAACTGATCTCCAGACGGCACATCTTATTTCTTTCAGTGAGCTCATATGAAATCTATTTATCTAACTTTTTTACTTGTTCCAAATAGTCCAGTCGGCAGGTCGAAAAAAGGCGTCTACCTGGAAAGTATTCCGAACTCAATGAAATTTTGACACGTCATTTAGGGGTACTCTGGGGTGTCGTATCTGAGTTTTCGACCTCGAGGACCCTGTGCTAACTTGGGGAGGGGGTTAAAACCACGATTTTTATTACCTTTTTTTGGTTTTTCGCTTATTACTCAAAAACTATAGGCCCTAAGAACTTTTTGTTTTCATTTTTGGAAAGAGCATTAAATTTCCTTCAAATTTCACTGTTCAAACGTATTTTTCGGCCCAATAGGCACCGAGAGGCAGGCGTTCAAAATTAGGAAATTATGTGACAACTGACGAATAATAGCATTAATAGCAGAAGCAAGAAGCGTAGCAACTCCTCTCTGTTTCACAACAGATACTTCACGATCTGCTAAACTTCCCTCACAAACAAAACACTGATCTGTCACTGTGTTTGAAGTCGAAGTAGACGCCATATCAACTTATGAGCTATACAGCAACAAACACTCGACTTTGAAAATCACTGTAAATGATGCGACTTTATAACGCGTCTCGATAGAGTATTAAATAAACAACGCTATTGGCAACGGAGACCAAACGTCACTTGTCGAAAACAACAGAGCGATGACGGCGCGGCGGAGGCGCGATCAGGGATGTTTTGTGTTATTATTAATATCTTTATTGCAATTAAACAAAACACCAACAAAAATATAAAAAAGCTCGAATCTCCTCGGTTGAAGTAAATAAATTGTGGTACCCTCCCCAGTTAAAAGTGAAAATGTAAGGGATATACGTAGTATAAAGATTATATATAGTTATGTTGAAAAACTAAAGTTATGAGCCAAAAACTTGCAATTTCCTGTTAAATGTCACAATGCGTGGCTCAAAATGTCATTTTGAGAAACATCTCCTAATTTTGAACGCCTGTCTCTCGGTGCCTATTGGGCAGAAAAATACGTTTGAACAGTGAAATTTGAAGGAAATTTAATGCTCTTTCCAAAAAAAGAAAACAAAAACTTCTTAGGACCCATAGTTTTTTAGTAATAGGCGAAAAACCAAAAAAAGGTAATAAAAATCGTGGTTTTTTCCCCCTCACCAAGTTAGCACAGGGTCCTCGAAGTCGAAAACTCAGATACGACACCCCAGAGTACCCCTAAACGACGTGTCAAAATTTCATTGAGTTCGGAATACTTTCCAGGTAAAAATTCCTGGCCCTACAGATGTTCTAAGACAGTTGAATAGTGTGTATTGGTTCTCTCCAAGATTTCCCGAATAATTACACGTGAATTCCTTTCAACTATATCTTTTGAATCTGAATCTTTAATAGCTGTTGGCTCATGACCACGAGGCTCATTTTCCAGAGTTGTATCTACGAAACGAAATTTTTCAAACCAACGCCTTATGGACCGATCATTTGCTGTACCTTCACCAAAAGCAGCATTTATGTTTTTCACTGCTTCAGATGCAGTATGTCGAAGTTTGAACTCGTACAAATAAATTATACGAATTTCCTTTTTTTCCACGGTGAACGAAAATCGATATTGAATCATGTACATTGTACAATATCAATAACACTGTCCAACAAATTTCAACTTTTTTTATGTTTTCATATAACTGATGGGTGGATTTTATAGAGTTTTTTGCGCTGATTCCGAATTTGCCCTTAGTTTTTCTCCTACACGCACAGTTTTTGAAAAACATGACTTTGAAAAAAAAACCTATTTTTCAACTTTAAACAAATGTTGTGACGGTATGATAAAAGATATTGAATTGTTCTTTGCAGCAAAAGATTCTGTAGACTTTTCTGAATACGGTGATATCCATTATTAATACGTTATGATTGTTTAAACATTAATAAATAATCATTAAAGACGAAGAGACACCACTTTTGCACCAAATTTTGATGATATTTTTTAAATTATCTCAAAAAATAAGGGTCCAGCAAGGAATCGAAATATACCACGCGATAGAGCAGTTTTTTATCTAGAAGATCCACCCTTTCAAGTTAGCAACAAATGACGTTTTCACCTTTCTAGAAAGCAAAATATCATCGTCTGACACGAGTTGCTGCCAGTGGCGCTCTTCCACCAGCGCAGTCTTACACCGCATGGCGCGCCGACGAACGACCGCGCTAGTGGAAGAGCGCCACTGGCAGCAACTCGTGTCAGACGATGATATTTCGCTTTCTAGAAAGGTGAAAACGTCATTTGTTGCTAACTTGAAAGGGTGGATCTTCTAGATAAAAATCTGCTCTATCGCGTGGTATATTGCGATTCTCCGTTGGACCCTTATTTTTTGAGATAATTTAAAAAATATCATCAAAATTTGGTGCAAAAGTGGTGTCTCTTCGTCTTTAATGATTATTTATTAATGTTTAAACAATCATAACGTATTAATAATGGATATCACCGTATTCAGAAAAGTCTACAGAATCTTTTGCTGCAAAGAACAATTCAATATCTTTTATCATACCGTCACAACATTTGTTTAAAGTTGAAAAATAGGTTTTTTTTTCAAAGTCATGTTTTTCAAAAACTGTGCGTGTAGGAGAAAAACTAAGGGCAAATTCGGAATCAGCGCAAAAAACTCTATAAAATCCACCCATCAGTTATATGAAAACATTTTTGGTGTTGGACAGTGTAATCTTATCCTCTCAAATTCATGTACGAGATATGTACTTTTCACATTGTACAACTTCAACGCCAACGTCGTGGCAAAACGAAACTACAAAGGCGAGATTTTTCAAATTTGAAAATCGGTCATTTCAATTGCAACAACCTAATAAATCTCACTACAATTTCATATTCTCTCAAGGAAATTTATTATATTCTCTAATATACAGACATATGCTTATACAAGTTGGGCCAATAACTATGGCCACCTTTAATATTTGCGTTATTTATAATAATTAGGATATACATATGTAAAACATGCATGATACGGAACGAGAAATATTGTAATGCAAACATTTGTTGTATGGATGAAAGTGTTTCGGAGATATTAAGATCACGTTAGGGGTGAAATCTCGGATGACCTTGACTCTGACATACGTTATCAAGGTCAATCTCCTAACAAATCTTCTAAAGGCTTTAGCCGTCGCTCGTAATTTATAACAAAACGATGAACAAAAATATATCGATGCAACTAAATTGCAATTTTCCGGTATCTACATAACTGTTGTGCTAATTTAAATACATTGTAATTGAATTACGTAAATTAATTACATTGTACTTTATACAGGGTGTCCCAAAACTAGTATAGGATCGGAAAATGGGGGGTTCCTTGGATCATTTGAAGCGACATTTTCCTTTACAAAAATGGCATCCGCGGTTTTGTTTAGGAGTTATTAATGAAAAACACGGACCAATCACAGCGCGGAAACAGCGGATTGATTCTGTCTTGGCCAACGGCGTCGCCACACTAATTGTAAGCGGGACCTCTCGCCGAGTCGGAATCCTTTCGCTGTAGCCGCGCTATGATTGGTCCGTGTTTTCTGTTAATAACTCCTAAACAAAGGCGCGGACGACATTTTTGTTAAGGGAAATGTCGCTTGAAATGATCTTAGAAACCTCCCATTTTCAGATGTTTAAGGAATTTTGGGACACTCTGTATAGAGTGAGCTTTCAATTTTGAAAGACTACTTCTGGATTTTCGTATGCGTGGTCGGGCCGGCCTGACAGCCTAATCACAACTCATTCTATTCGCATAATCTTTGCATTGTAGCTGTCATCCAGAATTTGAACTAGTAATGGAAAAATCATGTGAGTAGAATTAATTGTGGTTAGATCGTGGAGGGAGCGTGGAGTCCGTCCGTTAGGTAATTTAACGAAGCTTTTTTGTAATTATGTCACAAACTAAGTCCTAGCGACGGATAGACATAACGACAAAAGTTGTTCAGAATGTTGTTCCTGACAACGTATATCAAGGTGGACGTTATCCGAACTTCCTGCCCTAAACATACAATAATATTTACCGTTCCTATTTTCTGAAAAAAGAATATCAAATGATTTATACATATACGACTTATGAAATGATTGAATGAAATTATGTAATAAATTATAACACCTCATGAATGATGAAAAATTGTAGTTAGAGTAATTCAAATTAAACATTAAGTAAAATAAAATTTCCGATTTCTACAATTGTGCTACTATTGATTGATCTACAGCAATGTAATTTGTTTCTTAACGATTATGTGTTCCTATAGGGACTCCGTCTTCTGTATCTAGTTCAGTAGTTCTAGGCCAAATTCCAGAAGAGGTGCTTCGCGTATGGAGCCAATTACCACCAGCTATACGTTTAGACCCTAGTTTAGCGGCGTTTCAAAGGGAATATAACAGATATCACCAAATCGGAGAAGGAAGGTTAGTATTTTCGTAAAATCATGTAATACTATGCGAAGAGCATTTTAATGTCTTTTGCTAGACCAAAAATTTATATATGTAGAAATATTAGGGGTACGCGGGTACCCGAGCTTCGGGTCGAGTTGGACAATGATCGAGTCGGGTTGGGTCGGGATCCTGAAAGTTTATAAAATTCAGGTACCAACGATTTCAGGTACCCGAAATGGTAATCGAGTTGGGTCGAGTCGGGGTCCCGAAAGATTACAATATTCGGGTACTCGAAGTTAAAGTTGGGGCAAGTCTGCGTTATGGATTACTTTGCGAGAAATATTATAATCTATAATATATAATTATAAAAATTCTAATAATAAAACCAAGAAACTGAAAAGAACCTATTTGTTAAAAACTGAATACGAATACTTTATATTCATTGTTCATTGAAAGTATACAATGCTTAACTGCTTAAGGGGGCACGGTACCCATGGATTCTAGGGTATTTATCAGTGTAACCAACCTCCGCGCTGAAAAACAGTTTGGCAACAGTGATGAACATACATCTGTATCAATCTAACGCTAATTAAACTAAGTTTCGCTATCATTACAGGTTTTTTCTTTTTGTCAATATCTTTATTGTTATTAAGGGATCCGATATTATATTGTTGTTGTTACGAATCTCCGCTGACAGTTCTCCTGACTAGTCTGGTCTAACTAGCTAAACTAAAATTGGCTCTGGACTCAGAGATGCCAAATGGAGGAACCTGGAGGAACTTTCCCCTCCGGCTGGGCCCCCCACTCTTACTTCTACTAGTTCTACTGCGCACGCGCCACACACGACGTACCTCTGCTCTGCCCGAGTGAGTCACGTTTACAGGTACGTTCGTATGTGGCGCGTGCGCAATAGAACTAGTAGAAGTAAGAGTGGGGGGCCCAGCCGGAGGGGAAAGTTCCTCCAGGTTCCTCCATTTGGCATCTCTGTCTAGACTTGCTCTAGACTGTCTATATGAACGAATATGAGGAAGATGAATGCAATCACAGGAAACGGCTTTTTGTTCTTATACAAGCCTGTTATGAGTTGTTTGGGGGCTCATTCTAAAGAGGAAGGTTGATCGCGCTTCGCTCTGGTCATGATTTAAGTCAAAGAAACCATTTTGTATTAGAAAAATACATGGGAACCTGAAGGTGGTTGTCTCGATTTTTCACCCACTTTGGACGCTCATATTATTAATTATAAACATAATCTCGTTAAATCATGATCAGAGCGAAGCGAGATCAACCTTCCTCTTTAGAATGAACCCTCACACAGCTTCTAACATGCTTGTATAAGGACAAAATGTCGTTTCCCGCAAACACTGTTTCTACTTGTGTTTCTAGTAATATTCTAGTAATATCCATGGGTACCGTACCCCCTCAAGACCGAAATTGTGAATAGAGACTATTTCACCACACATTTTATTTTTCCATTATACATAGTGTTGTCAACTGAATTACCAACCTTAAAATATAAACATTTTTATTTCTGTAGATGTTCTGAAGCCACAAATAGAGACTGTCTCGTAGTCAATATGTCTCTAGAGACGCAGCCAATAATTCCTAAAAAGTAAGTGACACTTTCACTATTAGGCCATTAATTATTTTAGAGAACAAAACAAAGAAATATACAGGGTGATCCGTTTAAATAAGGCCACCTAAATATCTCTTCAGGTTACAGTGATACAAAAAATATTTGTTACGTAATGTGCGTGGTGTCAATGGACCAAATACATAGTAAGAATATATTCTTCGGAAGGTCATGTTTTTCAGATTTATCAAGGTCATCAATGTTTTTTGATACATAACTACATTTTTTTTAAATTGCATTGTGTAACTGATGGAAAAATACATTTAGATGTGTCTAATGACATGCCCTTGAAATGACTTTGATATTCGGTTGCTCGGACCAACGAGATCAGTCATTTCAAGGTCATGTCATTACACATATCTGAATGTTTTTTTCCATCAGTTACAAGATGCAATAAAAAAAATATAGGTGTGTATCAAAAAACATCGATGATCTTGATAACTCCGAAAAAATTTTTCTTGGCAGATATTTGGTCCATTGACACCACGTAACAAATATTTTTTGCATCACAATAACCTGAAGAGATACTGAGGTGGCCTTATTTAAAAGAGCCACCCTGTATAAGGAGCACAAAATATCGAACGTTACTGTTTTTAGAATTTTTATGAAATATTGTCGGATTCTCTTCATAATGAAACTGATAAACGACCTACAGACAGTACGATTAGTCGCACATCACGTTATAGAAGTTATACAGACAAAAAATCTTGAAAAACTGCAATTTTCACCATGTTTAAATATTTATAGCTCACTGCATGATGACCAATTTTCATGAAATATTCAGAATATGTATTATTAACACAACTCTACGAAACTTATTTTTTAATTTTCAATATAGACCCACATAAAAAAGTCGTAAAATAAAACTTTTAGTTTTCTCTCTTTGTAATTCCACCAAATATTTTTTTCTAACTTCTCACAAAAATTCAAGGCGTATGGTCCAATATTAAAAAAGTTATCGTCCTTTTAAAAATGTCTGAATATTACTGTTACCCAATGTATGTCATACAATTACTTGTACGAGAAATCGTTTTGCCTGTAGACCGTTGTATCTACATTGCCGTTCATAAATATTTCATCACTTGGCGGAACCGAATCTGAAAGTTTATATCAACGTGATAACTTAAATTACTTTGAAGTAGAATGAATATATATATTATTTATTATATATACTTTATTTATTATATATATACTTTATTTATTATATATGTAATAATATATATCTATATATATTATTTATTATATATGTACAGTAGCGGACAAAAGTTTAAGACCGCTGTAAAGAAGACGATAACTTTTTTGATATTGTACTATACGATTTGAACTTTTTTGGGAAGCTAGAGCAATTAGTTTACTAAAGGATGTGAAAAGAAATTTTTCAAAAATTGCAATTGATCGGAATTGTTGTAAAAATACTAAAAGTTAATTTTTCAACTATTTTATGTGGGCCTATATTGAAAATTTTAAAAATATGTTTTGTAGATCTGTGTCAATTAAACATATCCTGAAAATTTCTTCAAAATCGGTCGACGTTGCAATGAGCTACAAACGTTTAAAGATGGTAAAAATTGCAGATTTTCATGATTTATTGCCGAAAAAAAGTATATATATATGTATACATATAATCGATATAGAAGCATTACAATGCATTACATGTTAAAAATTTGAGTAATGATGAAAAATGAAAGTTATTAAATACTTCGTTCATCGATATATGCATTTGGCTGAGCAATGACGGCGTCTACAATTCGAGGTAATCTAGCAACAAGCATTTTTGAAGGCCGTTCGGACACGGCGGAATCCGCGCGTATTCGACCGCGCGATTTGAACCGCGATTTGCACCCTTATTTACATTAACGTCTGTGTATTCGTTCACACGTGACCGCGCGGTTGAATAATCGAATAAAGAAAAATTACATAAATTAATGCTAACGAAAACAGAAAAATATGTACCGAATGCAAAATTTGAATTTTTATGTAATACTACTAATAACTGATACCGAGATACGATTAACTAACAGATAGTTTCACTGATGATTCGTAAATTTTATATAGAGATTTATTATAACAATTATACCTTTATATTATAATGTGTTCACAAATTGTAGAATCCGTAATAAAGATAGAAATGAAGATATCATAAACGAATCTCAAGAAGATAAAGAAAAACCGTTTTATCGTTACATGAAGTTAACAATACTTTTTTGTTGCTGGCTGGTATTCACGGTGAGTTTATTTATCATATTATTTTTGTTCTGGCAGTAATTATTGACATAAAAAGAGTATTAAATTTATTTTTAACCCTCTCACTAACCAGGTAGGATTAAATTAATCCCAACGGTATGTTTTAAAAAATTGCTATTTGAGATATACTAACAAGATGTGTTTTTAAAAATAAATCGTTCATTTATAAAAAATGAGTTTTTATGTATGTGGATCTGATGTTCTGTAAAATCGGTGAAACACAATTTTAATGATGATGGTCAGGATTATTCCGGAAAGGAAAAATATACAGGGTGAGTCCTCAAAGACAGAACACCTGAATAACGCGGCTGCTGTTGGTGTTAGGAAGAAATGTATCAGATGGAACTTGCATGGTTTCGAGGGGGCATTAATCTGATGTTAGTAGCTTTTTTATAAGTGGACGCGTGAAGGACTTATGAAGGTCAACTTCATTTTTTTAAATGGAACAAGGTATTTTTTAATACATCAATCGATGCAGCTGGATATTCGTTATAAAAAAAGTACTAACCTATGTATGTCGAAAAGTTAGTAGTTCAGGAGATATTTCAATTTAAATAACTCTGAAATACCATTGCAGTCATACTAAGTAGTTAGCGTTTACTTACTACTGTAACGTGTTAGTATGACTGTAATGGTATTTTTGAGTTATTTAAATTGAAATATCTCCTGAACTACTAACTTGTCGACATACATAGGTTAGTACTTAAGGTTAGTAGCACATCGATTGACGTATTTTAATGTTTTTTAAAATACCTTATTCCATTTAAAAAATGAAGTTGACCTTCATATGTCCTTTACACGTCCACCTACAAAAAAGCTACTAACATCAGATTAATGCCCCCTCGAAACCATGCAAGTTCCATCTGATGCATCTCTTCCTAACACCAATAACATCCGCGTTATTCAGGTGTTCTGTTTCTGCGGACTCACCCTGTAGTGGATTTTTCTGACATTGAATGTAAATGACTGTATAGATTGTTATATAACTCAGATTGCGTAACTTTTGATAATTCAATTTTTCACAGCTTTGGTCAGAACAATTTACATAGTACAGTTAACGCCCTTTTACTGTCTAACGGTTGTGTTTTGCACGGAGAGTGATCGTGCCCAGACACTATTTTTGATTTATGACCACGCCGACCATACCGAGCGAGACCTCAATAGATAGCCGAACATAAAGAAGGACAGAATGAAATGCGGATCTCGATGGCAGGTAGTGGAGTGGGTAGCCACTGAACAGTCATCGTTCCAACGAAATCGGACAGTAAAGGGGCGTTTACTGCACTACTATTCTTTAATACATTATTTTATAGAATGTTCCGAAAGGGGTATAGCCGGATAAGCATGGGCCGGCGGCCCCGCTCCGATTTTCGTGATTCCTGTCTTAAAGCATCGTTTTATGTCTAACAATACATTGTGTAAAATTTCAAATGTCTACCCCCACCGATAGGGGTGATTTGGGGTAAATTCCCCCGCACTTAAATGCAATTTGCTTTAAAATGTGAAAAAATATCGGCATGGGATAAACGGCAAACAAAAGATATAAATACACACTATATTTTAGATTTTTTCAGAATTTGTTGCTAATTATTTATTGTTGAAAATAATTAATTACTTTTTTGAGAATTTTTTTAACTATCTTCCCCTGGGTTGACACCAACCAAAAAATTATAAAATATTGCTATGATACTAACCTACTTCTGGATTGGGATGAAACTACAAAACAAACAAAAAAGTCACACTTATTACAGTATCGTGCTATATACAGGGTGTCCCAAAATAAGTGTAACTCCTGGAAATAGGAGGTTCTTTGTGTCATTTGAAGTGAGATTTTCTTTTACAAAAATGGTGTCCGCAGCTTCGTTTAGGAGTTATTATCGAAAAACACGGAGTCCGACTCGGCGACAGATCCCGCTTAACTTGGTGTCGCTATTGGCCGAACCAGAATCAATCCGCTGTAGCCACGCTCTGATTGGTCCGTGTTTTTCGATAATAACTCCTAAACAAAGCCGCGGACGTCATTTTTGTTAAGGAAAATGTCGCTTCAAATGACCCAAGGAACCTCCCATTTCCGGGAGTTACACTTACTTTTGGACACCCTGTATATGTACCTTGTATTTGCAGTTATTATTGATGATGAAAAGTGAAAAGATTGAAACGATGCACCAAATTTCTATACCGAGGGGTCAAATCAGAAGTATCCTTGATTTTTATTTAATTATTAATTCCAAAAACTGGATAATGGTGTATATTACATATTTTTATACATCATGCGTTACCATTGATTTGTTCCTTAAGTTTTCCTAGATTATCAAATGCATGGAGATATTTCCAGCAAACAAATTGATGTGATCATTGAAGGTTCACTATTACCGCCAGCTAAATTACCGAGTCATATGAATGTATCTCAGAGATATTTGATGTTATGGCTGGAGTTAACAGAAAGTGAAAGAAGTACCACTAACAAATCTTCAACCGGGTTTTCTAACTACATTAAGGTAATATATTTTAAAGTCAATTATTATTAATTAAAGGTGTTGAATTACGTTATAACGAATTTTAATAACAATATTAATACACCCTGTTCATGTTGCCCAGCCAGTTCGTCTTTCGTCTTTATTCTGACTGAATATATTTAAATGAAACAACTGAATTAGTATATAAGAAAAATTCTTCTACAATATTTACACTTATCTGATTATTTAACGTATGTGTTTATGTTCCATAGAAAAATGTGAGCGAAGTTTGGACGTTACCGGTGCTCCCAGAAAAACTGATAGATATATTTCCTGGGCAAAGGCATCGGAAGGTTTTTGAATTAGAAAACGTTGATATAAGGTATCCTGAAAATGCAATTTCAATTTATCTAGATTTAAATTTCGTTTTTTGAAATGTAGTGTGTGAAATTTATAGAACTATTTTTATGTATGCTGAATTAAGGAAGTCGGTAACCTTTGAAATCTTTAAAAACTCATAATTTTAATTTCTTGCTATTCCGATGTCTGTATCTATTTGTTTTAGTACACTACAAGACGGTGAGCTATCAATTAACCTACAGACAAATCTGGAATCCAGTTTCGCAGTTTCCTTAACATATGATGTGTCATTGATAAACAAAAGTATCGGGATAGCATATGCTGCAATAGTTTTAGTGGGACTCTACATATTAATAATATTTGAGGTAATTAATATCTACCATATATTGAATATATTATTTTTTAATTATACAACTTATACCTTCTATTTCATTTTCTTTTGTTTTTTAACCCCCTTGTAACAGCTTCTCGAATCTACTAAGTTGACATTATTGAAAATACATTATTTCTCTTATTTCGGAAAATTCCATGAAATGATTTATTATCGCTTATGCCTTCAAAATATCGACGGAATAATTAATTCTAATTTAGCAAAGGTAATATTAAAAATATATGATGTTAAATGTGCAGATAGAGTAAAGTTCTTGAGACTTTCGAATCAGATATCATGGTCGAGTACGAAATATAAAATAGTGCAGTACTGATAGTAAATGTAATGCATTTTTAAGTTATTTGACATTATTTGTTTCTTGAACAGTGTAAACTAGACTTTAAAGGAAATTTTTTTTGATGAATATGTTGGTTCTGATTGTTTCGTTTTCTAATTTTAGAAAACCTACAAATGTGTGTAATATTATAATATTTAAAAAGAATCGTAAGTGTTCAACGTTAGAGTATTAATTTTCTTAACAAAGTGATAATGTATAAACTTCTTAGTTGCTACACAATTGTTTCGGGCATTGGACAATAACGTTAATTATTGTTATTATAATAAATGTTTTCAATATTCTTTTTAGAATTCTCTTGATAATAGAAATATTGCTTATTGCCATATCTATACATACTTACATACCCGACTAGAATTCCAGTTTGGGAGACCATTAGGTCCGCATTAGACTAGCTTAATGGCTGTTAAGCCCTATTGGGGGAGCCCCATTAGGCACGCATGGGGAATGTAACGCGGAATATCAACGAGTGCCTAATTAGGAATTCAGAATATGGCCCGCACTAGGAAACCCGCGTATAGGACCAGATTACGTTCCATCGACTTTTTTTCAATGCCCAAAAAATAAAAAACATGCATTTTCTATTTAAAAAATAACTGTTTATAAGCAGATGTCATAAATTGTAGGATTAAAATTTAAAAAATGAAAAAACAAAAATGTCGTCAGCGTGTGACCCGAACCAGCGACCTACTGATTATGTACCTTTTTTTGTAACATATTTATTGCACTTTGTATAACATGTATACATTACACATGTAGCTTAACTATACAGGGTGTCCCAAAACTACCCTAGGAGCCGAAAATGGGAGGTTCCTTGGGTCATTTGAAGCGACATTTTCCTTTACAAAAATGGTGTCCGTGGCTTTGTTTAGGAGTTATTAACAAAAAACGATACACCTTTACCGCTCGAGGTGTATCTAACAATTGCAAATAAGTTACGAGTCGGCGGAACCACGACCTTATCCTTTCCGACAGTGGCACAAACGGATATCCTGGTGGTGAAAGGTACACTGGCTAGTCCGGAGTGTACAATTTCTACCTACACCAAAAACTCTCAGAAATCACAAACTATCCTCGGTTTCCCCACGCTGCCAAACCTCGGCTCGTAACAATGGCAACTGTTAGGAATGATCAACTTAGGCATACACCATTCTTTCCGCATTAGGCCCACATTCGTGTTCAGGCATGCCTAACTGAAATTCTAGTCGGGTATGTACGTATAATATGCAGAGAAAGAATTTTTTATTTTCTCATGATACTTTATTTTGGTTAAAAATAGTATGTCACGTCCGGTGGTTCTGTCATAGATAGTAATTAACAAATTCAATCATATATGTATAACACATACTTTCTGAATTCCTTTTCTTGTTTTATTAATATTGCGCGAGAATTGTAACCGATTATTATATCAAATATTATATTGAAACAAATTTGTTTAAAACAAGTTTCACTATGAATTAGTTCGGTGAAGCTTTTAATTAAAAAAAAGAAGTTCAGTTTTGAAATAGATCGCATGAGTTAACAATCCTATGTAGTTCGCTGCAAAATACATCTTATAAACTCTTCTTAATTCGATCGCTCACAGTACGGTATAAAATACGATAATTCAATATTCAATGTAATATTTGATATAATAATCGGTTACAATTCTCGCGCAATATTAATAAAACAAGAAAAGGCATTCAGAAAGTATATGTTATATATATATATATATATATATATATATATGCTTGAATTTGTTAATTACTATCTATGACAGAACCACCGGACGTGACAAGTAATTATTATTAATACAGCATTGAGTATATGTTGATATTGAGTATACCATATGCACATTGATGTAGACTAACTCGTATTTTGCTTAAAAATTCAAATAAACATAATGTTTAATAGAATGTTTAACTAAATTAATATGTTGCTTTTGTTTTTAAACGATTTTAGGTTGTACACAGAACCCTTGCTGCCATGTTAGCATCTACGATGTCCATCGCTATATTAGCTGCTTTAAATGAGGTATATTATTGTATAACATTTATATACATAGACGTAACTAGTTAAAAGTATCTTTCATGTGTTTAGTAAAATGTTTTTTTAGCTTAGATTGAACATTCGATAGTAATAACTGTCAGTAAAAGCTGTCCTTCTGACCGCTCTTGTTGATATTTATGCTCAGTATAGTATGGCAAATCATCGTGAATAGACTCACGGTTGAGGAACGGTCTCAGACTGTTGATAGACGCGCTTGAGGCTGTTTGCGTAACCAGACATTTTTGCCTTTCTCCTATACAATTTTCCCTATCTCCTATGTTATCTAGTACATTTGGTCAAGATATGAGAAATCCAAATTTCGATCCGGAAGTAACAATAGTTCAAATCATATAAGTTTTTAAAATTGGGCAGGGTTCAATTCTCTCTTCAACAACATGATTAATATTTACTCTTCACAGTAAATAAACTCAAGGTGATTTTTATATCTTGATAAAAAAACAAATGGGAAAAATCTAATTACTGTATCGTGTGCTAACCGTATTACTAAACTGCTAAATTGTTAGAAAATTTAAAAAATTGAATTTTCCTCTATTAAAATCATAAAGCGAAGAAATAACGTCCAGTTTAGTTTTTATTTCTTGCAATCGATGGAGGCAATTTTTATTTACGCCGCACTATATTCGTCCATTTTCCATGTACCAAATAGTTTACAAGTAATTTAAATGGCACAACTATCTGAATCACCTAGTATAAGTAATTGATCCACTTTCCAGTCAATTTTGTGTATCATAAAATGTAAAAATGGTTTTTAGAAGTTTAATTATCTGTATAAGTTGTGTAATTGGTTCTGGAAACTTAATACATATATGCATACGATTATCTTTAGAGAGCATTACTACTTTATCAAGGCTTTATGATGTTCCATTTCATGCGATGTTCCATAGTATCTATGGAATCTGCATCTACACGAAAATATGTGTATACATAATATGTTATTTATGATGTAGTATAAGAAGAAACGTCTTACGATTACAGAGACCAACAATGGGTGAATTAATTTCATGGATAGATGTTGATACATTAATGTTATTGTTTTCTATGATGGTACTTGTTGCCGTTATCGCTGAAACTGGCTTATTTGACTGGTTGGCTGTCTTTTGTTACAAGGTAAGACTCATAATCAAAAACAAATAATCACATTAAATAATTATACTATCCATAGTGAAGAGCATAATAAATACAGGGTGGATGATTTACCTGAAGACATTTATATATCTCGAGAATTATGCATCGGATTAAAACAAGTGGGTAATGAAAGTTGTTCGTCGCGAAGGGGGACGTCCAACGACATCAAACTCGACTCGCCACACTCCGGGGGTGGCGCACAGTGGGGAAACTTGACCTAACTCGATTCAAAAAGGAATAACTTTCGATAGAAATGAGATAGAGGGCTGAATTTTTCTTTACATACAGCTGAAACTTCACAGAATATGGGAAAAATAGGGAGATTTCTTACTTACAACATCAATAAGTGTATTGAAGTTGAACGTCACAATTTCGAACACTTACTCTAATTAACGAAACAGTAAAAGGCAAAGGGACTCATCAACAAACCACCATGGTTTGTGAAAGGCAAAGGGACTCACATTAAAAAAGCACCCTAAAGGGAACAGAAAAATACTACGCCCACGTCGTTGTTCCTGAGTAACGCTAAAAGTAGTTTTTGATTGATTGATAAACAAACCAATGAATTTTTCCAACTGCTTTCGATTGCAGCGACATCTGTGAAAGAAATTACACCAATAATATCAAATCAATGAAGAACCAAGATTTTCTATCAAAAAGGGTTTCTCATTGAAGATTTTGAAATAATTTCCTCTCCCACCCTCAGGAGATGGGGGTGGAGGGTCATTTATGGTGTTATTGAATTTTTTTAAATATCAAATACGTCTATTTTTATTTTTCTGATCTGATGAGTATTTCTCGAGATATCCCTAATTTTCAACGATTTTTTATCCATTTTGATTTTTGTTCATTACAGCGCCATCTGTGAACCAAAATGCAAAAACTCCTAGGTTAAATTTGTGTATTTGTTCTGGAGAATCCAAATCTGCAATGAAAAAATGAAGTTTCCATTTCAGATTTTTATCTTACCCCACCGCCACCCCTAGGGCGTGGGTGTCGAGTTTGATATCGTTGGGCGACCCCCTTCGCGACGAACAACTTTCATTATCCACTTGTTTTGATCCGTCACATAGTTCTCGAGATATTACAATGTCTTCAGATAAATCGTCCACCCTGTATGACCGTGAATATCGCTTATTCTGCTTTACGCGAATGTATCAAAATAATGTTAACAGCATTAATAACTTTATATTGTAAATATTCGAATACGCAAAAAGAACTTGAATCTGCTTCACTAATAACTGAAAATATTTTACAGTGACAATAAGTTGATATTCAACCTATTATAAAATATGAAAATTGAGAACGACATAATTACAGTTTCTCAATCTTATATGTGTATTTAATTAGTACTGTATAAGTCTTTCTCATTGTCATATGTTATAATCCAACTATCAATACAAAATATTTGATCTCAACATCGATAAAATCATTTGTGTTATACGTTTCATTTAAATTTATTTTGAGGGAAAGGGGGGATATTACTTTACCTACCTATCTGTTGTAAAATATTTGATATCTACTAGTTGTTTAGTTACAATTGGATAAGTTCAAACTTAATAATAAATCACTTTTAATGATGTATACGATTGGAAACCCGATGAAAGTACATAATCAAAATAAAATTGTAAACATTGTTTACCCGGTATTCATAGGCTCGCCTATCAATTATTTAACAATATGTTATACAATAAATTATTAGATTCTAAACGAGTAAGTTCAATGTGAAATTTACAACTTGGAAAACCTTAAGTTTTTTTCTTTAAGTCAATTCTGTCTTAACATTTATGTTTAAGACAACTTATATATAAAAGTTTTGTGAAATGTATTATAATTACAATTACATATATTCGAATTTTTAAAAAGTACCAAATTATAGATCAGAGATTTTAGGATTTTTTAAGTATCTACTAACACGCACAGTGGCGCACCCAGTGGGGGAGCCAGGGGTCCAAATCCCCCACCCCAAGATAAAGAAATCCAGCAATTCTAAAAGAAAAAACGGTTGGAATAGCTCCATGCAAATTTATTATTATTTAAATTTATTATTTATTAAAAATATTAGCAACGCTTCCGATGACGACGTGCGTCAGTGGAAGATCATTTTCTACATTAAGAATTTTGAAAACGTATTTAAGATCCACAATGACACAACCATGACTGAATGAGTTGGCTTTGTTATACATACACAGAGACATTAATGTAACTACAACCGAAGTAATTGAAGAGCTGTGTAAAGAAAAAGAAAACTAGATTCTATTCTGTAAATAAATTAATATAATCATCTTAATGGCTTTAATGGCGGTACAATATGCTTCAATGTCAGGATCAAGGATTCTCAAAAAAAGGTCATCTTGTTCAACTTGCCCCACCCCCAGTTTAAATCCTGGGTGCACCACTGAACACGCGTGCGAATTACTGGGTTCTTAATTTTAAAGAACATTCCAAGTGCCAAAAATAGATTCGTTTGTTTGAGTAATATCGTGACATTACATTTTCTTTATAGATAACGGGAGGAAAAGTATGGCCACTTGTGAGTACATTATGTTTCTTCACTACGTTATTTTCATCCTTCTTAGACAACGTTACAACAGTCCTCTTAATGACACCAGTAACCATCAGATTATGTGAAGTAATGGAATTAAATCCAGTGCCAATATTAACAGCAATGGTGATGTTTTCTAACATTGGGGGTGCTTTAACACCTGTGGGCGATCCCCCAAATGTAATTATTGCATCGAATCATGATGTTATAAGTAATGTAAGTATAATATAATAAATAATATGTGTCTTTGTGAATGTTTTACTAATTTATAAAGTCTCAAACCTACATTAATAACAAAAAGGTAATAATTTCATAAAAAAGATGGGTACATTCCTATGCAATAAAAATGAAAGCCTTCAAAAATAAAAATTACGAATTTTCTTATATTATTTTTACTCTAGGGAAAGTTCCACTTCCACCGGACGTTCAAAGTTTTTCTTAAATAAATACAAAAATATAACATTTTATGTTATTCATAATCTTTTCTATTCAATCTTTTTTACAGATCATTTAATAAACCAATACTTCTAATTGTTTACAAAACATCAGGTCGGTTGATACAATTATAAAAAAAGTCATAGTATTTTAAAGTGTGTTTAAATACATTCATGGTTCACTGTAACTATTGTCTGGCGATAGAGGAACTCCCCTATTAATATTAATAACATTGGAAAAAATATTCTATTCATCTATCGAAGGTCTTGGAGTTTGTACAAATTGAACGAAAAATTATGTATTTATAATGATGATTTCGGCGCACAGGTTCGATCAATAATTTGAGAAAACAAATTTCCTCATACAATTCAAACGCTTTTTTTTTGTAAAACAGATAGTAGATTGTGTACATCCTTGATAACTAGTTTAAAAACTTTTTCATAAATCTGTATTGTAAGTTTAACAATTTGTTACAAGTGAACAAAGAACTAGTGGCAAAGTTGCAACTTTTAATGACATTGTTAGTGATGATGTTACATGTCTTACATTATTTATTCATGTGAAAATGTATTTATTCCTTTATAATGTAGTACGTATTTTATCATTTAGGGTATCGATTTTAATACGTTTACATTACACATGAGCATTGGTGTGATACTGGTATTAATTGCAGTTTACGCTCAATTAAGATATATCTTTCGAGATGTAGCTGTCCTTCGATTCGACGAACCACAAGATGTGCAAGTACGTATGATTTCAATGATCTTCAAATGGATTATTTAGCCACAGTATAACAAATATACTATATATAAAGCGATTTATACGTAGGTTTGATAATTTGTGGGTACGGGAGACAGTGCTGCATAAACGACCAAAAATTCATTTTCTTAAAAAATGATTTCATTATTGTCACATAATTAGGGCATAATGTACCAAAGTGATTTGTTACGGAGATATGCGCATATCAAAATCCTCTTTTTCTGTCCTGGGAATTCATAAGTTTTCAGTGCGATATTTATATAATTTTTCCGCATATAATTGAACACTTAGAGGTTTACAAATTTGGTGGTTTATTGCACATACCTTAAACTATTATCTGGTAAAACTAATTTTTCAAAAAAGTTGTTTATCATTAAGAAATGTGGGCTAACTCGAAGCTTCTTTGCGTTGCGCTCATTTTTTATTTATCGAGGAATACAAAAAAACTTTGTTTAAAAAATCTCGGCTACCTTTGAGCATTCTTCACTGCAATTTAAGTTTAAATATTAACTTCCAGAATTTTCAAGAGAGAGTTGTGCAGAGGTTCGGGGTATTTGATGTTTTAAGAGAATATATTTATGGATATGTCTAAATAATAAAGAAAAATGTGAAATATTAATAGAATATGAGCGGAAAACAAAGATTTCCGATTAGCCAATATTAATTGAAGTTAAACAACTTTTTAAAAAAATTATTTGTCTCATTTAAGTGTTGTAGCAAACTTTTCACTTTTCAAACAAATACAATATATATACATAATTACAATATGATAATGATATAGAAGTAATTATTTCAGAATTTTTCATTGTTGTATAATTCAAGTCATTAATATCTAGTACGCGTTCCTAATAAGTTTTTTTTCTATTGAATTTCATTTACAGGTAAGAAAATTTCTTATACATATAATACCAAATTGAAAAAGTGCTGCGTGCAATTAACTTTGAATTGACTTGTAAGATATTGCATTTACATGAACAACTTCAAAATGAACCGTCGATATTCTAAAATAATACAAAGCAATAACAAAAAATTATTTGGAAAAGAACATTTAAATATTTCTTGTCTGTCCTTATTGCAGGAACTGAGACACGAAATTGCTGTTTGGCAGCGGGCGGCTGCAAGTCTCTCGAGTTACAGTAAAGACGAAAACTTAGTCAGAGAAACTTTGCTAAAAAAAGTTCAACGGTTGCTCTCTCAATTAAAGAAAAAGGTACTTACCGGTAGTGTTGCACTTCAAAGATACGAAACTACCCTGGAAGAACTTCAAGAAAAGGTGAATAACAATTTTATACATATTAATTTCATACCATTATTTAATCTTACACTATGCTAGGCAGAAAATACACGGTCGAACGAACCAAAAAATATAATCATATTGCAGCAAAAACAAAATACCTTTCTGAGGAAACTGAAATTAAATAAAAATTTTGTTCTCTTATTGGATATTTCTAGTATATGAAAAGTAGTCTTTGATATTGATAGTAAAGATTTTTCTGTGCAATAAGTTTCGTAAACTAGTCGTGCATATGGTAAATAGACTGCGGATTTTATTCATTTTAAAGCAGTGGACGAATTACGAAGATTTAAGGACATCAGTGTATTAATTTCAGCTTAATAAGACAATTAAAAGAGGAAGGACATTTCTATTTGGCTTCTGTGTCTTGCAATCAATGCAAACATTTTTTATTTTGCATAAAAATCCGCAGTCTAATCATGACAAAAAGTGTCCAACTGCGCCTGCAATGTGACCACTGTTAACACTGAACCTATCAAGCTCTAAACGTATCAAAGTGAAGCACCTTATTGCAGTGAGAAGATTGAATTTACTTAAAGTTTATACGGTTCATTATAACATGTGCTCAAATAAAGTCAATTCAATCATTTTCTATGATGCGTTTTTATAATTTCAATCACTGTGGAGTAGAAGACCAGTCGGTTTGACTGTAATCGTAGAAATCGTAGTACAACCGGAATGGGGTGATTCAACATGCAAAAATAAGTCGAAAAAAAGAATAACATTTTTTTGTTTGTCGTCTCGTTTTGAGAAAAAAATTAAACCGACTTCGAAACGCACTAAAAAGTATGAAATAATTTCCTTTTGATTTCTATAAATATACACCAATTGTTAATACAACTGATTAAAATAAAATGTTAAATACAATACAATCTTATCGGAGGCGGCGCAAAATTAAAAACTTTTCGACACTGGAAATTACGAAAACCCTTCAATTCTTTCACATGCTTTCCAACATACTAATTTACAAGTCCACCATATTCCAATGAAATCATAATCAGCAACACCTGTGATTTGGAAAATTTTCAATTTTGCGCCGCCTCCGTAAAGATTGTATTGTATTTAACATTTTATTTTAATAAATTGTATTAACAGCTGGTATATGTATATGGTCTAAAAACAAAACGCTAAGTACGTCGAGACGTGCAAAGGGAATCCGACCTTAAGGTTCCGCCACGTTCGTGTACGTTTGTATGTAGTATGCTGTATACAGGAAGTAGAATTGGTTGACCATGTCAGACGCGTCAGACATTTACAAACTCGAATTTTTCAAAAATAAAGCTTCGGATATAAATTGTTATTCCGAATTTTGTTTCTTACTGTTTTATGTAGAATCACCCCTTGCCCGAATGTACTACAATTTCCGGTCCACCTTGTATAAGCTATTACCCAGTCAGCCAAACCTGGTTCGAGTAAAGGGCCTAGCTGAATAAGATGGTCAAACCTACTCTTAGAAATTCTTCAACGACTATTGAACCATTCGAAAGCTGACCAAGAAAAACCACTCTGAGCATAATTTCAGCCATCGATTTTGCGCTTTTCTGAGCATTTTCCGGTTTTCAATGCGTTCTAAACGTGTGAAAAAATGTGACATATTTGGATCCCAAGGTGGATTTTTGAGAATTTTTTCTGATGTTCTTGTTGCAAACTGTGGTCGTAAAAAATGAAAAACTCCCAAAAAATCGGGAAAATATTTTTTTAAAGCCTTCCCAAAACTTAAATTGTTAATAATATTGCAGCATTTGTACACGGATTAAATAATGCCGGGAAACTAATTAAATAATGAAAGTGCGCCTATTAACATATATAAAACATTTATTCAAACCTGTTACATAATGCTCTATAGTGAGTTCTAAGAATAATTATTTTCACTTTGAATTTCAGCATTTTGTGTTTAGAACGTTACCCTCGGTTACACAATTATCAAAAATGTTGCGTAAAAAGTGGACGATACATTATAACAAATATTGAAGGTTTAAGTAGTTTCCAGACAACCTTCAATATTTGTTATAATGTATTGTCCACTTTTTACGCAACATACGCAATAACGATTCTTTGAAAAAGATCCACATCGGCATCGAAACGTTAGAAGCATGTACTAATTGCACATTTGTTGTTTGTTCTAAAAATGATCGAACCTGGCGCCGATATCATTTAAAACTTTAATTATCAATGACTATAATTCTTCAAGGCCGATCAAGATCACGCACAGAGAAAAAATATAAGCTTTAAAATATGAAAGTAGAATTGTAAGTTTTTAAAGAGGGTGGTTCCAGTTTAAAAAATAAAGGTGATCTTAATATTTCTAAAAAAATTACATACAAAAAATTTTTTACAGTTAAAGTATCTTTAAAAACAACAAAAATATTTCATGTACAAACGTCATGTGACTCAATCTGTATATTTAAACTAACAAATTGAGAGTTACGTAAGTGTAATTTTATTTTATTTTGCAGTATCCCATTCGGGATAAGTGGTTACTAGCGAAGTCTGGATTCACATTACTTTTCGTGATTGTCATGTTCTTTCTACACAGTATCCCGAATCTACATTTATCCCTAGGTTGGATCACATTGGTCGGTGTTCTTTTATTGCTAATTATAGCAGATACAGAAGACATAGATGGACTTATGGCACGAGTAGAATGGACTACTTTGCTATTTTTTGCATCATTATTTATTTTAATGGAGGTATTGTGCATTCACTAAGAAATAATTACATAATTGATATTGATTACACATATCAATATTTTACTACCTAAATTACTTGTAAACTGTTTGGTATATGAAAAAATAGTTCAAATGAAAATTGTATAGTTTCGAGAGCGTCATACAATGTAATAATTAGTTATTTACTATTTTGAATTTTTATCGAAGTACAAAGATCACCTTGAATTCTTTATTGTGAACGGTAAATTACATTAAAATTTATCCCTTATAAAATAAAGAAACTGAAGATGACCTTCACATCTTGTTAGAAAACAAAATGGAAAAAGATTGATTACTACATTGTACGCTATAGTTTTGAAATTATATTACTTTTGTTTCACTCATTTTTTCATATATCAAATAGTTTCGAGTAATTTAGGTGGCACAATTATTGTTCACTGAATCACTTTGCATATAAAGTCTTTTATTACTTTGTGCAACCCTGTATACAGAGAGGCCCATTTAAATAAGAACACCTAAATATCTCTTCAGGCTATTGTGATGCAACAACATTTGTTACGTAATGTGCATGGTGTCAATGGATCAATATCTGGCACGAATTTTTTTTTCGCAGTTGTCAAGGTCATCGATGTTTTTTGGTACATAACTGCATTGTTTTTTAATTGCATCGTGTAGCTGATCGAAAAATACATTTAGATATGTATAGTAACATGACCTTGAAATGACATTTGGTTGCTCGGTGCAACGAGATGAGTCATTTCAAGGTCATGTTATTATGCATATCTGAGTATATTTTTCCATCAGTTACACGATGCAATCAAAAAATGTAGTTATGTTTCGAAAAACACCGATGACATTGATAACTTTGAAAAAATGACCCTCGGAAAAAAATATTTGTGCCAGATATGGGTTCATTGACACCATGCACATTACGTAACAAATGTTTTTTTCATCGCAATAACCTGAAGAAATATTTAGGTGTTCTTATTTAAACGGACCTTCCTGTATTCGTGAAATGAACTTTTGGTAACATATTCGATGTGTTGTAGGCACTTTCTCGTCTAGGTCTTATGGATTGGATAGGAAAACAAACAGAAAATATTATTCTATCAGTGAACGAATCATCGCGATTAGCAGTGGCTATATTGCTAATACTTTGGGTGTCAGCCATTGCGAGCGCGTTCGTTGACAACGTGCCTTTATCGACTATGATGATAAGAATTGTAACCAACTTAGCACGAAACAGTGAACTTCGACTACCACTACAACCTTTGGTATGGGCATTAGCATTTGGTGCCTGTATGGGAGGTGAGGGAACTTACAAAAATATTCTTAATTATGTTGGTTTAGTAGGGGTGTGCACGAACCCTGTGCCCGATGGCCGGCACAAGTCAGGTTGGATCGGGTTTCTGGAAATTTCGAGATTCCAGAAGGGATCAGGTTTCCCGAAAATTTCGAGAATATGACACTCTTGAAAAAATTCTTTCAATGAAAAGAATTTTGTATAATAATTAAACATTGATATTGTTACGTCCTTGTTGGAACGTTTTTAGAGTAGTTAAAGAGTTTAAGATTTTAATAGGAGATATAACGCAGTTTTGAACCTACCTGCATTCACCGGCTTCGGTTCGGGTAATTGAGGGTACTTTTAAATGAAAATGGCTTTAAATAAGGATGTGGATTGAAGAAATCGACGTTGGGTATTTTATAATGCTTTTGAAGATTGATTTTAAATGTAACAATTGAACAAAATATATTTTATAAATGGAACAAATTCAGAATACATAGAATTGTTAACAAATATTACAAATGTTAGTATTTACCGATTGATGATAATCGCTTGCTCTCAAATTGTCTTTGTCCGAAACGCAAATGATGATGATGATGTCGAGGCTGATGTTTTTGTCGAAGTTGAGGATGATGATGTCAATATAAAAATCCAGCGGGTATACACGCTATTTAGATCGAACTTTAACTTTTACACTTCAATTTTGAAATTTTATAAAACACTTTAACTGAATTTAATTTATTGTACTGAATTTTTTTTATTTGACCGAATCTGAACTGTGGATGAACGAGAAGTACTTCAGAGATTTTGATTGTCGACTGTCGAGAGAAAGTATGAAGTAGTGAGATTTTGATTGTCAACTGCCTGCTCCTGATGAGGAGGCTCCCTTTATAGATTTGTTAATCCATTGTTCTTCGCTGAATCTTCTTATAGTGGATGCATGCTCATCAATTTCTTTGTAATCATTTTCTTCTTAATCCATCGTCTATTTCTTGACCGGACGTATGATATTCCATTCATTTGCACCGGTCTATTATCACGTATCGCTCGCATATTATGTTTCGAATTATTTCATTTGTTTAAAACATATTCACTATGAATTAGTTCGGTGAAGCTTTTAATTTAAAAAAAGAAGTTTTGTTTTTGAAAAGATCACATGAGTTAACAATCCTATGTAGCTCGCTGCAAAATACATCTTATAACTCTTTTTAATTCGATCGCTCGCAGTACGGTATAAAATACGATAATTCAATATTCAATGTAATATTTGGTATAATAATTGGTTACAATTCTCGCGCAATATTAATAAAACAAGAAAAGAAATTCAGAAAAAAATATATATATATGATTGAATTTATTAATTACTATCTATGACAGAACCACCGGACGTGACAATATCATATTAAATATATATTTATAAATACACAAAGAATAAATTATTTCGAGAATCCTGACTTTATCGAAACTCACTACTTTTTCGAAAATTCCGATAAATTCGAGAATCCCTACTTTGGCAAGAATTCCGATAAACTCGAGAATCTCGAATTTTTTGGGTACCCGTCCCGATCCAAAGAAATTTCGTTTTTCCGACTTGACCAGATATTTCGGGTTCTCGCACACCCTGTACTTTAGTACTGTAAGTACCTACGTAGCGCAAGATGGTAATCTTATTATTAATATGGAGTGGTGAAAATATGTGTATACGCAACATAGAAATTCTGGTTTGTTATTTCTACATACATGTAAGAAAAAATCGATTTACTAATAAATAAGACTACTGCCGTCAATATCTCATGCATATCTACATGACTACATGTTGAATTTTACAAAAACAAATATTATTATTCCCAATAACAACATTAGACATACTATATTATGCACATTAGCGTGGCTCTTATTTACTCTTGAAGAAAATTTTTTCAAAAGCAGCTAATACATTAGATCGTAGAAATTCAATGGAGATCAATATTGATGTTATTATGTGGTTGAACGGATTAATATTTGCAGGAAATGGAACTCTGATTGGAGCGAGCTCCAACGTAGTTTGCGTTGGTGTTGCTGAGCAACATGGATACAAATTTACGTTTATGCAATTCTTCAAGTAAGTTTTCTCCTGTTTAATATCATGCTCCTTTACAGACTACATTATATTAGTTAAATAATATGGGCGAAGAAAAGTATTTCGAGACGCTTTGAAAATGGATAACTTTTCAAAATTAGACCAAACTTACTAAGATCGTACAGTTCCGTCTGGCTTAGATCAAGACATCACTGTACTTCTCATTAAACTGAATAGTTTACTTAGTGGTTCAATTGACGCATTATATACCGTCAATTAAACCACTAAGTAAACTCTGCAACTGTTTAGAATAATAAAAAATGGTTCAACGAATTATTCAATGTAATTAAAGGTATCACAATAACAAAATAGTCCATAGTCCTTTAAAAGAACGTTCGAGTTCCCCATTTCCGCCCAAAAATTACCTAAAAAAAAATTTAATACGAAGCAAATATTACGTACTAAAATATCAACCTAAAAATGAAGTCGATGTGAGAAAACAGCTCGTAACGTTTTATTCGGCATTGTATAAAAAATATTGTCTTGTTTTTTTCTGCATACAAAATCGATTTAACTTTTATATTACATTCAAAATCTTATCTACGTATCCTGTAACTGCTACTTTAATACAGTTTTTAAAATTTATGAGGATATAAATTGCAAATGAAGCTTTTACATAAGCCTATTAATCTACAAATAATTTTCATCTTTTTCTTTCAGAGTAGGCTTTCCAGTTATGTTAACCAGTACAGTAACAATAACTATGTACTTAATGGTCGCTCATGTGCTTTTCGATTGGAATGGATAACCCACATCATCATGAATGTACTATTAATATAAAAATTTGTATACCTTTTCTAAAATAATTTTACAATTGTATTTGTAATGGTAATTATTATAAGAATAATGTATTTATAATGGAAGGTATTTTAGAACAATTTTATTACAACATGTGCTGGCTAGTACATATATGCATTATCATCTTTTTTGATTTCAAAAAGACTAAAAAAATAACCAAATATATTTTATTGTATAAATCGGCTTATAAGTGTATTTTTATGATCGTTAATCAATTGTCTAAAAATAAATTGATGAATTTTTCAATAACTTATTTTACATATTTCTCAAATAATTTTTTATTATTTAACCCCTTACACTTGGAGATATTGTAACTCGAAAATTAAACATTTCTTCTGATTTAGAATAATTCCATAATAATTCTTTTCATTGTATAATCGATTTTGGATGGGCTCTTGCGCGCGCAGAATGCATGTCTGATACCTGCAGAAACTCGAGCCCAGGGTCTGGACTCAGGGACGGGGCCCCATAGGGGCCAAGGACGAAGGGGGACGGCTGGTTGTGTTCTTCGGAGATCCCAGCCGCCACCGATTAGCTTAGGGAAGGTTATCATGAGGTTTTTAGTGGGTACTGTGAGTCCTTCTGGCCACGTAAGCCCCACATAATCCTGTATCTCTCCCAGGGGGTACAGGGTATGCGTAAAAGCATTTTCCTCATGTAAAAAAAAGGGTCTGGACCCAGGAGCCCAGGGCCTTCTTTTGAAACAAATAAAATCGTTGCCAAAGGGAAATATGATTTTTAGAGAACCATATGGAAAAATCGATTCTTGTCAATTCAGACATTTGATTCTTCCAAGTTTGCATTCTTAAATAGATGATGTAAAAAACAGGATTTAAAACGCGTTTGAAATGATTAGAAATAAAGTGGACATATGTGAGAAAGTGCAAAGGAAAGTATGCCCACATTGAACCCGAAAAACAGGCACAATTATTTGCGCGTATTCGCATGATATATGGTAAACAGTGTGCTGTGGATTCGCCGAAGAAATAGAAGACTCTGAACTATTTGTGAGTATACTTTACGTTAGCATTCAATAATGTAGGATTATCATTATTAACTTCAAATTGATGATTTGAATGAGCAGGGAGACAATGACTTGGTACGGGCCTAGCAACGAATATCAATTTTTTCGTCTGTCTCGCGGCACGCACACGATCGTGTTCTGTCTCGTCGACACGGACGTGTGGACTGTAGTAGTAGGCTTTTGTCTATACGTATAATTCCACACAATCAAATTTTGCAAAAACTTTGACAGCTTATATCTCAATAACTATTTGTTTGCGACATATGACTCCTTTCAAACTTTTCAACTTCCCGATTCATAGGGAAGTTACTGTAATAACCCCGAAAATCGAAAATCGAGTTTTTAGCAGATCTTCACGTTTCATGTCATTGAAGTAATTTTAGACTATTTTTATCAAAACGTTTGTATGTGTGTGTGTCCGTTTGTATGGGTCAAATTTTTCGTTAACGTTTTCTGAAAAAGTAACAACGCGATCGGAATAATGAATAATACAATCGATGTGCCCGCTGTAACTTAGAGCTGATTAGATTTTGATCCATATTGGTCAAGTAGTTTTTTAGTTTTTTTGGAAAGAAGTTCATTCAACAATGCAAATTATACGAGAGGACGGAAATGTTCCACCGAAGAAACAAACGTAATAATTATATATGTTTTATTTTTTTATAATTTTTTTGTATTTTTTTTATTTAAAGAAAAATTTGTTTTTCTTTTCCTTTTTTAATTATGCAACTAATACTAATGTTACCGCTTACAATAATCGAAAATTATCCCAATGCAAGAGTGAGTTAATCATCTCTACTGTCGAGAATACATTTTCAAAGCATATCGATGAAAGTACAAAAAAAATTTATATTACAATCTTTGAAAAAGCGATCAGTTCAAAATGAATTATTAACTGAGATTAAATTGAAAATTAATATAAAATATACGATAATTAATAACATTGATGTTGAAGACGGACTGGTTCTTTTTTAATTCTTTACTTTAGCACAACTTAGCACAATTGAGAAAATTGAAAAAAGTGAAAAGTGGGGCCTACTCAAAAAATAGTTTTTCTAAATTTTTCATATTATAGTTATAATATTCGACCACAATATAGCACAATTCAGCACAACTGTTGAAATTGTTTAATTCAGCAAGTGGAGGGCTAACTTCTATGAGGCCAGAACAGCCAGTTTCCAATTCTTATTCATCATCCACACGATTTTTCAGACATTTCCGGTGGTGTGACAAAAAAATGTTTCCTACAAAAAATAATCAGTAATCTGTATTCTACAAATCTCAATACAAAAAATTTAAAGAATTATTTTTTTTAATAAAAAATTGTGATCTCCTTGGTTGTTTATTCATAACTATATATTTTTTATTGAATAATGTTATAGCTGACGCCAAGACGAATCCAACGACCTATTTAATGTGGTCTTCAAGTTTTGAAATAATGGTGACATAGGCGCGAACAGCTACCGAGCCATTCTGACCCACTGTGCGGTGGGAGAAAATTTTAATTTTAAATGCAATCACAATCGAATATATGTCTTTACATATGCCTTTGCACCGAACTTAATTGTACACCTAATGATAATGTAAACAATATTTTGAATAGTGATGCAGCAATTTTTAGTGGCGACTCTCTGCGAATCTTGCCAGTTTTGAAAAAAAATTATATACACAATGTCATGCATATGCATATAATCCAGTTAGCCAAGCCTTTTTTTTTACATGAGGGAAATTCTTTTACGCATACCCCAAGCCTCCTGGGAGAGACAAGGGGTTATGTGGGGGGCTTACGTGGCCAGAAGGGCTCACAGTACCCACTAAAAACCTCATGATAACCTTCCCTAAGCTAATCGGGGGCGGCTGGGATCTCCGAAGAACACAACCAGCCGCCCCCCTAAAAAATTGGTTGGATTGTTTCGATTTTTCAATTTCTCGATTTTTGAGCGCGTTTTGTCTATCGGCACCACTATGAGCGCAGCCGCAGGAATCGAACGAAGGATCGAACCCGGGCTTCACTGGTAGTAGCCGACCGACTAACGCGCTCACCCACAGACCCTCCCAGTTAGCCAAGCCTGCCTCGAGCATAGGATGCTCGAGTTTGGACAGGCATCTGTGCGCGCATAAGTAGCGCCTGCCTTGTCTTTCTGCCAGCAGAAAGTAATACTTATGCGCACACAGATGCCTGTCTAAAATCAAGCATTTTGCTTACTGGGTAAGGAGTGAGCTCCTTAGAATGTACGAAAGTCCTAAGGACAACATAATTCTTAAAAAATAGACGTCCTTGGGATTTAAGAAATGGCCGTCCTAGGGACATAAAAAATGAACATCCCGCAGACGTTCTTAGAGCATAAAAAGCGAACGTAGGACGTGTGGACGTAAACAGGACATAAAACGGACGTATTATGGACGTACGGTGCAATCTGGAATCCCAATCGGTGAAGACCCTCTATTATGCATGTATAATTATCAAAATATTTGCTATACTACACTAATTACTTCGTAAAAATACGAAATTTATTAAATTTATTTGTTATGTGCTATGCATATATATACCCAGATAGCCAAGCGGGCCTAGCGCTGAAATCGAGCAGAGCGTGCCGAGGTCAGGTATCAGGATTTTTACGTGTCGAACATCGCTTGGACCTGCTGAGGGCAGCTCGTACCGCGTTTCGGTCGAGGGCAAGTTATGACCGTAAGGGCTCGAGGACGTGCCCTCGTCCGAAACGCGGTTCGATCTGGCCTCGGCAGGTCCGTCCTCGTTTCGGCCAACGCTCTAGTGTGCGTGACGCACACAGCGCTAGACACGTATACATACACGAGGATTGCAGAGGTTCCGTATATTTCGAATCCTGACGCTATAATGCACATTTCAGGGTTCTAGGTAGTCGCAATCGCTAGATAAAAGATTAATCTAGGAGGGACGGACCCTAAGAATGGATGAATTTTACGTATTCGAGGCGTAATTTACATTATTCGGCGGTTGTAGGTTTATGAAAATGTCTCTCGGCAGCCACGATAGGCGACAACACTGTCGCTTATCCCGTTACTTCTCACGGCTCCGCTACTTGTTGTCGAACAATGTAAATTATGCCTTGAATACGTAAAATTCATCCATTCTTAGGGTCCGTCCCACCTAGATTAATCTTTTATCTAGCGATTGCGACTACCTAGAACCCTGAAATGTGCATTATAGCGTCAGGATTCGAAATATACGGAACCTCTGCAATCCTCGTGTATGTATACGTGTCTAGCGCTGTGTGCGTCACGCACACTAGAGCGTTGGCCGAAACGAGGACGGACCTGCCGAGGCCAGATCGAACCGCGTTTCGGACGAGGGCACGTCCTCGAGCCCTTACGGTCATAACTTGCCCTCGGCAGATTCGAGGAATTTGGCTATCTGGGTAGATTTTTCAATCAGATTGTCTAAATGGGCCTTTAATATAATAAAGGTAGCATGTATAGGTAATATAGTATTTTATTTATTAATTTTATTGTACAGTCGAAAATCATATATTATATATGAAAATGAGGCAGGTACAAAAAGCAATATGACCTCTTGAAAGAGCATGTAATATATGTAAATATTTTTAAAACAGAAGTAATATAAATTGCGGAGATGGTAATTTTCAGAGTTTTTCACTTTTTTTTTACTTACAGTGAATTTCAGTAATATTCAGATACTTTTAAAAGGACGAAAATTTTGTAAATATTGCACCATACGATTTGGATTTTTTTGAGAAGTTGGAATAATTAGTTTACTACTTGAAGAGAAAAAATTTTTGATAAAATTGTAATTTGTCGGAATTAAAAAAAAATATTAAACGTTGTTTTTTACAACTTTTCATGTAGGATTATATTAAACATTTAAAAAGTATACGTTTTGTAGATCTATATCAACTATACATATTTTGATCTATACATATATTTTTATAGACTGAAAATCTTGAGAAATTGCAATTTTCATAGATTTTAAACATTTCTAGCTCATTGCAACGTTGGCAGGTTTTGGTGAAATTTTCATAATATTTGTAATTGACACAAATCTACATAAGGTATATTTTAAATTTTCTATATGGTCTACATAAAAAAGTTGTTTTTTACAACTTTTAATAATTTCTTTGTAATTTCAACCAATTGCATAATTTCCAAAATTTTTCGCGTCATGTGATAAACTAATTGTTCTAATTTCTCAAAATATCCAAATCGTATGATCCAATATTTAAAACGTCCTTTTCGATCTTTTTAAAAAAGTGTCCAAATACATATTAATATGTAGTTCCTGTGATTCACTGTACACAGTAGATTATTTTTACAGAAATATACATTTTTGTTGACCTTACATTATTACTATAAAGATCAGTAAATTTAAATATTATAAATACGATTAAATATATCATTTTTAGTGCAACTATGTATGTATATGAAATTAATTCAATATGTAATTATTCTTTAACCTCACATGCTTCAGTAACATATTTTTCTTGATTATAAAATAAATTCATAAAATCGTGAACAGGTTTATTTCGCAGAAACTAATATAGAGTGATATCTAATTTTCTAGTTTTCACTTGCTTTTTTAATTTTTTTAAAATTACATTATGCTTATGATTCTTTCGCTGTTATCTTATTACTAAGTAGACTGCAAATGTTTACACGCTTACTGCATTTATAAATGCTATAGTAGCTGGTAAAACACAGTACAATAATCATTTTAATATCAACTAATATTCTGAATATTATGAACACAATAAAACATTTTATAAAAAAAATAAAATGCTGTCTAATTTTTAAAATGGTTGCATCAACATCCCCAGTTGATTACATACAACAAATATAAAACTATTTGCGATACTTTGTTTATATTTTTTAATTGTTTTATGTTCTAAGAATGTATCCAAATTAATTTTGTATTAAATAGATCAGGGAACCATATGTGTTCCACTTGTAATATGGAATTTTTAAAATTCAATATCTATAAATCTATGATTATACCACAAATAAGACAGCATTGTACGAGACAAAATTAATATCGCTATGACATATTATAATTATGTATGTATGTACATTATTATGGGTATACAGTAATTTAAGAAATACAATGTTTTCTATATATGCCAGCATCAAATATACACAATTCGATTCATTTATTAAATTAGAATAATCTTATCGTATTTCTCAAACATACTATCCTGACCAAAACACATTTCGAACAATCATATAACATGTTGACTGAAACATGCACCATTGGTGGTAATTTTTTCTAAATACAGTAAGACCTCGATGAATCTTCATTAGGAGATAATCAACCCAGATAAATAAAGGCCCGACATAATTAAAATGTACATTATATTCCAAAATAAATTTTTTCTTTATGTATTTCAGTGAATATGAGGGTTATTATTATTAACAATAGAAAAAGTGTATGAGGAAAAATTTGCAATGATATTTCGGTCCCTATAGTAATACAAAAGAAGTCGAAATAAATATGGATTCAATGACATATAATCGATATGATACAATAAGTATGGTGTGACATTAATAGACAGCAGATCTTTATGCAAAATAAAAACTTTCTACCTGATTTGCAACCAACTGGAATGAAATAAAAATTTATTTTCTTTTTTAGAAATGTAACAGTAAGTATGTATTTTTACATTCTTTTAATGTCTACACTCTTTCGAATTACATCTACACATTTTTTATCATAACTGCATAAAATCCGCTGTCTGGACATTAATATTCCTAACATCTTGATTTAACTAATGTTGATCCTAACTTTCTAGTATTGACAATATCTTGAATTACAGGTTGTTGAGTTCGTTTCGATAAAGTCGAAATTCATAACATTTAATTAATGTTAATTAAACTTAAATATCCCAAACGACACGAGTTATCTTCTTACATAATACAAGAATATTGCTTATACCTGTAATATACATTTCAAGATATAAGACTTCATGTCACCTTCAAATTAAAGAGTCATAATTAGGATGCATCTTAAAATGGTATACATTTGCATAATAATATTATTTGATACTGTAACTAAGTCTATGTCTCAGAATATTCATTTTGAATGTTTCATTCAACACAGCATTGCTTTTATGATAATCTGCAACGAGTAGTGATTGAAAGGAAAAACAAAAACGTACAGCCACCAATAGTGCATGTGGTGTGCAATAAAAACTTTCTCATGTATGCTGGTAATCATACTAAAAGTTACACAAAAGTTTCGTTTGGCAATCAGCGTGTTAATTCATACATGCATGATAATTAAAGTTGACAGGTAACTTATTTCCAACACGGAATATGTAAAACGTTCTACATTAATTACATACATATTATATTCCATTAGATTGTTCACTTAAGTTATGTATATCACGAATAAAAATAAAATTAATTCCACACAATCATTTAATTGTGACCTGCTAATCAAAGAAAATTTTACAAAAATATTAATATGCATTGTTTAATTTTATTTTTATTTTCATCTATGACTACCTGTATTTTTAAACAATTTTGTGATCACGAATTCTCTGATCTGCCACATTTCTGAGTAATCATTTCAAAACGCTTAGAATGCAGCTTATGTCTAATTACTAAAATAATTGAAATGTAATTTTCTAAATGTTATTAGTTCTAGTTGATCAATTGTTTATTACAATTAAGGAATAAAAATCCATTATACTTATTACATACATAATTGCATGCTGCATTAATACACTCCAACTTTACGTAGGTCTGTGATGTTCAATATCATGAATGATTTATATTCATTATTTCCTGCCTATAGTATGTTTATTCTTTTATGCTCACTTTCTTATATTTCTCAATAAAAAAATATTTACAATTTGTAATGTTATAAAATTAACGGAATACGCGGCAATATATGAGGCATAGTTAGCATACACATAACTTTAAATTACGCACGAATAGATACTTTTTATGTTGATAAATATTAATGAACAAAATAAACTGGACCACAGTGAACAAGTTGATTTTATAGTCTGCCGTATTTTAATTATGTTTTTTGTGTGTGCATTCAAATTATTAAATTTATGATGCCCGCTTTTAATAGATCATGAAATAATTGTTTGCATCTTTTAAGAATTCTTCGAATCTTTGTATAAACTAAAAAAATTTAGAGAATGAAGATATTATGTAACATATTTTGTAAAAATTGAGTTACTATTATAACTAAAGGCGGTATGAAGAATTCTTTTATTCCCTTCTTATTTCACTTTGTTCTATCACAGAATTAAATAATTTCTGAACGATCAAAAGTATATGTTACAAAGTATCTTTAAACAGAATGTATTTAAAGCATCATATCTTTAACAAACACGTTCATCCTCCAAACCCATTAATCATCAGAAAACTTTGGCTTCCATTCCTGTACAATCAATATACCTGATTATAATAGATGTAAAAGCGCTGCACAGTTATTCTCATATACATATACTGTCATTACACGATCAGATTGGTAAACTCTTACAATGCCTAATATAATAAGTGTATTCTTTAATATGTTTTTGTTCTGGATACACTCTTTTGTTAATTGATAAAATAACCGAGAATACAAACGGATATGACTGATGTTAATATAATACATTTATATAAACGCAAGATGCATTATAAAGCAATGCATAATTTAATTAAGTAATTAACTTTTTAAAAAATTGTATGAACTACCGCTTGTAACGTCCTTTTATTAATTGTAGAGCTTTCGCCATCAGAGGTGCTTTTGTTTTCTTCATAGTGCTGGACGCTAATGAAACGAATAAAAATATTTAGTAGAAATATACTTCTCCACTTACAAACTTCATAACTTCGTCATCTTGAATAATATTCACTGCACATTTATAGTTTAACAGTGTATAACTAATATATAGCACAATAACAACACATGTATTGAAATGTACACAGACCTGCCTATCACCATTAAAATAGACCGAACCATAATTCAAATTACTATGAATCTAGACTTTATCCCAGAAAATTAATATTTTTGTTTGAAATATTTTCTTATAAAATGTTCTCCTCTGCCTTAAAGACACCAAATACAGAGTAATTTAAAAATACAGAGCAATTTAATCACCAGAATATCATACAGTTGAAAATAAAATAAATCATAAGTGTAACTGAAAAGGGTCAGTGATTACGAATGTAATTAAACGAATGTAATGATTTCTAATAACTCGTAAGGTGAGAATACACAAGTTACAACGAAATTTTCGATTAATATGTTTACTGGTGTGTGTGTGTATTTAAAATTATTTTTTAAAATTATCTAAAATATTTGGGTATCTAATGCGATACTCGTATTACTACGTAACTTTTGTCTATGTGGATGTCAGGCATGTATACGAATATTTATCTGGGTATCTCATAATTTTGTGAGCTATTAATTAATAGTTTTAACCCTAGGTAAATTTATTTAATATACCTTTTTAAAGCTGGGAACACCAAATAAAAAAAAACATTGAACATGCAAAACAGAAATAGAAAGTGAAGCAGGAAATATGAACAGTAACGCACAGATCAAAAAGGTGACTGTACCATACCACTTTGAGGTTTGAATCTTTCTTTGGCCGTTTTAATGTCAGTACACCTGTACTAGAAGGTATAATATTTGATTTGGAAAACTCCTAATTTAAATCATTGTCGACCAATACCAAAAATTAAAAATATCACTATTTGGTCGAAAATTTCAATATACATACATGGTTTTTCAAATTTTCCAAAAACTATACCTTCCATTTTAAAAGGAGTGGACGTGTATCGAAAATATTGAATGAATATTTGAATTCTTAGAATTTATTACATAAAAAATACTTACGTGTTTTAACACGAGCCATGGGTGGTGGTGGAACAGAAATATTTGTTGCAGCTGTAGGACCACCGCCGCTAATTAATTTGTTTTTTAAACTAGATGTAGAGCTAGGTAGAGAATTTGCAGTCCCATATTTAGCTTGTTTTTTCAAAACATTCCTAGGCGGCTTAACAACGTTATCTACATATGCAAGTTTTGTAGATCTTACAGGGACAGATTTGTCGATTGATTGTTTGATATTAGCTGTAAGCGTCTTCAGCTTTGCTTCTCTTTCATCTAAACAGCGCTAATATACCAAAACAGAAGATTTCATAATTAACATAAAATGTTTATGATACAAATTACATACTATTAATATGTAAAGGTTTTATAAGATAAACATTTATATTACAATTCGAATAAGTATAAGAAACATTGAAAATTCTATACCATGTACATCTCACGCCACGTTTCCATTTCTTCCCTTTGTTTGTTTCTAAATTGACGATTACAATGAAACTCCCACAAACGATCAGTATCTTCAATTAGGTAGGGATTATAATGTTCTAACATAAATAACTGGTCTGCTGTGGCACGTTCTAAGACGGGTTTTATGATGTCAAAAGGCACTCCGCCAGTAAATTCAAGTGCTGCACATAACAACAACAAAAAAGTGTTAAACATCTTATTATCTGACACAATTTTCAGGATACTGTGTACTATTTAAAATCGAAGATATGTTTAAAAGTTTCTGCATTCAATTTCCAAAAAATGTATGCCATGTCCTGTACTATTGTGTGGTGTGTGATTATTATATTTCATCTAAGAAATAAATATTGTTTCACCCAGCAAGCATACAGTTTTACCGAAATGTTTGAGGTATATAGGTCAATTTGACAAAAAAATGTTTCGAGTAAAAGTTATTCAGTACTTTGATGGGAATAAAGTGCTATAATTAAAATTCCGATAAAATTTTTCATTCAATTAAAAATTCAGGTCACCTTGATTTTTTTAAATACCACTATGTATTTTTAACTTCATATTGTTATAATTGATAAAAAAACGAATTCAACGACCTACTATACAATGGCCATTGAATGACACTGAACTCAGAAATTCACAGTAATGAAGAAAGTTTCCAACGAGTTGTTTGGCAATATAGTTTAATATTTTTAACAAAACACAAATAAAATCTTATAAACATGTATAAAGTGCAGATCATTAAAACTTTCTCTGTTAAAAAAATGTACTCAAGTTACTAAGTGAAGAAAACAACATGAAACAAAATTATAAACGTTAATTGTGTGTGTGTGTGTGAAACTGTAAATCGCATAATAAAATATAAATTATAATATTAATGTCACAATTCTATACATTGAAATAGCGCAAATTTTTTGGGCAAGCACAACAGCACATTAAATTACTAAAAAAGTTCACATAAATATACCCTGCATGAGCTTGTCTTTGACTTATAATTTATTTTGTGTTGTGACAATCTTGTTTGTGTGTAAATAGACACAACAAAATCCTATATTGGTTAATTATTTTTCTGCATGATTTAAAAATTACGTCATCGACAATGTATAATGAAACGAATTTATGGCTGTATTGAAGGTAAAGTCGGATACTCCGAAAAATTGTTTTAAAGCTGGTAAGGAACCATTACAACATAACACAAGCTGTAACTCGAAAGCAAGGTCATATAGAGGAAATACTTCTATAAACGTTTTTGTATCTCGTGTGCTGAATGCGCCCTAGTGTACTTTTTAAATGTAACACAATACCCTAATAATTAGACAGTGGATCTTTATGCGAAATAAAAATGTTCTACCCGAATTGCAACAAACAGAAGTGACATAGAAATTAATTTTCTTGCTATGTTTAATATTGAAAATAATATAACAGTATTTTTAATTCTCCTAATGATATTACTGTTTTAAATTACGCTTACTCATTTTTGTCATAAATGCATAAAATCCGTTGTCTACTAATAATTTATATTTGATTTATAAGCTGAAACGTAAACAAATTTAAAAAACTGTTTCTGTATCTTTAGATTTGTACGTTACTTACCATCGATATTTTCTATTAGTATTTGTGTGCATATTTCAAATAGAGTTGGTACAGACGCATAACCGGATTTATTCCCTGAATATACTTTTGTTCTGCAATTTGAAATTAACATGTTATGTTGCATACACATTATTGAGATTATTTAAACATTACCTTTGATTTTTAACATATATCACATCTGTAAGTGATTTATCTTCCTCTTTACGATTAACAGGATTAACATATGGCAGTGGTTTATAATTCGGACTAATTTCAGGCAGTGTAGATGCTAAATCTACACTTAAAGGTTCTAGTTTCACATTTGATAATAACAGAGAGGGCGGCTGTAATAGAAGGTATTTTTAAAGTATTAAAATTTTTATGATATTATTAGCGTATACTTTTTTATAACATAATAATATAATAGATTTATGGATATAATACTTGTAGAGGGTCACTGTTTGGCGATTCAATTTTTGGTACTGATACTGGTACCGGTACTGGTACTGGCTTCTTAGAAGGCATAGTTGATGGTTCCACTTTTATTGTCTTCGTAGAACTTGTGCTTGCAGAAATGTTAACACGCTTCCTAGATGGCTGAGTCATTGTGCACATACCAAGTGCCTCAGCAAAACTAGCACCTAGATGTAAAAACACAAAGTATTATTAAGATATACTATTAGGACACAGAACAATTTTCTAACTGCATATAAGGGATTATTGTATTAAGTGTATACGTTTCTACAAAATTAAACCAATATTCTATTTGAAAAAGTTAGCGTAACCATATAACCATACAATAAATGAAATTTATTTAATATTTGTTTAAATAGAAAATAAAATAATTACATATATTGACCATTATCATAAAAATAATGTATATGTATTTATATGTATTTATAAACTAACCCGAATTACAATCTATCCCTTCATCCCCATTCATTTCTTGTTTAATTTTAGCTTCTTTAGGTTCTTTCGACCCATGCTTGGCATGCTTTGAATCCTTACTTTTGCTGTCATGTTTACTTTTTTCTTCTTTGTGATCCTTTCTTTTACTTCTATCTTTACTTTTATCACAATGCTTATCACTAGAGGAACTATTACGATGCTTTGACTCTGAAAAGTCTTTATTGGAATGATGACCATCAACCTTTTTTGACTCGTCTTTATTATGACTTGTTTGATTTTCATTTTTGTATTTACTTTTCTCTCCGTTATCTTTTAACTTTGTATTTGTTGAATCGTTTCTATGTTTACTGGAGCTTCCCTTTAATTTTTCTTGAGAATCTTTCTTCTCATACTTATTCTCATTTTTATTTATACCATCTTTAGGTTCTTCTTTTATTTTAATTGTACTGGATGCACTAGTACTATTATGCTTCTCTGAAGTAGATGATACATAAAGTTTACCTTCGTCATTTTCGCTTTCTGAATTTTTTCTTCGCTTGCTGTCCTTCTTTAAATTATTGGAACTTTCACTTTTCCGTTTCCTATAATTATCTTCGTTACCTTTATCCAAACTATTACTGTCAGAAGATTTACTAGTATATTTTTCCATGTTTTTCTTAGAGGCACTTTTATAATCTTTTAGAGGTTCCTTCACAATTTTAGACTGATGTTTATGACTGTGTTTATCTTTGTCACACTTCTTTTGCTTCTCCGATTCACTACTAGAACTTTTACTAGCATCGCTATTGCGTTTTGAGTGAATCCTGTCTGATTTCGATTTTGATTCTTGTTTAGATATATGTCTGTTATGAGATGTACTTAACGTTTCATTTTTTTCTATTTTATGGCTATGTAAATGTTTTCCACTTTCTTCGCTTCTGTGTCTGAAAAATCATTATATCCATGGAATTTTACTTATTGTAGAAGTAATTTATATTTTAACATGAATATTAGTTTTTTAGTAGTAAATTATTATAACATATTTTGAAATAAAAATTATTTGTAATGTTAATAAAATATGGATAATGCAATGAGAAATAATAATTCCTTTGTACTCCATTTAGTATTAAATTGTTTATAACATATTTCGAAATAAAAATGATTGGTAATGGTAATAAAATATAGATGATACAAGAAGAAATGATAATGCCTTTGTACTTTATGCAATTTTCTTCAGACTGCGGAGATTCATGACTGTCACTATAACTTTCAGGTGCATCTGGAACACACGCTTCATCCTCGTCTTCTCCTTCACTAGTTTCTTCACTAGCTACCATTGTCTTCCACTTCGCAACAAGTGCTTTAGCAGCATCACCTACTCCGTTCTCGTATTTCCTCAATGCGTTTACTGTTCGGCCGACGCCAGTTTCCTGAAGATGTTGCACAGTAACTGGCAAATTAGATAGTTTCGAAATACAATGTAGCATCTGTAACATAGTAAAGAAAGCAATATATTTACATCACGATATTCATTCAATAGTAGTGTACATACATTCAACTGACATGACAAAAATGTAAAAATAACATATATAAAAAATTTAATTAAAGTATGAACAATTATATGTCTGAATCTTATCCTGACAAATACAGTTGAATTAAATTAAAAACAAATATATTTAATAATGTTTTAAAACTGTTCACGCATTAAATTACAAATAATACTGTATCTGATTTCGATACAATTGCGATTACATTTGAGCATTGTGAGGTTATCCTCAAACGATAAAAGTATAATTGTATTATTTTAAACATCGCTAGAAATTTAAAAGTCATGAAAATTAGTGTCACAATACATACTCTATCACCATTGTCATCGCATTTTTCAATATTTCGCTGATAATGCTTAATTTTGTCTACAACAGACATTATTGCGGTTGCCAGCTGCTCACTGCTGTTGTCCCGTATTTATGAACAAATGGATGCGCAACGAATTAAAAAAAGTAGGTTTAGTTGTAACAAAAATTGACTTTTGTTAACCGCACGATAAATATTATCAACTGGTTTACATCCATAATCAACCAGAAAATGGTTTTATATTATTTTATATGATATAAATTAAAAAAGATCTATGACCATTTTTATTAGTTGAATACTATACATGAAATACCATCTTCAAATTTAATATATTTTATATGCAGAGGCAATTGTATTAATGTAAAAGTATTATAAAACTCTGGAGAAAGCAACAATTTACAGTCTCCGTGAGTAAATACTATTATCAACTGAAATTAAAATATGGTAGAAGCACTGTCAAGAAGGTAACTATATACCTAGATATTCCTAGTAATATTCGTTATTAGCTATATCAGAGAGTAAATGAGAGTCAAGAGTGCTCACGCCCGGGATTTGGCCGTGCCCATTATAGTGCTGTCCCCTAGTTTAGTGCTTAGCCTGGATCAGCTCCTACATCGACTTTTCTAGTCCGAACAAGAACCTACATCGACTTTTTGGTTCTCGCAACAGTCTACAGCGAGTCGCTGTCAGCGACTCTCACATCAGACAAGATCCTACATCATCTTTGACCAGAGAGTAAATGCAGTGCGTGGATCCGGGGCACCAATTCGCACGCGATGGCCACCAGATGGCGGCGTCTTCAGCTTCAGTAACAGAAAAATGGGGTACCTTAAGTACCCCGCAGAATTTTACAAAATTATTAGTATATACATATAAAAAGGCAAGGGGTTAAGCTACCCTTAAAACGTTAGTAATTAAGTTTCAAGATGAAACACTCGTCCCGGTACTATACCAGTACACTCCCGCCAATATAATTGCCTCAGGGCTCTGGTCACTCTGCTACCTTATTCTAGACACGGCACTGTTTTTGCGCCATCTGGTGGCCATCGTGTGCGAATTGGTGCCCCGGATCCACGCACTGAGTAAATGAGAGTGCTCACGCCCGGGATTTGGCCGTGCCCATTATAGTGCTGCCCCCTAGTCTAGTGCTTAGCCTGGATCAGCTCCTACATCGACTTTTCTACCCCGGACAAGAACCTACATCGACTTTTTGTTTCTGGCAAGAGCCTACAGCGAGGCGCTGTCAGCGACTCTCACACCGGACGAGATTCTACATCAACTTTGGCCATGATCAGAACGTTCAGTGTATATTGTTTGCTTCGCAGCACCCGTATTATATTCCCTTTCTATAAAACAATTTTAACCTAAATGTTTTTTTCCAATTTTCGTTTCTCTCTCTCTCTCTCTCTCTCTCTCTCTCTCTCTCTCTCTCTCTTTCATGAAATGAAGGAAATATTTTGTATTAAATTATTTATGCAGTTATCTGCAAAAAATAATTATTCAATTAGGGTCAAATAAAAGGAACAATTACAGAAGTAGACACGTTATACGGAATAAATAATTTTATTTAACACAGAAAGATCAGGCAACATTTTAGATCGACTTCCAACAAATTAGAAAATATACAAGGTACTATTTACAATTCCTTATTAGTACCTTCAAAAATGATGTTCAGTTTGGAAGTCGGAATAACTCTGATTTTACACATCAATTATTCTGAAGAGTGTAGTGAGGGCAACAAATGAGACACGAAGGGGACCGGTATAAATGTTTCGGTTTTTCCCTGCAGATTAGTGCGCAGAATCGATGAGTAGAGTTCGAAAACAAGGTCTGTCCTGTACGGATCAACAAGTACAATGACAGGTATGCGTGGCGTTTATGACTCTCTATTGTCCTATACCTCCCTTAAGAAACTTTCTTGTATAACAGACGTGGGCGCGGTTGGCCCGCGGAACACATGTTGCTGCTTCTCCTCTTCGCTTGGTCGGCCAGTCAGTCCCCACCACGGCCACTCTGACTCTTGAGCCATAGTCCCAGCGGCTAAGGGAAGAGTCGGAGTGGCTGTGGTGGGGACTGACTGGCCGACCAAGCGAAGAGGAGAAGCAGCAACATGTGTTCCGCGGGCCAACCGCGCCCATGTCTGTTGTATAAGAAGGACAGACAATGTTCAGTCTTACAGTGGTCCCTCTCGTGCCCTGTTATTGTTTGATAACCTCTCCATTCGACATTCATAATGCCCTCCCTAAACTCTTGAGAACAGTTTCGCATAAAGTCAGTGTCGTTCGAACTGCGGTAGAGGGAACATCTCTAAAAATATATCAATTCGAAGCTCGCGGTTATTATCCATCACCCGCTGTGATGCACGTTGACTTAACCGTCAGAGATGCCAAATGGAGGAACCTGAAGGAACGTTCCCCTCCGGCTGGGTTCCCCACTCTTACTTCTACTAGTTCTACTGTGCACGCGCCACATACGAACGTACCTCTGCTTTGCCCAAGTGAGTCACGTTTAGAGATACGTTCGTATGTGGCGCGTGCGCAGTAGAACTAGTAGAAGTAAGAGTGGGGGGCCCAGCCAGAGGGGAACGTTCCACCAGGTTCATCCATTTGGCATCTCTGTTGACCGTACGTCCTTCAGCTTTGGGCACTGCTGTATACACGAAGTGAACTGCGCAGTTCCTCTCCGAATTGCCCAGTGACACACACTGCGGAGGAGAAACAGCATCTATGGTTGACTAAGTGAGTTCTAATTATATCTATTTCTTCTTTTAAGTTTTCCTCGCTGAGATATTAAACCTGTAGAAAAATGAGTTATGAGTTATAGCTCGAGGCACCTTTCTTTGTGCGACTTGTGTATTAGTATTTATATGACAAAGTGATTTTTCTAGAAATATTTTCAATCGAAAATTATGGTACAATATTTTTAGATTTTTCTAATCCATCTATACAAATTTCTATTTCATTTATTCAATTTGGTCGTAAAAGAGTAAAAACATAATGAATAAAATGTTCAGTATTTTAATATTGCATTGTTTCAATATTTTAAGTTATATATTTCAATATTTCAATATTACAATATTACAATATTACAATATTACAATAATTCAGTAATACAGTAATTCAGTAATTCAGTAATTCAGTAATTCAGTAACTCAGCTAATCAGTAATACAGTAATTCAGATATTCTGATATTCTGATATTCAGATAGTCTGTAGTTCAGTAATTCAGTAATTCAGTAATTCAGTAATTCTGTAATTCTGTAATTCAATAATTCTGTAATTCAGTAATTCAGTAATTCAGTAATTCAGTAATTCAGTAATTCAGTACTTAGTGCATCAGTAATTCTGTAACTCAGCTAATCAGTAATACAGTAATTCAGATATTCTGATATTCTGATAGTCTGATAGACTGTAGTTCAGTAATTCAGTAATCCACTAACTCAGCAGTTCAGCAATTCAGTAATTCTGTAATTCTGTAATTCAGTAATTCAGTAATTCAGTAATTCAGTAATTCAGTAATTCTGTAATTCAGTAATTCAGTAATTCAATATTTCGATATTCAATATTATTAGATTCTTTGAATGGCGTTACAAATTGCAATTTCATTTAACAATTTGGTCTAAAAGGAATAAAAATATTATAATGCATAAAATATTTCAGTAATTCAATATGTTTAGACTCTTCTAAAATTTCTCTACAAATTTCTGTTTTAGTTATCCATTTTTTTTTGTTCTCGGACATACAAGAATCCAAGAACCAGGGAACTTGGGTGAAAATAAGTATCCCTTTTTCTAATTTTATCTCTTTTATATATTTTAGCGAACCGAGGACCTGTTCTTCACATTCACAGGGTCGCCCATATATACCGCTACCACACCTGTTCTTTCCCATTAGTTATACATTTGTCCATAATTCTAATCCACCTATTCAAATTTCTATTTCATTTATTGAATTTGGTCGTATAAGAGTAAAAACATAATGAATAAAATGTTCAGTATTTTAATATTGCATTGTTTCAATATTTTAAGTTATATATTTCAATATTTCGATATTACAATATTACAATAATTCAGTAATTCAGTAACTCTACTAATCAGTAATACAGTAATTCAGATATTCTGATATTCTGATATTCAGATAGTATGTAGTTCAGTAATTCAGTAATTCTGTAATTCTGTAATTCTGTAATTCAATAATTCTGTAATTCTGTAATTCAGTAATTCAGTAATTCAGTAATTCAGTACTTAGTGCCTCAGTAATTCTGCAACTCAGCTAATCAGTAATACAGTAATTCAGATATTCTGATATTCTGATAGTCTGATAGACTGTAGTTCAGTAATTCAGTAACTCACTAACTCAGTAATTCAGCAATTCAGTAATTCTGTAATTCTGTAATTCCGTAATTCAGTAATTCAGTAATTTTGTAATTCAGTAATTCAGTAATTCAGTAATTCAATGTTTCGATATTCAATATTATTAGATTCTTTTAATGGCGTTACAAATTTCAATTTCATTTAACAATTTGGTCGTAGAGGAATAAAAATATTATAATGAATAAAATATTTCAGTAATTCAATATGTTTAGACTCTTCTAAAATTACTCTACAAATTTTTGTTTTAGTTATTCATTTTTTTTTATTCTTGGACATAGAAAAATCCAAGAACCAGGGATCTTGGATGACAATAAGTATCCCTTTTTCTAATTTTATCTCTTTTATATATTTTAGCGAACCGAGGACCTGTTCTTCACATTCACAGGGTCGCCCATATATACCGCTACCACACCTGTTCTTTACCATTAGTTATTCATTTTTCCATCATTCTAATCCATCTGTACAAATTATTCAATAAATTATTTCGGCGCGCTGCTAGGAGAGGAGGATCCTTTCCGCAATCTTCAGCCAAGTTAAATCTTTTCCCTTTGTATCGTTGTACTTCGGATGCCTCAAATCCCACAGAATTTAAATTCTCAATCCTCGGTACCCCTTCTGAAGGCAACCCGTTCCTCAATCTTCGGTACCCCTACGGAAGGCAACCTGTTCCTCAATCTTCCCTACCACTTCGGAAGGCAACCCGTTCATCAATCCTCGGTACCCCTTCGGAAGGCAACCCGTTCCTCAATCCTCGGTACCCCTTCGGAAGGCAACCCGTTCCTCAATCTTCGGTACCCCTTCGGAAGGCAACCCGTTCCTCAATCCTCGGTACCCCTTCGGAAGGCAACCCGTTCCTCAATCCTCGGTACCCCTTCGGAAGGCAACCCGTTCCTCAATCTTCGGTACCCCTTCGGAAGGCAAATTTATGTCGTACGACATTTTTTTATCAACTGCACAGTTTTCGAGTATATTAATATTTCGGTGAAGTTGCAAAACAACTGCCTCTCCCCCGAAATAGTGGTCGGGGGAACGTAAAGGCTCCGTTCTGAAAAGACCAAATTCTGGATGACTTCTATAATGGGAAGATTATGTGAACATAGTGAGTGGTGGTTAGGTCGTGGGAGATGATAATCAATACAAGGCACAACAAACAAAAGAACAACCAACGAAGGAACTCAAACAAAGGAAACTACATCACACATATAAATAATCTGTGTTATTTTTTAAATAGATTATATTTAAATAAAGTAAAAAATACCTCCAAAGTGAATAATAAAATGCATTTTCCTATTTGCAGAGTCATCGCTGTCATCGCTGCCTGCCAAAAGGTTAATACTTCATCGACATTCGCCTAGTTAATTGTTATTGCATTCCTATCAATAATTACTATCTATTATAATAATTATTTATTTGTTTTATAATATTTGAATTGTAATTTGTCTATGTATTATATTTGTTTTTATGTGTGTGAAATAAATGATTTTCTGATTTTAGATTAATTATATTGTTTTGTGTCGCCTTTCTTTTATTCCGACTTCCAAATTGAACATCATTTTTGAAGGTACTAATAAGGAATTGTAAATAGTACCTTGTATATTTTCTAATTTATTGGAAGTCGATCTAAAATGTTGTCTGATCTTTCTTGTTTAAATAGAATTATTTATTCCGTATAACGTGTCTACTTCTGTAATTGTTCCTTTATTTGACCCTATTGAATAATTATTTTTTGCAGATAACTGCATAAATAATTTAATACAGAATATTTCCTTCATTTTATGAAAGAGAGAGAGAGAGAGAGAAACGAAAATCGGAAAAAAACATTTAGGTAAAAATTGTTTGATAGAAAGGGAATATAATACGGGTGCTGCGAAGCAAACAATATAAACTAAACGTTCTGATGATGGTCAAAGATGATGTAGGATCTGGTCCGATGTGAGAGTTGCTGACAGCGACTCGCTGTAGGCTCTTGCCAGAAACAAAAAGTCGATGTAGGTTCTTATCCGGACTAGAAAAGTCGATGTAGGAGCTGATCCGGACTAAACTCGATGTGCAGCCAAAAGTGGCACGACCAAAACCCGGGCGTGAACACTCTCATTTACTCTCTGCTAAAAGTTACTCCACCGACGAGAATAGTATCAAAATAGTGACAAAACATCGTCTAAAATATGGCGGAGAATTCAATATTTAATAATAATATCTTCAGTGGTCTTTAGCACTAACGAAATGTCGTCGGAGGCTTTTTGTTTTTCTGGCTGGAGCCAGAATAAATCCCACAGGGCGTAAGAAAACACCGAATTTTCGCAGGGCACGTAGTCCCGTAAGGCTGGCAGTCTTTAACAGTATCTCGTCGGTGATACTGTTAAAGACTGCCAGCGCCCGTGTTATTCCGCGGTAAGGTAAGTGGGCGCAATGGGCGGGGTGGTAACGGTGGAAATTACAGTGATCAGAAAGACCACGTCGCTAAAGTTCCACCACTAGTATAAAAGTGTAGATAATTTCTTTCACGTTTATGTATGGATATGCGACAGAATATAAGTTATATATATGTACAATATCAACACTGTATGTATGAACATAAAATTAATAAATAAAAACAATGTCATAAAGAACCGCTTATATTGATTGAACCACCTACTCTTCCCGATTGTATTACTGAATTTTTGGCCGTCTGACTTGTCGTTGAGTTGTACTACTGAATTTTCGAAAATTTTCGAGCGTCTGACTTGACGTTGACTTGTACTACTGAATTCCGGATACCTCCTTCGATATCATATTCTCCTAATACAAAGTTCAATTTTCAAGGAAATCGAAACATTTTCAAAAATTTTCAACCGTCTGACTCGTCGTTGAGTTGTACTACTGAATTTTCGAAAATTTTCGAGCGTCTGACTTGACGTTGACTTGTACTACTGAAAATCCGGATACCTCCTTCGATGTCATGTTCTCCTAATACGAAGTTCAATTTTCGAGAAAATTTAAAATTTTCGCCAATTTTCGACCGTCTGACTTGTCGTCGATTCGTACTACTGAATTTTCAAGAATTTTCGCCCGTCTGATTTATCATTGACTTATGAAATACTACTGGAACGCAATTTTCGGAAATTTTCGACTGTCTGGCTTGACGTTGACTTGTACTACTGAATTTCGAAAATATTCGCCCGTCTGACTTATCATTGACTTATACTACTGAAACGCAATTTTCGGAAATTTTCGACTGTCTGGCTTGACGTTGACTTGTACTACTGAATTTCGAAAATATTCGCCCCTCTGACTTATCATTGACTTATACTACTGAAACGCAATTTTCGAAAATTTTCGACTGTCTGGCTTGACGTTGACTTGTACTACTGAATTTCGAAAATTTTCGCCCGTCTGACTTATTATTGACTTATACTACTGAAAATCCGGATACCTCCTTCGATGTCATGTTCTCCTAATACGAAGTTCAATTTTCGAGGAAATCGAAAATTTTCGCCAATTTTCGACCGTCTGACTTGTCGTCGAGTCGTACTACTGAATTTTCGAAAATTTTCGAGCGTCTGACTTTACGTCGAGTTGTTCTACTGAATTTTCGAAAATTTTCAGCCGTCTGGCTTGTCGTTAACTTGTACTACTGAAACTCAATTTTTCGGGAATTTTTGAATTTCATAAGTACAAGTCAACGACAATTCAGATGTTAAGCTAATTCTGCTATCGTATATTCATGTAGGGAGTAGGTGGAAAGAACACATTAAGTATTGTAACTAATATTCTTTATTTTTCATCAAAAGAATACATTATATGTATGTGTATTGTGGCGAGGTGAAATTATGGTGTCTAGCAGCATTGTGGAGACGAAGATATGAATATCCATGCGAATACGAAGGTAGGTACAGCAAAGTTCCGATTCCTGTTCAGTTTGGGAGGTCCCGATTCTTGTTCAGGCTTACTCACTCCGCTGCCTGTCAACGCTGTCCCGCACCGCAGGGCGGCGACTATTGTTCTCGGCCCGGGTATATCGGTGTGAACACCACTACATTGACCCAACGAATCGAATGTTCAAACATCTTGATTTTTATTATTTTTTTATGGGACTTTTAAAAACGTATTTCTGGCATTTTTCTGATTAAAACAAGACCAAACACGATATAATTTCAATTGTATTTATTGATTTAATCGACTGTGACTGTTTTGTATAGGAAAGAAAGAGTCGCGTTCCTCCGTTGTGTTTATTTAAACATATGCTTCTCACATGTAGAATAAATATGGGCCAAATTATATCGTGTTTGGTCTTGTTTTAATCAGAATGATACCAGAAACAAGTCAGTGAAAGTCTCATAAAAAAATAATGAAAAATAAAGCATTTTGAATTGGCATTACATTGTGAGAACACGTGGGCCTTTAAACTGTGTCGGCGACGGCCGCATGCTGAGGGTAGCCGTCGCCGACACCGTTGCTCTATTGTAGTCTCGCTCGGCGCGATCGGAGTAGTAGACCCAGCAGTAAATCAGAAAAGCTAGTCTATGTTGCGATTCCTGTTCTCTCCAAGAACCACCCCCTGGACAGGAATCGGAACTTTACTGTAGTTTCTCCTCAGGCAGCGGCAGCTAATTTTTATTTCAATCAGCGTAATCCTCGTGAAATTTTGCATCTGAGAGGTGTTAACTTACTGCATACTGAAGTGCTACGAACAGAGAGGAACACAATTAGCACACGATGATTACGTAGACATTGGGGAAAGTAATAGAATTATAGGAGCTCGAGACTCGAAGCAATATTATTCACATTGTAACAAACATCAAATGAACAAGCTTGAATAATATTTTTTGTTCTAAGGCAACGTGATATTGCAAAACGTTATGGAATGGAATAGGATTGAAAGAATCGTGGATATTAATTTACACTCTAGTATGCAATATTAACGAAAATTTAAAGTGTGCAGCCATTAGCTCGACATTATCCTTTATTCGTAAGATACTAGAAGTTCTCACGAATAGAGGATAATGTCGATTGCCCAGGTCTCACCACGAGGAGGTTGCTGCACAAGAGACCCGGAAAGGAAGTCAGAACGAATGCAATATTCCTTCTGGCTCCCTTTCTTACAACGACGATACTTATACTAAGTTATGCAGGTACGTCGAGTAATTATCGCGGAGCAAAAGGTGTGAATCGGAGAAGAAGTCTCCGATCCACGGGGACCAAAGGCGAATCAGGCAGAAGGCTCTGATTCTTTCAAAGAGAACAACTAGGGTAACGCGATGGTCGAGAGGAGTTCGACTACAATACCAACAACTCCAACCACCTGCCGCCAGAGACGGACATGGATGGAAAATTTTTACGGGAGCGTGGTAAAGAGCGAAACAACGCGTCTCGACCCCCCCCCCCATTAAAACAATTTATCGCGAACTCCCGTACCAATTAATCTGGCACATACTACTAACGAGCAAAGCGTCCGACATAGTAGAAGACTATGTCGTAGTCAAAAGAAAACGAGCAAAATGAAGTTAAGGCGATAATTACTCGGCGTATTTACAACGACGATACAACATCTTAATAACTTAATCACTAACGCAACTTAATTATACGCCGTAATCTTCTGGTCTTCACTCGACGTGGTGTGTCCTCTTCTTGATCTGTCCTCTTCTTTGTGTGTCCTCTTCTTGATGAGTCCTCTTCTTGGGGTGTTCTAGCTGAAACAGACTAATAGTAATTAGACACAAAACAAAATCCCGCACACGAGTGCAAACGGAATACACGCTCAAGACAGGAAATCTAAAACCAGCTCACGAGAGCCAAAATAACCTTGCTCACGAATGCAAACTTAAACCCGCTCACGGGAGCAAACCCAAGACCGATTTACAAGAACCAAATCAACCCCGCACACGAGTGCGAATGTAACCAGCTCACGAGAGCCAATGTAACCCCGCAAATGAGTGCAAATCTAACACCCGCTCTCGAAAGCAAAACTAATACTCTCTCACGAGATTAAACCTAAGATCAGCTCAAGAGAATCCAACAAACCCCGAACATAAGTGCAACCTGACCTATAGGCGATTCGGGTAGCCCCGGGGACGCAAGTCCCCGTACTCACCCACGGCCCCATCCGTGACTGAGCCCCTGAGGGACCTCCGATCGGAGGGACACCAACTTCAAATCAAATCCAGAAATTAGATATGCAAGTGCGAATCTGAACAACATATGCAGGAGAAAGAACACAAGCCCAACTTGAATCTAGTTAAACGTGGACGCAACAACACCCTCACGGCCCCATCCGTGATTGATTTTGAATCAGAATATTTTCAGAACACCGAAGACCGAAAGTTTCTTTTTCGATGGAAATTCCAAGTAGAATATTCTAAATAATAAACGATGGTGATAGTTGAGTGAAGGTGGACAACTCTACTCATTCACGATTCCATCCGTGAGTACACTAAACCAGTCAAATGACCGGTCTTACATTTTCAACTTTATAACTATTGAAATTATGATCTCGCTTGCACAGAAAATGATTCAATAAATTTCTTCATCCAAGCACGTATCGCAATAAAAATTTCATGACACCGAAGTGAATAGAACCTTGTCATTTTCATCAGCTGAAACATTTTAATCGCTTTCGGTACTCAATAGTTTCAGCGTTGAATCAAATCCAAATCAGAAATATAGATTTTTGGAACAGTGAAGAGTGAATGTTTCTTCGTCGATGGAAATTCCAATTAGAATAGTAGAGATAAAAATTGATAATAGTTGAGTGAACAGTTGAATGTGGACCAAGAGTAAACGAAATAAGTATTGAAGAATATTTGAGTTAAAACTTACCGGAGCACTCTTGGTTCACATCCGCTCTTGTCGACTCCGCTGGTCCGACTGACTGAGCGGTCCCGCGAGTCCTCTCTCCCCACTCCGTCTATTATCGACCGACTTCGATCGCCGAGTTAGTAATAATTGATAAATTTGTTATTTCTGTCTGTTCAATGTTTATAACAATTCCTTTCACCAATGATGCCCACAACCACTCTCTTGACCATCTTTCCATCTAATTTTTTAGTAAAAATATGCAATAGATTTCGAGATATAGAATAACTTTTAAAACATGAACATTCGCGCGCATTAATTTATTCGATTCAATTTACAGAGAAATTCATTATTTCTGGCTGATCAATGTTTATAACAATTCCTTTTGCTGACGATGTTAACCAGCACTCTTTTACCCATCCGACCATCTAATTTTTTTGTAAAAATAGGCAATAGATTTCGAGATATGGAATAACTTCTAGAGCATAAACATTCGCATTAATTTATTCAACATAATACTACGATAAATTTATGGATTCTAGTTGTTTAATGTTTATAATAATCCTTTTATCATTCTAATTTTTTTACAGTATAGTCTTGATGTAACTCTTACTCTGTTCTTCAACGTATTTCTGTTCCCACATATCGATTCTTTAAACATTTATGTATAATTCTCGTTTATGTTACGTCCTTATTTGGACGTTCAAAGACAAATTTAAAGTTAAAAGTTTTAATAAGAGATATTACGCAGTTTTGAACCTACCTGCATTCACCGGCTTTATTGTTTTATTTGTAAATGGCTTTAAATTTCGGATGTGGAACGAAGAAATCGATGTTGGGTATTTTATAATAATTTTGAACAAAAATATATTTTAAATAAAATAGAACAAATTCAGAATACATAGAGTTAGTTAATATCTTATTGTAAATTGTTAGTGTTTACCGATTGATGTTTTCGCTTAAAAAGTGTTAAATCGTTCGCTCGCTGGATTGGTGAAATATTTGTTCAGATGGTGATCAATGACGATGATAATGTCGAGGCTGATGTTGTTGTTGAAGTTGAGGATGATGATGTGAATATAAAAATCCAGCGGGAATACACGCTATTTTTAAATCGAACTTTAACTTTTATACTTCAATTTTGAATTTTTATAAAACACTTTAACTGAACTAACTGAGCTTTGACTGAATTTAATTTACTGTACTGAATTTTTTTGATTTGTCCGAATCTTGATTGAATTTAACTGAACTGTGGATGAACTAGAAGTACTTCAGAGATTTTTATTGTCGACTGGCGCTCCTGATGAGGAGGCACCCATTTATAGATTTGTTGATCCATTGTTCTTCGCTTAATCTTCTTATGGTGGATGCATGCTCATCGATTTCTTTGTAATCATTTTCTTCTTAATCCATAGTCTATCTCTTGACCGGACGCTTGATATTCGATTCATTTACACCGGTCCATTGTTCATGAATCTTTTATCAATTTTAACTTATATTCTTCGATAACAAATAGGTCTCAACAGAAGTTTCTTTTAGTTAATCGCTCGCATATTATGTTTCGAATTATTCATTTGTTTAAAATAGATTTCGCTGTGAATTAGTTCGGTGAAGCTTTTGAAGGTGGGTTACCATTCGCGATTAGGAATTAAGTCTCTAGGTGGTCAAAGGAATGGTAATCAAAATATGTTAATATGAGCTGTGTGAGGGCTTATTGTAAAGAGGAAGGTTCCTCATAGCCCGCTCTGCTCATGATTTAAGTCAGAAAAACCGTTTTGTATTAGAAAAATACATGGGAACCTGAGGGTGGTTGTCTCGACTTGTTTGCCCTACTTTGGACGCTCATATTATTAAATATAAACATAATCTTGTAAAATCGTGAGCAGAGCAGGCTATGATGAACCTTCCTCTTTAGAACAAGCCCTCACACAGCTCGTAACATGCTTGTATAAAAACAAAAAATGGTTTCCCGTAAACACGGTTTTCACTTGTTTTTCTAGTAATATTCTAGTAATATGCTAGTCATATCCATGGGTACGGTACCCTCTTAAGCAAAATTAAGAAATATTTGTATTATGATTATTTATTAATTATTAATAATGGTTGGACCACCGGACGTGACAGGTGCAAAATGTAACAATTCTCAACGACGAGAATTTGCTCAGTGGCCTTCTGCACCGACGAGATCACGTCGACGAATCAGCGCGAAAAACTCTATAAGAATCGCTTTGTGAGAATCTAAACGTTTTAGGCTGTTGGACAGTAATAGGAATAGAATGTGAAATCGCGAAGGACAGGGCAGGATAGAAAATGGACAATTTTTTATATATGACGTCTACTCTAAGTAAGCAACGTTTTAAGTCTTTACTATCGAATGGTCAGTAACAGTTTTAATTTGCATATATAATAGTGTGCATAGAGTGTGCCGGTACATCCACGGTGAGCTTTCCTACCTTCAGGTCATTGATGACAACGGTTCTTGGAATATCCCATCTGTAACGCATGGAAAGTACGATTACAAAACAGTTCGGTCAATTTTACAGAGTAGAACTGATTCCAGTTGATGAAAAATTACCTGTTGAAAAGCACGACAACGGTCTCGTTTGAAGGCGTAATGAACGCCGTAGATTTCACTAGCCTGTCATCGGTGATGAAAATCCTGGTCGAACCTCTGTCAATGAATCTACTGAAGTGTTTCAGAGCGTAGAACATTGGCTGTTTGTAGAACTCGTCAGTAGTCGCGTTTACTATAATGGGCGAGTCGACGTTATTGTGGATCCAGTTAGGTCCACCGGTCTTGTCCAGTGCAAGGTTCCAATCCATCCAGCCAACCGACCAGTTGTTCAAATACTGAAAATGTTCACGGTGTACAAATATTAATTCTTTGCACTCGACGTTACTTCACATATCCGGTTCATATGATTTTTTCCAAATCATGCATATGAATTTGAGCTAACTATTCGAACAACGCTTAAATTTTTAGCAATTCGCTGAAGGCAAACAAAAGTAAGTGAAAATTGCTTGGAATGGAAACTTAAATTTCTCGCATTTTCTCGCCAAATCTACTGGCGTTGGGTTAGCACATTGTGCTTCAGTTACATTATCACCAGCATGGGGTAAAGTGGAAATAGTGTAACTCCCAATTATGTGTTCTAAAAAGTGCGCATTTAATTTTTTCTTTTTCTATTTTACCAATTTTTGGTAATTTACGTGGCTGTGTTACATTTAAAACAGTATATTTAATTTCAAAATCTTTAGTATTAATTTCTGTTCCAGACGCAAAAATTTTGGTCTCTTGATAATGATCCGCATTGGGATCGAAATGTTGAGAAATTTAAATATTTAACTTGCACATTTGTTGTATCTAAAAAGGATCGAACCTGGCGCCAATATCATAATTATAATTTATACTACTGGATAATATAGGAAAAAGCCGAAAATTTCTGGCCGCGCAAAGAAAAATTTACCCAAAGTTGGTAAATAGAAGCAGTGTATAAATAGTGTAAGTCTAAATAGTATAAATAGTGTAACATGCAAAAAGAATATAAATGCCATAAATAGTAGAAACCATTATGAACACCATAGCTAATAAAAACTTCACAGCGTTTTATCTAAATGGATATAGCAACATTATTTTTGTAAAAGCTGATATATTCAAATTTCTATTAGTTTCATTTACTATTTAACCCTTTGACTACAGCAGACTTTGTCACGCACCGGCCCACAGTGGTCTGGAGACACCGTTTTCGTGGCCAAAATTCAATTTTTCAACTTTAATATATTGAAAAAAAATTTTTCCTACAAAGTAACAACCCTTCAAAGCTCCCAAATCCAAAATACTATTTATTTTAGATAATTCTGTGATAAAATACAGCGTTCTAAAGAGAAAGTCAGAAAATTCAAAGTAAAATAAAACGTTTTCGATTTCAATCATCGAATATCAGAAAACAGATTTTAATGATGGTTTTATACGTGTTAGTAAGCGCAATTCAAATATTTAATCCAGTTTTAAGCATTGTTTAGTCCATACACGAATAGCGTAAATTAATAACATTTCAAACTTTGAAAAGAATTATACAAAAACGCTTGAGAGTGCGAAGCGTCGGACTTGTTTTATATGAAAGCTTGAACATTTACTAAAAAGAGCATGTAAATTTTAACTGCAATCTTCCGCAATCTTGAACTATAAATGGATTTTAACAAATACGGGCCCGCGTTTATTCGACGCCTGGATACGCAGTTCCACTTGAATCTTGCATAGCAGCTTGGAATTACTATGTATGTATATGTATTCTGTAGTCCAGTTTTGTTCGCTTTATTGTTTTGTTTTATAAACAATAGGAAAGCGGTTTGGAAACAGAAATATCTACAACCGCTAGCATAACAACAGAACCAATTGACAATGAAGATTTAGAAGAAGAGGACGAAAATGATTTGCCCATACTTGAACTAAAAATTGCCCATACTGAATCTAAAAATCATAATATATCTATATGTTTATTACTCACATTGGTAACATTACTTAATGCTTAGACATGGTGAAAAATGTCAGTATGTACGTCTTTTTAATGTAAGCCAAGAATAACCTACTTTCGAGAGGCATTGTCCACGATTTTTCAGTTATATGTGATAATCTGACAAAAAAAACGGTTTCAACAAAAGTTAATCAGCATTCAGTCTTTTGTAAACGTCAATATAAAAAAATTTGGAAGAAATTTTTTTTTCTTCAAATATCAAGGCCACCCCTATTTTTAGACGTCACTATATGTTTTTTATTTCATAATTATATAGCTGACGTCAAGACGAATTCAACGACCTACAATACTATGATTTTAACACTTGAAATAATACTACAATACTTTTGGCCACGAAAATGGGGTCTCCAGACCACTGTGCGGCCGTACGGTACGGCACGAATTCACTCGCGACGTCCACTGGGTACGGCGAAGTTTTTCGTTAGACATGCATTTCTGAGGAAGTATATTCAAATATTCAAAATACTGAATTCTATTACAATACATTAAACCAATATTACTTGAAGTGAACATTAATTTTAAGCTTTTTTCACAATATTTAATAATCAAATTTAACTAAAATCTACATTACCATAAGAGCAATTATAAAATTTTTAAACGGGAGAAACAGGCGAAATTTAATCTGGACACCTGTTGGCGCCTACAGTACCAGGAAGCCAACATGTGTCGGACGCCAATAGGCGCCAGCAGTAGTCAAAGGGTTAACATGCTAAATTACGTTGTGAAAGTAAAATAACGAGGAAACTTTAGAATGCAATTTTGTAACGGTAACAAAAACTTTTTGTTTAGCATAATATAATTATTTGTGTACTATAGTGCTACGTACCTCCAATATGCTCGACATATACGTTTCTGCTCGATTCCACGATCCCAAGTCAACATGTTTAGCAAACGGTCCAGTTCCTATTTCAACAAATTGATGCGTTACTCTATATCATTAAAGGTTATTATAGCATTACCACAACCGCTGTCGGATGAATCGTATATAGCAGTTATGTGTGTATATTTATAAATTAATTTCAGACGCCAAAACCTTGACACTTTCATTTTTGTTCCATTAATTGTAATACATTGCTTCCATCTTGTATGAAAGAATATGACAAATTTAATAGAGATCATGTGAACAAACTACAAAATGCAAAATACACACAGAATATTTAGTAATTTAATGCTCACATCCTTTTTGAAGATACGTTGATTTTATCTAACAGAGTAGAATGTGTTTAGTTCGAGTTAAAATCAAAAAATCATAAACGATAGAAAAAACAATATTCGTTCCCGTTTCGTTCTTTCGTATAACGTCACTATCTACGATTGATAACGACTACACTATAATTTCAGGATGTCACTCAAGTTCTTAGTAATTTCTCTACAGCGTTCCTTCGCATAGTGAGACTTCCATCTGTACGGATAGTGTGAATATTTTATCCCCACTACTAAGGGGTTCCCCCTTGGGCGATGGGTCGCGCTACTTGGTGAGGTAATACGAATGCAACGATGAAACTTTATTACTTTTAGTAATTTAGTTACGAAGCCTTTACCAACGGATTGGTATATTTTCTTATTAAAACGAGACTAAACGCTTCACTTGTTTAATAAGTGATGAAGTTTCGAACGCAAAAAGGACAGCATGACCCAGAAGGCATAGATCAGGCAGATCGCTGCCTTTCGAGAGCGATAAAAAATTAGTCAAACACGGAAAGAGTTAGTGCTCTTCGCGATTTCCGCGCGAAAATGAGCTCTGTGTTCTTCCAGCATGCATTCGATCAAGGCGGATCGTTTGAAACATATGAAATCGTTGCTAAAGGGATATTGATTCTTCAAGAATCATCTGGAAATATTGATTTTTCGAGAATCATATAGAAACATCGATTCTTGTGAATTGAGATATTCGATTCGATATAAATGCAGGATTTAAAACGCATTTGAAGTGGTTAGAAATAAAGTGGACATGTATGAGAAAGTGTATCGGAAAGTATGCCCACATTGAACCCAGAAGAAAAGAAAAATTTGTGAGTATACTGTACGTTAGTATTTAATAATGTAGGATTATCATTCTTAACTTCAAATTGATGATTTGAATGGACAGGAAGACAATGATTTGATACCGGCCTAGCGACGAATGTCCTCTTAAATTTCGTCTGTCCCGCGGCACGCACACGAGCATGTTCTGTCTCATAGACACGGGCGTGTGGAATCTAGTAGTAGACTTTTGTCTGTATATATAATTTCACACAATCAAATAAAAATCATATTTACTTGTGTAATCAACGCTGAAAGTTTTGGACCCAAGGAAGAACAGCGAATGGGAAATGCTTTGAACTGTGCTGACTCGCCGCGACGTTCCCGACTCCCACTCCCGGGAGCAAATGCGAACAGTAGGACCCCGGGAGGTGGTATATTGGGCCCAGAATAGGAGAGGGCGGTAACCCTAAGCAGTGGGGTCCCCCACGTTCTTGGGGGGAGGCTGAGTCCCACACTACCCTATTACCTTCGTCTTAGGAGGGTGTGCATAATTGCATTCCCCCACTGAACAAAAAAAAGGTCACAACACAGAACCGAGAAGTTACTGTAGAGTAATTACTTAGAGTCGGAAATTACTGTAACTGGTAACGCAGTGATCGACGTACGTACCTACGCTCGCTTCGGTCATCAGAATGAATTTGTCCGGGAATGCCTCATGTGTTTCGCACAAGACAGTAGGCCAGGTAAGGAAATCAGCATAAAAGTGGACAGCAATACCAGCGCTGTATTGGTACGCCTTTTTGTTAGCGAGAACTTTTTCGACGAACCAGGGCAGGAGAATCCTTTGGTCGTCGAGCAGCAGTATCTTGGTATTGTTGTACGCAGACGCTGCCAATGTTGGTCCTAAATTGTTGCCAATCCAATTGGAAACCATCCCAGCTGTCCATCCCATGGTGCTTAGCCTGTCGAACGGTATGATGGCGTTGGTTGGTTCATTACCAGTCGACATCGCCCATACATCGATGCCATGCTTGTTGTACTCCTCCAGGAATTTCAGTAGATACTCGGCGTAGAGCTGATAATACTCTTTCTTCAAGAAACCTGACGAATCATTGAGAAACCATTGTCATTTATACGTCTGTTCGACATCGCAGGAACATAGGAACATAGGAACATTAGACCTTTGTTTTCAGTTTCGAAGTAAATAAACACTTTAAACTAACAAATAATTAAAAAAGAATATAATTTTAAGTATTGTAACTTAATGTGAATAAGTGGAACGAAAAATGTATGGCGTGTTGCAATTTTAAGGAGGTGCATAAAAAACTAAACATTTTGGCGACGTCTGGAATGATCACCAAATGACAATGTTAGTTTAATCCTCGAAGAAATCATTTCGTCACGAACTCGCCATAAAAAACTGTCCGACGGACAACTCCCGTTCGCGCTATTATGTTATGGCACCTGTTAGGATTGCCCAACCTAGATGTGCAGTCGGCCATCCCCATTTGGACCATGTACGGCAACTGTTAAGAGTGCCTATCTTAGGCGTGCACTCGGCCATCCCCATTTGGACCATGTATGGCAACTGTTAGGAATGACTAACTTAGGCGCACACTATTCTTTTAGCTTCAGGCCCACATTCGTGTTTAGGAATGCCTAACTGAAATTCTAGTGGGGTGGTTAATACAGTCAAAGGTCTATAATCTATACGAAATACTAGACTTTTACTAAGAAGCAGAGGTATCTCAAGTCTTATGAGCGGGAGTATATACTTATACATATAAATATTGTATATGGCTTGACTTTGTTTGCGAGACGGCTGAGGGGAAACACGGAGATTGGGCCAAAGACGAGAGGTAGCAGGAGACCATAAAGCTCGGTCAAGTAACGATATCTTTTGTTGGAAACTCGAAATTCTTGTTGCGAAAAAAACATCCTCGCGTAATCAAAAACATCCTGCGTAAAAATATTCTCACCGTGTCCGTTGATCTTATCGTTGGTCTTCATCCATGGTGGAGCGGACCACGCGGCGCTAACCATTAACAACTCCGGATTCAACTTTAGTGCTTCCTTAATTAACGGTATTTTGTACTTGTAATCTTCTGGTGCAAGAGAGAAATTTGCCAGTTTCAGATCGTTATTGTGGTCGTCGTACGTGTAAGGTCTCGTTGAAAAATCGGAACCGGCGATCGGCAAGCGACCCAGCGAGTACCTGCTTCCTTCTTCGCAAAAGTATGTGCTGCAAACGATTACTCAATTAATTGTCTGATTTCAATTGAAATCCTGCGGCTATTAGGGTGAAACGAAAAAAGCACAATTGTATGATTATTATCTAATAGTGAGATAAAGATGCGTTTTTATCTTTCAGATTGAATTTGCACAAGTTGGGTTGTGTCAGATAAATTTTTAAGATGCTTTATTGGTACTAAGGTATCTTTTCTTTTGAAACCAAAATACAATCGAAATTAAATAATCATCAAAACTTGAAACGGCAATATGTCGAAAGTGAAAGTATGTGACATGCAGCGTATTTCCTGACAACCACAGAAGTACATACATATATGTAAGTATCGAAATACACCAGCTCGAAAATAGGCTGTCTACATACACGTAAATCAACTGTATTTTCGACTTTTCAGTCTTCTACCGCTGCTCACGTTTATATTTATCAATGTCGACAATGTTATTGTACCTGCTTCTTTTGTCCAATACCTTTTTTTTCTAGAATACTTCGTTTCTGAGATAATCAACCGTTCCGGACTTTCTGGGAGACCCTTATTATATAAATCATAAACAGTGTTGAGAAATATTTGGACAAATATTTATTTCAATAAAAATTGAAATAACAAGTTATCTATTATTTGGATATTCAACTAAAAGCAAAAGTAATTATTTATTATTTGAGCAAGTCTAAATAAATGATTTAAAACAATAAAGTTAATTGTTATTTATAAATTTTATTTATTAGTAATACTAAACTATTATTTATTATTCATACTCATTAAATAAATTATCTTTCCAACTGTTCTCAGCAATGATGTTAATATTAATGTATCATCTGTTGTGCATTATTTGAGAGGTTTTAAAGCTTTGTTCAGTTGAGGCGATTTATGCGCGATTTGAGTAGCACGTTTCGAATAGCATGCCAAAATCGAACAAACTTTCTAACAGTATGTTTGAATAAAAGAGTAGTTTTTAAGGCAAATATGAAGCGCGAACTATCCGCCGGATTATAAATTAATTCGGTATTAATCGATATGTTTTAAATTAAAAACAGCTTCTTTCACACAGATTTCACGATTTTGAGACTATTTATGCCGTTCTATTCTATTACTCGGCAATTTTCACAACCCAAGCTACCAATTTTGATGAAATTTTAAAAGTGTATGTTCCTTATATTGTAGATACCAGACAAATTTTCTGAGCTTTCGTTACAAACCCGAATAAAAAAGTTGTAAGCAACTTTTACTATGCTTTTTTCGTAGTTCAAACTAAACCTAATTTTTCCAAAATTTTAATTACATATCTAGTAAACTAACCGATCAAGCTTGGCAGAAAGTCTAAAGTCGTTTGGTCCATTTATTCAACAGTCATTCTGATGTAAAATGCGTGTCACCAATTATGAGATTGATTGTTCGCAACGAACGAAAATCCCATGTAATAAATGAAATTGCAACGAGCGAGGTTCTACTGTATTTCGCTTTATTTTGAACGATTGGTTGCTTATATTGCTTCGCTATGCAACTTACCACAGCAGTTTATCCTGAACAGGCTTCGACAGCTGCATGATGTTGATGCCAGCAGAGTCAGTGAACGCTCCACCAAACCCTAAGATTTGCTGATATTGTATCGAGCTGTCCACGTCCAAGATAAGCGGGGGTATTAGTGAAATTAGGGGTTCGCCAAATTGTTGTTTCGAGAACTTCAATCGTTGACCATCCTTCGTCGATGTATACCAGTAGAAGCTACCACACTCCGGCACTTTTGGATCTTGTTCCGGCGTCTCGTCGCAATAGGTTGCATTGCAAACGCACACAATCTTATTGTGGCCATATCTTTTGGGCACGCAGCCGTCTGACTGACCTATGATTCATAGCATATTCATAAACATCAACCATTCGCATTTGTGCCCTTTCTACTATGTAAATTATGATGGCTCTTATTTTCAGCATCTGAGTTTATTTTTGCGGCACTCCCCAAGATTATCTACAAGGTATCCCAAAACTACCCTAGGAGCCGAAAATGGGAGGTTCTTTGGGTCATTTGAAGCGACATTTTCCTTTACAAAAATGGTGTCTATGACTTTGTTTAGGAGTTATTAACTAAAAACACGGACCAATCAGAGCGCAGCTATACCGAATGGAGTCTGACTCTGCGGCAGGTCCCGCGAGCCTGGTGTCGCCATTGGTCGACTCAGAATCAATCCGCTGTAGCCGCGCTCGGATTGGTCCGTGTTTTTAGTTAATAACTCCTAAACAAAGTCACGAACACCATTTTTGTAAAGAAAAATGTTGCTTCAAATGACCCAAGGAAACTCCCATTTTCGGCTCCTAGGGTAGTTTTGGGACACCCTGTATATATATAAAAATGGATGTTTGTGTATATATATATACAGGGTGGTCCACCTAAGTAAGGCCACCTAGATATCTCCTCTAATTGTGGGGGTACAAAAAATACTTTGTATGGTATTTGAATGGTTTGAAAATACCATTCAACTGCAAAAAATGTTTTTTTTCTACGGTAATTTTTTTTCGGAGTTTACAAGGTTATCGATGTTTTTTGCGTACAATTGTATTTGAAAGGTCATTTCAGGGTCATGTAATGTACATAACAGAACGTATTTTTACATCAGCTACACGATGCAATAAAAAAAATTATACAATTATACGCAGAAAATCTCGACAACCTTGTAAACTCCGAAAAAAATTACGTTAGAGAAAAACATTTTTGCAATAGAATGGTATTTTCAAACCATTCAAGTAGCATACAAAATATTTTTTATTTTTTCGGGGGCTGCTAGTTCCATATAAATATCTGCAAAGTTTGAGCTGGGTCGGATGACGGAGAAAATGTGTTTCGAAAAATAATTAAATGCTCATAAAATCGTTTTTCTCGAATATTTTCAACATTACTGACTGTATCCAAAAACATGTCAAAGTTACACTGTTTGAAGAACCACATGTAACGGTGTAAGGGAAAAAATGTTCAAATGTCATTTTTTAATGTGATTTCGAGGTCATCGAAGTTTTTTTTAATGGAATGATATATCTTCGTTAACGTAATGTTGTAGCTGACAAAATAACGAATACATCCATGTAACACAATATGACCTACAAATGACCTCCAACCCAGAAAAATGGAATAAATAAAATTCAACGTGTAAGATTCGTTTGCTTTGTTTCTGTTACGCAAAATGTTCAAAAATATTCCCTTGAGCTGCTATCCATTCAAATGAATCGCAATACACGATATAATAACAGATTTGGTGTTGACAGGAAGACATTTATGATATACCTTCACCTCTGCGTTCGTACAGAATCGTGTTTATCAACTGCTAATTACTCTGAAGACCTTGCTATCAGATTTCCACTGTTCCTAAGATTTCTTATCTATCAGTTTATCGATGAACGTTTCACAATGCATTACTTGAAGGACGACAGGATTTCATTTCTGGAGAAAGTCGACAGTGTTTAAGAGAAGCAGTGCGGTTGTACAAGGACCGATTTCCTAATCGTAATTGTCCATCAGTTTCCATTTATTTCAGTTTGATAAATAAATTCCGTGAAACTGGTAGTGTTGAAAATAAGAAATGTACGAAGTCGAGGACTGTAAGGAATGAAGCAAACACAATTAATGTTGTGACAGCAGTGGATACAAATCCTCATGCTAGTACGAGGAAAATAGCACGTGCGTCGATTCACTCAGAAATGAATTACACAGCAGTACGTTCTGTAACTTCACGGCTAAATGAATGTATAGAAGCTCAAGGGAATATTTTTGAACATGTGCGTAACAGAAATGAAGCAAACAAATCTTACACGTTGAATTTTATTTATTCCATTTTTCTGGGTTGAAGGTCATTTGTAGGTCATGTATTGTGTTACATGGATGAAATCGTTATTTTGTCAGCTACAGCATTACGTTAACGAAGATATATCATTCCATTAAAAAAAACATCGATGACCTTGAAATCTCATAAAAAATGACCTTGAACATTTTTTCCCTTACAACGTTACATGTGGCCCTTCAAACAGTGTAACTTTGTCTTCTGAAGTTTTTTTGTACAACGAAAAGTAATGGAGATATTTGGGTGTTCTCTTTCTGCGGACTCACCCTGTATACAGGGTGGGGCACTATAAACAGTTCACCTGAATAACGCGACTGCTATTGGTGTTAGGAAGAAATGCACCACATGAAACTTGCATGGTTTCGAGGTGGCATTAATCTGATGTTAGTAGCTGTTTTGTAGGTGGACGCGTAAAGGACATATGAAGGTCAACTTCATTTTTTTACATCAATCGATGCAGCTGGATATTCGTTATAAAAAAGTACTAACCTATGTATGTCGAAAAGTTAGTAGTTCAGGAGATATTTCAATTTAAATAACTCAAAAATACCATTACAGTCATACTAACACGTTACACTAGTAAGTAAACGCTAACGACTTAGTATGACTGCAATGGTATTTCAGAGTTATTTAAATTGAAATATCTCCTGAACTACTAACTTTTCGACATACATAGGTTAGTACTTTTTTATAACGACTATCCAGCTACATCGATTGATGTATTTTAATGTTTTTTAAAATACCTCATTCCATTTAAAAAATGAAGTTGACCTTCATATGTCTTTTACTCATCCACTTACAAAAAAGCTACTAACATCACATTAATGCCCCTTCGAAACCATGCAAGTTCCATCTGATGCATTTCTTCCTAACACCAATAGCAGTCGCGTTATTCAGGTGATCTGTTTATAGTGCCCCACCCTGTATGTATATACTGTATAACTGCTACTATTATGATAACTTTTCGCCACTTTTTCTTCCAATGAACATACTTTTCAGAAAATTGTAAACGAGCTTCTTTATGTTGCTTAGTTAGCTGTGGTTTATGCATTAATCTTTCATAATACGTTGTAAATATTACGTATCTTAATATTTACTCCAGCTTCTGCTGCAATTTCTCTTGCAGTGACAGCAGAATTTGATGCAGTTCTTAAAATTGCACTTGTAATAATAAATTATTAATAATAATATTTAATAAATTGCACGATTAAAGTTGTCACTCTTGAATCACCCGGGCTCTTTTTTCATATTCGTCTATATTTTTTAAGAAATTGTAAATAGTTTCGCGACCACGATTCAACAGTTTCGCAACAGTCAATCTTTTACCGCGTCCCATTGTTGAACATATAACAATATTTCAATTCTAGAACACGCACAATATTAAATACTTGTCGACCTGAACACTTTGACGTCTTAACGCTAACTGGAAACATACAAATTTGACTTTGTGTTATCATTTTGATGCAGCAGTCACCACTACTATTTTCGTTTTCGCTTTATCCGTAAACTTACACGCAGGAAACAAGCATTTACCCTGTACAGATACAACCTATCTAACTGACCAATGATAATACGATAACTGTAGTTATTCAACTATATTTGCAAAAATTAACAAAATTGGGTAGTGTGCTATCTTTTTGTCGCGGAGTGTACTAGGGGCTCTTTGTTAAGTTTCGAGATATTTGCAAAAAACTATTCCTACTGTTTGATTGAATATTGCGTATTCGTGCACGCTCTGTGTCAACATTTGCGCAAGCTTAGTCTGTATCTCTGTGTATTGTTCTCGTAAAACCGTCATGAGGATCAGAGAAAAATTATACAGCGGGTGAACCTTTTAGAACTTATAACAAAATAGAGGTTTTTAAACTACACCTACTCACAAGGGAACCTATTCAGTTCATACAAGCCGATTCTGATGAAACACGAGTTTCTTTTATCGGCAACCATCCACTATGAAGGGGTGAAAACAGTCCTCAATGTTGGGGGTCGAAACCATATTTTTTTAGATATCTCGGGAACCAATGGTCGAAAAAATTCGATTTTTTTAAATATTTCTTAATGAAAAATGTAGTCGTGCAAGAAAATTTTAACGAAAGACTTTTGTTTAAACAATATATTTAAAATAAATGCTTATATTTCTGTAAAACAAGCCAGAATTTCTTCCCCCGCACACCAGGTGCAAGACTATCTTTCATTATACATATAAATCAATTATACATATGTTCTCGGCGCACAGTTTCGATCAAAAATAAAGCAAAAACAAAGCAAATTAGCAATATTTAAATGTAACTCAACGTTTCGATCTTTAAAAATATTCTTTAAAAATATTATTTACAGTTTTATTAATTTTGTGAATTACCCATTACATTTTGTTTATATATATTTTCAGACGCAATTGCTCTTGAAAATGATCCACACCTGGGTCGAAACGTTGAGTTACATTTAAATATTGCTAATTTGCTTTGTTTTTACTTTATTTTTGATCGAAACTATGCGCCGAGAAAATATAATTGATCGATATTAAAATTTACGATCGAGAAACACGTAACTATTATCTTTCATTATGCATAAATATTGTTAAATGGCAAAAACGAAGAAAATCCTAATTCATTCATCATGTTGCTCAGATTGCTGCATTTTAAAAGGTTGATCATTATCGCGTAAGAAAACATCTTCATAAATATAAACATAGAGTAAGTTGTATGTGAAAACGAAATGGAAGAAACACGGATAAAAATGAACAATATTTTTCATATTAAGTAAGTAATGACCACATTGAATAATTTATATTATATTGTATCTGAATTACATTTTATTTCAATTACATTGTATTTGGATTATACTCATGATTCGCGCAATTAGCAATTTAATTAAGCGAAAAATTCAAATTATTCATTGCAATTAAATGTAATTCAAATACTGTATATATGAAATACAAAGTAATTAAATTACAATGTATATATTTAAATTAGCAGTATTATCCCATAGTAACATCGTTTCTAAAGATGGCGCTGACATTTTTTTATTTAACTATTCTAGAAGAAAAATTAGATGTAGTCGGTTAACATTGTTGTCAAATGATGTTAATATCGAATAATACTGTCGAGGGCTAAAGTGAAGGCAAATTTTGTATAAATATATGAACTAAGTAAATTTATTATGAATTATATGATATAAAATTTAAAGGGTAATTTTATATAAATTAAATGAATTTATTGTAATTTAAAATGTGAAGGAAAATTTTTAATTAGATTATTTTGTCGGTCAAAATTCTTGTCATTGAAATATTATCGGTGGAAACTGTGTCGGTGATTTCTATGGGATCCATATCAACTTCCCTCGTTCTACTTTACTGTTTGAAATGAATAAAAATTCGCCGTACATACCTTCGGCCAGGAAAAAAAAGCCAAGGAACAGCACAGTCTTCCACATAACTTGTCGTGTCGTTCTTAAGCAGCACCTGTAATCACGATTGTGCGAGTTTTGGTGTCAGTCAGGTGTGCACGCACTCAATTTATATCCATTTATGTCACGAGGGTGGCTAGCAAGCTCCGCCCGAAACGCATTCGTCATCCTCGTTGATAATTATTACCAACTTCTTATCGATGAAGTTAGCTATTTTGGCTGAATTTTAGAAAACCCCCCTTCCTTTCGACATGCGACATACGTCATTCTATTTGTTTTGACATGCTGAACACAAAATTTATGTGTCAATTTTGGCTGAAATGCATAGTTTTCGAGATATTCGTGAAAAACTGCAGTTATTAAACATTCAATTTTGTGTATATGTGTATATCCGTGCTGTGCGTGTGCGTCACCACGATATGACAGCTGGTCAACTGTTTCTACAGATATGTCACTACCATCGTCGAACGATATGTATACCGTGTGAAGTTTTTAAAACATATGATGATGAAGAGTGAGTACACATCTGAGAAGAAGGTTCGGTTATTATGTATTGCGGAAGGGTCGCTGTACTCCGATTTTGATGAAAGTTAAACATGTTATAGATTTCGACATTTTGAACAACTTTTTCCTTTTCCAATGTAGGGGGGTCGCTTTCAGTTTTCGAGATATTCGCAAAGAACTATTGCTAATACTGTATTGAATTCAGCTTTTAATTATTATATAATATTTAATTTATATATAATATAATATTAATAATATAATATACACAGCACGAAACTACTATAAGCAAGGGCACATGGTTTGAAAATTCACATGTACCGTTATCAAAAATGTACAGTATAACGTACAGTTCTTGCCATGCAGAAAGCTATGATGAATGCCAAAGGGAGGCTTAAGAATTCACAGATGAAGAACAAATAATTAGCTATGCAACTATTGGCGGGCCCGGAAAAATCGTCCAAATTGACGAAAGCAAATTTGGTAAGAGGATATACAGGGTGTCCCAAAATAAGCGTAATTCCCGGAAATGGGATGTTCCTTGGGTCATTTGAAGCGACATTTTCCTTTACAAAAATGGCGCCCGCGGCTTTCTTTAGGAGTTATTAACGAAAAACACGGATCAATCAGAGCGCGGGTATAGCGAACGGAGTCCGACTCGGCGACAGGTCCCGCTTAAGGGGGTACCAGACTCATGGATATGACTAGCATATTACTAGAAAAATTATGTATATTATGATTCCTAGAATTCTCATTTACATAATGTCTCTCGCGTTTAAAAAGAAATAATTGATTAAGAAGGGACTTAATCTCCTGATAAGAATTACTAAATAGTGTCATAAGAAACACGACACTATATATTGTACTATTATAATAGCGTAATTTCATTTGTTTTTCAATATTTAACTATGTTCCACCCCTCCGACCATCTTGAAACTTGTGTATATATTAAATAGATAACAGAACATTGTTGTTGAATTTTTTGAAAGTGGTCACTCGAAGGGTTGTTTGCAATTTCCACCCCTAAAAAAATTAATAATTTTTTTCTACCCTTAATAATATGATCACAATTGTGACAAAAATATACGATATGAAGGACGTAAGTACGAGTATTTTCGTATTTTTTTTATCTGAATAAAAAAGCACTTTCGTTTTTTCCCGAATTTTCCATTTTTCCGGACAACTTCTCCAATTTTTCTTTCCCTAAAATCCTTTATTTGGACTGTTACGATCACTTTACAAAAAAAATGAGCGAAATCAATCCAGCCGTTCTCAAGTGATACGCAATACGCTTACCAACGAACAGCATTTAATTTTTATTTATATAAAAGAAATAACATACAATAAATCATTAAAAATTATGTATATGGATAGATAAGTTAAGACAGGTTAGGATATACAGATAAACTGAAGGTTGTGAAATATTTATGGACGTTTGTGGAGATGCATAGAATCAGTAGTGTAGCAATAAAATATATACAGGGTGAGTTCGCAGAAACAGAACACTCGAATAATGCGGCTGCTATTGCTATTAGGAAGAGACGCATCAGATGGAACTTGCATGGTTTCGAGGGGGCATTAATCTGATGTTAGTAGCTTTTTTGTACGTGGACGCGTAAAGGACATATGAAGGGCAACTTCATATTTTAAGTGAAACTTCTTTGCTGAGGGTAACAATTTTTTGATGTAGCGGAAGTCGATGCGACGGAAGTCGAATGTCGAGTGGCGCGAAAATTTAAACTGAGAATGAACGGAGAAAAATAATTTCTTACCCCGATGGGATTCGAACCCCGGTCTATCAATTGGTAATTCAACTCCTTAACCGCTTGGACAACCAATGATCTCAGAATAACAGCGAAGATTTTGGTAGTAATAACAAACGAAATGGTTAGAAATACATGGTTATGTTACGCCTATAGACCCATAGAGATAGACTGCACCGTCTTACGGAAAAAAAGAAAGCATTAGCCGGGATCTATAGCGCTGTCTCTCTCTCTTTGTAATCCGCGCCGCCATTGAGAACTTTAGCGCTTTGTACAGGCCGCGTAGTCTAATGGTACGACAGCACGTGCAGCCACGTTCTTATTTTTATTTGATTGAAGTGATTATTTTATTATTATACTAATGGTGTTTTTTATATATTAGATATATATTTAAAAAACAAGAGGTATGTATATAAATTACAAAATTACATGTAAAATACAAAAAATTAAAAATACATGGTTATGTTACGACACCACGTGCAACTGCTTTAAAATTAAATAAATATTTTATTTTACAGAGATATATAGCTTATTAGCTATTGCTAAAAGCTTAAAAAACCTACCGTGTGTGGAACAGAACAAAAAAAATCATGTGCCTGGAAACCACGCGCGGCAGAAGTAAAACTTATTGCTTATTAAGTATAGATACAGATAAATTGTTATAGCTAATAAGCAATAAGTTTCACTTCTGCCGCGCGTGGTTTCCACGCACATGATTTTTTTTAATGGAATGACGTATTTTTTAATACATCAATCGTTGCAGCTGGACATTCGTTATAAACAAGTACTAACCTATGTATGTCGAAAAGTTAGTAGTTCAGGAGATATTTCAATTGCTGTTCAAACGCTGTTCACCAGAACGTTCGAAAATCTTGATACCCCGTTTGAGGATGCCAATCTATTGTCAAACCGTGATCGATGATCTAATTAATTGTTTTTTTCGTAGAAAAGTTCTCCCGAATTTTACTAAATCATTAGGCGGTCGACCTTGAAAATTAAATAAACATGATCGTCGAAATTTAGTGCGATTGATAAGAACTGGGTGAGCTGATACTGCCGTACAAGCTCAGATAATCCTTCAAAAATTCTGTTGGAATAAATGCGAGTGCTCATACTCTCATATTGCTCGTAGAGCTTTAAGGATGTTCTGGAGCTATATAAAAACGCAACAAAATTTTTGAAAATTTGACAAGATATAATTCTTACTAAATTAATGCAATTACCAAAGTTTGAGTTAGATTCACTACACCGTTTAATATTTATAGCAACATAAAGTTTGCACATTTTAACACGTCTTCTTATGGAGAATTCATAAAATTTCACTTCAAACCCTATTTTAACCTTACATATGACTGCAATGGTATTTCAGAGTTATTTAAATTGAAATATCTCCTGAACTACTAACTTTTTGACATACATAGGTTAGTACTTTTTTAAAACAAATGTCCAGCTGCATCAAGTTGACCTTCATATGTCCTTTACGCGTTCACCTACAAAAAAGCAACTAACATCAGACTAATGCCCCCTCGAAACCATGCAAGTTCCAGCTGATGCATCTCTTCCTAACACCAATAGCAGCCGCGTTATTCAGGTGTTCTGTTTCTGCGGACCCACCCTGTATACTTTAACTACTGTAGGAAGTGTGGGATTTGAATGTTACTTGTTGTATGAATGTGAGGATCGTGTATGTGTGCGTGAGTGCTGCGATACTGCGATTACGACGCATCTTGTTAGATCAATATTTGTTCTCGAAAAATAAACATTTAAGAAAGTATAATATAAAAGGACGTGTTCACGTAGCGATTCGACTTTTTCTCGAGATACGAAACACGTCACTTTTGATTTAAATACGATACGATTACGTTAATGTTTATTCATGTATCAGTTGTTTACTTTCTTATCGGATTAAAACAGTTATTCAATATCTTTCCTCTTACAATTGGGGGCTCGTCGGGGATACCCTAGTAGCATTTATGGTTGGCGTTTTGTTGGCCCTTCGTTGGCGATATGCGTTGGGCAACCGTTGGAAATGTCGCTCTTTTTTGCAATTGGGCCAACAATCAGGACCAACGTTGGGCCAACGATCACACCCAACCTAGAACCAACGTTACTACAAGAGAAACCCATAGAGCCCACATTCTGATTTTCTCTTTTTATGGTGTATCATACACACATACATACATTACAGATATGATTAAATAAACAAAAATTAATATCCTAACAATCATTAACAACTATTGACAAGAATGTAATACCTTCCGATCTCGCTTATAAAAAAGATTCAGATTATGAAGATGAGTAATGTAACTGCACCTGTGACTTTACCATAATGTAATTGTAATTGAATAATTTAAAGGAAAAGTTACTTTTCTTTATATCTATAATTTCTTTTATATATAATATATACTTATATATTAATAATGATACTTAAACATAGTAAATACTATGTACTCGTTAGCTTTGATTAAGTATGACTACACATCTGTTTATAAAAGCGTATTATGATTAAAGAATGTTTAGACCAGAGCGAATAGTCCTACTTTTAGTCAGTTGCGGCAGGCATAGCAGACAAAGAGTGTATGTGTGTCGAGGAGGTGAATGTTAGAGAAGCTTAAAACGAAGTTTCAATTTCGAAAGAACAGAACTGAGAATTCATCTACTAAAAACCAGCAATCAGACAAAATTTTGTTTATAAATATCGTTTTACAATTGGTTATATAAATTGAAATTAAAATTGTGTGTTTTTTTTCTTGGTTTCGTTACAGACACAATGTTTTATTTATCTCTTGAAGAGGATCTAAATTCAGATCGAAAGGTTGAGAAAAAATGTTGTGATATTTTGCAAATAGTGTTTCAGTATATAATTGATCGAACCAACGCGCCGACAACATTTAATTTTTGCTTATCGTTTTACAATGTTTAAATAAATTACTGTATTTATAATAGTATCATATTGAGATTGCTTTCAGTATAAATGAAAAAACCCACTTTGTTTCATGTCTCTATCATTAACAGAACAAAAGTTATTGAATGTTGTCCAAAAAACAGACATTTCGTAACACTGTGCGCCGCCGGATCGAACTTTTAGAAAAGAAAAAGGAGTTGGCCATCTGGGAAGCGGAGCTGACCAGACGAGAGCTGGAAATGTCGAGTGTAGGAAGTGTGGGATTTATATGTTACTTGTTGTATGTGTAGCGAAGTGACTTCCAGTGTGAATGCACCATAAAGGGGAGTCAAAGGAACAGGGAGAGGTGGAAGGTTCGAGAGCGGGGAGTGTGTGTGTAAGAGCCATGTCGCGTAGAGTAGAATGTAGAAGTTAAGCATATACAGTAATGTCGCGATAGTTGCCGCAAGAGCTGTACACGATAGTTGCCGCAGTGCCTACCCATTCCACCAGCTGTCAATGCTGCGCTGGGCCGCAGGGCGGCGATATTTGATGTCGGCTCGAGTGTATCGGTGTGAACACCACTACATTGACACCATGAATCGAATTTTCAAACTGCTTAATTTCCATTATTTTTTTATGAGATTTTACTGGCTCATTCCTAGCAAAATTCTGATTAAAACAAGACCAAACACGGTATAATTTGGCCCATCAGTATAGTCTTGAAAGTTGTCGGACGGCTGTACGCGAAAGTTGCCATAGTGCCTATTAGTGAATTTCCTACTCAATATTCATTATTTTTTAATGAGATTTTACTGGCTTCTTCCTGGCAAAATTCATTAGTAGGCACTACGGCAACTTTCGCGTACAGCCCTCCGACAACTTTCAAGACATTACTGATGGGCCAAAATATACCGTGTTTGGTCTTGTTTTAATCAGAATTTTGCTAGAAATAAGCCAGTAAAATCTCATTAAAAAATAATGGAGAATAAGTCATTTTTAATTGGCATTATATTGTGCGAACACGCGGGCCTTTGATCTGTGCCGGCGACGGCGACGCGCTCGGCCACGCGATCATTCTGTCCTTCTCTACGTTCAGCTTTCGATTGATGTCTCGGCGCGGTAGATTGTAGAGACCAGTCATAAATCAAAAGATGAGCAGTTGTCTTGGAAGTTGTCGCTCCAGAGAACAGCTCCTGCGGCAACTATCGCGACATTACTGTGTATATATATATATATATACACAACATTTCTAGTAACTGTTTATTAAATATTTAATAAACAGTTACTAGAAATGTTGTATACCAACGATAAGATTCTCTCTAGCATTAGTAATCACTCATGTAATCTAAACGTTTCAGTTGGTCTCTCTATCTTCAGTTCGACATTCCATCTACCATTACTCATCTTTGAACCTTATCCCCATGATTCATCCCTTACTGACCATTAGACCTAAAACAACCCCCACTTTACAGAACCCAAAACCTATATTTCCCGCTGATGTCTTCCTCTCGGAGCATTCTTTTCTCAGTCTTCATTCGCTTCCGATCAGTCTCTTACCGAGTCTTGCCTAGACTACTAAGATCTTTTGTATATCGTCCGTAGTTTGTATTTCGTTTAGAAATTGTACTTAATAAATATACTTATATTGAGTATCCGGAATACAACAGAAACATTAATGGTGGATTCTCATTGGTGTCTCAACCACGTGCTGTACCCACCGTATATCACGATCCCACAACAGTATGAATATGAGGATCGTATATCTGTGCGTGAGTGCAGCGATACTGCGATTGCGACGCATCTTGTTAAATCAATATTTGTTCTAGAAAATTTATAAACATTTGAGAAAATAGGATATAAAGGGACGTGTTCACGTAACGAATCGACTTTTTCTCGAGATACGAAACACGTCACGTTTGATTTAAATACGATACGATTACGTTAATGTTTATTCATGTATCAGTTGTGTACATTCTTATCGGATTAAAACAGTTATTCAATATCTTTTCTCTTACACTACTTTATCTCGAAAAACCTGAAACACTAGAATTCGCCGAGTTCAACTGAACTGAACGTTTTTATTTCTAATTATTTCACTTGGTTCGTACATACTGAAAGATACATAGTACATGCATAAATGTTTAGGTAAATACTTTTGTACTAGATTATTTTGTATTTAACGTATATTAGCGAGCATGCACGGAAACAGTTTGAACGAATCGATAGGTTATGTTTATATACATATGTAATGTTACACTTGATACATTTCCGTGGTAAGTACAACATCTGTTGCGCACGATAATGATGCAAACGCTTAAAGCATTGCATTCCAAATTATTTTTCAATTTTGTTGCTAACAATCCCCTACTATTTTAAGTGTTTCATTTGAAATTTTCTTCACAGGACACACTAGTAGCATTTTTTTTTTCCTTATTTAACGTCGCTCTGAACTCTTAGCTAAGGTTATTTCGCGACGGGACCTACAGTTTATAAAGTGGGCTCCGAACCACCTAGGGAGGCAGTGCAGCCGGCAGCGGGACTCGAACCCGGGACCGCCGATTAGCAGTCGCGCGCTCTACCCACCGAGCCACTGCCTCCCCTAGCATTTATTATGGTTAGTGGTTAGTGGTTTTTCTACAAATCCCCAACGTAGGGCCAACAACGAAAAATTATGTCAATTTGCCGACGCATACCCAACGTTGGGCCTACAGATATTATAATTGGTTAAGTAACGTGAAATTTACAACGATTATACTCCATCGGCCCAACGAAAATCTGAAAATATTTAAATATATCGTCTAACAGACGGCAGTAGTGTTGCTGCAACCAAAAATAAATTATATTCCAAATTTTTTTTTTCGTATGTCTAAATATACTTGAAATTTGTAATTTTTGCGCGATAATTGATCCATTATAAAGTTTTATTGTGAGAGCAGCCTTGGAATTTTTTCATTTCTTTAATTTTTCATTTCCCAAGGGAAAGACAAGGGGGTATTCATGTAGTATAAGAAGACCCCTTTGGATTTTTTCAAAATGGGTCTTCCTTTTTATTTAGATATTTTAATTTTAATTTGTTGAAGTATTTAGTAACCCTAATCATAGCATCTGCAAACAATAATTTGTAGGTTCAGCGATAGGTCATGTACTAATTACGCAAGCGGGTCCGGGTTTAAGTCCGACGTGGGTATTATTTTAGTTTTCTCCTTTTTCCAATAATTTTACCGTGAAAATACATTTTTAATATGTATATTATTCATGATATATCATAAAAAGAGAAAATCAGAATGTGGGCTCTATGGGTTCGTCTTGTAGTAACGTTGGTTCTAGGTTGATCCTGATCGTTGGCCCAACTGCAAAAACGAGCGACATTTCCAACAAAACGCCAACCATAAATGCTAAATATCATACCATGTATAATACCATAAATGTCCTATAGAGCAGAACCTTGACTCTGCTATTTATTTTAAACCATTTTATTTACTAATTATATTAAATATAGCTCTCTCTCTCAAAATTGGTTATAATATTTAATAATAATCATTTCTATTTATTTTTAACCATACAATAATTAAATTACATATAATGCAATTACTACAATTAAACTAGACGGTTATTGCTGCTCGCTTGCTTCGCGAGCTTCGCGAGTAGGGTTGTTGTAGCTCGCTCGCATTGCAGGCTCGCGAGAGGGGTAGTGGTACGGATGTTATTTGGTATATGACTCTCCAAGAGTTACACAAAGAACTTCCCGATTCGCGTTAGTTGCAGTATATTATTATCATTATTTAGTGTATGTTTTATGAAGATTATAAGTTCTCAGGGATTTTCAATAGTTTTCGACTTATCAAAATGTTTGATATATGGCATGAAACCAACATCGTATGCTCGTTGCTCGCTTGGTTACTTTACTCACTTACTTTCACTCCCACTCTGGGCAATTGAAAATCTGACCGCAATATAGACGGAATTTTAGTATTTTCTTGAAAAGTAATAAATTTTATTATTCCGCACGCTCCATTAACCAGCCCATCTTCAACATCAATGTTATTAATTATCATATATTTTATATTAATTTTCAATTTAATCTCAGTTAATAATCCGTTTTGAACCAATTGGTTTTTCAAAGATTGTAATATAAATTTTTTTGTACTTTCATCGATATTCTTTGAAAATGTATTCTCGACAGTAGAGATGATTAACTCACTCTTGCATTGGGATAATTTATGATTATCGTAAGCGGTAACATTAGCATTAGTTGCATAATTTAAAAAAAATAAAAATATATATATATATAATTATTACGTTTATTTCTTCGGTGGAAAGTTTCCGTCCTCTCGTGTAAATTGCATTGTTGAATCAACTCCTTTCGAAAAAACTAAAAAACTATTTGACCAATATGGACCAAAATCTAATCAGCTCTAAGTTACAGCGGGACACATTGATTGCATCATTCATTATAAAACGTTAACGAAAAAGTTTGATACCATACAAACGAACATACGCACGCACACACACATACAAACATTTTGATAAAAACAGTCTAAAATGACTCCAATGACCATGAAACGTGAAGATCTGCTAAAAATTCGATTTTCGAGGTAAATTACAGTAACTTCCCTATGAATCGTGAAGTTAATAAATAAAGGAAGAACCAGACACATATAAAAATAAAAACCCGTTTTATTTATACTTTTCTCTCCCTGATGTGAAGTTACACTCGACAAAGAAGTGTGCAAATGGTTATAAATTGCTGTGTCATTATTGAAAATATTATTTACATTGTTAAATATGTTCGAATCTAAGTAATTACTAATCATTTAAGTATTGGATGAGGTATTATATCAACTTCATATCCATAAAATGAAAAAAATCATATAGAACGAAATTATTCCAGGTCAATAGAAATGTTTAATTTTCGAGTTAAAATAGGCCCAAGTACAAATAATTGTAAGATTTGCGTCGATGAAGCAACAGCTTACTGTCTACAGATTGTTTTGTTATATCTCTGATAAACAGATAAACAAATACGACTCAAAATGATAATTTACGCAGTAAGGAATATTTAGAGTGCAATCTAGGATCAGGTGTCAAATTTTAGATACGAAGAATTCAAACTGATGGAAAGTCTTGTTGGCTGATTAGAAAGTTCACTGTATGACAGCTGAAGTAAAGCCAGGGCTTAAAGGAAAGTGTTAAAATTTTCAATTAGCCCTGATGTAACAGTTAATTTTTTGATTTTTAACTTTTCTGTTCTAAGAAAACAGTTATAAATCCACTGAAACTTTCACTCCATATATGTATGCATAAATAGAAAATTTTTACTTTCTCGTAAATGGGAAAAGTTTCAGCTGGACAGTAACAGTTATTCTGCTTGGAAAAAGTGAAAGTACTTTCAAACAAATTTACCGTTTAGTATTACATAGATTTGAGGTTGAAACCCTTTCGAAATTTTTTCTTTTTTGAGAATGGTGATTCCATTCAGAGAATTGCATAGAATTTAATTCCATGCAAGTTTTTAGCAATGCCTCGATATAATTGGCGATTATTCGAGTACTAGAGATTAAACGACGCAATACTCGTAAACCTAGACAGGTTTTAACGATGTTTCGACGCAATTGACATCTGAGTGCAAGAGGCTGCACGCAGTGTTGAGCAATAAATAAATTCATTTCAATAAATAATTATTTAAATCGTTATTTAAATAACAAGTTATTTGTTATTTGGATATTCAAATAAAACGCAGAAATAATTATTTTTTATTTGAGCAAGTCTAAATGAATTTATTTAAAATAATAAAGTTAATTGTTATTTACAAATACAATTTTCAATTATTATTTGTATGAACAAATAATAAATTAAATTGTATTTTCATTCATTAATCCGCCCTCCGGACGAGCCCAAACACTAGCACATTGATTTCCACCTCAATCCAAATAATAAATAAACTTTTATTTGCAAATAAGAAATAATAAATAGATAATATATAGAATTATTTAAATAACGTTAATTTAAATAACAAGTTTAGTTATTATTTGCAAATAAAATCTCACGTTTATTTATTATTTAAAATAAAATTTGCCTAACACTGTGCACGCTAAGATACAGCTAGCATGCCAGTACATTTATGGTATGTAACACCCGAAACTGTAGTGCTAGCCTACTTTGACCCCGAAATTTTGCATCATGCAAAAATACAAATGGTTGTAACTTTAATCCTTCGCAGTCGGAGCAACTTTAAATTGAAAATCATACATTCCTTCCGACCTAAGATATTTCCATTCCTTATAATTTAAAAAATTGTATGGATATGAAATAGGTATAATAGCTCATTCAATATCTAAGTATTTAGTAATTGAATTTTACCGACATATTTCATAATGTAAACAATATTTTGAACAAGGCTACATCAATTTTGAATGACACCTTAGTCACCATTCGAGGGGTAAGGGTGAAATACCATTAATGGCGATGATTTAAAAAAAAATTTAAATTTTTTAAAAGATTATCGATTTCCCTAGATTTTATAAATTAGGAACCGTCAGAATGGCAAAGTGATTCCAATTGTAACGGAGATATAAATATGTACAATGCATAATTTACATGTAGTTACTGATTCAGCAAGACGATGAGTCAAACTTGTGCAACCATTTAACGACGTGCTTTCACGAAATTTAAATGAAAAACAATTTATAATGCAAATTATATAAAAAAGTATTTAACTGCAATACCTGTATTTTCTTCGCCATTGTATGGTGTAATGTTGACCACTCCCGTTAAAAATATTACGCTCTGATTAAATGTAACATATTTATGTCGAACGTCAATTTCTCTGTTCTTTAAACTCATATAAGAACACAACTAAAAGAATTGGTACTTTCAATAAAATATCTCAAATATAATATATGTTTACAAAGTTATGAACACTGATTGTTATTGAAAATTGATGATTTTTATTGAAAAGAGTTATTGAAAAATGAATTGTTATATTGAAAAAATTACAACGCGGTACTATTAACGTAAATATTTTTGCGCGAGAACATTGTACTCATGTATAAGAATAACACTTGTTAATAATAAGTAGTAACACATTATAACACATATTCCCATTCATATAACATTTTATATTTAACACAACTTTAACATCAATGTGTCTCTTATTTAACTAACTTCAGCTTTTGTAAGAATTGTTTTCTTACCCGATGTTACAATATCAGTGTACGATTGTACACTGTAACCCTTCACGACAGCCGGCTACTCACTCGATGGATTGTTCGACGTACTGTGACATAGTTATAATGATTTTTTTGCTCGGCTGGGAGTAGTCCCGTTGTTCTCAGCAGCGGTAATTAGGTTCTTACAGTGACTCTCAAAACTGTTGGAATGATTAGAATTATTGGTTAAAAATTTTAAAAATATCACAAAAGTTTTCGCAAAATACGAACTTTATTGAAAGTTAAAGTAGTATTATTAAGCTTTGAAAAATACATAAAATAATAATTTAGGCGAAACTTCCGTTTATAGCAAAAATCACAATTCGATGAAATTTTAAAATTAGGTTCATTTTTTACGAAAATGACGATTGCCAGAAGGATTTCTCCCATTTCGAATCAAAATTTTTTATCATTTCAATGTTGCGCTCTAGTTTACCGACTACTGACTTACCGACTTTGTACTTTATGTTTCTGCTGTGCGCATGCGTCTGTGTGATGTGAGAGTTTGTCAAATGCTTTTAGAGTTGTATAAGTCGTATAGGTTAACAATGAGTCATTCAAATTTGTTTTACATTGTAAAAAAATGAACGATTTTTACTCGACACTAGAATGGGTGAGAGAACTTGGGGCGAAACTTTCGTTTATGGTACAAATCAGAATTCGATGAAATTTTGAAAATAGGTTCAATTATCTATAAACGAATCCTCTTTAGTTTAAAGTAATACATATATAAAGTAAACTTGAAATTTTAAAAAACTACTCCTGGATTGCCGTGTGCGTGGTCGGCCCTCTCCGCCCCCACCCCGACCTGACCACAACTCATTCTAATAGACGCATGCGCATAGCACGAACATAAAGAAAATCGGTAAGTCAGTAGTCGGTAAGCTAGAGCGCAACATTGAAATGATAAAAAATTTTTTTTCGAAACGGGAGAAATCCTTTTAGTCAAAAAAGAACCTATTTTCAAAATTTCATCGAATTCTGATTTTTGCTATAAACGGAAGAACAGCCATAATTTATCTTGGTCCTCAATAGTATGTATGATCTTTTTTATTTTAATAATGCATTTCAAAACTTTTGCATCTTAATATGTAGATCATATTTTTAGTATTTAATGTAGCCGCCTTTGACTTTTATGGTAGCATTAAATCGTTTCGAAACGCTGTTCACCAAACCGTTAAAAAATCTTGATACCCCGTTTGAGGATGTCTACTCTTGTCTAATATTGTCAAACCATGATCGATGATCTAATTCATTGTTTCTTTCTTCGAAAAGTTTTCCCGAATTGTACAAAATCATTAGGCGGTCACCCTTGGAAGTTAGATAAACATGATTGTCGAAGTTTAGTGCGATTGATAAGAACTGGGGAAGCTGATACTGCCGCACAAGCTAGATAGATGTGAGTGCTCATACTCTTGTACTGTTCGTAGAGCTTTAAGGGTGTGGATCCGCTCTCTAGTATGCGTGAAGCACATAGCGCTAGACACAGAAACGTACACGAGGGTTGTAAGGGTTCCGTACTTTTCGATTCCTGACTCTATAATGCACATTTCAGTGTTCTAGGTAGTCACAATCGCTAGATAAAAGATTAATCTATGGGGGACGTATCCTTTTTTGTTTGTTTTAGCGTGAGGAAGAATCCTTTTACGGACTTCCCATGCTCCCTAGGAGGGACATGGGGGTATGTGGGACTTACGCGAGCCAGAAGGGCTCACAGTACCGCACTAAAATCCTCACGACAACCTACCTCAAGCTATCCGGAGGCAGCTGGGACCTCCAAAGGAACACGACCAGCCACCCCCTCGCCCTTGGCCCCGTGCGTGGTTCCATCCCGGGGCGGAGAGAAGCTCCCCCCCACCAATACTTAATCTATCCGGGTGCAAGCAGGTTGCCCACTTGCACCCCCATTCCCTGAGCCGTTCGGTGAGCTTCGCGAGTTACCAGCTCGCTCCGCCCAACGACCCCCGGTGACACCGTTCCTCGCTCGAGGAGCCCTTCAAAGGTCCATTTATACTACACGGATGGATCAGCCACGGACAGAAAGACAATGCTTAAGGGGGTAGAGGCCCCACGTGACTATGGTATTTTTCATTGTGACCAACCTCCGCGCGGAAAACCAATTTGGCAACAGTGATGAACATACATTTGCATCAATCTAACGCTTCAATTTCGCTATAATTACAGGTTTTTTTCTTTTAATCATTATCTTCATTGCTATTAATGGATCCGAGTGGCTTCATGCCCTTTACACTTTTGTTGTTACGAATCTACGCTGATAGTTCACCTGAGTTCACCTGACTAAGCGCCATCTCGTCTATGTAGCTGAACTAAAATGGCTTCTACTCACCCTTCATGAAGGGAATCTGGGGAACAATTGAATGCGATCACGCGGGAACGTTTCGCGTCCTCATACGATTATATTTTGAGCTGAGTGAGGGCTCATTCGAAAGGGGAAGGTTGCACGCAGTGCGGTCTTCTCGATTTTTTCGCGAGAAAAATCTTTTTGTGCACGAAAAATACATTAGAATCTCCGGAATTTTTCTTCATTTGTTTCGCCTACTTTGGACACTCATATTACTTCATATAAACATCATCTAAAGAAAACATGAGAAGAGCGCACTGCGTGCAACCTTCCTCTTTCGAATGAGCTCACTCAGCTCAAAATATAATCGTATGAGGATGTGAAACGTTCCCGCGTAAACCCCTGTTTTCACTTGTTTTCTAGTAATATTCTGGTTAGATTCTAGTAATGTCACGTGAGTACTCTACCCCCTTAAGTAATAGGGACTCTGCCGTGCCATCTTCCGACGGAATCTGGTGGTCAGAGTCCCTATCCTTTAAGCATTGTCTTTCTATCCGTGGCTGATTCGTCCGTTTAGTATAAATGGACCTCAAAGGACTCTCGGCCGAGGGAAAAAGTCGCCGCGCGCGACAAGGAGGAGACGGAGGCAGGCACCCCGCCCACGTCCGCCTCCTCCACCCGACCTAACGATCTTTACGTCCCCCGCGGGGGGACCGGAAGAAGGGGGGTGGGACTGGTCCCCCTCGTGTAAAGACATGGGGGACGTATCCTAAGAATGGCTTCATTTTACGTTATCGAGGTGCAATTTACATTATTCGGCGGTCGTAGGTTTATGAAAATATCTCTCGCCAGCCACGATAGGCGGCAGCACTGTCGCTTGTCCCGTTGCTTCTCATGGCTCCGCTACTTGTTGTCGAATAATGTAAATTGCGCCTCGAATACGTAAAATTAAGTCCTCTTATCCTCCTTATCCTCCTTTATCCCTCGTAGATTAATCTTTTATCTAGCGATTGTGACTACTTAGAACACTGAAGTGTGCATTATAGAGTCAGGAATCGAAAAGTACGGAACCCTTACAACCCTCGTGTACGTTTCTGTGTCTAGCGCTATGTGCTTCACGCATACTAGAGAGCGGATCCACACCCTTAAAGCTCTACGAACAGTACAAGAGTATGAGCATTCGCATCTATCTAGCTTGTGCGGCAGTACCAGCTTCCCCAGTTCTTATCAATCGCACTAAACTTCGACAATCATGTTTATTTAACTTTCAAGGGTGACCGCCTAATGATTTTCTACAATTTGCGAGAACTTTTCGACAAAAGAAACAATGAATTAGATCATCGATCATGGTTTAACAATATTAGTCTGACATCCTCAAACGGTGTATCAAGATTTTTGAATGGTTTGGTGAACAGCGTTCCGAAACGATTAAATGCTACCATAAAAGCCAAAGGCGGTTTCATTAAATATTAAAAATATGATCTACATATTAAGGTGCAAAATGTTGAAATGGATTATTAAAATAAAAAAGATTATACATACTATTGAGGACCGAGATAAATTATTATTTTATGTATTTTTCAAAATTTAATAATATTACTTTAATTTTCAATAAAGTTCATATTTTTCAAAATGTGATATTTTTTATAATTTTTAATAAATAATTCTAATAATTTCAACAGTTTTGAGAGTCACTGTATATTCGTATACATATATGTAAATAGAACTATTCCGCGATAAAATTGGCCATGGAATTATCTAACCTTGCGTATAAATGAGACCAGCGTTCCTTCTCGAGAATTTCTCGAGAAATTTTATAATGGGTTATTTCTCATTTCTCGAGATATTGATATCTCGGAAAATTCTTATGAATCTCATTTATTTTATAACATATTTTCGGAAATTAATTTTTAGTTAACTCAAATTGCATATTACTAATCAATCGCCAGCAACTTTTGGATGTTCTACATACAATAAAGCCGACGTCCACACAAAATGAAAGAAACTTTTCTGTGGCTGCAGATTTTGTTACAAAAAATAGAAGTAGATTGTCTGATACTACATTCGACGCATTGTGCTTCTTGAGAAGTCATTTCAAAGCAAAAGCGTAATGTTTCATTTTATAAAAGTTTGGTTTTAAATAAATTAATCTATCGGTTATATTTAGCGTCTATTTTTTCCTTTCTTTTAAAGTTATGTACATGTTGGACAGGAATAAACATTGACTTAAAGTTTTTTGAACTTTCGATAAATATTATCAACGATATTCCAAATATCATAAGTTTCCCAATATTTTTTTATTTTGTTAAGAATTTTAGAAAATTCTCGAGAAATATAGTCTTATTTCTCATTTCTCGAGAAATGAAAAACGTTGAGAAATCAGGAACACTAAATGAGACGACTATCGAAGAAAAATGAATCGAGACAGCAGTGGGTATATTGCTTCTCGACAGGGCGTATCCGAAATGTATCAATCATTTCGAATGTTTATAATTTGCAAAAATATTATCGTGCAATATAAACTTTCTACCTCAATCGCAACGAACAGCAATTAAATAGGAAAATTCCACCCTTATCAGCTTCAATGTACTGAAGATATTGTAATAGTATTTTTTAAATTCGTGTCACGTATCCTCTTTTTCATACAGGGTGTTCATCATAACGATCGCTCCGAGTTTTGAGACATTTAAGCCAATCTAACAAAAAACGGCTCTGAGAGATTGAAACGGTTCTGAAAGCAACTGTTTTAAACGATTGTACAGGATGTCTCAAAAGTGTTGCGGTTCCTTGAAAGGAGGTTCCTGAGGTCATTTGAGGCGACATTTTCTTTTGCAAAATGGCCGCTGCGGTTTTATTAACACTGACCGTATCACGATCGGCAAATTACGGTTTTCACATTCTTTATTTTGTAATTATTAAAGTTATAAAGATGCTTCTTTCAGAAATTATTCAATTTTCCTTATTTCATCACATATTATTGTAAAAATTATGAAATATCTAAAGAAACTCAATCTTGTAATTTTGATAAAGTAATCTATAAACGACACATTTTGTACCCGGTACAGTTAGTGTTAAGTGGGGTATGCAATATCGAACCAAAAATACAATACCGGTATTTTTTTAAACGTTGTACCGGAATATTAGTTTTTTTAGAACGGTACAAAACCACAGTTGTTTCTTTGCCATATCTATTAGTTTTATGCAAAAAATAATCAATTATAACAATATAAACAGTTTTGTTATATACAAATATAAAATAAAGGAACAAATTTTATAATAAAATATTAGTAATAAGAGCAGTAATTAGAAGCTATATAAACTATAGAGACAAGGGTCCAAAAATGCGGAACCCTTGCAATCTTCGTGTACGTATACGTGTCTCTCACACTCAAGATGTTCTCGTCAAGGTCAAAGGATATACACCCTTTCTTTTTTTTACATGAGGAAAATGCTTTTACGCATACCCTGTACCCCCTGGGAGAGATACAAGGTTATGTAGGGCTTACGTGGCCAGAAGGGCTCACAGTACTCACTAAAAACCTCATGATAACCTCCCCTAAGCTAATCGGGAGCGGCTGGGATCTCCGAGGAACACAACCAGCCGTCCCCCTTCGCCCTTGGCCCCTATGGGACCGGGAGGGAGAGAGGCTCCCCCCAGCAATACCTAATCTATCAGGGCGCAAGCAGGTTACCCACTTGCACCCCCCTTCCCTGGGCCTTTCGGTGGGCTTCGCGAGTCTCCAGCTCGCTCCGCCCAACGACCTCCGGTGACCTCGTTCCTCGCTCGAGGAGCCCTTAAAAGGGCTCTCGGAAAGGATCTACACCCAGAGTTGGGCAAAATATGTAATTAGATACAAATTTCGGATCACGAATAATAGATACAAAATTTGTACTTATTTACTAGAGGATTTAGATACAAAAGTATCTTGTATTCGAAGTTTAATTAGATACTTTTCTATCTGCAACAGAAGTATTTGATGCGACGGATACATTTGTAACTGGTATCTGTATCTAATTCAAAGATCCTTTCGGATCCTTTTGTCCAACTCGAGGCTTGAACGAACACGTTCCAAGTAGAGCTCCAACTTTTACGCGGGTATATGAGATATCCGTGTACCCGAGTACCCGAGTACCCATGAGATACCCGGGTAGAGCAAAACTACCCGGGTATCTCATGAGATAGCCGTGTCCCCGGGTACCCTAGTATCTCGTGAGGTCTCACAACTGGTTACGAGATCTATTGTTACCTGAACCACCGTGCCATATGCTTCATTTGATTATTAAGTTAGTTCATATTTGAGTATAAAAATTAAAATTTAATTTAATTTTTGTTTACCCGCATATCCAGATCCAAAATTTTTAGTTTGTTCAAAATGACTGAAACTGTTTCTCATGTACCTGAATATGTATATATGCAAGTGATATACAGGGTGTCCCACTGTATCGAGAACGGCAGGATATACCCCCTTACTGGGGTTCAAGACAATGCCGTACTATTTGAAACGTTCGAATATGGTGATTAAATGCTTTTCACGTTCGTCCTCGGACCCGGATGCTACTAGTATGTCGTCGATGTATGCAAAGCAAAAATCCAATCCCCGGAGAACCTCGCTATGAAACGTTGGAACGTTTGTGCCGCGTTGTGAAGGTCGAAAGACATCACGGGGAATTCAAAGAGGCCGAATGGTGTGGGTATTGCCGTCTTGGGGACGTCCTCCGCGGTCACCGGTATTTGGTGGTAGGCTTTAACCAAATCAAGGGTGCTAAAAACCGTCTTACCGTGCAGCGTTTGGGTGAAATCCTCGATGTGTCGGACGGGGCAACGGTCCGGAATCGTCCGTGCATTTAAAGGTCGATTTATACGAGCGACAATTCCAGGCGACGTCGCCGAAAGTCGTAAATTTCGAGCGCTGGTTGACAGGTCGGAGCGGTCCGTGAAGTCCCGAACGGTCTCTGGGAGTCCTCTCGGGACCGTTCGGGACCGTTCGGGACGTTAAGGCCCCCTCCGACCTGTCAACCAGCGCTCGAAATTTACGACTTTCGGCGACGTCGCCTGGAATTGTCGCCCGTATAAATCGACCTTCAACCGCGGTAGTCGCCGCACGGTCTTCAGTCGTTGCCGTCCTTCTTTGACACCATATGTAGCGGGGATGACCACGCACTCTGCGATGGTCGTGCGATCACCGAGCGCATCATCGTCTCGAATTTTTTCCTGGCTATCTGGAGCCGGTCCGGGGCAAGGCGTCGAGGCTTGCTGGTAACGGGCGGCCCTGATGTTGTCCGTATGAAATGTAGGGTGTTGTGGCGTACTGCCGTGGGAATTCCTCCTGGTCTCGTGATTTCTGGAAACTGCCGTAGGATGTCGTGAAACTTCGATTCGACCTGGATTACTTTAATGGAGGCGGTTGTCCTCCTTTACGGTTGCTCCTCGGGAGGTTACTTCGGTAGTTCCATCGATGAGTTGTCGGTTTTTAACGTCGACTAAGAGACCGAAATATGCCAGGAAATCGGCGCCATAATGGCTTTGGCGACGTCTGCGATGATGAAACGCCACGTACATTTCCTACGGAGACCTAGATTTACGGTAAGGGTTGTTGTGCCGTATGTCGCGATCGGTGTGCCGTTAGCCGCGGAGAGCTCGTAATCGGTTTTCGGGGGTACACGCATAGGTCGGCCCCTGTGTCGACCAAAAACTGCGTGTCCGTCTTCCGATCTATAATGAAGAGACGGCGTGACATCAGGCTGTGGTCGTTATCCGTCCTTAGCGACTGCCCGTGAGTTTTCCTGGGACTGCTGAAAAGAGCAGGGTGGAGTGCAACGATGGGCTCTTGCTCGAAAAGTATCGTGATACCAACACATGCCGTCGGCGTTGTGTGGCCTCTCGAACGATCGTCTTCGCGAGGAACTTCGCAGGTGTCAGGAGTCATTGTATCCGCGGGAAGGTCGGCAGTCACGACGGGAGGAACGTAATTCCTCTATTTGACCGCTCATCCTTTCGGTCCGATCGTGCAAGGCTATGAAGAGTTGCGCCATTTTCTCGGTGAGTGAGTCGGATGATGACGGTGCAGCTGCCGCGTTTGGCTGATTTAACCGGGTGTCTGATGCCTCGGCGATGGTTGGGCGGCTGGGGAGTGTCTCCGTGATGGCGTCCGCTAATTCTGCGACCTCGTCTAAAGGTGTTTTCTTCTGCGTCGCCCGGATAGCTTGAATATTTTCCGGTAGGCCCCCAAGCCACAAAGTTCGCAGGATCGTATCAGAGATGTAGGTGCCTGCGAGCTTCCGAAGGTGCCACAAATATTGCGATGGTTTGCGGTCCCCGAGCTTTTCTTCTTTCAAAAGCTGTTGGGTCTTCTTCTCTTGAGAAATGCTCAGTCGACACATCACCTCGGACTTCAACGTTTCGTAGGCGTTTGTAGCTGGTAGGGCGAGTAGTATGTCGCGTACTTCCGCCATGATCCGCGAGCTGAGGGTGTCCGTCACGTAGGTGGTTTTCACAGCGTCGGATGTCACCCCGGTCGCGGCGAACATTTGCTCCACGATGCAAACCATAGTTCTGGGTCCTGAGCGTCTATATTTCTGCCGTCACTGTACACTTCATGCAGAACACAGATCACGTCGGGGTCACCAGCTGAAGCGTACTACGACAGGGGTAAAATTGGCAACACACACTCTGCCGAATCTCCGGGGCCTGGTGGCGACGGTGTCACTATATAAGTAAGCTGGTTGTAAATGGACACGTTTCGGAATATTTGACATAAAACAATTTCTATGGACCGGGCGGTGAGGAAAAACGCTCGCCTCGGAAGATGTGAAAACAGGGTGTTGTAAAACGGACCGTAAACTGGGAAAAGATTTGGTTGGGACTAATGTATCGTAACACCAACACTAGAACATCGTCTGAAATATTTGCTTAAATTGGAATACGTTCGGTGCAAAAAGTAACAATTCTCTTCGGCACCGACGAGATTACGTCGCCGAATCAGCGCGAAAAACTCTATAAGAATCGCATTGTGAGAATCCAAACGTTTTTGGCTGTTAGACAATGTAATAGGAATAAAATGTGAAATCGCGAAGGAAGTAGGCAGGATAGAAAATGGACAATTTTTTATATATGACGTCTGTTCTAAGTAAACAGCGTTTTGAATGTTTACTATCGAATGGTCAGTAACAGTATCAATTTCCATAGATAATAGTGTGCATAGAGTGTGCCGGTACGTCCACGGTGAGCTTTCATTTCTTCAGGTCATTGATGACAACTGTCCTCGGAATATCTCGTCTGTAACGCATGGAAAATACCATTATAAAACAGTTCGGTCAATTTTACAGAGCAGAACCGATTCCAGTTGATGAAAGGTTACCTGTTGAAAAGCACGACAATGGTCTCGTTTGAAGGCGTAATGAACGCCGTGGATTTCACTAGCTTGTCATCGGTGATGAAAATCCTGGTCGAACATATCTCAATGAATCTACTAAAGTGTTTCAGAGCGTAGAACATTGGCTGTTTGTAGAACTCGTCAGTAGTCGCGTTTACTATAATAGGCGAGTCGACGTTATGCTGGATCCAGTTAGGTTCACCGGTCTCGTTCAGTGCAAGGTTCCAATCCACCCAGCCAACCGACCAGTTGTTCAAATACTGAAAATGTTCATGGTGTACAAATATTAATTCTTTGCACTCGACGTTACTTCATATTCCGGTTCATATGATTTTTTTCCAAATCATGCATATGAAATTGAGCCAACTATTCGAACAACGCTTAAATTTTGAGCAAACCGCTGAAGGCAAACAAAAGTAAGTGAAAACTGCTTGGAATGGAAACTTAAATTTCTCGCATTTTCTCGCCAAATCTACTGGATAACATAGGAAAAAGTCAAAAATTTCTGGTCGCGCAAAGAAAAATAGTGTAATTAGTGTAAACTGCTTTGGTAGTTTCTCTTTGGAGAAAAATGAAATTCCCCAATATAGGTAACAACAATAGTTTATTAAACGAAAACTCAACAACGTACCAACAAAAACAAACAATGAATAACGATAACAAAAACAACTAAGTGAAGATAACGAAAGCTCGATACACGAAGCAAAACGGCAATATGGCGGCGTGGACGATTCGTTAGTAGAAATACAACAACTGACTTGCGTCCGTAAAAATACGCACTTATATACACCCCGGTGTCCCCCAGAAATTTCCTTCAAACAAGGAAATCTCTGGGGTGGGGTTGTCGCTTTCCTAGACGTACCCCTTGGAGAAAGTTCGTGCCCTTGGACCGACCACCCGTATCCAGGCGAAAGTCGAAGGTTGGCGGCCAAATGTGCACCCCAGGTAGGAACGGAAATCCGGCGACCAAATGTACGCTCGGGAAAGCCTGGGCCTGGCGACCAAATGTGCGTAAGGTCCCAGCCCGTATGTAGTAAGCCTACCTGGGTCCGACTAACTTTCCTCCAAGAGGTCCGCCACACTGCAAAAAGAATATAAATGCCATAAATAGTAGAAACCATTATGATGAACACCATAGCTAATAAAAAGTTCACAGCATTTTATCTAAATGGATATAGCAACATTAATTTTATAAAAGCTGATATATTCAAATTCCAATTAGTTTCATTTACTATTTAACCCTTTGGCTACGGCAGACTTTGTCATGCACCGGCCGTACAGTACGGTACGGTACGAATTCACTCGCGACGTCCACTGGGTACGGCGAGGTTTTTCGTTAGACATGCATTTCTGAGGAAATATATTCAAATATTCAAAATACTGAATTCTATTACAATACATGAAACCATCTTGGTATTGTTGTGCGAAGACGCTGCCAATGTTGGTTCTAAATGGTTGCCAACCCATTTGGAAACCATCCCAGCTGTCCATCCCATAGTGGTTAGCCTCTCGAACGGTATGATGGCGTTGATTGGTTCATTACCAGTCGACACCGCCCATACATTGATGTCATTCTTGTAGTACTCCTCCTGGAATTCCAGTATATAGTCGGTGTAGAGCTGCTAATACTCTTTCTTCAAGAAACCTGAGGAATCATTGAGAAACCATAGTCATTTATACGTCTGTTCGACATCGCAGGAACATACTTCGTTGAGATTGATAGAGTATGACGTAGTTAGACCTTTGTTTTCAGTTTCGAAATAAATAAACACTTTAAACTAACAAAGGATAAAAAAAGAATATAATTTTAAGTATTGCAGCTTAATATGGATAAGTGAAAGGAAAAATACTTGGAGTGCTAACAATGGTAAACATTGGTTGTAAATAGACAGCGGATCTTTGTGCAAAACAAACATTTTCTAACTGAATTGCAACAAACTGGAATACGATATAAAATTTTGTCTTTCAAAATGTTTCATACGTTGAAAATAATGTAATTGCATTTCTAAATTCTTCTAATGTTTTTACTATATTAAATTGTATCTACACATTTTTGTCATAAATGCATACAATCCGCTAACCGACTATAATTTCAGTTAGGCATGCCTAAATACGAATATGAGCCTAATGTGGAAATAATGGTGTGCGCCTAAGTTAATCATTTCTAACAGTTGCCATACATGGTCCAAATGGGGGTGTCCGAGCGTACACCTAAGTTAGGCGTTTCTAACAAGCAATCAGCAGCAGAGCCTGCAAAAGGTGCCAGTAGTTATGTCAGCGATACGTCAAGTGATGACGAAATGTGAGGTGCTTCATGTGTTCCGTAACTTAAAACGTTCTTATACCACCGACTAGATATAGGATAGACCTATCATCTTATGGGACTTGGTGTCTCATGTTATGAATTACCGACTGTTAAAAAAATCAGAGGTTTTGGTATGCTCTCTACGAATTGAAGTGGCGAGTTTAGGAATTATATCGAATTTCAAGAAAGCTGTCAACACAAACGAGGTATAGGAATCCTATGCCTATATCTTGTTTGTGCTGTCAGCTTATTTTAGAGCCAGCAACACCGACGAGACCCTGTTCGTGGCCCTAAACCCAGTTGGTAATACAGGAAATGACAAGAAAAACGGGCCAAGTGGCCCTGGCAAAAATGGCCACCGAAATACATTGGATGATAGGTCTCTCCTATATCTAGTCAGTGCTTATACTTCATTATTATTGAAGTGAAACTTCTTTGCTGAAGGTAACAAATTTCTGATGTAACGGAAGTCGACGTTACGGAAGTCGAAAGTCGAGTGGCGCGAAAATTTAAACTGAGAATGAACGTAGAAAAATACTTTCTCACCCCGACGGAATCCGAAACCCCGGTCTACCGATTGGTAGTCCAACTTCTTAACCGCCTGGTCAACCAACGATCTTAGAATGATAGCGAATGGTTAGAACAGCACGACCAACTACGTTTTTTATTTTTATTTGCATGAATTAAAGTAATATAATTAAATATATTATAGACATATTAGAGATATATATATATTTTTTTTTAACTACCGTGTGTAGAACAGAAAAAAAATCGTGTGTTATTGCTTATTAGGTATAATAATTTATCTGTATCTATACCTAATAAGCAATAAGTTTCACTTCTATCGCGCGTGGTTTCCACGCACACGATTTTATTTTTATTGCGTTTAATATATGAGAATAAAATGATTTCATTAATTTCTAGTCTCAAAAAACCGATTTCTTGAAAAACCCGAAGTCGTAGACAAATTTTGAGACCAGATTTGAAATAAGCGTGAAAAACTCTACGGGAAATGATATATAGCATGTTAAAAAAATTTTCCGTGCGTGCTAATGGAGAAACCACATTTTCCAGAAGTTCTACATGTTTAACGAATTTTTTCAAGGTCAATGAACGTTCGTACCGTAATCTCCCTATTTTTCCCATATTCTGCAAAGTTTCAGCTTTAATTTGAAAAAAATTCATCCCTCTATCTCATTTCTATCGAAAGTTCTTTGATCTTGAATCGAGTTTGGTCAAATTTACCCACTGTGCGGCGCGGCGAACGATCGCGCTAATGGTGGGCGTCACTGAAAGTGCTGGTGCGGTGCTGGAGCGTGCTAGTGGGCGGCAAAACCACCAGCGCCGCGTCAATTTGGCGACGACGCGCGGCGCGGCGCTGCAGGCCGGCAGACGAGACGTTGCGCACAACGAGATGGTGCACGGACGATTGCGCACACGGTTCTTTTGCAAACAGCACTATTGCGCACACGGTTCTTCCGCGCACGGCAATATTGCACACACGTAGAATTCAAACGACGGATTGCGCACAGAAAGAATTCAAGCTGAAGTTTACCATCGTGAGTTGTGCTGTGTGATTAGTTTACGGTCATACTTTTTGTATAACCATAATATATCCAGAAGGATTTTTGGCGACTCGAAAAAAAATTTGTTATCATTTCAATGTCGCTCTCTACCTTACCGACTTCCTATTTTATGTCCGTCAAGGCACCGACGAGATACTGTTAAAGACTGCCAGCCCCCGTGCTATTCCGCAGTCCGATAAATGGGCGCAATGGGCGAGGTGGTAACGGTGGAAATTACAGTGACCTGAAAGACCACATCGCTAAAAATTACTCCACCGACGAGAATAGTATCAAAATAGTGCCAAAACGTCGTCTAAAATATGGCAGAGAATGCAATATTTAATAATAATATCTTCAGTGGTCTTCTGCACTAACGAAATGTCGTCGGAGGCTTTTGTTTTTCTGGCTGGAGCCAGAATAAATCCCAGTTTGTGCGCAAAAGATCTATGCGCCAAAGAGCCATCCCAGCACACGACAATCCAGGAGTAGTCTTTAAAAATTTCAAGTTTACCTTATATATGTATTACTTTAAACTAAAGAGGATTCGTTTATAGATGATATGTGTGAATTTTTATGGCGCTGTGAGGTGAACTAGGCTGGTGATGTTTCCTTTAATTGAAGATATTCTATATAAAATAGAAAGTCGGTAAATCGGTAAGGTAGAGCGCGACATTGAAATAATAAAAAAAAATTTTTTCGCTGCGCAAAAAATCTTTCTGGCAATCGTCATTTTAGTCAAAAAAGAACCTATTTTCAAAATTTCATCGAATTCTGATTTTTGCTATAACGGAAGTTTCGCCGCATATTCTGAATGAAAATGGAAGGGTTAAGTGCAGAAACCTCTTCAATAATTTGAAACAAATTATTATCTTATGAATGTTTAGGATATGCTCTATCTGTCTTGGAAACAGATTTGCAAGTGCTACGCGTGCGCGTTCGTGCGCGCCGAAATGCGCAGCGTTCGTCGCTGAGAAGTATTTGGCCAAATGCGCGCTGTTCGGCGCAATGTCATAATATCTTCAAACAGTTAAATTATTTAGTCTTCAATCTGATGTCTTTAATGCTTCGTCCTGACTTGAACATTTGCAACTTGAATTCACTGAAGAAACTGCCTACATTTTCTGTATTTCTTTGTGCAGTATATACCGCTGCAGTTTCCATAGTTGTTCGCAAGAATCTGTTTCATAGTCATTAAATAAATTATCTTTCCAACTATTCTCAGCAATGATGTTAATATTAATGCATCATCTGTTGTGCATTATTTGAGAGATTTTAGAGCTTTGTTCAGTTGAGACGATTTATGCGCGATCGAGTAGCACGTTTCGAATAGCATGCCAAAATCGAACAAACTTTCTGATAGGCTGTTTGAAGAAAAGAGTAGTTTTTAAGGCAAATATGAATCGCGAACTATCCACCGGATTATAGATTCGTTCGGTTGCAATCGATATGTTTTTAACTGAAAAACAACTTCTTTATTCGTCAAGAATTGATTAATTGTTTTATCAGTTATAAAGATTAAAAACTGCAAATATCAATAGATTTCACGATTTTGAGACTATTTGTGCTGTTTTATTCTAGGGCTATAACTTTTCCGAAGCTTCGAAGACATTTCGAAGTCTTCGTAGTCTTCGTAGTCTTCGAAGGAACGAAGAGAGCTTCGAAGTTTCAAAGTCTTCAAAGTCTTCAAAGTCTTCAAAGTCTTCAAAGTCTTCAAAGTCTTCAAAGTCTTCAAAGTCTTCAAAGTCTTCAAAGTCTTCAAAGTCTTCAAAGTCTTCAAAGTCTTCAAAGTCTTCAAAGTCTTCAAAGTCTTCAAAGTCTTCAAAGTCTTCAAAGTCTTCAAAGTCTTCAAAGTCTTCAAAGTCTTCAAAGTCTTCAAAGTCTTCAAAGTCTTCAAAGTCTTCAAAGTCTTCAAAGTCTTCAAAGTCTTCAAAGTCTTCAAAGTCTTCAAAGTCTTCAAAGTCTTCAAAGTCTTCAAAGTCTTCAAAGTCTTCAAAGTCTTCAAAGTCTTCAAAGTCTTCAAAGTCTTCAAAGTCTTCAAAGTCTTCAAAGTCTTCAAAGTCTTCAAAGTCTTCGAAGTCTTCGAAGTCTTCGAAATTTCGCAATCTTATACCGAGTCACGATTTTTGATAAATAAAAATATTAACTGTCAGTCACCGGTGACTGACATTGAACTTTCCGTTTGAACTTTTCGTAATTAAATTATATTTAAAAAATTGCATTCTATTAATTTTCGGGATCATATCACGAAGAATGTACTTAAAAAATAATTGATGACCGTGGCCTTCATAATAATTTACTACAGAAGAAATTAGAAACTTTGATTCTCCATCGCCTTCGAATTTCCAGAAAGCGAACCTTTGAAATTTCGAAGTTTCGAAGCTTCGAAGATTCTGCAATCGAAGCTTCGAAGCTTCGAAATCTTCGACCTTCGAAGGAAAGTTACAGCCCTATGTTATTCTATTACTCGACACTTTCACAAACCAAGCGACCAATTTTGATGAAATTTTAAACGTGTATGTTCCTTATATTGTAGATACAAGACACATTTTCTGAGCTTTCGTTACAAGCCTGAATAAAAAAAGTTGTAAGCAACTTTTACTATGCTTTTTTCGTAGTTCAAACTAAACGCAATTTTTCCAAAATTTTAATTACATATCTAGTAAACTAACCGATTAAGCTTGGCAGAAAGTCTAAAGTCGTTTGGTCCATTCATTAAACAGTCATTCTGATGTAAAGTGCGTGTCACCAATTATGAGATTGATTGTACACAACGAACGAGAATCCCATGTAATAAAAGGTGAATTCTTCTCGATCAAAAATTTTGATAATTAAAATTTGTAAATGTTATCGGCGCCAGGTTCGATCATTTAATAAATGAAATTGAAACAAGCAAGGTTCTACTGTACTTCGCTTTATTTTGAACGATTGGTTGTTTATATTCCTTCGCTATGCAACTTACCACAGCAGTTTATCCTGAACAGGCTTCAACAGCTTCATGATGTTGATGCCAGCAGAGTCAGTGAACGCTCCACCAAACCCTAAGATTTGCTGATATTGCACCGAGCTGTCCACGTTCAACGTAAGCGGGAGTATTAGTGAAATTGGGGGTTGGCCAAATTGTTTTTTCGAGAAGTTCAATCGTTGACCATCCTTCGTCGATGTATACCAGTAGAAGCTACCACACTCCGGCACTTTTGGAACTTGTTCCGGCGTCTCGCCGCAATAGGTTGCATTGCAAACGCACACAATCTTGTCCTGGCCATAACTTTTGGGCACGCAGCCGTCTGACTGACCTATGATTCATAGCATATTCATAAACATCAACCATTCGCATTTGTGCACTTTCTACTATGTACATTAGTATGGTTCTTATTTTCAGCATCTGAGTTTCTTTTGCGGTACTCCCCAAGATTATTTCATATTGTTGAGAACTCCCAGCTAGCCAAAAATCGAAATCTGGACCGTTCCCCTGTGCGCGCATATGCCTTCCAGTGCCATTCGTAGGACCAGGGATTTGGACAAGGGCATAGGACGGCACGAAACCGGCCCCAGGATGCTAAATGTGCCGTTGTAGTACACTGATGTGGCGCATATCGCATGGCAGCACCGTCGCACTGATGTGACTGGCGAATATCATTTTGCAGGGCAGCACCGTCAGCGAGGGTAGGTCGCACTAAATGTAACAGATATCGGCGAAGTAAATTTCTATCGTACCAAATATACAGCACTTGTCTCTTTTATTCAAATTCATTCTCGACAATTCGAAATACCCATACAAATTTTATTTATTCTCATATTTATAATTTTTCCTAAACTGCGATCTTTATGCGAAATAAAAATTGTCTGCATCGATTGCAAGAGACACAAGCTAAAAATTGCATTGCCGCACAATTTTCTACCTTCGCTAACGGTGCTAACCTGCAAAATATTCGCCAGCCACATTAATGCGACGGTGCTGCCATGCGATATGCGCCACATCAGTGTACTACAACGGCACATTCACAGCCTACTGTAATACTAGCCATGCTGAACAACTTGGCAACACTGCGAGAGTCCTGTTAAGATATATCTATATATATCAATATATATAGATATATCTCAATCGGAAAACCGGACTCTCACAGTGTTGCCATTTTACCTTCAGCACGGCTAGTATTAAAGTAGGCTGTGGCACATTTATCGTTCTGGGGCCGGTTTCGTGCTGTCCTCATGCCCTTGTCCAAATCCCTGGACCTACGGACGGCACTGGAAGGCATATGCGCGCACAGGGAGACGTCCAAAATTGAGCCAAGCTTTCCTTGAGCAGCTCTGAGCGTAGTTTGGACAATGAATTGCCGACCTGTGCCCTCGGCCAGTCTTGGCTCAAGTTTCGCCTGGTTAGCTGGACTGTTAATTATTTTTCCTGATTGCGTCTGGACTCTGTAATTGTGTGTTGGTATGATTGCGTCTGGACTCTGTGACTGTGTGTTGGTATGATTGCATCTGCGGTGTGTCTGTGCGTTGGTATGCATGTATTCTTCTACGCGTCCAAGGGTCGTACCCGAGATCTCAGTTTTGTCTGTCGGTTGTCGTCTGTCATGTCCGCATGGTCTGTTGTTTATAAGTTTTATGTTAAACTAATCTGAGAGAATTGTATCCAAAGTTTACTGTGCAACCCTGTACTATCTTAAGTGTATCATATTATATTTTTCTTTATACGTGTATTAATATTATCAATTTAAATATATTTTTCTCTTCGGTTATAACTTACAAATACAAAACGTGGTTGTTGCAATATTAAGAATCATCAACATAAATATCTGCAAAGTTTGAGCTGGGTCGGATAACGGAGAAAATGTGTTTCGAAAAATAATTAAATGCTCGTAAAATCTTTTATGCATGTTACTTGTTTATATTGTTTGGTAATTATTTACAAACAGGCACTCTCCTCTCCGTTTTTTATGAAATTAAAATATGTTATGCAGCTACAATGGCCGAAATAATGATAGGTTCACTTCAATTTGTTGACATAATGTGTTTAGTGTAGCATGTTTGATTTTACTTATTATTATTTATTTATTCTAATATAATTAACAAAATACACAGCTCAATCGAATAACACAATGTTAATCAACGTCAATTACAAATTTTCTATTATAACACTTGAAATTTAGTTGCGAAGTAAACATAGGTTCATTATGCATTTTTACACAAAAGATTAAAAAGAATAAAAATAATTTAGTACATACTTAGTTGAACCTCCTTTGTGTATTATAACTTGAAATGTTATGCATGGAATTGACTCAATTATTTTTTATAATGTTTCTTATTTAATTTCGGACAAAGTCTCTCTAATCCCATTTTTTAATTCTGAAACAGTGCTATTACTGTACAGTACTGTTTTCCACTGTTGTATACCTTTCGTGCTAATATTTCCCAAAGATATTCAATCGGATTTAAGTCCGAACTCCTTGATGGCCAAGGTAAGTCTTCAACTTTTATCCCCTCGAAGTAATTTTTAATTGTTTTTCCACTATGTATTGCTGCATTATCGCGTTTAAATAATAAATTAGGCTCACTAATCTTGTCGCCATATTCATCGAGTATCTATTACCATAGTTCCTGATATTTTCCTGTATTGGCTTTTGGAGGGAACCACATTGTGGGAGTCTTACTGTTTCAACCGAATACAGCCTAAACGTTTACACATCCTCCTCCATCGACTCCTGTCATTTTTACATTTTTTCAAAAGGCAGATCGTGTCAATGATATTGATACCCATCTGGGCCGTCGAAATTAAGTACTTTTTCGTCAGAAAAAATCAGCGTCTTCCACTTTAATCTCTCCTCTTTGTAGAATTTAGCAGCAGAGGTTTCTCGCTTTTTTAGAATATTTAAGTGTCCCACTCGATCTCAGATCTTGCTATACACGTCGAACACTAACTCGCAAGTCTAATTTCGCAAGTTAATATTTTGCCGAGTTTCTTCAAAAATTTTACCTTTGTTCCTATGTGTTGCAACGTTAGCGTTTACTTACTACAGCAATCCCTTGATTTTTGTTCAGGGGGTGGTTCTTGGAGCGAACAGGAATCGCAACCTAGACTTGCTTTTCTGATTTACTGCTGGATCTACCACTCCGATCGTGCCGAGCGAGACTACAATAGAGCAACGGTGTCGGCGTCGGCTACCCTCAGCGTGCGGCCGCAGCGTGTGGCCGTCGCCGACACAGTTTAAAGGCCCACGTGTTCTCAAAATGTAATGCCAATTCCAAATGCTTTATTTTTCATTATTTTTTTATGAGACTTTCACTGACTTGTTTCTGGTATTACTCTGATTAAAACAAGACCAAACACGATATAATTTGGCCCATATTTATTCTACATGTGAGAAGCATAATTTATAATTCATCATACATTCAACATATGAAATAGTATATGTTTAAATAAACACAACGGAGGAACGCGACTCTTTCTTTCCTATACAAAACTGTCACAGTCGATTAAACCAATAAATACAATTGAAATTATATCGTGTTTGGTCTTGTTTTAATCAGAAAAATGCCAGAAATACGTTTTTAAAAGTCCCATAAAAAAATAATAAAAATTAAGATATTTGAACATTCGATTCGTTGTGTCAATGTAGTGGTGTTCACACCCCAAACTGAGCAGGAATCGGAACTTTGCTGTACGTAGTGTAACGTCTTAGTATGACAGTAATGATATTTGAGTTATTTAATTTGAAATATCTCCTGAACTACTAACTTTTCGACATACAAAAGTTAGTACTTTTTTATAACGAATGTTATAAAGATATTTATAACATTATTATTATTATTATTATTATTATTATTATTTCTTAATAAGTTGCATCGATTGATGTATTAAAAACTACCTCACTCCATTAAAAAAAATGAAGTTGAACTTCATATGTCATTTAATCGTCCATCTACAAAAAAGCTACTAATATCAGATTAATGCCACCTCGAAACCAAGTTCCGTCTGATGCATTTCTTCCTAACACCAATAGCAGCCGTGTTATTTAGGTAATCTCTTTATAGTGCCTGTATGTTTATATTGTATAACTGCTACTATCATGATAACTTTTCGCCATTTTTTCTTCCAATGAATATACTGCTCAGAAAATTGTAAATGAGCTTCTTTATGTTGCTTAGTTAGCGGTGGTTTACGCATTAATCTCTTACAATACGTTGTACATTACGTTTCTTAATATTTACACCAGCTTCTGCTGCAATTTTTCTTGCAGTGACAGCAGAATTTGATGCAGTTCTTAAAATTGCATGCCGTTGACGATCAGTTGTCACTCTTGAATCACCCGCGCTCTTTTTTTTATATTCGTTTATATTTTTTAAGAAATTGTAAATAGTTTCGCGACTACGATTCAACAGTTTCGCAACAGTCAATCTTTTACCGCGCCCCATTGTTGAACATATAACAATATTTCAATTCTAGAACACGCACAATATTAAATACTTGTCGACCTGAACACTTTGACGTCTTAACGCTAACTGGAAACACAAATTTGACTTTGTGTTATCATTTTGATGCAGCAGTCACCACTACTGCTTTCGTTTTCGCCTTATCCGTAAACTTACACACAGGAAACAAGCATTTACCCTGTACAGATACAACCTATCTAACTGACCAATGATAATACGAGAACTGTAGGTATTCAACTATATTTGCAAAAATTAACAAAATTGGGTAGTGTGCTATCTTTTTGTCGCGGAGTGTACTAGGGGCTCTTTGTTAAGTTTCGAGATATTTGCAAAAAACAATTGCTACTGTTTGATTGAATTTTACGTATTCGTGCACGATCTGTGTCAACATTTGCGCAAGCCTGGTCTGTATCTCTGTTTATTGTTCTCGTAAAAACGTCGCGAGGATCAGAGAAAAATTATACAGCGGGTGAACCTTTTAGAACTAATAACAAAATAGAGGTTTTTAAACTACACCTACTCACAAGGGAACCTATTCAGTTCATACAAGCCGATTCTGATGAAACTTATGTGAGATATAGTTCTTCCAAAAATATTTGACATGAGTTTCTTTTATCGGCAACCATCCACTCTGAAGGGGTGAAAACAGTCCTCAATGTTGGGGGTCGAAACCATATTTTTTGAGACATCTCGGAAACCAGCGGAAATTCGATTTTTTTTATTGTGTGTCGTTTAATGAAAAATGTAGTCGTGTAAGAAAATTTTAACGAAATACTTTTGTTTAAACAATATATTCAAATAAAAAATTCTGACGTAAAACCCGCGTCGTACCATTGATCGAAACTGTGCGCTGTGAGTATATATTATTTTTATTAAATACTTACGATTGAGAAATATCAAAACAAGTAAAACCCACGCATTCAAAAAGACGTCTTTTTGGACGCGTAAAAGGCACCCTCGTTTGGAGCCGTTGTTTCTGCGTCAGAAATTAAATGCATAAAAAGCACCTTTCTCCAACCGCAAAATCGACGTCTGAAAAAGTACGCCTTTTTGGACGTGTAAAGGGACCTCTTTGGAGACGACCCTAGTAGCACAAAACATTGTATACACATTCATATAATATTAAAAAGAGATTCAATCTTTTTTTAATATTCAAATATTCATACAATATTTATTTTATATTAAGTAACGAATATTATTTTATAAATATGGAGGAAATATCTATTTCATGTTACGAGATAAATATCTTTTTCTAAATATTAAATGAATCTATATTTCATGTTAGAAATAGAATATTCTTTCCTAATATACATATAATATTTATTTCATATTATGAAAAAAATATTTCTTCTCATTATAAAACGAATCTCTATTTAATATTAAAAATAGAATAGTTTTCCTAATATACAAATAATATTTCTATTTCATACCATGAAAAAAATATTTTTTCTCATAAAATAAATCTTTATGTAATATTAGAAATAGAAATTTTAAAGTACCTTGAAAACAAGATAATTTAATAATTTTTTGCTATGGTAATCATTTTCTACACAGAATAAACAGTGAAATCGATTAGTACAACAAAAAATATGCATTTCTACTTAAAGAAATGATGCACAAAAAAAAATCTATGCGTCTACGAATTTAGCATTCCCCGAACCATTAATCTTTCTAACTGCATAAAAAAATTCTGTATTTTCAATAAACCCCTTTCGAAGACGAAGATAAATATTCCCTCGAGCAGTGCACAGAAAGTAGTGTTATTATATTATAGTTTCTAATTTTTGTTATAACTTTTTTTAAATTTGAAGATTTAATTGAACGTTATCTAAATATGAGTTTCACGTTTTTTAAATATTTACTTTATGTTTTTTAAATATGTAATTTATATTCTCCGAATATTTAGCTTATATTTTCTGAACATTGAATTTACATTTCTTGTATATGTATAGAATATTCAGATCTAATATTTTTGTCATATGAAAAAGTGTGGCTTAAAAAATATTTTTTCAATATTTGAAAAAAACATGTACCCAATATTTTTGTGCTACTAGGGGTCGTTTATGTGGCAGACATAAGACGCAAAAAAGCCGCATTTCTTCAGCCATAAGAACGACGCCTATACTGGGTGTCACAAAATAAGTGTAACTCCTGGAAATGGGATCATTTTCATTCCTTGGATCATTTGAAGCGACATTTTCCTTTACAAAAATGGCGTCCGCGGTTTTGTTTAGGAGTTATTAACAAAAAACACTGACGAATCAGAGCACGCCCTGGGCCGCCGCGCCAGCAGCAGAGTGTTGGCGGTACGCCGTGACATCGCAACGAACAAGAGTTTCTCGATTATGTGAATGCTCTCCGATTTCAATGAGCTTTGGATATGTGGTCGTTATTCTGAACAACATTTCTCTTTAGAATTTGCTGTAGGCTTTAATTTACAAGATTATCGTAAAAATCTTTACTTGTAAATCCATGGAGTCGATGTACTACTAGCTTCTATCCGATCTCAATGAACTTTGGATATGTGGTCAACATCATTATTCTGAACAACATGTCTCTTTACAATTTTTGGGTGTAGGCTTTAGTTTACGAGATTATCGCAAAAAACTGTACTTGTAAATCCATGGAGTCGATGTACTACTAGCTTCTATCCGATCTCAATGAACTTTGGATATGTGGTCAACATCATTATTCTGAACAACATGTCTCTTTACAATTTTTGGGTGTAGGCTTTAGTTTACGAGATTATCGCAAAAAACTGTACTTGAAAATCCATGGAGTCGATGTACTACTAGCTTCTATCCGATCTCAATGAGCTTTGGATACGTGGTCAACACCATTATTCTGAATAACATTTCTCTTTACAATTTTTGGCTGTAGGCTTTAGTTTACGAGATTGTCGCGAGAAACTTTACTTGTCAATTCATTATGGGTGTTCATGATAGCGGACCCGCCTGCTAATATCTCCGAAACTACAGTCGACAGTGAACCATGTCAAAAGAAAATATTTAAAACGTCGAGCTGTATAACATTATTTCAAGGTCATTGAAATCTGTGATGACCCGCGTCATCTTTACCCGACTTCCGGCAATTGTACCCGAACAAGAGGAGAAACAGAAACTGATCGTTTTAAAAACTCACTTATTCAGCCATAAATCCATTTGCTGCTTCGGAATGTGTGTTACTGGGTCACTGGGTGACGAACTGCACAGATGCATTCAGGTATACGGCAGTACCGAAAGCCAAGGGACGAACGGCCAGGTTGACGAACTGCACATCTGGTTGTAGATAGTTGGTTACTACAGCCTAATGCCTAAGGGATGCGCGGTCAAGTCAAAGAATCCAGACTTTTCACTTTCACTTCAAAATCGATAAATACATCGTATGTTTATTTCACACAGATGCCTTGAAATTTTTCCACACTCACGATCACTGTTCACATTTGTCAACGCATAGTTATGCACTAATAACAATTGAGGTATCCGTTGTAGTGCAGCACAAATCACAACAATCCGGTAATTCGATCACTAGACTGCGGATTTCATGCATTTCTAACAAAAACGAGTAGGTGCATTTTAAGACAGTAGAAAGATTTAAATAATTTAGAAACACCAATGTATTATCTTCAACTTATTAAAATGATTAAGTAAGATTCAAATGTCTGTCTGGCTTCTGTCCCTTGTAATAGCAGTAGCCGGTTTCCATTTTGCATACATATCCACAGTGTAGTGACTAGTTTAAGTATCAGTGTAAGTATCACTATCAAAAACACAACTAATAGCAATCGTTAGATGTTAATTGACAATTCTTTCGAGACGTGCTCTCTACCGCGGTTCGAACGACACTGATTTCCCGCAAGATTTTTCTGCCGAATTTAGGTAGGGCATTGTGCGTGTCGAAATTCGAAATGTATGTAAGTTGCTCTTATGGGTTTTAATGAATGTGCACCCTCTGTACCTTTTTTTAAGAAGGTAGGGTACCCACGTGACCATGGTATTTTTCATTGTGACCAACCCCCGCGCGAAAAACCAATTTGGCAACAGTGATGAACACACATTTGTATCAATCTAACGCTTCAATTTCGCTATAAATACAGGTTTTTTTCTTTTAATCATTATCTTCATTGCTATTAATGGATCCCAGTGGGTTGCCCCTCTACTAACCTGGTGTGCCCAAACTAGGCCCCCTGGGGACCAACTTTCCGTATTACACTTGGGGTGTCTATTTTCGGGTCTACGTCACACCTGTCCTTTTCAAATGCGCCCACGGTACCTGCAACGGCATAGCGCCAGCACTCTCATTAAAACCCATAAGAGCAACTGAAAACGGCGTAGGTGGTGCGGAGCAGGTTAGGCGATGCGGCTAATGGAAAGAACAGGTGTAGTTTAGGTATGTATATATGTATAGGCGACCCTGCGATTGTGGATAACAGGCCCTCGGTCCGCTGAAATATATAAAAAAAAGGAAAATAATGAGAAAGGGATACTTACCACCATCACATATCTCTAGTTCCTGGAGTTGTCTACCTCCAGGAACAAAAAAAAAAGGTCAGGCGATGCGGCGGCCTAGTGGTAAGCGGCAGCAAGAGGTAAATCTTTTGTCCTATACATCCCTATTGTCCTATACCTCCCTTAAGAAACTTTCTAAGAGAAGGACAGAAGACGTATTCGAACGGTTACCCATTGACACCTAGTACTAATGTGCAGGAAACATGTGATCGCCGTAAATTATAATTTTACAGCGGTCCTTCTCGTATCCTCTTTTTTGTGTAACCGTCCCGCTGTTTTCGTAAACGTGCTGCAGCATTCATTTCCAATTTCGACACGCACAAAGTTAGTAGTTCAGGAGATATTGAAAGTTAAATAACCCTTAAACACCATTACTGCTGTACTAAGACGTTACACTAAGTAGTAAGTAAACGTTAACGTCTTAGTACGATATAGTCATAACAAAATAAGGTATATGTATACAGGGTGTCCCAAAACTACCCTAGGAGCCGAAAATGGGAGGTTCCTTGGGTCATTTGAAGCGACATTTTCCTTTACAAAAATGGCGTCCGCGGCTTTGTTTAGGAGTTATTAACGAAAAACACGGACCAATCAGAGCACAGCTATAGCGAACGGAATCCGACTCTGCGACAGGTCCCGCGAGGCGTGGTGTCACCATTGGTCGACTCAGAATCAATCCGCTGTAGCCACGCTCTGATTGATCCGTGTTTTTTGTTAATAACTCCTAAACAAAGCCACGGACACCATTTTTGTAAAGGAAAATGTCGCTTCAAATGACCCAAGGAATCTTCCATTTTCGGCTCCTAGGGTAGTTTTGGGACACCCTGTATATGTATATACCTTATTTTGTTACCGCATACAGAGTTATACATTAGCTAGAGTTTACAGGTTATTAATTTTGTGCTAAATAATCATATTCTTCTTCATTTCTAGATTTTTAAATTCTTCAAAGAACAATGCCTACTTAGCATGTATTAAGACATCCCAAGAGAAACTAGCTGGTTATTGTTGCTCGCTCGCTTCGCGAGCTCGCGGGTGGGGTTGTTATTGCTCGCTTGCTTCGCGAGCTCGCGGGTAGGACTGCTCTTGCGAAAGGGTTAGTGGTACGCATTGCTAGTGGCGCATACAGCTCTTAATTGTTTTTTTATTTATTTTGTGTGTGACTCTCCACGAGCCACACAAAGAACTTCCCGATTCGTTAGTTGTAAGTGGTAACATTAGCATTAGTTGCATAATTAAAAAAAAAATTTTTTTTAATTACAAAAAAAATTTTTTTTAAATAAAAATGAAATATATATAATTACATTTGTTTATTCGGTGGAAATTTTCCATCCTCTCGTATAAATTGCATTCTTGAATGAACTTCTTTCGAAAAAAACTAAAAAAACTAAAAAATCTAAAAAACTACTTGACCAATATGGACCAAAATCTAATCAGCTCTAAGTTACGACGGGGCACATCGATTGCATCATTCATCATTCTGATCGCATTGTTACTTTTTCAGAAAACGTTAACGAAAAATTTGATAACATAAAAACGGCCATACGCACACACACACACACACACACATACGCATACTAACAATTTGATAAAAATAGTCTAAAATGACTTCAATAACCATGAAACGTGAAGATCTGCTAAAAAATCGATTTTCGATTTTCGGGGTAATTACAGTAACTTCCCTATGAATCGGGAAGTTAATTATACAAAATGAAGATCTTTGTTATTTCGCTTAATTTTTCCATAGGGTGATGTCAGTAGGGTTCGCGACGTTCTTCTGATTAAAACAAGACTAAACTCGATAGGCTTTCGAGCTGCGTCTAGTCGTTGATATCGTGAACGTACCGGCGAAAGGATCCGTAGACTTCTACAAGATCCTTTTCGTTTGAAAGATCATTTTCGTCTAAAATTTAGACGAAAATGATCTTTCAAACGAAATGGGTCTTTTAACCGAAAAAGATCTTGTAGAAGTCTACGGATCCTTTCGCCGGTACGTTCACGATTACAACGACTAGACGCAGTTCGAAAGTCTATAGAGTTCAGTCTTGTTCTAATCAGAAGAACGCCGCGAATCCCACCGACATTACCCCATTGAGGAATTATGCGAAATAACAAAGATTAGCAATTGGATTTTTGCCGTCTCATACCGATTTACCTGGGTGGCCGTCGCACAGTGGCCCTTTTCAGCGATTTAACTGGTCAAAATTATTTATATTGTTTCATGATCTCGCAATGTTTTCAAATCACATATAATATCATTTTTTATTTAAGTATTTTTAGAAAATTATTTACTACTTTTTCAATATTTTGTGGTATGTTTTTGAGTAAAGGGGAGTATATTGTTGAATTAAAGGATACCCCGTAATATGTTTCATCTTAAGTGTTTACGTCTGGAAAGTGTGCGTGCTCGAAACGCAGGGGCCGATAGGCGCGGTATAAGAAATGCTGTGAAAAGAAGTGGAGCAAATTCGAGCAGTCAATTTTTGTTTCGTTCGTAAGCCCAAACCATTGATAATTACAAACGCGTTTAAAAAACTGCCCGGTCGCACCTGGAAGCAAAACATAATCACTCATGAAGTGTTACAATCGTAACAAGTATTATTTACATACTAATCATGTTGAAATGTAAATACTTACCAAACGATAAAGAATCAAAAGGTAGGAAATTCTTGAAAGTATAGTCCACATTTACTTGCAAAACTTCCATAATGGAGAGAAATGTGTACAACTTACCTAAAACGTAAAAATCTGTCCCATAGAATTTTTTTAGTAAGTCACGTACTACGAAAATCTCTAACTTTCGATGAAGTACAACACCTAATGGGTGCTTGAATGACGAAAAAAATATCAGTACATTGTCCCCCATATGTTAAACTATAGCAAGCAACATAATTTTCATAGTTTAGGTAAAATCTTGAAATCGCCTTTTGGCCAGGTATCTAGATACAGATCCTTGTTACAAATGTATCCGTAGCCTCAGATCCTTTCGGGTCGGATCCAAATGTATCTAGATACAAGTCAACTAAAAGATCCTGTTGTATCTAGATCCTTCGGATCACGAATTATAGATACGTATTTTGTATCTAGATAGGTATCTAGATACTTTTGTATCTAGATACAGATTCTTTTTACAAATGTGTCTGTAGCCTCGGATCCTTTCGGATCGGATCGAAATGTATTTAGATACAAGTTAACTAAAAGATCCTTTTGTATCTAGATCCTTCGGATCACGAATTATATATACGTATCTTGTATCTAAATTCGTATCTAGATACTTTTGTATCTAGATACTGCCCAACTCTGCTGGAAAGGATCTTTAAAGGATCTGTATCTAGATACAGATTTATTATACCTTTACAAATGTATCTGTAGTCTCGGATCCTTTCGGATCGGATCGAAATGTATTTAGATACAAGTTAACTAAAAGATCCTTTTGTATCTAGATCCTTCGGATCACGAATTATAGATACGTATCTTGTATCTAGATAGGTATCTAGATACATTTGTATTTGGATACTGCCCAACTTTGGTATTAATTTGATTGTAACGATTCAGAACAGAAACCAACTTGTACGCGAACATTTGTCGTCGCTTGCATGAACTCGATTATAACTTCGTAAATAATTCTTAATAATTTTTAATTTGAAAAACCTCTTTCTCCGAAAGCTACCGAAACGGGCAAAGTTAAATAAATGCGCAGTACAATTATTAAATTTGCAGAGGTCTCACTTAATTTAAAAGATTTAATTTTCAAAGACAGTGTTACCATCAATATCCCGATCTGTAATATTTTTATTATCGCTAAGTTTTATTTCCATAGCTTTACAGTGTTTTAGTAACTCTTCATCATTCCATTCTTTTAATTTATTTATGTCATGAATAAGTTTAAAATCTTTATCATGTTCTTTCAACAGTTCGAATCTCTCTGTAATTGAGGATATAGTCGTGTCTAATATTGCGAAAAAAATTAATCTTATAATATCGTTTAGCTTCAATTATTGTTTCATGTGTTGCTTCGTATTCAGATATCTTTGTTTTTCTCTTTGAAATTTCAAGAAAACTAGGATGAACGTCCATCTGGTTTGCAATATTCGTTGCAGAAGTGATAATATCCTCGAAACTTTGATCGCTCCTGCGATTCTTCAAATCATTTGTAATACGTTCGAGATTTTGCGTAACTATTTGGATATTGAATGTGGAAATCTTCATTATTTTGCTGACAACATTTACGAGATTCAATATGTCGTGCCAAATGTAAATAGAACATAAAAATTTAAATGAAAAAATTTTTGAAATTAAGTTATCAGCATGAACTCTTGAATCCACATTGTTAGTATCATCTTCTGAAATATCTGACAGAGCCTGATATGTTTCTTTGAAGTTATTTTTGAGCGGTTTTCATTCGAGAAGCTTCAAGAATCTAGAATATAGAATAAATATATAAATTATAGCGACATGGCGCCCCTTGGTTGCATTGTAACATTTGTTACTTCTGCAATTAGCCTTTCTGCCCACTGGCAGCAACGTGCGCCATTGCCGTTCATATTTCGGCACCCCTGGAAGATGCAGGAGTCAAACTTATGCAACAATTTAACGATGTACTTTCACGAAATTAAAATAAAAAACAATTGATAATGCAAACTATATCAAAAAGTATTTAACCACAATACCTGTATTTTCTTCGTCATTGTATGGTGTAATGTTGAACACACCCAGTTAAAAACATTACGCTCTGATTAAATTTAACATATATATGTCGTACGTTAATTTCTCTGCTTTTTAAATTCATGTAACAACACAACTAAAAGAATTAGTACTTTCAATAAAATACCTAAAATATATTATATGTTTACAAAGGTGTGAACATTGATTAATTGTTATATCGAATAAATTACAACGCGGTACTATTAACGTAAATATTTTTGCGCGAGAACATTGTAATCTTATATAAGAATAACACTCATTAATAATAATTAATAACACATTATAACACATATTTCCATTCATATAACATTTTATATGTATTTAACACAACTTTAACATCAATGTGCCTCTTATCTAACTAACTTCATCTTTTGCAAGAATTATTTTCTTACCCGATGTCACAATTTTAGTGAACGACGCGATTTCAGTAGGCATAGCTAAGAGATCCATCCTATTGTAAACTACAACCCTCCACAACAGTCGGCTACTCACTCGATGGATTGCTCGACGCACTATGACATAGTTCTAATGGTATTATTGCTCGGCTAGGAGTAGACCCGCCGCTGTTCTCAAGAGCCGTAACTAGACTCTTACAGTGACTCTCAAAACTGTTGGAATGATTAGAATTATTGATTGAAAATTTAAAAAATGTCACATAAACGCTTTGGAAAAATACGAACTTCATTGAAAATTAAAGTAATATTATTAAACTTTGAAAAATACATAAAATAATAATTTATCTTAGTCCTTAATATTATGTATGATTTTTTTTACTTTAATAATGCATTTCAAAACTTTTGCACCTTAATATGTACATCATATTTTTAGTATTTAATGTAGCCGCCTTTGACTTTTATGGTAGCATTTAATCGTTTCGAAACGCTGTTCACCAAAACGTTAAAAAATCTTGATACCCCGTTTGAGAATACCAGTCTATTGTCAAACCATGATCGATGATCTAATTCATTGTTTTTTTCGTAGAAAAGTTCTCCCGAATTGTACTAAATCATTAGGCGGTCGACCTTGAAAATTAAATAAACATGATCGTCGAAATTTAGTGCGATTGATAAGAACTGGGTGAACTGATACTGCCGTACAAGCTCAGATAATCCTTCAAAAATTCTGTTGGACTAAATGCGAGTGCTCATACTCTCATACTGCTCGTAGAGCTTTAAGGATGTTCTAGAGCTATATAAAAACGCAACAAAATTTTTGAAAATTTGAAAAGATATAATTCTTACTGAATTAATGCAATTACCAAAGTTTGAGTTAGATTCACTACACCGTTTAATATTTATAGCAACATAAAGTTTGCGCATAAAATTTCACTTCAAACCCTATTTGAACTTTGAAAAAACGTAACTAGAAACTCCAGTTTTTTTATACAGGGTGAGTCCGCAGAAACTGAACACCTGAATAACGCGGCTGCTATTGGTGTTAGGAAGAGATGCATCAGATGGGACTTGCATGGTTTCGAGGGGGCATTAATCTGATGTTAGTAGCATTTTTGTAGGTGGACGCGTAAAGGACATATGAAGGTCAACTTCATTTTTTAAAATGGAATGAGGTATTTTTTCATACATCAATCGATGCAGCTGGACATTCGTTATAAAAAAGTACTAACCTATGTATGTCAAAGAGTTAGTAGTTCAGGAGATATTTCAATTTAAATAACTCAAAAATACCATTACTGTCGTACTAAGACTAGTAAGTAAACGCTAACGGCTTAGTATGACGCCTCCGAAAAGATTTATTGTGTTTATTGTGGTATTTAATATTTTATTTTAATTAATTTTATTAACAGTTGATGTGTATTCATACAAATCAAAAGGAAATTAAATTGTATTTAATATTTAATTTCCCGATTCGTGTATACACATAAATGAAATTAAAATCATTTCATACTTTTTAGTGCATTTTCGTTTTTGTTTTTTTGTTGTTTTCATACTGTTACGTATGCGGCAGCGACCGTTGGTAACCTTTGGCCCTTCTGGAGGTGCACATCGAAATAAAGAGTCTATTCAGAACAGGGCAATTATTCAGATTAGGGCACTCATTAAGATTTTGGGGCACTTAGAGACGATACATCAATCCGCATCGTTTCTGGGAACCCTGTTTTATCAATAGTCTCCACTCTTGTCTAGGCCGATATTGGGGACTATATAAGGGCACTGAATCCCTTCATATTCGGGCTTTCATCTCAAGAGTTTTACAGTGTACGCGTCGATTCACGTCTTGATTACTATCGAGCAAGATCGGGTATTAGTTCTCTTTCGAGCAAAACTATTACATCTCTGCCGGTACGAATCCCAAAACCGGGATTCTGTAGTAGATAGCCCCCGCATCCCTCGGTGCGTAAACAGAGAGGTTAGTCCGCGACACCGCGACAATTTACACTCTAAACATTTGTATTCCTTTCGATTCAAAATTATATTATCCTACGTTAAACTTAAACCTGGAGTTCAGTTTAATCATAACCTTCCTATTTCGATTCCAGTTGTTAGCATCCTACGACGATACACCTTTACCGCTCAAGGTGTATCTAATTATTTCAAATAGTTTACGAGCCAACGGAACCACGACCTTATCCTTTCCGACAGTGGCACAAACGGATATCCCGGTGTTGAAAGGTACACTGGCTAGTCCGGAGTAATTCCACTGAACCCAAAATTCCACACAAACGGATATCCCGGTGGTGAAAGATACACTGGCTAGTCCGGAGTGTACCCTTTAAAAGGAGACCCAGGTGGTGAAAGATACACCTGCTAGTCCTTCCTGTGTTCCACACAAAAGGATACCCCAGTGTTGAAAGATACACTGGCTAGTCCGGCGTGTACAATTCCTACCTATATCAAAGCCTCTAAAAAATTACCACAAACTATCCTCGGTTTCCGCACGCTGCCAAACCTCGGCTCGTAACAATACCTTTTTTAATTTTCATTCCGTTTTTTTTTTCGAAGTCGGTTTTATTTAAAAAAAATTTTTTTTTATTTCACACTTTTTGAATTATAAATAAATATTTATAAATATTTTTCATATTTTATAAATGTGAAAGGTTCCATCGCGATCGGTACATTCTTTGCAGAGAAACACCAACGAATAAAATTTTGCTATAACAATAGTTATTAATAATAACAAATTCTATAAATTTGTGTAACTAAATCTCCTACTAAATGTGAAAGGTTTCATTTATTTTTATTGGGAACAATGTTGGAAAAATTTTTAAGATCGAAGGAAGGATAAATAGGGAAACTTATTGTCACATTTTGGGAACGACATTATCACCAAGTTTAAGAATTTTCGATGCTTTGGAGCAGGAAATTGTTGTCCAACAGGACAACGATCTAAAGCATGAAGCGAAAAAAAACAATGAATTGGATCACCAATCATGGTTTGACAATATTAGACTGGCCTCCTCAATTGCCAGATATTAATAGTATTGAACATGTATGGTTTTATACATATAAAACAACAGTTGGCTAAGTATCCATATACACCTAATTCGGTTCATGAACTGTGGGAACAAGTTCAAAGTATATGGAACGGTATTCCTGAAGGATTTTTGAACGATTTGGTGAACAGTGTTCCGAAACGATTAAATGCTACCATAACAGCCAAAGACGGCTTCATTAAATACTAAAAATATGATCTACATATTAAGGTAAAAAGTGTTGAAATGGATTATTAAAATAAAAAAGATTATACATACTATTGAGGACCGAGATCAATTATTATTTTACGTATTTTTCAAAGTTTAATAATATTACTTTAATTTTCAATAAAATTCGTATTTTTCCAAAGCGTTTATGTGACATTTTTTAAATTTTCAATCAATAATTCTAATCATTCCAACAGTTTTGAGAGTCACTGTGTATTCGTATACATATATGTAAATGGAACTATTCCGCGATAAAATTGTCCATGTAATTGTCTAACTTTGCTCATACATGAGACGACTATCGAAGCAAAATGAACTGAGACAGTAGTACGTATATTGCTTTCGACAGGGCGTATCCGAAATGTATCAATCATTTCGAATGTTTATAATTTGGAAAAATTATGAGACACGTATACGTACACGAGGATTGCAAGGGTTCCGTATTTTTGGATCCTTGTCTCTATAGTTTATATAGCTTCTATTTACTGCTTTTATTACTAATATTTGATTATAAAAATTTGTTCCTTTATTTTATATTTGTATATAACAAAATTGTTTATATTGTTATAATATTGATTATTTTTTGTATACAACTAATAGATATGGCAAAGAAACAATGTTAATTTGGCGGATTGTACTAACAATTGAAAGTATTGTCGTCTTTGAGAAATTGCGTTTCGTTTACTTGCCTTGTCCCGATGGCTAGACCAGAAAGGCACAATGCTGAGGGCATGAAACTGATCGAAAGTTAGACTATGCGAAGAACTGAGCAGTGTCATGGTTATAGTGCAGGAACTCAACTGACAAGGAGAGTGCAAGGCCTTCGGGTCACCGATTTGGTTGAGATTTTGTATACTTATAGATCTCGATCTCTCATTTACGAATATACAGGGTGTCCCAAAACTACCCTAGGAGCCGAAAATGGGAGGTTCCTTGGGTCATTTGAAGCGACAGTTTCCTTTGCAAAAATGGCGTTCGCGGCTTTGTTTAGGAGTTATTAACGAAAAACACGGACCAATCAGAGCGCAGCTATAGCGAACGGAGTCCTACTCTGCGACAGGTCCCGCGAGGCGTGGTGTGGCCATTGGTCTACTCAGAATCAATCCGCTGTAGCCACGCTCTGATTGATCCGTGTTTTTTGTTAATAACTCCTAAACGAAACCGCGAACGCCATTTTTGTAAAGGAAAATGTCGCTTCAAATGACTCAAGGAACCTCCCATTTTCGGCTCCTAGGGTAGTTTTGGGACACCCTGTATACCATTATAGGTGCAAACACTCAATAATTGTTGAGATATTTAATAAACAATATATTACAAATATGTAAGTACAATATATTATATTGAGAATATGTAAGTACAATATCATTAAATTTATCGTATACCATATTTTGGCTTCCTATATTTATTTTATTTCTTCTGTTTCCAGACACGAGAGGATAATTTACTATATTCATTTCGGTTAATTTATTTATAATTTATTAAGACTTTTGTACTTTAATTTACAATAATTGTATAATATCTTGTAAATAAGACGACATTACATAGTGAATAAATAATATAAATAAATAAGAAAAAAAAATATTTTTACCCGGGCTGGGATCGAACACAACCCACCGGGTGTAAGCGTAGTACGTCGTCACTAGACCAGGACATTATTCATTATATAGTATCTCTACAATAGCATATTTAAGTAGCAATAGAACTTTGTTTATTAAATATCTCAACAATTATTGAGTGTTTGCACCTATAATGGTATATATTCGTAAATGGAAGATCGAGATCTATAAGTATACAAAATCTCAACCAAATCGGTGACCCGAAGGCCTTGCACTCTCCTTGTGAGTGTACTTGACTTCCCTGTGGAGCTTCTCTAAAAAACGAGATGGCATTTATAGTTTTGAAGGTGGTTAGGAATGTCCAACTTAGGCGTGCGCTCGGTAGGGTGTCCCTTAACAAACGAAGGAGCGATAAAACGTTACGACGCCCTCTAATTTTATTCCTTTTCACGTTCTAAGTAAATGTGTAAATTATTAACCTAATCGAATTATTCTAACCACTGCCTCAAGAAGCTTAAAGTTAGGATATTCTGTAAAATTCAAAATATTTAGGACTTTTGTCCTTTTGAGTGAAAAACTGCTTACTTATTGCTGTTATTCAATATAGGTCCACATAAAGAAGTTGTAAAATGCAACTTTTAGTATTTTTTATACAATTCCGATCTATTGCAGCTTTTGACAAAATTTTGTTTCACAACCTGTAGCAAACTAATTGCTCCAGCTTTCCAAAAAAGTTCAAATCGCATAATACAATATTTAAGAAGGTATCGCCTTCTTAAGAGTGAGTGAATAATTTTGTGACTTGATGTATGTGCAAGCACATAAGTTCATACGTTTTACTTCGTTCCGCGTCAGGTGACACATTTGCGCAGAACATGAAAAATGCAACGAAATACATATAACACAATATTCATATATTTCGTCTGTCACTTGCTGTATAACTTTACATTGAGCGTGTCTATTCGACAGCTGTGATTACATTAACCAGTTGAACAAACTGCATTTTTTATAACATATTCACTGTCATGTAGACGGTTATTCATGCCGCTATTAAATGTCGTTATTAAAATGTACAGGGTGTCTAAAAATTATATGTCACGGCCACCATAGCGTGATTCTACACCTACGATTTAGTGGAAATTGACATAAAAAACTCCCCGCAAAATTGACCTTGACCTCGAAAATCAAGGTCAAAAAATTTTTTTGTTTAATCGTGTTCTACTGGTCATAAGGACCAACTTTGTGAATCTCAATGTGTATCTCAACCGTTCTCTTAAAAAATGATGTTGCATTTTTTATCATTTTTTCAACTTTATTTGGAAAATTTTTACATTCAGCAACGATATACAGGGTCATCCGTTTTTAAACGGACAAACGTAAACCAGCTATAAAGAACCCCAAATGGAACAAGTTTTACCCCTGCCACTTTTTTTGTTTCGGCCTTGATTTCTAGAAAATTGCAAAAAACCATAATTTTTTTAGTTCACATAAACTTGAATATCTCGGGACTCCAGTGATGAAAATTGATGATTTTTTCTTTGTTGTGTTGAAAATAAACAGGAGAATCTTTTGTTTTGTTCCCAAAATTTTTTTGTATGACCTTCAAATCTTGGTTTTTTCTGGATCGGACTGTAGCTATCTGAACGGTTCCAGGATGCGTGACTTCAATGGATGATATTTTCTTGGAATAAACGTGCTAAAAAAAACAAAAATATTTTGTTAACAAAAAAGATGCCCCTATTTATTTTAAACCAAACAAAGGAAAAATCATCAAGATTCATCACTGGAGTCCCGAGATATTCAAGTTTATGTGAACTAAAAAAATTATGGTTTTTTGCAATTTTCTAGAAATCAAGGCCGAAACAAAAAAAGTGGCAGGGGTAAAACTTGTTCCATTTGGGGTTCTTTATAGCTGGTTTACGTTTGTCCGTTTAAAAACGGATGACCCTGTATAAATAAATAGCGTACTAATCTCGCTCCTTCAGTGAATTGCAGGCTGAATTGTAGAGATTCCGCAATATAACTTCTTGGTCACCAAATTGTTGATCTAGTCGTTGAAAATCACGTCGATCTGGAATTTCTACTGGACGTAGTCGCTTTCCATTAATTCGCACTACATTTATATACAGGGTGTCCCAAAATTCCTCCGACACCCGAAAATGGGAGGTTCCTTGGGTCATTTCAAGTGACATTTTCCTTTACAAAAATGTCGTCCGCGGCTTTGTTTAGGAGTTATCAACGAAAAACATGGACCAATTAAAGCGCGACCTAGACGCGAGTTAGCACAGTCGGCCCGGCGCGCCAACTGTCAATTGGCCGAACGTGTCATCGCATGTCTAGATCGCGCTCTGATTGGTCCGTGTTTTTCGTTAATAACTCCTAAACAAAGCCGCGGACGCCATTTTTGTAAACGAAAATGTCGCTTCAAATGACCCAAGGAACCTCCCATTTTCGGGTGTCGGAGGAATTTTGGGACACCCTGTATATTTCCCAAGCTAATACGTAATTCCCTGCTGCTTGGTCAATCGCACGTAACATATGCCGTAAATTTAAATATTTTCTGGAAGGCATGTTTTTCAATCGTTTGCTTACGATGGACTAAATAATCAATATTAACCGCGATAATGAATAGCATGAAAAACTGTCAGCTGTATGGTCGTAGTCGTCTCAATCAAAATATTTCACGTGACAACATTCTGTGAGTATCATCAGTAAGCTATCTCGTTGGGCATGAAATTATCAGAATCATGATACTTCTATTTCACTAATTATAAAATGAAAGAACGAACATTATGAACAAAGAAGTTGCAAAAATGATAAGAAATGCAACATCATTTTTTAAGAGAACGGTTGAGACACGACCCATGGTTTCTTTCACAAAGTTGGTCCTTATGACCCGTAGAACACGATTAAACAAAAGAATTTTTTGACCTTGATTTTCAAGGTCAAGGTCAATTTTGCGGGGAGTTTTTTATGACAATTTCCACTAAATCGTAGGTGTGGAATCACGCTATGGTGGCCGTGACATATAATTTTTAGACACCCTGTACACAATGGGCCTCTCGATTTGTGGTATGAATTATAGTAGGTCATAGAAATAGTTGGCCTCAAAATAAGAATAAAGTCAAGAATCGATCAATTATATCATTACAAAAAATTATGAACTAGTATCCTGTGGGTTTTTTTTCACTCGATGTTAAAAATTAAAACCCTCAGAAACTATTAGGTTGTTGCAATTGAAATGACCATTTTTCACATTTGAAATTTCCCGCCTTTGTAGTTTAGTTTCGTCACGACAAATAGCGTTGAAGTTGTACAATTTGAAAAGTACATACAGTGCGTAAAAAAAGTATTGGCACCCTCTTAAAATCGTATTATACAATTTGAATTTTTTTGGGAAGCTAAAGCAATTAGTTTGCCACAGGATGCGAAAAAAAATTTTGTCAAAAATTGCAATTCATCGGAATTGTAGCAAAAATACTAAAAGTTGCATTTTACAACTTTTTTATGTGGGCCAATATTGAAAATTTTTAAAATGCGTTTTGTGAAAAAATGAAAAACTGCGTGTCCAACAGCCGGCATTATTCAGTAGGCATGGTGTACATATTACGAAATAACAGTAAAAAAATTAGCAGAGTTGAAACGTGAGTTTCCTCCTCACCTTCCTTATTCGCCCGGCCAGTCACCTACTAATTACCAATTTTTCAAGCACCTAAATGGGTTTTTGAATGGAGAAATATTCAAAGAAGAACGTGCTGTAAAAACTGCATTTGATAACTTTATTGCCATTTCTAACAGAAAGGCATTTAGACACTTGTATCACGATGGAAGAAGTATATTGATGTCGATTAATGGAATATGAATAGTTTGTAAAATTAAAGTTTATGTTAAAGATTCAAAACGCCATTTTATTTGCAACAACCTAATAGAACAATTTGCACGTATTTCTTTATTAGTTTACAGAGAGCCAGTTGATTTTTTCACAATGAAGGTTAGTGTAGATACTTGGTGGGTTGTAAGAAAAATTTAATTCCAAGTTTGATAAAAAAAACTGTGTCACCTCTATATAATCAACGCGATAATCGCAGCATTCACAGGATTTGGAATGACGGTTGTATATCAATAAGGAGCGTCAAGATATTTTTTTAGATAATAATGCAAGTCATAATTCTTGGTGATGTATGTTGACCCAAGATTGATTTTGTCGTTGCTGTTAATAAGTTCGTTTACAAAACCTTAAAAAATCTCCGGATGCTTAACGTATCAAGAGGTCACTGAACGATGGCGTGATAAATAATGGAGATTTATTGTTAGCAACGTCCTTTTAATCTCGAGAAAAGTTGTTCGACTAAGGAACTGACTCAAAAGACTATTTAAAGATTATATTAATACAAACAGACTGCGAGGAACACAAAAGTTTTGCAATGTAAGCATATACTTTAATATTCATACATGTATGTACACACATCAAATGGATTTACTCCGGATGCTTAGAGTATCAAGAGGTCACTGAACGATGGCGTGATAAATAATGGAGATTTATTGTTAGCAACGTCCTTTTAATCTCGAGAAAAGTTGTTCGACTAAGGAACTGACTCAAAAGACTATTTAAAGATTATATTAATACAAACAGACTGCGAGGAACACAAAAGTTTTGCAATGTAAGCATATATACTGTAATATTCATACATGTACATACATCAAATGGATTTACTCCGGATGCTTAGAGTATCAAGAGGTCACTGAACGATGGCCTGATAAATAATGGACATTTATTGTTAGTAACGTTCTTTTAATCCCAAGAAAAGTTGTTCGACTAAGGAACTGACTTAAAAGACTATTTAAAGATTATATTAATACAAACAGACTGCGAGGAACACAAAAGTTTTGCAATGTAAGCATATACTTTAATATTCATACATGTATGTACACACATCAAATGGATTTACTCCGGATGCTTAGAGTATCAAGAGGTCACTGAACGATGCACAGACTGGTATTTGACCGATCTAGCTGGCCAAAAGTCGATTTCCTAAAACTACCCCCAGGTAAAAAATAACATTGTTATTGGGAGCGCCAGGTAGTCCCTCGAGCCGACCCCATTGTTTATAACGTATAAATTGTTCTTTTTCATTAATACAAGCATAACTTAATGAAACATAATAAATTGAATCAGTTTTAAGCAATCAACAATTTTGGCCAGCTAGATCGGCCAAATACCAGTCTGTGCGATGGCCTGATAAATAACGAACATTTATTGTTGGTAACGTTCTTTTAATCTCGAGAAAAGTTGTTCGACTAAGGAACTGACTCAAAAGACTATTTAAAGATTATATTAATTGCAAGCAAACAGACTGCGAGGAACACAAAAGTTTTGCAATGTAAGCATATATACTGTAATATTCATACATGTACTTTACTCCGGATGAAACACTCTTCAGAAGAAAACGATATCTACCGAGTCACATAACTCACGAGCCCACACTGCATTATTCTTACGACGATTCTGTAGTTAATTTGAAGCAAAATTTAAATCATACACAAAATGTGGCAAGAGATGATTTGATCGAGTCCAAATGAAAATCAAAAACCTATTACGATAATAAAATTATTTCACATAAATATAACATCAATTAGTATATACAGTGGTCGAAATTTCCATAGTGCCATACTTATTTGTTGGCAATTTTAGTTGATTTCTAACAAATTAAGTACGTTCTAAGTATTTATGTTACATTAAGATGATTACAAAGACATCTGAATGGTTTCAAAATATCAGGCTGTTGCAAATAAAATGGCCGTTTCGAATCATTAACATAAACCTTAATTTTACAAGTTTTATTCATATTCCATTAATCGAAATAATTTCCATCAACATCAATACACTTCTTCCATCGTGATACATCGTGTGACAATAATGTTATCAAATGCAGTTTTTACCGCACGTTCTTCTTTGAATATGTTTCCATTCAAAAAGCCATCTAGGTGCTTGAAAAAGTAGTAATCAGTAGGTGACAGGTCAGGAACCTCACGTTCCAACTCTGCTAATTTTTTTACTGTTTTTTTCGTAATATGTGGTCGAGCATTATCGTCGAGCAAAATTACAACATGTCTACTGACTAATGGCTACTGACGCCGGCTGTTGGACACGCAGTTTTTCGTCCATTATATCAATTTCCTGACAGTATTTATCAGCATTTATGGTATCACCTTTTTTTTAATGAATAATGTACAATCCCCTTTGCTGACCACCATACAGACACCAATATTTTACGCGAATGAAGGTTCGGTTTCGGATATATTTTGGACTTTCATCTGCGTCTAGCTACTGTGCAGAACATCGTCGATTGTGCGTAGAGAATTCATTCTTCATCACAGGTAATTGTCCTGTTTAATATGCCTTCATTACTCTGTTGAAAACTGATCTCCAGACGGCACATCTTCTTTCTTTCAGTGAGTTCATATAAAATCTATTTATCTAACTTTTTTACTTTTTCCAAAGCCTTGAGACATCGTAAGACAGTTGGATAGCGTATATTAGCGAATCCCTTTCACATATATTTTTTAAAATCTGAATCTTTAATACCTATTGGCTTATGACACGAAGCTCATTTTCCAGAGTTGTATCTCCAGATAAAAATGTTTCAAATCAACGATTTATGGTCCGATTACTTGCTATACCTTCACCAAAAGCAGCATTTATGTTTTTCGCTGCTTCAGACGTAGTTTGTCGAAGGTTGAACTGGTACAAGTAAATTATACGAATACCCTTTTTTGCATGGTGAACTAAAATCGATTTTGAATCATGTACACTGTACAATATCAATAATCTTATACTCGCAAATTCATGTACATGATATGTACTTTTCAAATTGTAAAACTTCAACGCTATTTGTCGTGGCTAAACTAAACTACAAAGGCGGGAAGTTTCAAATGTGAAAAATGGTCATTTCAATTGCAACAACCTAATAGAATGTTTTCTCATTCAAGTGATAAAATGAAAATGTATGTATTTTTAATGAAGGGTTGTACGGAATTTCTGTAGTTTGACTCAATATAATACTTTATTTGTTTCATAAAACAAGCATGTTTTATTGAATAATTGTATATTAATATTGTATATTCCTACCATTTTTCAAAATGACTTGAAAAATTCGGTTAGTTATACTCCTATTTAAGGTTTGTAACTTTGATACATCTATACTACTCCACGCTTGTCTTATACTACTTTTAAGTTTTGCAACAGTAGCAAATTGTTTACCATTTGCGTACACCTTGCGAGATAGTATTCCCCATTGGTTCTCTATGAGGTTAAGGTCCGCAGATTGGGAAGGCCACTGCATTAATTGAATATTTTTACTTTTAAACCATTCCGTGCTGACTCTTGAAAAGTGCCCAGATAAGCATGGGACGTCCGATGGACGTTCAATGTAGGTTCGTATCGGACCTCTGTACGTCCGAAGGATATCCAAATAAGGTCCGTATGTCCGAGATACGTCTCAGGAATGTCCGAAAGAGGTCCCATTTACAAAGTGTAACGTACATAGGACGTCCCGTTCGGACCTATCTGGGACTTCCCTAGAACTATCTGACTTGTATCTGGGACATATGGCCATTATTTGGACGTCCTTGGGACATATGACTGGACATAGTCAGAACTTATATAAAACATAAAAATTTCATTTTAATTTTTATTAAATAAACATTTCATACATTACAAAAATATAGTACAATATAATAGTAATATAACATATATAAGCACAGTACAATAATAATATAATATGTAATAGTAATACAACAATACAATAGTATACAGGGTGGGGCAATAACTATTAGCACCTCAGATATCTTCGAAACTACAAGTTTCACAGAAATATTTGTTGAAATAAAATTGCACGGTACAATGGGGGCCATCTGGTGGCTAGAATAGTTTTTTTGTAGGTAGAGGTACTTCGGACTTTTGAAGGCCACCTCCATTTTTTTAAATAGAATTAGGTATTTTTTAATACATCAACCGATGCAGCTGGACATTCGTTATAAAAAAGTACTAACCTATGTATGTCGAAAAGTTAGTCGTTGAGGAGATATTCCAATTTAACTAACTCAAAAATACCATTACTGTCGCACTAAGACGTTAGCGTTTACTTACTAGTATAACGTCTTAGTGCGACAGTAATGGTATTTTTCAGTTAGTTAAATTGGAATATCTCCTCAACGACTAACTTTTCGACATACATAGGTTAGTACTTTTTTATAACGAATGTCCAGCTGCATCGGTTGATGTATTAAAAAATACCTAATTCTATTTAAAAAAATGGAGGTGGCCTTCAAAAGTCCGAAGTACCTCTACCTGCAAAAAAACTATTCTAGCCACCAGATGGCCCCCATTGTACCGTGCAATTTTATTTCAACAAATATTTCTGTGAAACTTGTAGTTTCGAAGATATCTGAGGTGCTAATAGTTATTGCCCCACCCTGTATATATTTATAACAATCTATTTATCTATATCTGAAAAATCATTGCAAATTGTTTCTGTGGGACAACATGGGCTGTTTTTGCAAATAATTTGCTTTGTTGGTTTCAAGAAAAGAACAAAAATGAACTTTTATTTAGACTGCACGAATTTTCGGCTATTACGCGCAACAAAACTTTTCACTTAACTGTAGTTTGAGATCCCCAGAATCAGAGGGTACCGTACCACCTTAAGAACTGATATTATATACAAAAGCATCGGTGTAATAATTGTAGACACAAGTGCAATACCAAAGTGTACCAAATACGTTATATATTAAAATATAAATTCTTTATATTATTTTTATCAAACATCATATAACTGCGCACGCTTTATTTCGTTCCTGAATATACTTCAACAGTAAACACATTCATAGATTACTACATTACGTACATGTACCTATAATACCTTTCCCCGGAATTTATGCAGTTCAGATACAAGCGTACTGTTGACTGTATAATTAATGGATCGACCGTATTATCTAAGATAAACACATCGCAACTAGGGTAATTACTTTTCCGAAGCTTCGACTCGAAAGTTGTTTCGTATCATATCATGCTTTTTGATACATGAAAATATGTATAATGCACAATAGGCGATACATCGTTGCTGAGTATAGTTGGAAAGGAAATTTGTTTAATGACTATGCATAATAAATAATAATTTAGTATTATTAATACCAAATATAATTTAATCGTGAATAATTTGTCAATACAAACAATAACTGAAATTGTATTTCTAAATAACAATTAACTGTATTGTTTTAAATAATTTATTTAAACTTGTTCAAATAATAAATAATTTAATTAACTTCCCGATTCATAGGGAAGTTACTGTAATTACCCCGAAAATCGAAAATCGATTTTTTAGCAGATCTTCACGTTTCATGGTTATTGAAGTCATTTTAGACTATTTTTATCAAATTGTTAGTATGTGTGTGTGTGTGTGTTTGTGTGTGTGTGTGTGTGCGTATGGCCGTTTTTATGTTATCAAATTTTTCGTTAACGTTTTCTGAAAAAGTAACAATGCGATCAGAATGATGAATGATGCAATCGATGCGCCCCGTCGTAACTTAGAGCTGATTAGATTTTGGTCCATATCGGTCAAGTAGTTTTTTAGATTTTTTAGTTTTTTTCGAAAGAAGTTCATTCTAGAATGCAATTTATACGAGAGGATGGAAATTTTCCACCGAATAAACAAACGTAATTATATATATTTCATTTTTATGTAAAAAAAATTTTTTTTAATTTAACCCTTTGAACACGAGCGACGCCGATACGGCGTCCGGCCGATGTTAAGTAGCAACTCGAGCGGTGCCGATACGGCGCCCGGCCGATGTGAAGTGGCAAGGATGCATCTTGGCTATTGTTTTACTAAGTATCACACCAAAATTAATTACAGAGTGTAATATTTATCAAAATTTGTTGTTTTCGACATATAAATGAATAAACTGGTGAAATTTTTTTTTAAAATTTTTTAAAAATTAAATATTTTTGAAGTACCTGTAAAATGTTCACCTAATTTGGCCGAAATCGTCTCGAGTTGCTGGTTCGCGCAAGCGAAAACGGCCTCGAGTTCAAAGGGTTAAAAAAAATTTTTTTTAATTAAAAAAAAATTTTTTTTTCAATTATGCAACTAATGCTAATGTTACCGCTTACAATAATCAAACTAGCTGGTTATTGTTGCTCGCCCGCTTCGCGAGCTCGCGGGTAGGACTGCTCTTTCGAGAGGGTTAGTGGTACGCATTGCTAGTGGGGCATACAGCTATTAATGTTTTTTTACCCCGAAAATCTAAAATCGAATTTTTAACAGATCTTCACGTTTCATGGTCATTGGATTCATTTTAGACTATTTTTATCAAAATGTCGGTATGTGTGTGTGTTTGCGTGTGTGTGTGCGTTCGTGCGTGCGTGCGTGCGTGTGCGCGCGTGTGTGTGTGTGTGTGTCAAATTTTTCGTTAACATTTTCTGAAAAAGTAACAATGCGATCAGAATGATGAATGATGCAATGGATGTGCCTCGTCGTAACTTAGAGCTGATTAGATTTTGGTTCATATTGGTCAAGCAGTTTTTTAGATTTTTTAGTTTTTTTCGAAAGAAGTTCATTCAACAATGCAATTTATAAGAGAGGATGGAAATTTTCCACCAAATAAACAAACGTAATTATATATATTTCATTTTTTTTAAATTATGCAGTTAATGCTAATGTTACCGCTTACAACTAACGAATCGGGAAGTTCTTTGTGTGGCTCGTGGAGAGTCACACATAAAATAAAAAAAAAACATTAATAGCTGTATGCCTCACTAGCAATGCGTACCACTAACCCTCTCGCAAGAGCAGTCCTACCCGCGAGCTCGCGAAGCGAGCGAGCAACAATAACACCATCCGCGAGCTCGCGAAGCGAGCGAGCAACAATAACCAGCTAGTTATTTTTGCTTTTTTGTCTTTGAGTATCCACGTAACTTGCTATTTAAATGTTTATTAATTACTGTTTTAAACGTTGCCCAACACTGGCTGTAATACATATTCCATTAAAAATATCTATACAATCATTTCATATGAAATAATTTTTATTATTTCAATAATTGTTAAATAATAACTCTGTAACCAGTCATTGTGACCGGTGGTGGTAGGTTTAATATTAATATTTATCTTTTCTACTTTAAATTGAAATAAAAATTATAAATGCCCCGAGACTTTGTGTGCCCCACGCCCCCATTACGACATTTCCATTATTATTAGAGCTCCAACTTTTACCCGGGTATCCGAATACCCATGAGACAACCATGTCCCCAGGTAAGGTGAAATACCCTATGTCTGGACAGCATTTTTTGCTACCGTTAGTTTTATCACTTTAGATAAACAAAACCAATTTTTTAAGAGTAGTATTATAAAATTCAGATTTTGTAAAGTAATTTAAAGTCCTAAAATTATTGTTTAGATTAATATTTAGATTAATATTATTTAATATTCAAACTTATAGTTGAACATATTAAATCCAATCTAAGCTAGTACCTGGACAGAAGAAAAGCCTATACCGGGACAAATTGAAATTACATATAATCTGTATAACAGACACTATAGTACTCCGAGCATTATGGCCGCTGCACAGTGGTCTGGAGACCCCGTTTTCGTGGCCAAAAGTATTGTAGCATTATTTCAAGTGTTAAAATCATAGTATTGTAGGTCGTTGAATTCGTCTTGACGTCAGCTATATAATTATGAAATAAAAAACATATAGTGACGTCTAAAAATAGGGGTGGCCTTGATATTTGAAGAAAAAAAAATTTCTTCCAAATTTTTTTATATTGACGTTTATAAAAGACTGAATGCTGATTAACTTTTGTTGAAACCGTTTTTTTGTCAGATTATCACATATAAGTGAAAAATCGTGGACAATGCCTCTCGAAAGTAGGTTATTCTTGGCTTGCATTAAAAAGACGTACATACTGACATTTTTCACCATGTCTAAGCATTAAGTAATGTTACCAATGTGAGTAATAAACATATAGATATATTATGATTTTTAGATTACATTTCTATTCTAATTCTATATCCTCCAAATATTCAAGCATGGGCAAATCATTTTCGTCCTCTTCTTCTAAATCTTCATTGTCAATTGGTTCTGTTGTTATGTTAGCGGTTGTAGATATTTCTGTTTCCAAACCGCTTTTCTATTGTTTATAAAACAAAACAAAAAAGCGAACAAAACTGGACTAGAGAAAACATATACATACATAGTAATTCCAAGCTGCTATGCAAGATTCAAGTGGAACTGCGTATCCAGGCGTCGAATAAACGCGGGCCCGTATTTGTTAAAATCCATTTATAGTTCAAGATTGCGGAAGATTGCAGTTAAAATTTACATGCTCTTTTTAGTAAATGTTCAAGCTTTCATATAAAACAAGACCGATGCTTCGCACTCTCAAGCGTTTTTGTATAATTCTTTTCAAAGTTTGAAATGTTATTAATTTACGCTATTCGTGTATGGACTAAACAATGCTTAAAACTGGATTAAATATTTGAATTGCGCTTACTAACACGTATAAAACCATCATTAAAATCTGTTTTCTGATATTCGATGATTGAAATCGAAAACGTTTTATTTTACTTTGAATTTTCTGACTTTGTCTTTAGAACGCTGTATCTTATCACAGAATTATCTAAAATAAATAGTATTTTGGATTTGGGAGCTTTGAAGGGTTGTTACTTTGTAGGAAAAAATTTTTCCCAAAATATTAAAGTTCAAAAATTGAATTTTGGCCACGAAAACGGTGTCTTCAGACCACTGTGCGCTGCAGGGACCGAGACGCACGGCCGGAGATCTCTAAGTCACAGCTCTAATTATTATTGTTCAGTCACTTTTTACATTCACTGTAAATGTATCAAATATCACTTAAAACTAAAGCGTACAAAATGTATCAACGATGTATCGAAGACTGATTTTATTTAGATTGTTTACAGTTTTTATAATAATACGTGCTCGAATAAAAAAATGTACTGAATAATTTCTAGTGAAAGCATCTTTACAATTTCAATCATTAAAAAATAAATAATATGACGACGAAATTTCGAAGTTTAGTGCTTAGAAACCTCCGTAGTAACTTGGGTGAATTGTTACAGGGATAAGCAGGGCTCGCAAACATTTGTTTAAAGTCTAAATGAAAAGTGATATTATTATTATAATAACTATGCAAAATCATGTCCATTGACATCGATAACTTTGTATAAACTATTTAAGAAAGATTTTCTAGGCCCCGTTATAATTTGTTCATTGATATTGCTGGTAGCTCTGATATTTCCAGATGTACTTATAGAGCGTGATATATAGTTCTCTAAATAAAATGACGTGTTATCTCTTCGAATATTTATTTGAATCTCAATCTATTACAAACTTGTTGGTAAGGCCACCTAAATATCTCTTCAGGCAATTGTGATGCAAAAAATATTTGTTGCATAGTAATGTGTACGGTGTCGATGGACCAAATGTCTGGCAAGAATATTTTCTCCGAACATAATTTTTTTAGTAGTTATGAAAGCCATCAATGTTTTTTGATACATAACTACATTTTTCGTTATATTGCATCGTGTAGTTGATCGAAAAATACATTAAGACATGTAGAATAACATGACGTTGAAATGGCTTATCTCGTTGCTCCGAGCAACCGAAAATCAAGATTATTTTAAGGTCATATTATTATACATATCTGAATTTATTTTTCGATCAGTTAATTATGCAATTTGGTCCATTAACAGCATGCACGTTACGTAAAAAATATTTCTTGCATCACAATAACTGAAGAAATAGTTCAATCATAACGATTCCATGTGCTAGACAATTTACTTGACTCGAATATCATTGAACACTTGAGTCCACATAAACGATCAATCGAATAAACAAATGTTAAATATCTGATAAAATTGCAAGGACAAGAAAGAGTCATAAATTCTATACACACATTATAATTTTAAATTGCAGGGTTTACAAAAATAATTTCACTTGCTTTATCTGATACATGAAGAAATTGTTTACTTGTTTTATCTGTTACATAAAGAGACATAAAGAGTCACTACGAATATGAAAATACTGTGGATCACATTTTTCAGATATATTGTTAAGAAAAATCAATTTATTTAGACGGTTAAATATTCTTGCCAGATATTTGGTCCATCGTCACCGTGCACATTACGATGCAACAAATATTTTTTGCATCACAATTTCCTGAAGAGATATTTAGGTGGCCTTACTTTACAGATCTACAAACGGTATTTTTAAAATTTTCAATATAGGCCCACATAAAAAGTTGTAAAATGCAACTTTTATTATTTTTCCTACAACTCCAATCAATTGCTATGTTTGACAAAATGTTTTTCCACATTCTGTAGAAAATTATTTGCTCTAGCTTCCCAACAAATATTCAAGTCGTGTAGTTAAATATTAAACCAGTTATCGTTTTTTTTGTTTTTTCAAAAATTAGTTTTTCCCTATGTGATATCAAAGACTCAGAGAATAAAAGGTAATTATGCATAAAAGGTCCCACCTCAGCGACTTCGATGAGTTTTTAATATGTTGTCAGGATGAAAATTCTGAACAACTTACTTCTATACATGTAAGCGTCATTCAGCTTTAGTTTTAGAGATATTTGCGAAAAACTGCAGCTGCCACTACATTGGATTTTACCTATACGTTCACGTCCGTACTGTGAGTACGCGTTAGCATGATGCGACCGCTCCACAATGGGACGAATGGCCATTTTAGGTGGAAAAAATCCAACGCATTTGATGCGGCTAGTGATATCAACGTATGTGGTGTCGTTATAAAGAGGAGATCTCAATGTTTAAGTTTATGGTAATTTTAATCGCTAAAAAATTCTTTTTTAAAATTTTTGATAAATATTTTTGAGTTGCATGTAATTTCTTATAGATAAAGTATCATCAATTTTATCACTCGATTGTTAATATAAAGGAAACTTTAAGAAAATTGAAATTGATGGAAAACAATCATAGATCACACTTCTTGAAACCGATTCAAATTTTGTGTTAGGTCAAGAAATTAGATCTAACATACATACAGCCTTTAAAAATAGTATGTATGTAAAAAATATTATGTTAATTACATAAACAAATATAAAAAGAAATAAAAATGCAATAAGAATATTACGTAATAAATAAAAAATGTAACAGTAATATTAAATAAGTATAACAATAAAATCTAAATATAACAATATAACTACAAAAAAATATAGCAATAGTTCTTTGGTAATATCGCTGTCGCTGTAAACTAAGAATTCTTGTGGTATTAGACGGAAGTTCCGGTCATAGTAAGATCTAATACAAGTTTTGATAATTTCCTGTATTTTTGTGGTATCACTCTACAGGGTCATCCGTTTTTAAACGGACAAACGTAAGCTATAAAGAACCCCAAATGGAACAAGTTTTACCCCTGCCACTTTTTTTGTTTCGGCCTTGATTTCTAGAAAATTGCAAAAAACCAGAATTTTTTTAGTTCACATAAACTTGAATATTTCGGGACTCCAGTGATGAATCTTGATGATTTTTTCGTTGTTGTGTTGAAAATAAACAGGAGCATCTTTTTTTGTTCCCAAAATTTTTTTGTATGACTTTCGAATCTTGGTTTTTTCTGGATCGGACTGTAGCTATCTGAACGGTTCCAGGATGCGTGACTTCAATGGATGATATTTTCTTGGAATAAATGTGCTAAAAAAAACAAAAATATTTTGTTAACAAAAAAGATGCCCTTATTTATTTCAAACCAAACAAAGGAAAAATTATCAAGATTCATCACTGGAGTCCCGAGATATTCAAGTTTATGTGAACTAAAAAAATTATGGTTTTTTGCAATTTTCTAGAAATCAAGGCCGAAACAAAAAAAGTGGCAGGGGTAAAACTTGTTCCATTTGGGGTTCTCTATAGCTGGTTTACGTTTGTCCGTTTAAAAACGGATGACCCTGTATATCCATTTATAATTGGAGTAAGTAATTAATAGCATTGCCATTAAATCGTAATTTGTATTTACACGGGAATTCTTTTTTGTGTGGCCAATCCTAAACCTTCTTACATCTTTGTTGCGAACTTCTTGAGCCTCTTCAGACATCATTCCAATGGGCAATAGGCATGACTCATATATTTCAAAACTATGATATAATAATAATGAATATAATGAATAATAATGAAATTGTGCACCGTATGCACCGTACGCACGGTCATATAGAAATTTAAATAAACTAGATTGTTATTGTTGTGTAGCTCGCTTCGCGTAGCTGATGTTAATGTTACCAGGAGGTCCTAGCTTTCGGATTTTGCAGATGAATGACCTTTTTTTACAATATGTTGACGTGGAGCATAAGATCTACTGGAAGTTTAAATAAACTTATCTTACAAATTAGCGCGTCTAAATGTACGCGAAAATCATGATATTCCGGATAGCATTCAAATTTGAACACTAGAATTAAAAACTATTTATCAAATTTATCTCACGAATTTATTCTTCTAATTAATTTTCTACAGCTGTTGTCCGAAATTATCTTGCGACATAGTGGAATTATCCTACAGGGGATAAGACTATCAAAAAGAACGCATTAGCAATAGTATCTCAATGGTGATATGGAAACCTATTGACACGAGTGTCGCCCTGATGCGTCACAAACAGCGGCTATGTATGGTACGCGCCTGAGCAGCTCTGAGCACTAGGCTGGCTACGGAGAGCGAGACGCAAATTCCGAAGCAAACAATTCCGAGCTCTGCCCTACGCAGTTCGCATTAAGGAGTGTACAAATACTATTTGCTGGACTACTTCAGTCGACTTTTTATTTCTCGTTATTACTTTCGCAAGTTAATCATGAAATTGCCAGTGTACAAATGCTTTCAACAAATGCTTCAATACAGTGTAGATAGGCGAAGGCTGGTTGACACTTACCACCAACAGCGATGAAGCCGGCCTTCGGAACTTTGGGGATACACTAAAGCAGTTTGTACGATGGGATTGACTATGACACACACGCGGGTACAAGGTTCGCAAAAATACTTGAGTGCTCTATTCTACGGCCAACGCAACAGTGATTTTCGATGGGTCGATGATGCAGATCGTGGCGTTCCCCACTATACAAGGTGTCCCGAATTTAAATGACAAAACTTCAGGAGCGTGTAGAGGACTGAAAAATTAAGACAAAAAGTCTGTTAGAGATTTGCTCGTTTGTGCTTCGTTTTGAAGAAAATCGCAAAAATTCAATATTTATCTTGAGTTGTTGTATGCACTTGTATTTGTGATTGTTTTGAAATTGTTGTGCGAGTTATGACAATGAGATATGTAAACACTACATGCTTTCTTCTATGATTACTTAATCATAGATGCAGTGCACCAAATATCACCAGAACAATGTTTAGCGACAATTTATCAAGTCAGTGCTAGATGAAACGCTTGCATTGCTGCAAGAGGGCAACATTTTGAACGATATCTACATTAAATAGATGATAATGTAAATAGAATGTAAATAAATAAGTACAAAAATGAAAACTTGTTTTGTTTCTTTTTTGCGATTTTCTCTAAAATTAAGCAAAAACGAGCAAATCTCTAAAATACTTTTTGTCTCAGTATTGCTATTTAAATTTGGGACACCCTGTATGTCAGCTTCACGCCCGATAATCTCTATCACTCGCGCTATATTCACGGAGTAGGGCCGGACCTCGACGGAAGGGCCCCTGACCTCTCTCGTTTCCGGGTCTTCACAGCCTGGAATATTCAGGGACATTCCGGTCGAATCACTCCAGCTGCGGACCGTTTAAATTGCGGGGCGGGATGTCGACGGGACGACACTTCGATAGTGATTCTGGTTTCATGGTTCCTCGTCGGCGCCTTCGGGTTGTTGGCCTGGGCTCGATGTACAGTAAATCCTCATTTACTGTACGGGGTCGTTTGTGCGATTATATCGGTCCTTCATAACCATTTTAATCAAGCCCGTAAAGAAACAGTTTCAAACAGTTACTTCCGGGCCCATTCCAAGCCCGGTTGTGGCTACTTATTCTTTTGAAGTAGGCGCCATAATTGAATCCATCTTCATATTTTCAACACCTGAGTGCTGTCAGTTCAATTCATAGAGCCTTCTTAGGGTGCGCTCAGACACGGGAACCATCTCAGAGAGCCATGAGACCGCTGGCTATAGCATAGGCATTTTCTGGGGGTCTCCCCTTTATACCTCTCTCATCACGGGAGGAGCCTATGCTTCCTGTGGCTCTCGGAACCGGTTCCCGTGTCTGAACGCACCCTTACTCATCTATTCGTCGTAATTTTTCGACAGTTTACAATTATAGTAGATCGGTGCTCCGATAAATGTGTCTCTTTTGAACTGGCAGAAATTAATTAATTTAGTTGCGTGGTTGAGTTATCCCTTTTCCTCCTCTAATAATGAACATAACAACGTAGAGACTCTGCTTGAATTGTATGGCGCACCTGAATTCGCATACGAAAAAAATTAACGCGTGGTAGGTAAAAGGTTGCACACCCCTCATCTAGAGGGTTAAAGTGAAGTTATCTGGGACGGTTTGCAGGGATTATCTTGAGGAGATTCCCGTGAGAAAGTCGAACGGCAATCTGTTCTCCGTCATAAACCACATTATGTATAAACAATACTTACAAAATTTGTTTTCATGTCTTGTAAGGTAAAATTAGAAAACATTCGGAGTTTTAAAATAAAGTTTTAATCAGAGCATTAGAGACAATAATAAAATCGTATGCTAACTTATTAAATTATTATTGCCTATAGCAATTTAAATTAAAGAATGCATGTAGGATTTTAAGAAGAGGAGAAAATCACTAAACAGCGGGCTTTGAACCTGTGATCTCAAGGTTTTCAGATTAATTAAACAGGTTTCAATGATCACGATCACAGAGTACTATTTCCTTTACTTTTCTAATGCTTTTTAAAAGTCTGGACAGCTCTAATACGACACTCGGCCAGTGTACGTTTGCCACAGCATCTTTTGTTTGCGTACACAACGTGGACTCTAGCAGTTTTTCTAGAAAACGAGTGAGAATAATTGTGTGAAATTGCGCACACGAAAATGAAGTACAACATAGAAAAATCTGCTAGAGAAATATCGGTAAGAATAACGTTGAAAATAATGAAGTTATCTAAGTGAGATGGCACGACGTATGCAAACACAGAAACCACGATACATGTACTCATCGTCATTAGAAAGAAGTTACCTGGAGCATTTGTGGGTCTAATTGGTTACTTACATACATAATTTTTAATACACAATATTAATGAATCAGATTCTGAACAGGCAGGGCCTTCACTTGCCCTGTGTCGTCCCGCGTGACTTCTTTCTGACATCAGACATTCCACGATTTCTAAAGTCCTACATGCATATTACAAAAACATGTAATAAACTGATAACTCCTCAGATTGAATAAAATATTTTTGTGTATAATACAATGTTGAACGAATTATTTTTGCATTAAAAAAAGGACAGTGTAAATATGCTTGACTTGAGCAAGGGTATGCATAAAAACATAATTCTATACTTAACAATATCACATTTTAGGTAAAGCCCAGCTGTTTATATTAACGAAAAGTGTTATATTTACATTTTTAAGCAATAATCCTTGTTCAATGAGTTTGCAGTTTCCTCATACTATAAATTACAAAAAAGAGAACAAAGTAATGAAAGCTATATTATTCTGAAAGAGTATAAATAAGAAAAATAAATTAATACGTTAATTAATTAAAAAATGTTACTATTTTCTTTAAAAATAATTCTTAATTTAAAGTAATGAGAATAGTGTGTGAAATTTTGTAATTATCATTATAGTAATTTCTCATCATCTCATTTCCTTTAAATTCAGGAGATGTTTATAATGTCATTATTTACATGCAAAGATATGCTGTACACATTTTTTAATTGTGTACTCCAATGAACTTGTTTAGTAACAATTTCCACGAGGTGTGTAGAATTTATAGCCGTTAGAGTATAGAACAACTGCGTATATATAAAGCGCTAACACGTTTCTTCTGCTGCTTAGCACTTCTTCTTAGTGTTTTCAAAATCTTTTATAATTACGTGTTATATTTATTCGATTTTAAGGTTTAAAGTATGTAACTTGAACTTAGAAATAGTTTCTAAACAAAACGGTTAATGTACTTTGTCTAACGGCACGGCGCTAAGAGAGGTATAGAACTTAAGGCCGCTGGTCCCTAAGATTAAGTTTATGCAACTCTTCATCTGCTTTGTTGTTCCTCAACTCTTGTTGCGTATATAAAAATTTATTCCACTCATCAATTCTTGGATGCGCTAAATGCTATATTAAAACAAACATACGTATAAGTAAAATGTATTTACCAATTTTTAATCTAATGGTAAACAGATAGATTTGTTCACGTTATCAATATTTAATGACTTAATAGTCTGTATCATTGAAGTGTGGACACACTGCAAACATCACTCATAAGATTATTATGATTTTAAAAAAGTACAAGTATCAACTTCTTGTAATAAATAAAGTTTGCAATACTCTTCATTTTACTGTGAAATTTGGCATACTCCTTGAAACTGAATATGAACGCAGCGCGTTAACATATGTTCACATTATTGTATCACGTTTAATTCATATTACTCGAGTATATTTTTAACGATTTAAGTGTACTGTACAGGTACTCCTTTGTACTCTCCCACGTCAAATAGAAATGGTAACATATTAACAATTTATAGAACAATTTCATATAAGTCTTTATGACTAGAGAAACTATAGAGGTACTATAAATCCAATATAGACGTATTAACCCTTTCGATACTGCCAATGACTACAGTCACTCAGCATCGCGCACTCATTGTTACTGGTAACTATAGTTGTTCGTTAACATTTTGTATTGATTCGAACTTTAGTCAAGAATAGGATAACTATGTTACGTATGACCAGTTATATTACATGACAAAGTATCAAATGATATGCTTACTCCACGGTAAAATACTATTCGCGCTGTAACTGGCCCATAAAATAACGACTTAGAGCGTACACACAGTGGATCCGTTTTTGGTCCAACATCGGACGGTGCAGCGTTCACTTCAAATAATTTTCATGTCACCAGTTTTGAAGTATCCATATTTTTAAAAACGGATCCGTAAAAAGGACATTCGGGGCTATATTATCTTTATTTTTATTTTTCAATTTTCTGGTGCTATGATAGCAATGCACCTGTTTAAAAAACGATTGCAAAATAAACTATAGAAACAAATAATTTTTCTTAAATACTCTTATGGGATCAGTATGAACACCCAAAACTCATTTTCATCTTTTTGTTATACTTTGGCCGTTATAGTTTAATGAAAACCTTGTGACACCTCATATTACATGCCGGCGTAAAACCATTAATTTTCAAGATTTCAAAGACTTTTTTGAGATACGTTCATATTTTACTAATAAAGACCTGCAACACAGCTTAAGTTCTATTGTAATCTATGATCGATGTATTAATACTGTAATGTATTTCAATACATAGATTTTTTATAATGACGTTACATTACTTACGATAGCGTAGCGACCATCTACACGTGCAATAAAACATTGATCGGGCCATTATTGAGCGATCGACAGCGAAGCTGTTTTTCAGAGAGCTGTTTTTAGCACGTCCAATACATAATCGTGGTGATTTAAAAATTACTTTACAGTCAACAGGTGTTGTCTGAGAAAATACCGACTTCCAGTTCAATGGTAATGATCTGTCATAAACCTCTCCACACAGAACAGCCCTAGGAACGGCACATAAACAAAGAGAGCCTACCCCTAGGTCTGTCTATTCCCACCACTGCCGCGCGCCCCCTAGTCCCAATGTTTTGGCTGCGACGGTCCACGCTTCATAGGATATGTGGCCACTGCAGCCAAAAGTAGCGTAAAAATAATGATAATATAGCCCCAAGTGTCCTCTTTACGGATCCGTTTTTAAAAATAGGGATACTTCAAAATTGGCGACATGAAAATTGTTTGAAGTGAACGCTGCATCAAAATATATATCGTGCGAGGGCTGTCCTGTCGATCGACGTTGGACGAAACTAGAAGGGTCTCGCAGACAGGTGTACCCACACATTTTAAATGTCAGACCGATGCCTCTGACGTCACCAGAACGGTCGGACGTCGGATGCACTGTGCACGCACCCTTAAGGTCAATTCATACACGTCAGTTCTAAGCATCCGTCGAAATGAAGTTACCCCGGTTTAAGTGAAACTGCTGTGCGTGGCACAAAAAAAAGGTGTTTATAGGGTTCGACAACTTCTTAGGCAAACTATCGATAACTCTCCTTTGCAACATCATGAGAATAGGGTTCGGAAATGTACGAACACCGAAAAACAGCGCCAGTTATTGGACTGACGTGTATGAATCAACCTTTAAGGGGGTCATCCTCATTTTTCAATAATGTAAAGATGGGGGTTTTCAGTTGTCAAAAGCGCTAGATAAAAGATCAATCTAGGCCGCGTTCGCCCTGAAAAGTCCTATTTTTAAGTTTACTAGGCGTAATTTGTATTATTACAATTATTAGTGTTACATTGTAACGCGACCGACCGCCCAAGGAGGAGTCCCCTGATAAGAAACTATGCGAGGGAAGACTGTGTTTATACTATCGGATTGCATTAAAAACTAAAAAAAAATTGTTGTATTAAGTATTATACTCAACAGAACCGCCCTGTGTCTGAGCGAATAGTATACGTCAGTTTTTATTCACGGTTTGAGTATACGTACAGTAGACGCATATTATCAAAAGACATCCGTATCAAAAGGGTTAATCTGCTCATAACTATATTTTTCGTAAAATTAAATTTTTCTCAGTTATAACGATTATTGCTATTACTTAATGAAAGACAACTTACCTCAGGAACGTCATATACCCAAATTTTTCCAGTATCATCGCCTACAGTTACATGTAAACCACTTGGAGTCCACGAAACTCTGTTAAGAGCTGGGCACCCATCAATCATGATACTGGCGGTAGGTACTTCTGTGTCTTGATTAAGATTCCATAAATCCAATCTTCCTGAGTCATCTACAGCGGCAAACAGCGCTGGATGAGTTGGAGACCAAGCTACGTCATAGACGTAGTCACCGTTATGTTCGAAAGAGTACAGAGGTTTATTTTCTTTGAGACTCCACAACTTAATTGTCCAATCAATGGACGATGTTAAGAACAAGTGCGAAAAATCTATTCCAGCTTGTTCTGCGTGCGCACTGACACCAGTAACTGGTCCTTGATGCCCATCATACGTTTCTAATACTCCCGCTTTCGTGCCATGACGACATGCTAAATAAAAGTAAAATATTAACTATTAATAAATGGAATGGAAAGAATCGCAGAACGGAGATTTTCCATTCTTATTATATCTTAATTTTAGTTGATTTACTTATGGAATTAATTGTATATATTAGATTTAATTACTAAATCAAGCAAATTCACAATCAATGCACAATAATTATAGGAAACTGACATTAGCGGTTTAGCAGTAGACTGTGAAACAATTGAAATTAATTTTTAAATCTATAAAAAAAGGATGGCCAACCGGATTACCCGGGTACCCCAGGCGTTCTATTATATGAGATATGTAGCAACAGATTTTACTGGTATTAATTATTGATACTTTTATCGATAATTCCACGGTAAAGGAAATAACTTTCATTCGTGTGTTCAATTTTCTTTCTCTATGTCGCGTGTCGACAACTGTTTTTGAGGTGGCAATGAAGAGTCTCTTATCTCGTTTATATAAAAAAACATTATATTATATATAGTTTCGATAATTAAAATATTACACTTTGTTCATATGTACTGAAGTAGGATACACGCGTCGTATTATTGTCAGCAAAGCATACTGGCAATTCTGTTTCTGGACCACAAAGAAAATACGAAATTATTGATTTCTATAATTAAACAAAATCTGGCCTTGATACAATGGATCAAATGCTGAGAAGATTCACAATAAAAAGATGAACTACCAGATGGCCACTATCATTTTTTTTAGAACGTAATTGATATTGCCGCTCTTGTCTCCTACATTATATGCGTCTCAAACAAAGGGATTAAAAAATTTCCATTTGAAATACGTCCAAGTATGATTTTTCGTATATGGGTACTCGGATATCCCGATTGTACAACAAGCAAGTATATATGAGTTTGAAGCTTAATTACTCAAAATATTTTACATAATTTTTTCACGAAACGTTAATCGACATAAAATTGTGCAAAGAATGAGGGTCAAGAACAGTTTGCAATATTTTGTCAGGAACATTACAAATTACTGAAGAAAATCTGGAAAAGGGTACCCGGTTAACTATGTAAGGATTAAAATCGCTCGGGAACGAATTTGACCACTAAACCTGAGTATAATAGAAAGTTACGGCTTAAAACTTGTTCTACACCAAACACTAATGTCATTTTGCTACAATGACTGTGTCAAATGAATGCATTATCGCTTTGCACCAAAGATTTTCGAGATAGATGTCTAACTAAATCGAATAAGTTACTACTTACCGGAGTAAACAGTTCCTTCTTCACTGCCTACAACAAAATTATTAACATCGCCTTGTGGAAATGCTAAACAAGTAGAGGCGATGGGTTTTGACTGTTTAGTAGTCAATTCAAGTCTTTCTTGAGGTTGCGATAACATATCTAAACTCCAGGAACACATTTTTCCATCAGTTGAAATGCTTATCAGGTTGTGTGCGTTTTGTGCTCCAACGACGTTTAAACAATACACGGGGTGCTAAAAATACAACAATTATGACATTTTATAGATTAAGATACATTTCTTAAATTGCTAGAAAAATCTTTAATTGACTTACTGTGTGCGCATTTGCCGATAACGGAGTTCGTTGAATAGGAGTTCTCTTTTGCACTCTATTATCCCAGAGGACGATTTGTCCAGAATAAGTTCCTCCTAAGATTAGATTTGGATGAAATTTAGCAAACGTGACCGATAAAACTGGGGACTGACAATGAAAAATAAATTCTGGCGTTGTTTTCTTGAACTTCGTATTCCACACTAAACAAACTCCATCTGGATCATTCGGAATATCGTCGTTATTATTGTAAGAGGCTACGAGAAGTTCTGGAAATTGAGGTGACCAATCCATTGATGTTACGCAACGATTACGAGACCATCGATCACAAAAGAACGATCGATTCAACCATAAACGCTGGTGACTTTTCTCATCCCTGAAAATCATAGGGCAATTATTGATTAAAATGTGTTCTTTTATTAAGTTACTTCGTGAATAAAATTTTTTTCAGAAAATGACCATTAATTTTCCATATTATACTATAATGTTTATTATGTACACATCACTGGAATCAATCCTGAACAACTGATTACTCACAGGCTGTGGATGTTGGACCCGTGATTGATCACATTACCGTTTCACAAATGAAGTATCTATTTCACAATCTAAACCAATTTGTAGATAAACTTTTCTTTGCGTAACTATAAATTTTTGCCTTTCTCCTATAAATTTTTTACTCTTTCCTATGTTATCCAATAGATTTGAACGAGACGATGCGAGAAATCCAAGTTTTGATCCTGAAGGATCAATGGTTCAAAAGTTACAAGTGGTTGATGTTAATAACTTTTGAAGTTAGTAATTTGTCAACCATTCTCGTCCAAATCTATTGGATAACATAGGAAAAAGAGAAACATTTCTGGTTACGCAAGGAAAAACAGCCCAATCCCCTGAATAGGTAGTCGACATTTGAAATTGGAAATTTCAGAACGTGGAATTTGAAATTATTTGTCGACATCATTATTTAAGTAGATCTTTCCTGGCCGACTAATTGCTCACGAGCTGCTGACATTATGGTCAGCGGTCGGCAAACTACGGCCCGCGTGCCAAATCCAACCCGCCATCTGTTTTTAATTAGGCCCGTGAAGTTAATAAATACAAAAAGAGAAACCTAATTACGTAAAATAGAAAAAGTATGTAAAAATATCACTTCCTAATAAAGAAATTTTGAAGCTGTTCCTTTTTCGTTGCTCTATGAGTAGAATTACCTATCCATGTATATGGATAACAAATTTTACGTTCTGGCTCTTCCCAAAAGAAGTTTGTCGACCTCCGTTCTATGTAATAAAAATTGGACTTTTGAGGGCGACTGCGGCCAAGATAGATCTTTCATCTAGCGCTTTTAACTACTGAAAACCCTCATCTTTACATTAATTAGAAATGAGAAGACGCATTCCGCACCCTTGCAATCCTGGAAACGAGTTTCAACCCCTTAAATAAATGAAATGGTCAAATAATCCATATTTCACCTACAGATTCAGATTGGTTTACTTACATTGTAAAATAGATACTTCCTGTGTAAAATGGTAATGTTATATCTATCAATTTACATACAATTACCATATAAGAAGATATAACAAAATTATAAATTCAAAGAAAATTTGGAATTAATTTACTGGATAGATGAAATAATTGGATGTACGTTGAATGATTTACCTTGTTGACAACTATTGGATGTTCTGTTTTATATAATGTTATCATTTTTTGTTTGTACTCACATTCCATCCTCTCCATCCATATTTCCAGCATAATCCGTATAAATGTCGACTGATTCGCCTAATGCCCTTTCTACAATACGACTAGTGCGATCAAAAAATCGTTGGAAATCTTCAGACAGTATAATCATTTGTTTCTCCTCTTCACTAAGTTCTCGTACTGCAAATCAGTATATTTGATAAAATGCCAGTAAATAATTTTCAAAATGTGTTTCAGCTTTAGATACAGTAAAATCTCGAATTTTTAAAAGTTTTTTTAGTATTTAAAAAATTTTCAGTACAGGCTCTTATGACAAGTATTATGAAAAGCAACTTTTCTTATTTTCAATCCCATGAGATAGTCTAGCAAGTTTAATAAAAATGCACACTACAGTAAAGTCCCAATCTAAGCCGATTGTCGATTCTGTGCTGTGACACAGATCGGGAACGGATTAGTATCCGTTCAAAAAATTTTTTATTGTGGCCTTGTGAACTAGACCGGAAATAGAAAACGACAGTGAAGGCCTCGAGAACCTCAAAATGACATAACTAGTCCACTACCCAGTCAGCACGCCTGCTCTGTTTCTGCAGGGCCACTGTGCGCGCCTATGCCCGCAGATCAGCTGCAGAAAAATCCCAAACCCAGGCCCTGCAGGCTGGGTCGGTATTCTGCACAGATGCAAGATTGCAAGAGTGCGGGATTCGCGTTCTATTTCGTGATAATATAATCACGGGTTTTTTCAGTAGTCAGAAACGCTAGATAAAAGATCAATCTAGACCGCAAGAGCCCTCATAACTCATATTTTGTGGTGCGGCCTGCCCTGTATTCTGTGTAACGGCAATGGCGACATTAATGCTGCCCTCTTGCGGAGGTAGATTCCTTTTTACGAGTCACAATTTGCATCATTTGGAAGCATACAACTGCGCATATAGCTATTTTCATGATATACAGGACGTCCCACATAAATGATAACACCTAAATATCTTTCGTATTTACAGTCCTATCAGAAAACTTCAGAGGACAAAGTGACGCTATTGCAGGGGGGCAATATAATAATGAAGAAAACAATTTTTTATGTCGTGTTTTTAAATGAAATTGCAATGTCACCGATGTTTTTTTAAATGGAATAGTATATGCTTTTTGCGATAGCATGATAGACAATAAAAAACTGAATTTAGTGGATACCACCTTTTTGACCTTGAAATGACCTTGAGCAAGAATAATCATGTTGAAGCGGATGAAATGTGGAAGTTTAAAACTTACGTGTTTCAGCAAAGATTGCGCGTTGTTTACATCGGGTTGACCTTTACATATCATATCAAGTTCATTTCAAGGTCAAAAAGGTGGTATCCACTAAATTCAGTTTTTTATTGTCTATTATGCTATCGCAAAAAATATACTATTCCATTTAAAAAAACATCAGTGACATTGCAATTTCATTTAAAAACACGACATAAAAAATTTTTTTCTTCATTATTATATTGCTTTCTGATAGGACTGTAAATACGAAAGATATTTAGGTGTTATCATTTATGTGGGACACCCTGTATATGCTGCCGAATAATGCAATTTTACCCTAGTTTACGAAAAAAATATGAGTTATGAGGGCTCTTGCGGTCTAGATTGATCTTTTATCTAGCGTTTTTGACTACTGAAAAACCCGTGATTATATTATCACGAAATAAGAACGCGAATCCCGCACTCTTGCAATTTTGCATCTGTGCAGCATACCGACCCGGCCTGCAGGACCTGGGCTTGGGATTTCTGCAGCTGATCTGCGCGCACAGTTGCAGAAATAGAACCGACTCGGCCTAGACTGACTGGGTAACTAAACTTCTTTATTTTTCATTAAGTTTTTATGGGCGTTTAACCAATATATTCATGACGTTTTTATAATAAAAATGATACTAAATATGATATAATTCCAATTATATTTACTTGTGTAATAAACGATGAAAGTTTTCGATGCAAAGAAGAACAGCGTACGGGAAAGGGTTTCCCATACTCTGTCCTTTCTTCCGATTGAAACTTTCATCGTTCCTTACACAAATAAATATAATCGGAATTATATCATATTATTTGGTATCATTTTCATCAGAAAAACGCCATTAATATGTTGGTCAAACTCCCTTTAAAAAGTAATGAAAAATAAAGAAGGTTTGCAATTGGATTAGTGGTTCACACCGATATACCCGACTTGGTATCATATTACGCGGCATGTTTAAACTGATCGGCGACCGCAGCGAGGTTGCCCTCAGTGGAAGGGGTAGACGAACTGACTTGGAACGGTTACCTCTGTCGCGCTTTGATTGGGACTTCACTGTATATGCCCAGATAGCAACAAATCCAATTTCGGCCCGTATTCTGTGCGCGCAGTTGGTCCTCTTTCTGTCCTCGAATGAACCAGGGATTTGGACCTGGGCAGAAAGACGGCCCAATTCCGGCCGCCGGCCGTCGATGTCGGCCGATTTTGCTCTTATTGAAGAGGGCAGCACGGTCGCACAGATGTGGCGAATGCCGCTTTACAGGGCAGCAGCGTTGCACTGACATTGCGAATTGCCGCTATACAGTAGAAGTAAATTCCTATTGTACCAAATATACAGCACTCGTACATTTTACTGCCAATTCGAAATACTTTGTGCACGTACAAGGATAGGAAACTTTTTAATAAACGCCCATGTAATGTCAAAATTTTAATCATTTGTTATTTTTACCTACACTTTGGATCTTTATGCGAACTGAAAATTGTCTGCAAGAGATAGAAACTCAAAATTGCATAGCTGTACCATTTTCCTTACAGTTAAATTTCGTCTCACTGTCCTGTAATGCGGCATTCGCCACATCTGAGCGACCGTGCTGCCCTCTTAAGGGGGTACCAGACCCATGGATATGACTAGCATATTACTAGAATATTACTAGAAAAACAAGTGAAAACCGTGTTTACGGGAAACCATTTTTTGTTTTTATACAAGCATGTTACGAGCTGTGTGAGGGCTTGTTCTAAAGAGGAAAGCTGATCCCAGGTCGCTCAGCTCATGATTTTGTTAGATTATGTTTATATCTAATAATATGAGCGTCCAAAGTAGGGGGAAAAAATGAAAAAAAATGCCGCAGATTCTAATGTATTTTTCTAATACAAAACGATTTTTTCGACTTGAATCATGAGCTGAGCGACCTGCGATCGGCCTTCCTCTGTCAAAAGAATCTTCATGCAGCTCAAAATATGCTCATATGAGGACAAAAAATGGTTTCCCGCAAACACTGTTTTGTTGATAAAATCAGTGTTTGCGGGAAACCATTTTTTGTCCTCATATGAGCATATTTTGAGCTGCATAAAGGTTCTTTTGACAGAGGAAGGTCGATCGCAGGTCGCTCAGCTCATGATTTAGTTAGATTATGTTTATGTCTAATAATATGAGTGTCCAAAGTAGGGGGAAGAAATGAAGAAAAATTCCGCAGATTCTAATGTATTTTTCTAATACAAAATGATTTTTTCTACTTGAATCATGAGCTGAGCGACCTGCGATGAACCTTCGTCTTTACAATGAACCCTCACACAGCTCGTAATATGCTCATATGAGTACAAAAACTGGTTTCCCGTGATGCATTCAACTTCCCATATTTCGTTCATACAGGCAGAGTCCACAGCAAGTCTGGAACCAATTTTAGTTCTGCTACTCAAACTTGATGGCGTTTAGACAGGAGAACTATCAGCGTAGATTCGTAACAACAGAAATATAAAGGGCTTGAAGCCACTCGGATCCATTAATAGCAATAAAGATAATGATGAACAGAAAAAAACCTGTAATGATAGCGAAGCTAAAGCGTTAGATTGATACAGATGTATGTCCATCACTGTTGCTAAATTGGTTTTCCGCGCGGGGGTTGGTCACAATGAAAAATACCATGGTCACGTGGGTACCCTACCCTCTTTAATAAGAGCAAAATCGGCCGAAATCGACGGCCGGCGGCCGGAATTGGGCCTTCTTCCTGCCCAGGTCCCAATCCCTGGTCCATTGGACGACAGAAAGACTGCGCGCACATAATACCGGCCGAAATTGAGCCAAGTCGGCCTCGAGCCGCTCCAAACGTAGCTTGTCCTCTATTCTGCCGATTTGAAACGCCTGGCTATCTGGGTGGATACATAGGAGCTTAACAAATCGAGAGAAAGTGTTCTTAAGTATTATATTTGCCATTATACATGTAAAAATTTACCTTCTTTAGGAATCTCTTTTTCTTTTTCTTGTTCCACCTGCGTAACGGCGGGCTGTACTTCTTTTACTTGTGGCAAACCGTGCGGAAGAATCCCAGGAGGAAGCTTACTTTGGAAACCATCCATATGCGGCAAACTGTTTTCTTCATCTTCAGCTTGGCCATCATCAAATGTCAAAACTGTGGTGAATAAGCTGGTTCCGCCACAAATGCCCTAACTTCAATATATCTACCACTGGCAACTATACCCTACTTAATAGTTTCAAACCCTATTTTATAAACCTATCTTATCCCTCCCTCTCTATCTTTTAAAAGCTGTATCAATCCGTAACGTAGCTGCATTCACTAACTGGTACAAAATGTATAAATATGCGTACAGAAAAGAGGACTAAAATAAATAACGCGGTCAGTTTGTTTAGCTACTATAAATAGGGCCTGTAACATTACATTGATAATAATCAACTTCGCAATTTACGTAATAAAATCTGCATAGCAAAGGATAATATAAACGCAAACGGAAACGGGAACGATTTACAAAATAAACAAATTTCACAAGCGCTGAATTTAAACATAGGGGATGCAACTCTCTTTTCAAAGTTTCTATAAAAGTTCTATCCAAATAATAACGAGATAATTCATTAGAAAGTAAATAATCACACAGAAAACTGGGAAAGCAATCATCAAATTGGATCGCATGCATTGATATTAGTAACAGAAGAAGGTGGACTGCTTGTTGGTGGATTATATGTATAAATCAAACTTATTTCAAAAAATTGCAATTATGAAAATGTTCTAAAACAGTATCTCTCCACCCTTAGTTGTAGCATTAAATATAAGTTGAATAAAGAATGAACTCTGAAGGAAAAGACGACTAGGCGATTATTACTTTAACAGATGTAAGTACAAATTGTATTCAAATGTAATGTTCATTGAAAGTATTTTTCTATCATCGGTATCCAATAACCAAACAAAAAAGAAACATTGAGAAACTCAAATCATCAGATATGTCTTCAATAGAAAGAACATATATAAGAATGCAAATATAAAAAGGAGTGGAGGTAAATTAACGCAACTTCCCAAGTCTCATGCAGCATCAAGTGGATGTATAACTTACGTAAGAAAAATAAATGCTAAAGAAACAGTGCGAAGTTATAATCAGATTCTACATCTTTCGATCACAGTACTATTTAGATAAGAAAGGAAACGAAAATGTTGGCAGTAATTTATCATATGGCTTCGTTCATGCTTTGCAGTAAGAAGAGTCGAATGGTATATGATAAAACTATAAATATGTATATATATATATACTATCTAAGCATGCATAAAAAATAAAGCTAGAATTTTTACAGTTATATAACAAATCATAGAAACTACCCAATATTTTATCAAGCAATATTTAATGTAAATTAAAGGTATGGGTTCCCTCCTGTCAGTGCATGTGGAGATAACAATTTAAAGAGAGAAAAAAATTGAACGTAAATTACTTTCAAAACGCATCTTCGTAAAATGAATCAAATTCACATATACGTGATATAAATAGGCAGAGTAAATCATCTCTAGAGAGGATTACCTACCTGCGAATTCGTCCTCCCATTCTAAACCAGGATTTAGATTGTACTCGTCTTGAAGGAGGGAAAAGAAAATCTCAATCAATCTTGTGTTTCTCATTAGGTTAGTTGTGTTTCTTTTTAATTCCATGTCTTTCACAGCAAATTATTGATGTATATCGTATAGATTCATTCAGACACCAATAATTACTACTCTATTCAAAAATAATATCTAACTTTTACGCGTACAATGTCAATGTATGCTATAAATGTGTACGTAAAATTACGAAATTTTCTCATTGTTTAGTCAATATCACTTAAGATAATGTAGAAAGTGCAATTATTACTAATTTCTCGTATACCATGCAAGATACATCAACAATTGACTAGAAAGAATGAAATAACAATATTTAATAAATCATTGTAAATGCATCTATAAACATGCATATATTGTAGTATGTATACCCCATTAACGCTAATATATTCCTCAACAAGATGCTCTAAATGGATTAACGAAGAATATTCAAACTTTTCATGACGATATCAATGTTACACCTGAAGATTCATACTTCTAATATTGTACAGCTAATAAGCTAAATAATCATAAATATATTCTTTCTGAAACCTCAATTGCTTTAAGCTTGACGTTATTTATCATAAATAAAATTGTCGATACTATTATTTTCGTATGACAAGACCAATGTAAATAAGAGCACTTCATTTCGAACCTAACAAAGTAGCATTATTTTTCAAAATAAATTCGAGATTAAACGCAATGTTTGAAAATTGTTTAAATAAGATTTTAGAATAATAAAAAAAATAAATAAAGATAAGAATGAGTTCTTGAAATTGAAACATTTCAAATAATTGAACTGACATCTCCGACCAAATTCTTTTTTATAAATACATTTTTCTTTCAGATTTAAATTGTTCATTTTTTTCAAGCATATTAATAGACAGCGGATATTATTAGTTTATACAAAAATGAGTAGGTGTAATTAAAAGTTGTAAACAAATTAGAAGAATTTAATTATAGTGTTATATCATTTTCAACCTATAAAACATATTAAGAGAATAAGTAAATTTCTATTTCACTCCAGATTGTTGCAACTCGAGTAGAAAATTTTTATTCTGCATAAATATTCGCTGTCTACATATGAAGCATAAAACTCATTTGCATATAATAGATTTGAACTATTCTTCGAGACATATTCTTCGAAAAATGTACTAATTGACAATACACTAAACTTGTTAATTCAAATCGAAGTAAATACTATCTAAGCGAAAACAGTTTTCAAAATTTCGTTAATGAATTTTCTTACTGCATGACTTCGTGATGTTAAGACACGTTTGTTTTCAAAGTGCATTATTATATTAATTGGAAGTCCTCATAAGCAACAGAGAATTAATCTTTGACAACACTAAAAGCCGAAGTTATAGAACCTTTCACCAAATATTGTTTTCCTTTTTAACATAAAATTCAGGCACAAAGTTGACCTGCTCCGGCACCATAACACCCTGTCCATTGTTAGTATTCCGTACTATTCAAAACTTTACCCAAATAACCATGTGTGACGCGCCGAGAACTCTGGAAGGTGCGTTAAGTTGTGACAAGATTTGCCAATGGATATTCATTCACTATATATTTAACATTTCAGACAATCCCTGTTTCAAACAATTACCATAAATTTAGGAAAAAGACAGAATATGGAAAGTACAAAACCTCTATCTGCTTGTTCCAAGAATAACGTGACTTTCAACTTTCTTTGAAATAATGCATAGTTTGTAATAATATCAATCATTGTATAATAACATATTCTAAACGCATAAGTCAATAGATATATTTAGATATACCACAGAATTATTTTGGAGTTTTCTATAAGTAGCTTAATACTTCATAAATACATGATGTACATTATAATAATGTACAGATTATGGAGTTTTTCTGGAAACTAAATCGTTAGATTTAAAGGAAAGCTCACTATTGCTACTTGCATTTTTTTCTATTGAAATAGAAAAAGCTTATCATTTCATCATAAAAGTTTGTATGGTCAGGAAATACTATTAGAACTAAAAGTGTTATCAAATCCTAATAAATGTATAAATGCTGAAACAGTTTCGTTTGAGAGTCGGGATGTCAGATAAGCACTTAAAGATTAACGATACAATACATTGAAGTGAACACACCCAGTGAAAATAGATCAACAAAAAAAGTAAAAGTAAAAGAGCCAAAAGGTATGAAGCAATTCATAAGATAGCGAAGATATATTAGGTTCTGGGTGGAGAGTCATTTTGCATTTCTATGTATACAGTTGACCGAGTCTCGTCTAAATGTCAAAGCTAATACTTTTGCTCTCTTTATTATCAATACTATAGGTTTACGCAATGCGAAAAACAGAGAGTGCATTCTCCGACTACTTTTACACGTATTCGTTATTTCCATAGATTTTTATAATATTAATCTCGATGAATAAACGGAATGAAGCTAAACCTAAATGTGAACCTTAAACTCGTTGAAAACCAAGAGAAATCATAACTTACCGTAATAGTCGAATGCATGAGCTGAGAAGGGGAGGGAAAAAAATTTCACTTAGTTACAATCTCGTAAGAATGCACTACACTAGTTGCACGCACCTCTCTACACTCAGACCATACATCTTCAAATACGAAATTAATAATTAAATATTTATATTAAAAAAAGGAAAACGCACAATATCTAGCATTGTCTTATTAGACACGTGTACATTAAAAAATTAAAAACAAACAAAAATTAACTAAAACTTGTATTTAAGAATTTAAAGCAGTTTCTCTTTAGGAGTTTGCATTACTCCAAAGTAATTTGAAAAAAATATTATTGCATTTATAAAAATTATTTATTCCTTGCAAAAATTTGTTGCAACGAATATTAAGAAGGGTTAGATGTGTTGTTTATATAAAAAAAATTTCTCTGCTGAATGTAGTTAGGTGAATATGTTTTAATTTGTATATCGTGCGGTGCTGTGATTCCTACATGTAAGAGGAAACATACATATTCGATGCTTCTTATATTATTGAAACATGTTCTGTTTACTATAGTTTCAACCTTTAACATAATTCAACACTTTCTTTTAAACACGTTTTACCACACAGTTTAATTGATATGTTATTTACTACCTAATATAGAACAATGAAACACTTAAAAATGATTTATTATAGAATAATTACCAATGGATCCTTAAATGTAAATAATATTAATTAATATCTCACTTACATCCCTTGTCACACTTATGCCCACCCCCATAAGTTTCTCAAAAATATTAGTTTCATATGGCTTTAACAAATAAACTTTCTTAAAACATCCAGTAACAGCGCTTAGTGCACTACAGTAAAGAAAAAACAATAATCGTCACAGTGACATTTGTTAATGTCAAACTTTCATTAAAACAGTAAAAAAATATTGAAAAACTAAGTTTCTAATGTGTCATATGTAACTACTACCCTTAAAATACCACGAATGTCTACAGATATTCATGTGTATTAAATGAAAAAAGCATCAATGACACTCAATTTGCTCGTTTGAGAAATATAAAACTAGCACGCATGAGTCAAGGTATATCGATTTTTGTTGTGATAATAATTTCCAAATTTTCCCAACAAACAGGACGCCTAAAGTTAATATATTACATAAATTTCATAAACTGTTAGTAAATAATTAAATTATTGTGAAGCAAGTTAGAAGCTCATTTTTTATGCAAACAAATACACATTGCACATGGAAATATACTTATAAGTTAAAGTATGAAATGCAGGTCATATGTTAATTGAATTAATTGAAACTCTAGCAGAATGATCGTCAGATGTTTTAGTAATTTTATAAAAATAATAACTGGAAGTTGTCACGTTAGGCCTCAAGAAATGAAATAACTATTGCTTGCCTAGAATATTAAAACTGGTTCGAAAGACATCATTGACTCATTGTAAAAGCAAGTTTAAAATTTAATGTATTTCCGATATATTTGAACAAAAGATTAATAAGAGGACAGCGAATATTTATGCAAAATAAAAATTTTCTACCTAAATTGAAATAGAAATTTATTTTCTTTCGCAATGTGTTTAATAGGTTGAAAATAATATAACGGTCTTTTTAAATTATACTCAAGCCTTGAATAAAAGCTTTAAATGCATAAAATCCGCTGTCTATTAATAAGCTTCGAATAATTGTAGTTAGCCCAAAAAGAAAATTATTTATATTCTCTACAGTCTACATTATCGTCAAACTTGCTTGTCACGAACTTCGGCTTTTGTAGTACTAGTTTTCAGAGAGGGTAATTGTATAATGTAACGCTTACTTGATTTCTTAAAAAATTGAATCTTAAACTTCCAATCATTAATCCAGTTTACTTTGAAAACTGATTTAACATGTAACGAACTTCTCATGGAGTTTAAAAATTGATATACATATATATATATATGTATATATATATATATATATATATATATATATATATATATATATATATATATATATATATACACACACACACATACACACATATATATAAATATATACGTATTCATATGTATACTTGTACGAACAAAAACAATTCATCATTACAAAACTTCAAAGATATAATCTCTATACACACACACATGTATTTCCATGTACGCCATTTTCAATATAATTATGGTTGTGGAATTAATGTGATTTAACTGAAAATCGTTCTTTTCTTGATAACTAATGCTAGTATATGTATCATTGAATACATATATTAAAATGAATCTGTGCATCTAACTAAAGTTGAAGAGTAATCTCACATTTAATTCAACAACCGTTAATTTTGAACATGGATAACAACGTATCTACCTCTATCATATACTGTTGTACAACAATTAAAAGAAAGGGTAATAAAAAAGATGACAGAACATACATAGGTAGTTTGGTGCAGACCCACCTTTCCTGGGACGCCACCAGTCAATCTCAAAGTAGCCTGCGGAGTAAGAGTGAGTTGGTGTTGATGTTGAACAGGAGGAGTAGATGGTGTATGCAGAAGAAGATGCGGACAGTCCTTGTGTCCAACACCGGTTGATTTGATCGATTGTATTGCAAGACAATGGGATACGCGTATATTTAATAATACCGCAAAATCAGTTAGATAACAGAATATTGTAAATAATATGGAATGTATCCCATGTTTATGATGAACATTCAAAATTGACACAACTGGGTATACATATACATGTATCATATTTAGCCTACTAAACTATTTTTAAAAGATTTTTATCCAAATTTTATGTTTTCATAAGAAATTCACAGTAAAGCAGGTGGTATGAAAAAGAGAATATAGTAAAGATCACACAGATTCTTATTGCATACTATATGTTGATGCTATAAAACATTTAGTAGTTGAATGAGTTAGAAATTGAAAACAACAATGAAACTAACTGAAATTGCGAATAGAAATATGAAATATAAACAAACATAGTTGCCATCACCAGGAAAGACAATATTTATATCCATAACCCAATTACGTGTTGAGTGAGCGTTATATTTGTGTCTACTGCTACATTTCTTACTATTTTCTATAAATTTAATTTCGAGAACTTAAACTGCAATATTTGAATTTAAAAATATAATATCGATGAGTCTATGGTGGTAAACAAAAGTTTATTTCGTAATAATTTTGCTGTTTAAAAAGTGTTGAAAATTGTTGATAATTCAACAAAGGTTAATACACACGATAGAGAAATAAAGTGACAGCAATGTTTCAAATAAATAACATGCCGTTCTTATATGTAAACATTGTAAGAATATGTAAGTTTCCTCATGAACTATAATTAATTGTAAAACCCAATATAACAATGAATTCATTTCTTACTATTATCATAATGCAATTATAGTTATAAGTAAACCAAGTTGTAATAATGTGCCTAACTGTATATTACAATCAATAGGTCTCATTAATTAAAACATTATACAACATGTTAATTCTTGGTACGTGTATTATAAAAACAGTATAATATCTCTAATGGCATATAGTTTTGAATTATATATTTCCATATACACCACCCACTTTACCATATTCAATGGATACATTAACAGGTCATAATCAGTATAAAATATTTAGTTACACCCAAAAAGAAAAATATTTTAAATCATAACTATGCCATAAATAGGACAATTTTAATTTCAGTACAATTTAATCCTTTGTAATCTCTATTGTAAAAGTTTAACTTTTCGCTAAAAATAAAAATAAATATATATCAACTTTTTTCTCCGTGATACGATTTTCACTATAAATCGAAAAAATTTTAAAAACATCAATTTGAAAATGTGACTTTTCAAAGTAGCAACCACTATTGCCACAATCACATTGTAATTGTATTATATGATACTAAAGTAGTGTGATAAAAAAATATTATTCCGTTGAATAAATAATCTATTCAACTAATCAAGTTCAATTTTATTCAATAAGCAGGGTTGCCTTTATATTTTTAGAGGTTCAGACGCAGGAAAATGCGTTTACGCGAAAAGCGGGATAAAATTTATTGCATTAGACTATGCCGTAGATGAACGAGGTACGAGACCACTGAGAAAGGTACAGGCAATAATAGAGATTTTCCAAAACTGTCGGATGGTCCGATATTGTCGGGTAGTTCGACACAACCGACTCTACTACTAGCCGTGCTGAAGGTAAAATGGCAACAGCGCGTGAGTCCGGTTGGCATGTATATTTATATTTCTATATCTATACATATATATGTAGTATATATAATATTTTGCAACTGAACTCAGTATCAAAAATCTTTCAACAAAAAGATCAAGGTCGCTGTAATATCTTTTAATGGAACTGGGTATTTTTAACTTCATAATATTGTAGGCGACGTCGAAACGAATTGAACGACCTGCTATAGGATGACTTGTATCTTTTTTCTTTTTTCAGATCTTGCAACACGAATGGACAACAGTTGAGGAAATAAGCATTCACAATGTTTATATTCATCTTTTTACCTCTAAATGTGAGGCGTTGCTATTACGTACCGTCGAAATATTTAAAATATTCTGGCAATTGATTCATGGCGATATTTTCTTTCAAGGTCATCTGAAAGTCATCGTACAGCAGGTCGTTCAATTTGTTTCGACGTCGCCTACAATATTATGAAGTTAAAAATACCCAGTTCCATTAAAAGATATTACAGCGACCTTGATTTTTTTGTTGAAAATAGATTTTTTTAATTTAAAAAATTGCAGTCTTTTGTCGGTTAAATACTGATTAACTTTGGTAAGAAACATTTTTCTGTCCGACCATCCGAAGGGGCTGCAAAATCGTAGGGACTAATTTGCGTCGCACCCTGTATAAATATGACAACCGGACTCCCGCGCTGTTGCCATTTTACCTTCAACACGGCTAGTAGTAGAGTCGGCTGTGTCCAGACCAACAATTTCAGGGAGTTAAACACCTTTAAACAGTTTGACTAATGCAAGCGGCTCGTCGTGTACACAAAATTTAAATTATAATTGATTTTTAATATAAATTTAAATTTAATTAATTGTTTGTACAATACTACCAAGCGTTCAATACTATAAATAATGTAAATGCGTAGGGTAAACTAATTTCTATGCACAAAGAGAGAAACACAAAAAGTTTTAGATATAGTTATATTGTATATTTTTATATCACAGTGGCATGTAAAACACATAACTCCTGTACATTTTCAGGCAACAATCTGGTACGAGTTGCCGTTACTATATGTATTTCCTGAGAGCGAAAACAATTGCTCACTTGTAACTTGTATTGCAGGTATTGTCAGATAATATTTTGCAACTGAACTCAGTATCGCAAATTTTATCGCATTAACTTCCCACTAATCTAAAATATTAATTTTTCGTGATAATACGCATTCCGAAAAATCGTTCTGTATTTATCAATTTGTGCGTCTATCATAATTGCACGTTTCAATGTCAGAGTTGCCCAACGTCTTATTAAAAAAGTCTAGTAAACTAGATTTTCTTCTTCCATCTATCAGTAATACAATGGAAATTTCAAAGTTAATGCAAGTAATTAAGAAAAATTGTACTAATAACATAAAAATGGAAAAACCAAACCAGTTTTAGCTATTTCATTCTGAGAACATTTTCATAAAAATTACTATCCCAATCGTTATGTAAAGCTGACACTTGTCTACTAAATTTTTCTAAATTTGCATGTTTCTCGTCAAATGGCAGTAACTGATCTTTAAACCGTGGATCGATCGAACGCATAGTATATACACAACAATTTACTTTCAAACTCGGCGATCAGAGTTTTAAGAGTTTCGCTGGCTCTGCGATAATTGCAAATATGTATAAAAATTTGAAGTTGCAAATAAGAAGTAAAATATCTGCGGACATACAAGAAGGTAAATTATATTTTTCTTTTTTATTACTAGATTCTTTTTAAATAAGATGTTTGGCAACACGGAAATTGAAAAGTGTAATTTTGATACGCGAATATTACGACGAAAAATTAACATTTTAGTTGCAAGATATTATCTGACAATACCGGCAACCCTAATTACAAGTGAGCGATTGTTTTTGCTCTCTGGAAATGTAACGGGAACTCGTACCAGATTGATGCCTGAGAATGTACAGGAGTTGCGTTTTTTACACGCCACTGTGATATAAAAATATGTAACTATATCTAAAACTTTCTGTGTTTCTCTCTTTGTGCATAGAAATTAGTTTCCCCTACCCATTTACATTATTTATAGTACTAAACGCTTGGTAGTACTATACAAACAATTAATTAAATTTAAATTAAACATCAATTATAATTACAATTTTGTATACATGATGAGCCGCTTTGCATTAGTGGAACTGGTCGACAATATCGGACCGTCCGACTGTATAGGACGCCCGACTTTGACGGACCCGATCCGATCACTCGGAGGTCTGATACATAAGATAGTCTCCACACTACTATTTAATATGTTATTGAAATTACGTTTGTATCTAAAGATATATAATAAAAAGACGATAATGTAATTTTTCAAATGTGGCTTGGTAAAAATTAGATTACAAAGGTTTAAAATCGTCAGAGAATAAAGTGTAACTAATTCATTATGCATCTAATTATGTAAACCATGTATTGTATCACTGTATACAGCGTATTCTATATGAATCTTCTATATGAATATAAAATTGAAAACTGATCAAAGGAATTATAAAAGTAAATTGTATAATAGAACCATATACCATTTCAATACCATTGAAAAACGTTTTAAAGCTGTAACTAATGAAGAACAAATTTTTAATATTTTCTGCTAAACTTTTCATTTGCAATATGTTTAATCTTGTAGATACATTTCAGATTACAGTGGGATACCATTATACATATATGTATACATATGTATATACATATACACACATGCACACAGAGTGATGTATTAAATTAGAATGTTTAAAGATTTTCATTTACAGTCGTGTGAAAAAATTGCTCAGGACAAAATGATACTACCTAAAAACCATATATAACTTATATAACATTTTCCTCAAGACAATCCTTTACAAAATTTCAAAGCTTTTGATGTGTATGTAAGTACATGAAAAAATTCAACCATAGTGGTTGAATATGCAATATACATTTCTTGTTTTTTTCAATGTATTTAGAATGCATATTGCAATTCTCCGATGTTACAAGTTTAAAATAGTACATAACATTTTTCAATTCTTCTTGTAGATAGAAATGTAATATTCTCCATCTGTTATGTTCTCAGGGTTCGCGCTATTGCTTTGCACAACTCTCAGATGGCGGACCTTCTTAATAATAACTGCATAATTGAAGAAGCTTAGAACATTCAAAGCCGTATTTATAAATTTTTAAATATATTTTTTAAAAAATCCCTTCTAGACACACCAATGTGTGTCCAGAAAAGTCCAAACTTTTTGTTGCTCCAAATAAAATGGCTAATAATTTGAAGTGATCATTAACCCTTAGCTCTCAAGTGATGACTCAGAATCACCACTAAACATTGCTGTGCCATTCAAAATATCGTTTACATTATTAAATATTGTGGTATCTAAACAATTACTAAACGTTTATGTACTGTATGAGGTATTATATCAATTTCATATGCATAAAATGATGAAAATAATATAGAAAGGAATTATCAAAGATTCGAAGAAATGTTTAATTTTCCAGTTAAAATATTTCTGAGTGCAAAGGGTTAAATAGTGACTTTGAAACTCTAATTCAAAATTGATCAAGGTACAGCTACTGAAGAGTTGAAGGGGAATTGAATTTTTTCCTCATTAAAATTGTCAATTTTTATAAATAAAATGATACAGTCAAGCAAGTAAAAATTTCTGAACTCTCAAAATGCAAGACGTGAATTAAGTATTATTTAACAAGGATCAAGAAAACAGTTATAATTAACCGAATGACATATTATGCAACTTTTGGAAAATAAACAAAAACTATATAGCACTGTATATTTTCTCTTCATTAAATGATAAATAGATACTTTCTCAATATACTGCTAAAATTTCCAATTGACCAATTAACCACTTTTAAATATCAACATCATATCAACCAATAGTGAAACAACTATTTTGAAAAAAGCATGTGCAGAAATACAAATATTTGTATATAGTATATGAAGACGTATTATTAACTCATTGTATTTCAGAAATTTAACGAATTTCAATTTAAAACTTTGCAATAACGTTCGTAACCTTAAAATATATTTGAGGTTATTTAATTTATATTTATAAAATATATATATTTTAGATTAAACGAGAAAGAGGAACTGCTTGTTCTTAGGAATGAGAGTTAGTAACTATTCAATAATAATTGAGCATTTAAGTACATATAAATATTTTAAGATCAGATAAAAAGAATTCTATATTGTTGTTCTATACCGTAAGAATATGTAACGAAGATGACATAGTTCCATTTAAAAAACACCAATGAAGTTAAAATACTATAAAAAAGGGGCTTAGAAAAATGTCGTTAGTTATATGTAACTCCTAAAATGGTATCACTTCATCTTTAGAAGTTTTTTCATACAACTATATTTGGATGTTTCATCTCTTTAGAGGATCGATTTTATATGTTAAAATGGTTTTATACATTTATGTATTTGAATTTTTATTTGTCTCATGCTTTTATTTATATGATTATTTTTAAAATAGAGATGTGTAACTACCAATATTTACATAGAAAAAGGCAATCATTTGGGGTAGGCACAATACTACAAAATAATTATTTTTTTACTTGCACCTCGTATTTTATGTAACATTTTAAGATATAAAATTAGTTATTAAAAAATGCATATCTCTCTTTTGGTGGCACTCTGTATGTGTGCATGTATGTATTTATATGTTTATATATTATATATGTATAGTAATATACATGTAGTATATTTGTATATATACAGGGTGAGTCATCTAACACTTATACCCTAAGTATCTCCATTGTTTTTAGTAATACAAGAAAATGTTTCCGGCAGAAAATGTTTGGTTCAGTGGGGAAATTGTTGTAGAGAAGTTTTTTTCTCTAAGTCATATTTTCTGATATTTCAAGATCATCATCGTGTTTTCAAATGAAACGAATTTTGATTACCATGACATTATAGCTAATGAAAAGACAAATTCAACCATGTATAATATGTTGAATTTCAAATAACCTTCGAAAGAGTTATACTGTACTCTACCAGGGTTCTGCTGATGTAAAGACCAAAACATTGTCGAAAGACATCTCTTGTTTACAAATTGTCTTACCATGCAGCACTTTGTGTTACATCAATATATCAGTCTCAGTATCGAAATGTCGTATTCGGTGGTTGAGGAATGTGATATTGTAATCGTCCAGTGGGAATGTAAATAAAACACAGTGAGCTCAATTATAATATGCAAGAACATATTCTGACTGGAGATATCCTATTGTTCAAACTATCAGGAGCGTTTTCAAGCTTTTTCGAGAAACTAGAAGTGTAGAGAAAAAAATGTGTACGAAATAAACCAAAAACAAATATAAATAATCAAATGGAGTGTTTACATTAACGGAACCCTGATAGAGTACGGTACGCATGAACATGGTCTTCGTATGTCAAGTAATGCTTTTTGAAGAATAACTTCTTCAAAAATCATTTGATGATCAACATGTTATACACGATTTAATTTGTCTTTTCATTAGGTATAATGTCATGCTAATCAAAATATGTTGTTCCATTTAAAAAGATGGCGAAGACCTTGAAATATTGGAAAATAAGACCTAGAGAAAAGAATAATAATTACCACACTGAACCAAACATTTTTTACCTGAAACATTTTCATGTACTACTAAAAACAATGAAGATATTTTCGGTGTAAGTCTTGGTGCCTCACCCTGTATATATCTATACAGAGTGGTTCACCAGATATTACCACCTCGATTTTCGTCATTATTAGTATTCATAGCAAAGACTGTTTAAATAAACTTTATAAACTATATAAGGTTGAATGGTTACGAGAGATGCATACTTTGGTGTTGTGAGTTATACTGTAGGTGGACGCGTATCAGTATGTTTTTTCCTACACCAATCGACAAAGCTTCATATTTTCTATAAAAAAGTATTAACCTATTAATATCGTTAAACCATTAGTTAAGGAGATATTTCAGTTTTAATGCCTTTATGAAATCACGACTCTCTTCATAACGTTATAATGTTTTTATTCACAGAAAAGGTTTAATGTGGCGACCGTTTACATCACGACATTTTCTGAATCGAGAAAGTAATGATTGTTTTACATTATGTAATAAAACCGTTGGTATGTTATGGCATTCAACGATCTTTCATATCAGCAATTGTAGTCAGAGCTTCAGTGTATACATTATTTTTTAATTAACCCCATAAGAAGAAATCGAGGTGTGTTAAATCAGGTGATCTTGCCAGAAAATGAATGGGACCATCTCGTCCTATCTAACGATTCGGAAATATTTGATTTAATGCATTTCTTGTTATTCTTTCACAATGTGCAGAACAATCATTCTGTTGGAGGCAGATTATTTGTCAAATATGAAATGACAAATCATGTAAAAATGACCATATGGTATTTGAATTCGTAACATTATCAAGACAGTTGTGATTTCATAACAACAATAAAAATAAAATATCTCTTTAACTAATGGTTTTTCGATATTACTAGGTTAATATTTTTTTGTAGAGAATATATACGATCCCATTTTAAAAGGTAGTGATGACCTTCATATCTCTTCTACAAGTTCACCTACAAAAAACTCACAACACCAAAGTATGTCTTGAAGCTATTCGACCATACATAAACATTCTTCGCTATGAATAATAATAATAATGAAAATCGAAGTGGTAATATCTGGTGAACCACCCTATAATTGTTTCCTTTAATCAGTATTATTGCAATGTACAATATAAATGTTATTCTCTAGTAATTAAACATATTCTTAACTTTACAAGAATCAACACATAGTGTAGTATATAAATTACAAGATAAATACAATCACTTACCGTCATGAGATGTGTGCGTTGTCTGAATTGTTTGAGTTTGTTTGTTATAGAGCACTGGTTCCTTTGGTGGAATATTAGTATGTGCCACAGAGACAATAGTAAGTTCACGGTTTTTTCTCCTTCCAGCACTGCTATAAGTGAAAAATTTAATTACATTATAGAATACATATGAGAATATTGAAAAGAAAATATTCAAGAAACAATTAAATACCTTTGAGCAGAATTTATACTAGATGGTTGTAAGCTAGCATCGGGAGTAGCATTAGCGCTTTGTTCCGGAGTTAGTGAATTCATACTAGATAAACTGGATAATACATCTGCAAATACATTCAGGTATGGAAAATACAACTTTGAATAAATAATAAAATAAATTTGCTAACCTGACACTGGAGCTACACCTAATGATGATAGCATAGCATCCAGTTCTTTGCGGTGATCTTTATCCGTTCCAGCAGCTCGGACCGTAGCTTCCTCAACCTTAATATAGACCATAGATAGATATGAAGACAATATACCAAAATATAAAAATTGCATGTAAATAAAATATTTTACATCTTTCATTTCCTTTTCTCTCTTGCGTCTCTCCTTTTCTTCTCTAATAGCTTGAAGCTTCGCCTTTTTCCTTTCCAGTTCAGCTTTTCGATCCGACATCATTGTGCTCGTTTGTTATTACCTAAATATTATCAATAAATATATTAAATCAAATTTGAAACTATAAGAATTATCTTTACGAATAATATAAAAATTATAAAAGTCTTACCGGTTCATGAAACTTATTAACGGAACTTGAATCGAGTTTGGTGCGGTTATTGATTTCTGTCTAGTGACGTCAGTTTCTACCGAATCTGTGAAAACTATATCGACAAAAGCAATGCAAAAGGCGAATTTTCACGTGTGTTAAATCAATAACTGTATTATGTTAAGTATGTAGGTAGAAATTATTCGAGAATCGATAAAAATACTTGTTAGAACGACCAGACATGAACTCGTTCAATAACTCACAACTTACAACTGTCATTCAGGTGTTCTAGTATAAAGAGTTTATCTTAAAATTGTTTAATTTTTTACACTATTTACGAGATATTTACCTTATGTACTTCACAAATTTGAGTACTAAAAACCGTTATAATCGCTGATTTCTACATCATCTATTCCACCCGTCCGACAGGCAAACCTTTTACATTGCAACAATAGCACCACAGTATCAATGTCTCGTACTAACGGAGAAGAGAACCACAGACCATAGACTTGAAATTCGTACAGGTGTATCGTGCAATGTTATTTTCTGTTTACGATTCTGAATTATCGATATTATAAGAATGTCCTATTGAGTCAGCAGATGCTACTTAAATATGTAAACTTATTTAGGACCACAAATTTAAGATCCGAACACACGTTGTATGCAATTTGAATGAGTTTTAGCACAGACTAGCACAGACGAGATATAGGAGTAGACCAATCACCATATAGAGTTTTGTCACTGATATATATATATCAGTGAGGTTTGTGCACTGATATATATACTATGGATGCGGTATCCGAAATTTTCCATGTCACAAATTGAAAGTCCTTACTTCTATAAATCTATGGCAGAATTAGATGCCAGCGCCTCTAGGGAGAAACCGCTGTACTGTATCCCCCGTACTCCTCTTCACCACCGTGATCCTCTATACTTTGCCACGTGCTTTTTGGTGCGTTTGACGAGCGTATATTCATTGTTTGTTCTGAATTTTGTGGCGTTTACAACTTATCAGGTATGTTACTATCTTTATGATTTAATATTAGTAAGCAGAAAATAATGGAACACAAAGCATTACAAGTAGTCTAGCATTTATGTGATTTTGATTATACTCCGTTTTATTACAGTATAACGATGGGTAAATGCGTCTATTGCGGAAATATGAGCAGCAACCAAAAAAAGGCAACTTTGCACAGGTTTGTACAGATAATATAATTTATTTTAAATTTTCAGTAGTATTAATTTTTTTGTTTTAATTCTCATATGATAAAACACAGAGTTCCTCGACATTCAGCACAGTGCAAACAGTGGCTCAAAATAATAGGTCGGGAAAATTGGATGCCTACAAAGAATAGTTTGTTGTGTTCAGATCACTTTTCTGAAGACTGTTTTAAATGTAAATCACAACAGGAAATTTAAAACCGAAATCTCTACCAACTATTTCAACACACCAGGAAGTGTTTCAAGAGCATACCAACATTTTGGTAGAAAGTAATCATGGAAGTAAGTAACTGTGTCTTAATTGATTTATAATATATTAATGTAATTAAATGTAATAAAAAGAAAATATATTAAATGAGTGTATGTACTTTGATTTCAGATATTAATGAATCTATTGCAACAATTGCAGAAGTCCCAGAAGTCCCCATATACATGTAGATTCCAATGAATCTCCTACAACTAGCAGAGCGATTCGTATGTTCAAATAAGTTTCAATTACAGTATTTCGTTTTATCACATAATTATTTAAGTGATAAAGATGATAATTTTTTCCATAACATAACAATTTTTGTGACAATATTTTTCATTGCAGTTGATGAAGAGTGTTATCTCCAGCCAAGTACATCAGAAATGAATTTAACTTAGTTCCAGCCCATGTCAGTACATACGAACATACGTCATGACCACCAAAATCTGAACACCCCGAGGAGTACTCTGAAAAAATTAAATAGCATCCAGAAAAGACCAAAATCTACCCAAGAAAGTAACAGGAAGTTGAAGCGACAAGTGAAACACCTAAAAGTAAAGGTACATTCCTTAAAAGAAGTAGTGAAAGGGTTGAGGGAAAAGAGATTATTGCTGGAGAATGCGTATTATAATCTTTTGGCTCTCGAAAACACTACGTTGGAGTTATTTAACCGTATAATAACAAATAGAAGGAGCAAAATAAGTAGGGACAAATATCCGCCAAGCTTGCGTGTTTTTTCTCTAACGGTACACTTTTATTCTCCATAAGCTTATTCTTATATACGCGAAACGTTTGATTTAGCTTTGCCGCATCCAGACGTCCTTAGGACTTGGTATACTAGTGTAGATGCTATACCAGGCTTTACGGAAGAATCCTTTGTTACATTAAAAGAAAAGTCTGACAAATTAAAAGCAAGCGGGGAAAAATGAATTTGTTCATTACTCCTGGATGAAGTGAGCATAAAGAAAGGCTGTCAAAGGGGGAGAGACGGAAAAATGCGTGGCCACGTTGATTGAATCTTGAATAACTGCCTTTATATTACACAATAACATTATTTTAATGTATCTAATTAACATTATTTTAATGTATTTAATTGTATTATTTTTGTATAATTATATGTAACAATTAATTATAGTAATATAACATTTCATTGTATATTAATGTGTTCCATCAGTAATAAATGTATTTCAATATCATTATGAGTTTGATTTCATTTAATGCTTCTCTTAAAACGTAAGAAATACACACCTATTTACCTTTCTCTTATTTACAACAAAAAAGCAAACAACAAAAATGTTACAAATATTTTTAATTCAATTTTGCGCTTTCTCTTCACATCATTAATCATTCTTAGTTTCTTTTATATTACATTTATTACACAAATTTCACTTCTGGTTGATTTGTTATAACTTATGATTAACTTGTGCTGTTATAACATACTATTATTTCAATCTTATAACTTTCATTTTTGAAACTTGCGCTATTTCCCTTAGTACACCGGTTTCTCCAAAGACGGCGCTGGCACTGAATTCTTAAGATGGCCCCGTTCAATTGGTGACATAAAATTTACACGGGGCTTATGGGCAAAACCGTATCCATAGTATATATATCAGTGGGTTTGTGTCTCACACAATAACTGATTTTCTTGCGCCCTCTACGCTGACGGATGATACATGTTTGAACTAAATCCACGAAAATGATCAAATACAAATGACGAGTTGTGTGTGTAGTGTTATGATTATTCAATTAATATTTCAATTAAAAGTCCGTTCCGTTTCACGCATTATGCGCTTTAGACTGCATAGAGAACCATTCTGTTTCATTCAATGCATGCATCAGAACGCACAGAATTCCCCAGATTCCCACCACTTCTCGCGCATCAGCTACCATTGGTCTCCGGCTCTGTACCCCCATGTACCCCTTAGCTAGGTATTTATCATTGTAACCAACCTGAACCAACCTCCGCGCGGAGAAACAGTTTGGCAACAATGATGAACATACATTTGTATCAATCTAACGCTTCAGTTTCGCTATCATTACAGGTTTTTTTCTTTTCATCATTATCTTTATTGCTATTAATGGATCCGAGTGGCTTCAAGCCCTTTATATTTCTGTTGTTACGAATCTACGCTGATAGTTCTCCTGTCTAAACGCCATCAAGTTTGAGTAGCTGAGCTAAAATTGCTTCTACTCACCCTTTATACGGAATCTGGAGAACAATTGAATGCAATGATGCGGAAACAAATCACGTCCTCATACGATTATATTTTCAACTGAGTGAGAGTTTTTTCGAAAAAGGAAGGTTACACGCAGTGCGGACTTCTCGATATTTTAGCAAGAAAAATCTTTTTGTGAACGAAAAATACATTAGAATCTCCGGAATTTTTCTTCATTTGTTTCGCCTACTTCGGATACTCATATTACTACATATAAACATCATCTAACAAAAATATGAGAAGACCACACTGCATGCCACTTTCCTCTTTCGTATGAGCTCTTATTCAGCTCAAAATATAATCGTATGAGGACGTGAATTGTTCCCGCGTAAACCCCTGTTTCGGGGTTTTCAAAATCTAGTTAGATTCTAGTAATGTCACGTGGGTACCCTACGCCCTTAGCGGGGGACCGTAACCCCTGATCTGGGTATTTATCAGTGTAAGCAACCTCCACGCTGAAAAACAGTTTGTCAACAGTGACGAACATACATTTGTATCAATTTACCGCTTCAATTTCACTATCAATACAGGTTTTTTTCTTTTTATCAATATCTTTATTGCTATTAATGGATCCGAGTGGCTTCAAGCCCTTTATATTTTTGTTGTTACGAACAGAGAGTACATGAGAGTGCTCACGCCCGGGATTTGCCCGTGCCACTTTTGGCTGCCAATCGAGTTTAGTCCGGATCAGCTCCTACATCGACTTTTCTAGCTCGGACAAGAACCTACATCGACTTTTTGTTTCTGGCAAGAGCCCACAGCGAGTCGCTGTCAGCTACTCTCACACCGGACGAGATTCTACATCAACTTTGGCCATGATCAGAACGTTCAGTGTATATTGTTTGCTTCCATTTGCTTCGAAGCACCCGTATTATGTTCCCTTACGATCAAACAATTTTAACCTAAATGTTTTTTTCCAATTTTCGTCTCTCTCTCTCTCTCTCTCTCTTTCATGAAATGAAGGAAATATTCTGTATTAAATTATTTATGCAGTTATCTGCAAAAAATAATTATTCAATTAGGGTCAAATAAAAGGAACAATTACAGAAGTAGACACGTTATACGGAATAAATAATTTTATTTAAACAAGAAAGATCAGGCAACATTTTAGATCGACTTCCAACAAATTAGAAAATGTATAAGGTACTATTTAGTAATTATTGATAGGAATCCAATAACAATTAACTAGGCGAATGCCGATGAAGTATAAACCTTTTGGCAGGCAGCTATGACAGCGATGACTGCAAATAGGAAAATGCATTTTATTATTCACTTTGAAGGTTTTTTTACTTTATTTAAATATAATCTATTTAAATCTACTAAAAAAACACGGATTATTTATGTTTTTTTAAACAATTTTATATGCCCAAAAAATTCGGTTTATCAATTGTTTATGGACATTTATACTTTGTTTCAAAAATTGTATTTGTTTAAATAATTTAATTTACAACCATTAGACGCAGCTCGAAAATCTATCGAGTTTGGTCTCATTCTAATCAGAAGAACGCCGCGAAATCTGCTGACATGATTCCGTGAAATTATTATGTGAAATAACAAAGTCCAGCAATTGCATTTTGGCCGTCTCATACTGATATACCTGGCTGGCTGTAGAGTTGCCCGGCCGTGTTTATTGCACCACTTGGCCGCGGCCACAAAGCCATTGTCGCCTAGGCACCTCGTCGCCCCAGTAGAAAATAAGGAAAAGGATCTTCTAGAAGTTTACGGATCCTTTCGCGAGTACATTCACGATTTCAACAACCATTAGACGCAGCTCGAAAGTCTATCGAGTTTGGTCTCATTTTAATCAGAAGAACGCCGCGAAATCTGCTGACATGACTCCGTGAAATAATTATGTGAAATAACAAAGTCCAGCAATTGCATTTTTGCCAACTCGTACCGATATACCTGACTGACCGTCGGGTTGCCCGGTCGTGTTTATTGCACCACTTGGCCGCGGCCACGGAGCGGTCAGAGCCGAACTTGAGAGGTCTCGGTCGTCGAGAAATGTAAACATAGCTAATCCAAATTTCCAACTTCCTTATTTTTCATTATATTTTTAGGAGACTGCGATTACCATATTTGTGGCATTTTTCTAATGCAAAATGATACCAAACATGATATATTTCCGATGATATTTACTTGTGTAATAGACAGTTAAAGTTTCGGGCGCGAGCAAGGATAGCGTATGGGAAAGAAAGAAACGCAGAGAGTCCTAGTCGCCAGCACATTTCAATGGCTCGCCGGCAACTGTCCTTCCTTGCGCCCGAAACTTTGATTGTCTATTACACAACTAAATATCATCGGAATTATATCATGTTTGGTATCATTTTGCATTAGAAAAATGCCACAAATATGGTAATCGCAGTCTCCTAAAAAAATAATGAAAAATAAGGAAGTTGGAAATTTGGATTAGCTATGTTTACATTTCTCGACGACCGAGACCTCTCAAGATCGGCTCTGACCGCTCTGTGGCCACGGCCAAGTGGTGCAATAAACACGACCGAGCAACCCGACGGTCAGTCAGGTATATCGGTACGAGTAGGCAAAAATGCAATTGCTGGACTTTGTTATTTCACATAATTATTTCACGGAGTCATGTCAGCAGATTTCGCGGCGTTCTTCTGATTAGAATGAGACCAAACTCGATAGACTTTCGAGCTGTGCTTGGTTGTTGTAATCGTGAATGTACTCGCGAGAGGATCCGTAGACTTCTAGAAGATCCTTTTCCTTATTTTCTACTGGGGCGACGAGGTGCCTAGGCGACAATGGCTTTGTGGCCGCGGCCTAGTGGTGCAATAAACACGGCCGGGCAACTCTACAGCCAGCCAGGTATATCAGTATGAGACGGCAAAAATGCAATTGCTTGACTTTGTTATTTCACATAATTATTTCACGGAGTCATGTCAGCAGATTTTGCGGCGTTCTTCTGATTAGAATGAGAACAAACTCGATAGATTTTCGAGCTGCGTCTAATGGTTGTAAATTAAATTATTTAAACAAATACAATGTTTTAAACAAAGTATAAATGTCCATAAACAATTGATAAACCGAATTTTCTGGGCATATAAAATTGTTTAAACAAACATAAATAATCCGTGTTTTTTTAGTAGATTTAAATAGATTATATTTAAATAAAGTAAAAAAACCTTCAAAGTGAATAATAAAATGCATTTTCCTATTTGCAGTCATCGCTGTCATAGCTGCCTGCCAAAAGGTTTATACTTCATCGGCATTCGCCTAGTTAATTGTTATTGCATTCCTATCAATAATTACTAAATAGTACCTTATACATTTTCTAATTTGTTGGAGGTCGATCTAAAATGTTGTCTGATCTTTCTTGTTTAAATAATATTATTTATTCCGCATAACGTGTCTACTTCTTTAATTGTTCCTTTTATTTGACCCTAATTGAATAATTATTTTTTGCAGATAACTGCATACATAATTTAATACAGAATATTTCCTTCATTTCATGAAAGAGAGAGAGAGAGAGAGAGAGAGAGAGACGAAAATTGGAAAAAAATATTTAGGTAAAAATTGTTTGATAGGAAGGGAACATAATACGGGTGCTGCGAAGCAAATGGAAGCTAACAATATACACTGAACGTTCTGATCATGGCCAAAGTTGATGTAGAATCTCGTCCGGTGTGAGAGTCGCTGACAGCGCCTCGCTGTAGGCTCTTGCCAGAAACAAAAAGTCGATGTAGGTTCTTGTCTGGGGTAGAAAAGTCGATGTAGGAGCTGATCCAGGCTAAGCACTAGACTAGGGGGCAGCACTATAATGGGCACGGGCAAATCCCGGGCGTGAGCACTCTCATGTACTCTCTGTTACGAATATACGCCGATAATTCTCCTGTCTAAGCGCCATCTCGTTTGAGTAGCTGAACTAAAATTGGTTCTACTTGCCCTTCAGTGCCCTTCATGAACGGAATCTGGGGAACAATTGAATGCGATCACGGGAAAACATTTTTTGTCCTCATAATAGCATATTACGAGCTGTGTGAGGGTTCATTGTAAAGAGGAAGGTTCATCGCAATTCGCTCAGCTCATGATTTAAGTCAGAAAAACCGTTTTCTAATAGAAAAATACATGGGAACTTGAGGGTGGTTGTCTCGACTTGTTTGCCCTACCTTGGACGCTCATATTATTAAATATAAACATAATCTTGTTAAATCATGAGCAGAGCGGGCTATGATGAACCTTCCTCTGGAGAACAAGCCCTCACACAGCTCGTAACATGCTTGTATAAAAACAAAAAATGGTTTCCCGTAAACACGGTTTTCACTTGTTTTTCTAGTAATATTCTAGTAATATGCTAGTCATATCCATGGGTACAGTATCTTCTTAGTGTCGTGACACGACACTAGAGAACTCACTAATACTAAGGTAGAGCGGTCTTTTCAGATGCAAAAATTAATTTGGTAGTGTTTCATTGCGCTATCTATTATACTAATGGAGTCATCAATAGACTGCGGATATTTACGCAATTTGTGATTGTTGTACACGAATTTTAAGAAACTCGAACCAAATCAATTTTTCAAAATATTTTTGACGGTACCCCACGGGTGCAAGAATGTGTTATCATCGGGTGTCTAAAGTAAGAATCTGCTAGAAACTCCTTACTGATGACTAGACTGCGGATATGTATGCAATTGTGACTCCTGAAAATTTAAAAAAATGCTGGGATATAAAATACGACAGAATCTAGTACGACTTTAATTTGTATAACATCTAAAAAGTCTACTACCACAGAAAATAAGATTTCGCACGATTCCAATTTCTTAAAAGCCTACAAAAATTGAAAATTACATATCGTCCGCAGTCTAATGATGACGTATGTATACTACGGTGGATATTATTTTTGACTTTCGAATTTTTTACCACAACCCACAAGATTGTTCCAAATAATAAAAAGAAATCTGTGCAAAGTTTGAGCTCGAGCGGATAATGGGAAAACGTGCCCCTGCACCTCGTCGATCTAAACAGGCCGCGTCTTTGATGTTTTATTGACTTTCTTTGTAAAATAAACAGTTTTCAAAAAATTTGAGAAAAATGTCGGAACAAAATGCGATAACGTGTTGGTCGGCGCGAAACGTCGATCTAGCCTGACCCAGACGGAACAATTTTTTAAAAAAGGTACTAGGATATAAAATATATGGTCTATTTAGATCTATATGATTACTTTAACGTTTCTATCACAAAGCCAGAGACTTTTACGGAATGTCAAAAAAATTTTAAACCATGATGTCACATCGATATTTCGTAAAAATTATGCAGGTACAACGAAAAAATTTACATTTCAGTATAAAAGATATATAGGTGTGAAGCTTTATTGAATGACGGATACATAAAACAAAATTATGATTTTTATTTTGTTTTATAAAATGTATTAATGAACGTAAAGAATAAAATTTATAAAAATCACAAAAACAAATTAAGTATATACCAATTTTGCCAATATCGTTTTTAATTTTTCCATGTTTGTTTAAAAACTTTCTATTTTTAATCGCGTAGTAAGCTTTCAATAATTGTTCCATAGATATTACGGAACTTTGATTCTATCGCTTGTTCAAAATATTTCTCAATTTCATTAAATAAACTATACATAAAATGTTTAAATTGATCTATTTTCCTCTGCTTTTGATATTTACCAATGGTGTTTCTGACCTATTTAAATTTGTTGATTTTGAATCTAAAGCATCGATACGTGTTGCACATGTTGTGTACATATTTCTTTCACAATTTTCAGATCTAAAGCCCGTAACGTAATATATTATGCAATTTTTTACGATATTTTACAATATATGTATATAATCAAATAATGGATCGCATTCGATCTAAGCGAATTCAACCGGACTACCCAATTTTGTTTTCAATGCATTCAAATAATAGTTAATATTTTCCATTTTCTCATTATTGAAAATTACTGTTGTGTTTTGTATTATTTCAGAAAACAGTGTTAAATTTGTCGATTAGGGTCCCCCCTCAGATGTTAACGGTTGTTTGTATTTAATCACTTTGTTTTCATGCATATATATTAAATATAACATAAAAAACAAAAAAACTGTCAGTCGAACCTTGATGACCTTGAAAAAATATAAAATTTTTAAAACACTATTTATTCATCTGTCTCTCATTTTACGAACTGAATCTGTCCCTCGGTGTCAAATTGACACAATGATAAAAATTTAATAAAATAACAAGGTAAACAGTTACTTTTCGATGTTTTTTAAATTCTAATTGATGGGTTAACATTTATGTATATCTTAGGTTTTTGCGGTCATATGTGTCGCATGAAAAAAATAAGTCACCAAGTTTCTGACAAAACTTATAAATATATATAAATAAATATATTAAGTTTATTATATATTAATAGATTTATATGTTTATATTTGTATGTATATTAATAGGTAATTATGATTACTATAAATCTTATTAAAATGTCTAATAACTAGTTTAACTCTAGGGTTTATTTATAAATGTCTTCATAGTACTATAAATGCTGATTTACTATTAAAATATTTAGTATAACTTCAAATTATTATTATTCATGTATAATAAATATATTAATATATAATAAATAGCAGAACAGTTAGTTTTAATAGGTTGAAAATAGTATAACAGTATTTTTAAGTTCTTTTAATATTTTTACTGTTTTAAATTACACTTACTCATTTTTGTCATAAATGCATAAAATCCGGTTTCTAATCGTGACGAAAAAGTTGTAGAAAAATAATTTAAATGCAATGCAATTTCGCTCTTTTTATATAACAAATTGGGTTCTATTTTCTAAATCACTGAATAATATATTTACGATGAAATAAAAATGAATAAAAAACATAAATAAATGTGAATTTTCTGAATAATTGCATTCTTTTAATAAGTCATGTACGGTTTCATTAATGGAAAGTACTTTCTATTGATACGTGTGACATTTTAAAATAAGTTTTCTTAATTAATAATTCTAATAACTAGTGTGTGATGATAAGTAGGAGGAAAATACGAAGCTTCTAATAATCTTCGATATAAACCTAAAGCGTTTAATTGCGTGCACATTTAGTCTCATAAAAGTTAGGTAAACGAAAAATTGCTGGGTAAGAACATTCGTAATGTACCTTACGATGCAAAGCAATTGTCGTTTCATGGAAATAATGTACAACAAGAAAAAGGGGATGGAGTGAGAGGGTAAAGGGCTGATTGTAGAGAGTTGGGTAGCATTGAGACACACGATCAAAGAAAACTTTTCTAAATTTTGCTTCGGAATTAGCTTGACACTAATTTTAGGAGGAAGCATGGGCAAGGCTAAGAAAGCCAGGGAAAAGATTGACCGAGGGAGGTCGACCTCGCGTGATGCTTCATACCGACTTCGCGTGTCGAAGTCTGATTTGCTTTGTTGAATCAAGTGTATACCGACTGTTATATCGCTCACAGAAGCGAATGAGATAGTGCATTTTCCCTTCTTTTATATCCTGTTACCCGCTCCTACTTCATTATTTTCTTCAATAATTAGATTCCCGATAAAACGTCTGGTTGTCAGTCTGTTCGTGGTATTATAATCTAGCAGTATCATTACAGTCCTAATATTATTAGGGTCTCTAAAATTAAAACAAGTTGTGGACACGATTTAGGTTAAGCTTTTCTCATCTTGAAACATTATTTTTGGAAATGAATCAACTTTTTATCGAATGAAAAGATAACAATAGAGTATTACTTTATAAAGTCGCAAATTTTGCTGACATTCATTGTGAAAGTAGCTTTAAAATTAATAATTGGTAATCATGCAATTTCTTGAATTTGTAAAAACAGTTTGCAAAAGTTTTGTAACGTTGATTTGTCAAAGTATAAATTATACTGATACTGCTTACAATATTACCATACGCTTTTATATTTTTTAAGTACAGCATAATAGAATACTTTTAACAGTTTCTGTCATACTTAAAAATCGAACATAGAATTTAAGTTTTCTTTGGATATACATATGTGGTTTTATACGTACAGCTAATAATGAACGTAAATACTACAATGGAGATACGAGACATTTTAAACTTTTTTCTTGAAAAACACACACAATGCTCTGTATTAAGGAAGCCACATTCTCTATTCCGAATTAACTTTTGTATGAGATATTACTTAATGGTTTAATGTACGTATAGTAACTCATTAATATTCGGACGCTCTAAAAAAACGATATCTTTTCAAATATTAGACTACAGATTTGAACTTTTTTGAGAAGTAAAAGCAATTAGTGTACCACACGTTGTGAAAAGAAATTTTTTCAATAATTGCAATTGGTCGGAATTATATAGAAAATACTAAAATGTAAGCCTGCATTGAAAATTTTATAAAAATATATTTTGTAGATCTGTGTCAATTACATGCATTCTAAAAGTTTCATCGAAATCTGTCTTAAGGGGGGGGGGGGTTAAAAAATTAAAAAATTTTTCCTAATTCCATATTGATAGTCCTGCAAAATTGTAATTGTGAATGTGAAATAGCTATGCAAATACTTGTAAGATTGATGCATGAATAGTTCACCTAAGTCACTAAAAATTTTAGTGCACTGCAAATGATATATGAATTTGTTGTGTGAGTTTCTCAATGGCAGCTACTCTTCACACTCCTTATCATTATCACAAATTTTCAGAACTATCTGTACGGGGTTAGGAAAAATTATATTATACTTTTTAGTCTTTCTTAAATTATGCTTTTTAGTCCGTCTTAAAAACGTGGTATATTAAAAATTGTTGTTATTTAAATAATTATTTTCTTCTTTTTAGTCTTGTGTTTGAAATTTTTCAATCGATTTTAGACATTTTGATGAGATTATAACAGAGACTTGTTGTCAATTTTAGATGGTATTGCGATATCGACATATCGGAAATAAACGCGAGCAATTGCGAGAACGAACAGCGGGCTTTGGGACTGTTTACCTCAACGTACGAAAATTCAAATGAACTAAATAAACTTAGATTGTTTGATAGAGGAACCGATAAAATATTGCATTGTCATTCAGCTCTGAGCTATGTTTCAAGTTTCAAATCTCTAGCTCATCGGGAAGTTAGTTTAAAATCAATTGCAAAATTTGTGTCGAACAGATGCACAAACAAAGAAAGAAACAGACAGACAAGAAAGCGAGATAATAGAAAGGTGGTAAAAACCAACCCTTTTAAATGTGCAAATGACACACGTGAAATAGAGATCTCTGTCCTTCACTCAAATTAGCACTAATCAAAAGAGACAAATTTGAATAATAATTAACAATTAAGAATTGCACAGTGCTGTGTGGATATTGTATATAATAATTGGTAATTTGGTGATTTATTGATAATACAAACGAAAATGATAAACTTTTGTTGCAATATTCTGTGGGATTATTCTTAACTCAAGATAGAAAAGATTATTCACAATCCAAAATGAATAGTAAGGAAGATGCTGAAGCGGTCTAAAATATATCATAGACTAGATAGAGTAGTGTGTAATAGACGAAAGGTTTTTATATCAGTTTGTTAAACAACGAATTGGATGCATAAAAACCCATGTTTTACCGTTTAAGCATAAAAGTAGTTTCAAGGAACGAGGTATGTTCAAAAAATAACGGTAATTTTCAGTTTTCCTTTTAAAAATAGTCTCCATTTGATAACAAAGACGGTTATTTTCAGGCAATCATCCCCTGGGCTACATTGGGTCCGGGGCGGTACAATACAATCGCCAGTCACCTTTTCACATACATAGATGCGTAACGAAACAAAACACTGTAAGTAGATAAAATTGTTTAGCGACGGGGTGTGTGTCACGCTGCCGTGCGGCTAGAATTTGTAAATTATTTCACAAACGCAGACACACGCATCAGAAATATTTAAAAAAATTGTTAACAATCTCCCGCGGGATGCTTTATCAAAGTATAAGGTGAAGTGCCCTATGCCTGGACAGTATGTTTTCCTATTTTAAATTTTATGACTTTAGATAAACAAAAATAATTTTTTAAGAGTAGTATCATAAAATTCAGATTTTGTAAAGTAATTTAAAGTCCTAAAATTATTGTTTAGATTAATATTATTTAATATTCAAACTTATAGTTGAACATATTAAATTCAATCTAAGCTAGTACCTGGGCAGAAGAAAACTCTATTCCGGGACAAATTGAAATTACATATAATCTGTGTAACAGACACTATACATAGGTAGTGGTCCGAGCACTATGGAGCGCTACGAGGAGCGAGACGCACGGCCAGGAAAAGTGAGGAAAATTCCTTGAGAATGCCTCCAATGTGTATTAAATCTTTATTAAATCTTTAATGATGTACATATGGTATGAAAATTATTGTATATTATATTCTGTCCTGTTCAATTCTCATTTTCTGTTGCAAAGCAAGCATTTCAAGAAGCAATACTTCTTTCTCCATATTCTCTAATTATGTGCACAATTTTGCTTTCTCTTTCTTTCATGTTTATTAACATTAGTTGCCTCAGATATTATTTTTTTAGATTCATCATTGATTTTTAACTTTATATCTTTAAATTATTGTGTAATTATCTTTCTTCTTTTTTTATGTAAATTTTTTATGTAAATTATTATTGTTCTTGTTCTTTTTTGATTTTGTTTCTCTCTGTTTCCTACTTTATAGACAAATGTCCTTCTATAATTTTTTCTTGCTCCTCTTTTCAAGATCTTTCTTCTGTCTTCGAAAGCATATTTGATGATCCTTTCTTAGCATTCTCCAAACTTAAATTTTTCATTTTAGAATGCAGTGTGCTATCTGGAATCTTAAACTAGTCAGCGGCCTCCCTTAATGATAACCCAATACTCACTGTATTCAGAAAAATGTACGATGGACTCAACGGAATGTGATTCTTGACTTCTCTTCAATTTTTTATTTTTAGTCAATCTTCTATTTTCCTTCAATGTGTCATTTTTAATAGTATCCTTATATTTTATGTACTTTTGGCTTGTTCTTACTTTCCATTTGTTTTTTATGATACGTTTTTAATTTTTTTCGACTACAATCAAAAGTTTTATTCCTAGTGGTGGTCATTATCAAATGTAATTTTTAAAGCAATTTTATAATCTGAAAAAAACATTTTTTTGAAGATTATACAATGGACATAAATAATTAATTTTTGAAGTTAGGTATTAATACTGATAGATTTATGACGGAAAAATTAAGTATTATTCACGTCACAAGCAGTACACATTTTCTACATACGTTATACAAGCTAATAGAAGCTAATTATACGTACATTTAGTTAAATAATTTGCAAACAACGGGTTGAAATTAGTCGCAAACACGTGTCCGGTTTTAGGCTATGAACATTGCGTATAAGCTTAGAGTGGGACAGCTACTGCCATCGCGTCCCAGTATGTATATGGAGTACTTATATTTCATAACAGTCCTAAACTGGGACATCTAATATTTGGAATAATAATAATTATTTACGTTAAGTTTGATTGCCAAATTCTTTTAAAATATCAATATTATTATGCGTGATAATTATTTTTGTTTGAGGGCTTAAATTATATCTTCTTTTCTAACTAAAGTTCAAACTATAAATGCACATGATTCGCATGTAAATAGACTATTTTGTAGACTGTTTTCAGATGAACTTTGAATTTATTTTAAAATTTCAATCGATGTCTTAATGAAATAATATTCACACCTATTTGTAGCTAAGGCCTCAGTATATATAATATAATTATTTAATCTCTTAATTATTGATTTTACTATGAAAATTCAATTGTCCAGATTTAGGTATCAGTTTTGGACTGTCCAAACTTAGGACACTTCACCTTAAATAACTAAGGATTGTTGTGGAACGGCTAGCTGCACGTTGAAGAATGTGATTAGAAATAGAAAGAGTGAAGAGAAAAACAAGAAGGGTAGCGGTGTGCAGCGGTTCCGTTGCCTTCGCGATTAAGATAGTAATAAATAGATATTCACATAAAGATTAGATTTTATCTTTTCAAAATAGTGTCCATTAGATATTACATTCATATTCCAGCGCATATTCCAATTCCTGAAACACTGTAGAACTCGATCTTTGGGATAGCATTTAGCTCTTTCAGCGATGCGCTTTTAATCTCATCTATGCTTGAAAAACGATGCCCGTTTAAGGTTTTCTATTTTAGAAACAAAATAGTTCTTTTTTCTCTTTCGGAACAAAACAGGCACACTAGGTCATGTTTGCGAATATGGAGACTGGGATATCATTAGGATTTCAAACAATCAAATCCAAATCCTCATATGGAGCAATAAATCCTTTAAATCGCATTATTGCTAACTCCAACTCATTTTATAGCAATATTGATTTTTTCAATGGCACGTTACAGGCTTTCAAAACAAAATTGCGCCGCACTATTCGATAATAGTACCTGCATTAGTTTAGTTTCGCACTGTCCATAATTAATTAATTTATATTTTAGATTAAGACTTATGTTTAAGATTATTTTCTGTTATTCTACATTAACTGCAAACATTTGTATTAAAGGACTTCGGTCCGTATAAAATAAATAATAATAATAATAATTACAGTGTTGGTTTTGGTCAAAAAATCACGAGCAATCAATGAAGTGTAAGTGGGTACATAATCGTGGTTCAAACGCCATGAATTGTTTCGTCACAAACAATCACTGATAAATGAAAGCTGACAATAGACTAAACATAGCATAGGGCAATCAATATACAGATGCTTATCGAATTATCAGACATGTTTACCAACACAACAAAAACAATTGAGTGAATCGGAGTAATACAACCTGCGAAATTACAAAATTCCCGTTATTTTTTTAACACGTGACGTGACGTGACGTTAATTTGGGATTTCGTCCAGTCAGTATTACTACATTGTTCGAAACATTGTATCTGTTTGTCTTTATAAAATATAAATAACCTGAATTATACTATGTTTTTATTCTACATCTCACAATGACTATGTGCCTTCGTCACATTATCGAATGCATGTGCGTACACCATCGATACATCGTTTCGACTCGCATTGCAGTTCACCGTACCGGGCACCGTATAGACGCAATAGTTCCCACGAACCTTGTATATTTGCCAGATAAGTGGAAAGCCAGTGACGTAGGTCAAACTTTTGGTGGATTTACGGAATCTCAAATCGTACCAACGTAAGCGGATCTGGCCTCTCTGGTCAAACGAGTAAAGGTCAGCCTTGTCCAGTGAAGTGGGAGCGAAGGAAGAGAGAAAGTGCGGGTTCCTCTATATTTGAGGAAGGGAAACACAGAGTTGATGACCTCTAGAGAAAGTACAGATGAACGAAGGGATGAAGAGGATAGAAGTAACCTCGCATTTGCCACAGAGTCGTCTGATGAACCACCTGGTGGACGCGAATTGCTTCTGAGAGCTAGAAAGCAAAGTTACAACAACGTGCTTCGTTTCATCTCTCTTAGTCCCCTCATTCTCTGTCCTGCGTTTGTGTTACAAGCTTCATACGCTAATGCTTTTCGCCCACAGGTTAGTTACCCAGTTAGTTGCAGTCCAAATAACGAATTACTGTTCTTACTTGACAATATACATCAACGAAATATTATTCTTCATATTTCTTCCTCTTGTTTACGTATGCCTAAACTATAGGTATTTTTATTTCGATTTTTATTTGTTATTTACTTTAAAATATTGCGAACAATGCGAAGCATTTAAGTATATGCTTCCTACAAACAAATGCTGAGTACTAGTACAATAAATTTGTAATATGCAGAGGGTGGTTCGCCAGGTATTACCACCTTGATTTTCGTTATTATTATTATTCGTAGCGAAAAATGTTTATATAAGATTGAATGGTTTCGAGAGATGCACACTTTGTTGTGAATTTTTTTGTAGGTAGTCGCGTAGAAGAGAAGATCCGCTGTTTAATTATTATAACTAAACTGCGGATCTCTATTCAAAATAAAAATATTTCCTTATTATGTCGATCGTAGATAGTTACTATGATCAAAAATAAAATAATAATAATCATCAAAGTAAAAATGTTATGCAACTCCTGTTAATTTGTGCAGAAAAATCCATTCCAGGATTTATGACAGTCTAATAGATGCATTGTGTTTTTTACAATCACATTTCAAAAATTTGCAGTTAATTTAGTTAATGTTTTTTCTATTAAAAGATATTAATGATATTTACTCTTAGTATCTATATTATCTTTTTACTCTTAGTTATTAGTATCTCCTTAATAATAGTATTGTATGTTTGTTCCTTTTTTGTATTATGATACTGTAATGGTTTGTTTTTTATATTATATTTTTTTGTTTCTGACGTTAAAAATTATTATTTTACTGCTTTTATTAATATTATTTGATTACAACATATGTTCCTTTATTAAATATTTGTACATAACAAAATTGTTTATATTTTTTTAGTTCATTATTTTTTGTATAAAATTAATAAATATGGCACAGAATCAAATGTGTTCTTGTACCTTTCTGAAAATTCCCAATACCGGTATTAGTACCGGTATTCCGGTACAACGTTTAAAAAATACCGAATATCGATATTGTATTTTTAGTCCGGTATTGCAAACCCTAACTGCGTCTGAAGCAGCGAAAAACATAAATGCTGCTTTTGGTGAAGGTACAATATTATACTCTTAGTTATTAGTATCTCCTTAATAATAATATTGTATGTTTGTTCCTTTTTTGTATTATGATACTGTAATGGTTTGTTTTTTATATTATATTTTTTTGTTTCTGACGTTAAAAATTATTATTTTACTGCTTTTATTAATATTATTTGATTACAACATATGTTCCTTTATTAAATATTTGTACATAACAAAATTGTTTATATTTTTTTAGTTCATTATTTTTTGTATAAAACTAATAAATATGGCACAGAAACAAATGTGTTCTTGTACCTTTTTGAAAATTCCCAATACCGGTATTAGTACCGGTATTCCGGTACAACTGTTATGCCACGGGAAGAGGAAATGAAGGGAATCCTCGAATCAGCTCCAAAGTCTTCCAGCACAACTTAGGTTTATTGGAAAATAGAGCGCCAAACAGGAATACAGAACAACTTATAAAACGAATTCACGGACTGACTGGCTAAGTCACCTCTGACTTCTCGAATGAATAACTAATAACTGACGCGTGCCCTTTCGTTGGGTCTTATATATATTTCCACTATCGCGGTTTGGTAAGGAAAGGATGATTAGTCCTTAGTCACAAAGAATGACGTGGAAGTCGGGGTTTTCGCAGATGTGATCTTTGGACCGAAAATATATGGCGAAAGTAAGATATTGAAAGTAATCAATGTAATCATAGGTCAGTTCGATGCGGAAGCCTGTGAGTCAGAGTAAATACGGTATTGCTCATGGTACGCATAACACAACGTTTAAAAAATACCGAATATCGATATTGTATTTTCAGTCCGGTATTGCAAACCCTAACTGCGTCTGAAGCAGCGAAAAACATAAATGCTGCTTTTGGTGAAGGTACAATAAGTGATCGGACCATAAGTCGTTGGTTTGAAAAATTGCATTCCGGAGATATATCTCTGGAAAATGAGCCTCGTGGTTATAAGCCAACAGCTATTAAAGATTCAGATTTAAAACACATAGTTGAAAGGGATTCATGTCTAACTGTTCGGGAAATCACGGAGAGAACCACTATTCGCTATTCAACTTTCTTACAATATCTGAAAGCTTTGTGAAAGTAAAAAAGTTAAATAAATGGGTCCCATATGAGTACATTGAAAGAAACAAGATGTGCCGTCTGGAGATTAGTTCTTTATTACTTTTCCGGCGGAATAATGAAGGCATATTAAACAGGACAATTACCTGTGATGAAAAATGGATTCTCTACGACAATCGACGACGTTCTGCACAGTTTATGCACAAATGATATCGGCGCTACAGGTTCGATCAAAGATACAAAAAATTAGCAATTTTGCAGAATTATAATTTCAACGTTTCGATTCGGCTTTGAACCATCATCAAGAAAAGTCCGCGTCTGTGAAATATTAATAGACACTGTTATTCAATAACACGGGAAATTTTATAGTTTAGACAAGAGGTAATATACATACTTGCTAATTATGAAAAAACACAGAATGAAGAGTGTAAACGAAATGGTACTTGTCAGTAAGAAGGTTTAAACTGCACAGTGGCTAGACGCAGATGAAACTCGAAAACATATGCCAAAACCGAACCTTCATTCGCGTAAAATATTGGTGTTGTATGGTGGTCAGCAAAGGGTATTGTACATTACTCATTTTTAAAAACAGGTGAAACCATAGATGCTGATAAATACTGTCAGAAAATTGATATAATGTACGAAAAACTGTTCAACAGTCGGCATTAGTCAATAGACGTAGTGTAATCTTGCTCCACGATAATGCTCGATCACACATTGCGAAAAAAACTAAAAAAATTAGCAGATTTGAAATGTGAGATTCTTCCTCACCCTCCTTATTCGCCTGACGTACCATTTTTTCAAGCACCTAGTATTGGAAATGGGTTACGCGAAATAAACTAAACTCAGTATTCAATTAAAACTTTAATTTATTAATCAATTAAACGGAGCAAGGGAGGACGTCGTATCGTAATGAAAGCTATAGACCAAGTGAAGAGACGCCGCCGAATTATAAAAACAAACGAGAACTACTGTTCACTTGTTATAAAAAGAACGCAGGCCTGTGGGTTCATTACATCATGTTTATCACCTGTTTACAGTGATTCATTTTTTTTTCAACAAAATTTATTTTTTGCCTTTCGGCTAACGCAATGTTACCGACAATCCAACACCTAGATGGAAAAGTAGAATGGAAAAATATTCAAAGAAGAACGTGCTGTAAAAACTGCATTACAGAACTTTATTTCCTGACATTTATTAGATTTCTACCAGAAAAGCATTCAGGCACTTGTATCACGATGGAAGAAGTGTATTGATATCGATGGAAATTATTTCGATTAATGGAATATGAATAAAGCTTGTAAACTTAAAGTTTATATTAAAGATTCATTATGGCCATTTCATTTGCAACAACCTAATAATATACGAAATCCTCTTACAAGTTTTGTATTGCTTAAACGCGTTTAAAATAAACGGCTCAGTTATTACGATGAAATAGAACTTGTACAGTTTGGTGAAGTTATTTGTATTTCGATCCATTAGCTCAAAGGGTCGCATATACTTTTAGTTTGAACTGCGAAGGAAGTGGATAGAGTTTGATGATACTAAACGTTTGGCGGGGGTGGGGGTGGGGGTGGGAATCGTTCAGAAAAGTTGATCGGCGTTAATTCGTCGATCAGACGAGACTTGTGTGCTCAGTACAGTTTACCTAAAGGTTTAGTAAAATCAATACTCCGTAAGTTCCTTGAGACGAAAAGAGTCCGTTAACATGATATTATCGTCCTTTTGAATACTAATTTCCACGGTATACTGTGCAGTAGATAGGTGAGATTTTTTTACCGGAGTGTGGCACTATAATACGATGTAGTTTTTGCGTGTATCAGAGATTAATGAATGCGTACAGCAAAGAACCATGACAAATTTTTGATTAATAGCGGATCAAATTGAAACGCCCAACAATATGATCCACGATCCACTACATACACACATACATAGGGTGTCTTGTTACTGCTGGTATATTCGGAAAGACGTTTATTTTATTCTAAACAAACAAAACGAAACAACTAACTAATCGAAACTTTTTTCACGCGAAGTTAGTTTCCAAAGACAAAGTAGAGAATTTTAGTCTATGTTTTTGTTATAGATACAGAATATAGAATACGTTTCAAGATATCATGTACCTATACTAAACTATACTTACGTAGTGTTGTGAGTACTATTACCTACAGTGAGTAAAAAAAGTATTGGCACACTCTTAAAAAGGCGATAACTTTTTAAATATCGTATTATACGATTTGAATTTTTCTGGGAAGCTAGAGCAATTAGTTTGCCACAGGATGCGATCAAAAATTTTGTCAAAAATTGCAATTCATCGGAATTGTAGCAAAAATACTAAAGGTTGCATTTTACAACTTTTTTATGTGGGCCAATATTGAAAATTTTAAAAATGCGTTTTGTAGATCTAACAATAAGCTTTTATGTTTAACTATATAATAATCAATGGTATTTTTGTAGGTTTCTTTTAGAAGCAATATTTAAATATTTAAAAAATATTTTAAGGTAAAATTCGCAAAAAATATTTTGGAGCAATTGGTATTATCGTAAATTTTTAGTTATGCATCTTCTTAATTGTAGTAGTATTAAATATTTTCTGCAGTAAATCTATATATAGGTTTTTATTTTTTTTAACAACAGCGCACCAAACCAAAAAATCTGAAAAAATTCATGAACTATACCTATAACAATATACTGCTACTGTAAAAATATAAATGTGGACACTCTAGAACTTCCATATGAACTCTGCATTTTTTCGTTTTTTTCAGGTTTTTGATTTTTTACAAGCAGGATTTTCACTTTAAAAATCTGAAACCATTTGCAAAGTATGTATTTGGGTTCTTGACATGTGTCACATTTTTTCAGAATTTCTAAACATCATTAACTGCGGAAAATAGGCCAAAAACTGATTTTTCGATTTTATCCCATAACTACCCTCCGAATCGAGATACAGGGTTGAAACTTTGCACAGTATGTTTTTTCTTGGTGCTCTATCGAATGGCACATCGTCGATAAAATTCGGTTCAAGGGCATTTTTGACTATCTTATCCGGCTATACCTTTTGACTAGTTTCAGTACACCTTCCTCTATACGATAGTGTATAAACCATTTCCGTATACGTCCGCCATTTTAAATTATAACAGTTTAAAACTAACAATGTTACGTCGAGTCTCCTTTAACGCGCCACGTTTTATGGGCTACATTTGAACTCTCCGATCAAACGTCGCAAAGCGATTGAGTTCTTCTGATCGAACTGTTTGGATTAGAATTATTTGAGATGTTTATGCTTTGGTGCAGATAAGCCTTCGAATGAGTCTTTTGACTTTCTGTATACATTTAGTTGCAACAGAACCGTTCGAGCTGCTACAGTGAGACCTGTCAGAGTATTTTTCCGGTGTTGAAAGTTAGTGTTGATTTCTATATCGTTTTAATCATTTTATGTGTTGTGTTAACAGTTCGTAGTGTTTTAATTTACTTTATTAACTATAATTAAGTTGTATCAGTGGTTTTATTGTGCGTGTAATCTTAATTCTTTTTGGTAAGTACAAATGACTAAAAAATTTCTTACGCATGTTGTTTTTCAAACTTGACATTTTCTTCTTTGTTGTTTTTAGATATTATTTATTTTGTTAAAATGCCTTTTTGCAAAAATGAAGATTAATACATGGCATTGAAAGATTTAAAGAGAGATATCGGTGATTATTTATTTTTACATGCAAAAATGTCCGAAGTAATCCACACTTCTTCTAAAAACTTGGAAGTTTTAAAAATGCATGTAAAAAATTTTGTTTTAAATTACAACAAAAATGGATTAAATGCCAGTATAAAGAAAGTAAATTGTTATAAAACGTATCTGTTGACACAGTTATGAGGCGTTTTTACCTTCTTGGTACTTTTTGTATGCGTTGATTAAAAAAAGATTCCTCCATTTTACCTATTCCATAACACATTGCATGTGTGAAACATAAATATAAAATGCACACTTAGAACGAAAAACTGATTTGGAAGATTGTATTTAAACCATTTTTTTAGTGAAAAATATCGATGAAAATTAATTAAAAATTATTGTTTAACAAATGAAAAAATATTAATTTGTCTGTAGTTCAAATTGACTATTTTTTCAATGAATTTTAGTGCAAATTTCACCCCGATATCTCTTATGGTTATAACAAAGTGTCACTGAATTTCTCGATTTGGACCACTGTACGACGCACAGTGGGCTGGATCGAGAAATTTAGTGACATCTTGTTATAACTCTTGAACCATAAGTGATATCGGGATGAAATTTGCACTAAAATTCATTAAAAAAATAGTCAATTTTAATTGCAGACAAATCAAATTTTTTTTATTTTGTTAAACAATAATTTTTAATTAATTTTCATTGATATTTTTTATTAAAATAAAATTGTTTAAGTATAATCTTTCAAACTATTTTTGACTTACTAAATATGTATTTTATATTTACATTTCATGTAATGTTTTATGGAATACGCAAAATATAAATTCGAGAAATCTTTTCATAATCAACGCATACCAAATGTACCGGGGAGGTAAAAACGCCTCACAAGCGTGTCAAAAGATATTCCTTATAATAATTTATAATGATTATAAACAATTTTTTCAATTTAATTGTTTAAAAATCATGTTGATCTTCGTTATTTCGTCTTATTTCATGTATGTGAAATACGTTGATAGAAGATAAAAATATGAACAAAAATATAACAAATATAAAAGATAAGCCAATTAATCTAACCATTACGTTTTTAAATTGAAGTTAACAGGTAAACTGTTGGTCAATTTGTTTAGTTTAATTAATTATTAAAGCTGCAGCTTCTGGATATCTGCAGGCATAAAAACTGAGATTAAAATGATTACATTCAACAAATATTGTCAGATATAACATGTTATCTAATTAACATACTACTTTAACTGCATAGATGATTAAATTAACAATTTTAGTGCATTAGGATGTAACGTTTTCACTTGCTTTAGCACAGCATAAACGTCTCGCGTCTCGATAATCTGAACAGTTCGCTAGAAGAGTCTCTTAATTGTTAACCTTGATTCAATGACAGATATACTTACCCAAAAACAGTGATACTCACTAAGAAAAACTAAGAAACTATTAGTCAAGTTATATCAGTACCGTTCATTAAATTTTTAACAATAAAATTAATAAATTCATTATATTGTTGTTAAAAATTACATACTTTTTTTAGGTAGGTATGAACTTTTAATGCAATTCCAAAAATATTCATATTTCGATGGTACTTAATTACTTATGCATTATTATATGTGAGTGCTATACGCCAGGTGACACGTCCCGATAACTTTAAACAATAATAATTTGTTTGGGCGGATCGGGGCGGATGTGATTTTTATGGGGATATGTAGAGGAAGGTCTAATGAAAATGATCTAATTTGTCCGACGAGGTCCAATTAGGTCCACTAAAAGATATACCTCGCAAATTTAAAGAAAGTATATAGATTTTATTCATTTAATTAAACATTAATTTTTGATACATTGCGAGTGAATATCCTCAACTAACAGCGTTAATTGTTACCCCAAAGGACTGTTTTCCATTTGCACAAAAGAGGCAGATGAAATATTAAATGGGGTAATCAGGACACCTCGATGAAAAGAAGCAATTTTTCGCTGAAAAATACTGCATCCTAAATGTCTATCTTTGTGAATTTATATTAACTATAGTTTTTGTGGACCAACATTAATTTTTTTAGTTTCGATGTTGATGGACATTTATGAAGCAATACAAATTTATTAGAAATCAATATGGGGAGGTCTGTTCTTTCGTGAAGTGTCACTAAATTTTTCGATCCAGCCCACTGTGCGACGCCACGCTAACAAGGGAACATATTCAGGTGAAACAAACCAATCTTGATGAAACTTATGCGAGACGTAGTTCTTCGAAAAATATTTGACACGTATTTTCTTTTATTGGCAGCCATCCACTTTGAAGGGGTGAAAACAGCCCTCAAAGTTCGCTGTCAGATCCATATTTTTGAGATATCTTGGAAACCAGAGATCGAAAAAATTGTTTTTTTCTTTTAATAGGGAATATAGTAGTGCAAAAAATTTTAACAAAATATGTTTGTTCAAGCAATACATTAAAAATTTTATGTTATCTATCGATTTCTCTTATACAATATCGTTAGTTAATTTTAATATACACTATGTGTGATCTTTGATCCAAAATAGGGGATACATGTTTTAGGATTTTCTTCTTTTTTCCATTTAACAATTTTTATGCATATTGAAAGATAGTCTTGCACCTGTTTTGCGAAGGAAGGAATTCTGACTTGTTTTACAGAAATATAAGCGTTTAGTTTTAACATACGTTTTCCATCAAAAGCACACAATTTAAAAAGTAAATCACTTTTTTTCGACCTTTGGTTTCCGAGATATCTCAAAAAATATGACTCTGACCACGAATTTTGAGGGCTGTTTTCACCCCTTCCAAGTGGATGGTTGCCGTTAAAAAAATACCTATCAAATATTTTTCGAAGAACTGTATATCTGACATAAGTTTCATCAAAATCGGTTTGTATCAACTGATCTAGGAATCTCCCATTTCCGGATGTTGAAGGAATTTTGGGACACCCTGTATATGGATACTACATATACAGTATTATAGATTAACGTTTCTGATCCTATGGGCTACTGCTCAACATTAAGGCGCAGTGCATACATTTTTAATGAGTTGTAGAATGATAGCTGCTACCTTCCTTCCAAAACGAGGAAAGTGATCAGTAGATAGTGGACTTTTTCTGAATTTTTAGTAAAATTGAATAGATGAAATTCAAAGAAATTTCAAATTCAAGAAATTGTTGAAACATATTAAAAAATGGTATTTGGTATTATTTTAGTTGACAATTCATATGTGACAGTTTTTAATAAATATGATTCAAATTATTTTAGTGATTTTTATAAAGTCTAACCAACCGGTTTTATTTCACATTATTTGTTTTGAACTTTTCTATGGAATTTTCCATTGTACTGCACTATACATATAAAAATCGTGTGCGTGGAACACACACGCGACAGAAGTGAAACTTATTGCATATTACGTATAGATACAGATAAATTATTAGTATTTTTTATTGGAAACAAGAGATAATATATAACAACCAATAAATAAAACAACAACTGATGCTGTATTTTCAAGAAGTTTAGACCGTATTAAATTACAAACAATTATCATTTTCCGCAGAATTATCAGTTTCTATAATTGTGACAATTTGGCTTATGATAACTAAAATATGACGCAAACGTTTGTGATTTAATACGTTCTAGATTTCTTGAAAATACAGCATCAATTGTTGTATTGTTTATTAGTTATTTATTATCTCTTGTTTCCAATAAAAAAATACTAATAATTTATCTGTATCTATAACTAATAAGCAATAAGTTTCACTTCTGTCGTGCGTGGATTCCACGCACACGATTTTTTTTTAAATTTTAGATGTAATTTTATACATACTTACATAATTATATTACACTAATCAACACTTCAATGATGAAAAAAAAACAACACTTCAAATAGACTGCGCAGCCGAATACCGTCGGTGTAAAAAAGTATTTTTCTCCGTTCATTCTCAGTTTAAATTTCGCGCTCGACTTTCAACTTCCGTCACATCGACTTCCGTTTCATCAGAAAATTGTTACCCTCAGCAAAGACGTTTCACTTCAATGAATTGAAATTCAGCTATATATAACATAATGTTCTTTACTGGTTCTGTTACGGATGGCGAACAAATGTTCGAGATCATCTCTGACAGGAACCGTCCTCTAGAAATCCACATAACTGTTTAGTTAAAAACTGTAACCTAAGGTAATATTTCACCATAAAGTGTGACACAAGTGAAATTATAAAAAAACAGATAATATCAATACATTCCACACGACTATGTGTTTGTTAATATTTTATTAACTATCGAATTACCGTTTTTGTTGAACATTTTTTAATACAAACTACTTACCGAAATAATGAACGTAGTTCATTTTAAATTTTTCGAATTATGTACAAATGGGAAACAATATAAAAGTATACTAGGTGTTTGGGATTTTAATTTGGGATTAGAGATTTCCATTTAAACTGCAAAAAATTTTATAATTCAATGTACTGATTATAATTATATATATATATATATATATATATATATATATATATATATATATATATATTATAATTATTTTACAACTGTTGATATCATTATTATTCACACAATGCGTAAAAACACATTTATATGTCTGTATTGGCTCGTGTAAGAAGGGCCAAGCGTAGTGACGAAAACGATGAATAAAAAACGAGTAATTCATAATTATACCGTGGATCATTATGCAAAATAAAAACTGTTTGTGTTGATTGCAAGACAGGATGGAAATAAAAATTTGTTTCTTCTTTTAATTATCTGATTCAGCTGAAACTAATACACTGATGTCTTTAATTCGTTTTAACATGTCCACTGCTTTAAATTGTGCTTACCCATTTTTGCCATAAATGCATAAAATCCTCAATCAATTCTAGAAAAAGGGAAACCGGCTACAAAGGGGTACGAACCCATGATCCTGTGCTTCGACCTTCGACTTTTTCTAATCTCCATACGTATTTGGTTTGGAGGTCCTGATCCGATAGTACTTACATAACAATTTACATTTCCTTTAACATGGAGTTGCGATTTATATGAAGACGAATTCGATAATATCGAACATCTAAGAAGGTATTGTAAAGAAACCGATTGAGGTATTATCATAGAAGAGGTAGTGGGTGGAAAACAGAACGAAACGAGGAGGGTGGAAAGCCTGGAAAAGAAAATAAATGCAAAGAGAGAAAGGAGGAGGAACGACAGAAAAATACTAAAGTGTGAGATCGGTTAGATAAGGTAATTCGGAATAGGAGAAATTAGGAGATAAAAAGAGTGAATGGTAAACGGGTGTATGTGTCGATTTCTTAGATTAAGTTAGTAAGTTAGGTTAACAAGGGTACCTATTCAGATGAGACAAACCGATTTTGATGAAACTTATGTCAGATATAGTTTTTCGAAAAATATTTGACACGTGTTTTTTTTATCGGCAACCATCCACATTGAAGAGGTGAAAACAGCCCTCAAAATTCGTGGTCAGAGTCATTTTCTGAGATATTTCAGAAACCAAAGGTCGAAAAAAATTGATTTTCTTTTTACCACGTATGTATGTATATGATATTTGGTCCCCTCAGGGTTTCAAATCCATTTACCAACCTCCCTTCTTTCCACTCTCTCTATCGCCAAATTTCAGCCTATTTCAGCCTAATTTTCAGCGAGACCTACTTTTTATTAACGGTGGGTTCCGAACCACCTTTGATTTTCTTTTTAAATTGTGTGTTTTGAATGGGAAATGTAGTTGTGCAAAAAAATTTAACAAAAGACATTTGTTTAAATAATATGTTTAAAATAAACGCTTATATTTCTGTAAAACAAGCCAGAATTCCTTCCTCCGCACACCAGGTGCAAGCCCATATTTCATTATGTATAAATATCGTTAAATAGAAAAAAGAAGAAAATCTTAAAACTGTATCCCCTATTTTGGATCAAAGATCACACATAGTGTACATTAAAATTAACTAATAATACATAAGAGAAACCGAAAGAAAACATCAAAATTTTAATGTATTGTTTGAACAAACATATTTTGTTAAAATTTTTTGCACTACTATATTCCCCATTAAAAGAAAAACCAGGTGCAAGCCCATATTTCATTATGTATAAATATTGTTAAATAGAAAAAAGAAGAAAATCCTAAAACTGTATCCCCTATTTTGGATCACAGATCACACATAGTGTATATTAAAATTAACTAACGATATTGTATAAGAGAAATCGATAGATAACATAAAATTTTTAATGTATTGCTTGAACAAACATATTTTGTTAAAATTTTTTGCACTACTATATTCCCTATTAAAAGAAAAAAACAATTTTTTCGATCTCTGGTTTCCAAGATATCTCAAAAATATGGATCTGACAGCGAACTTTGAGGGCTGTTTTCACCCCTTCAAAGTGGATGGTTGCCAATAAAAGAATACGTGTCAAATATTTTTCGAAGAACTACATCTCGCATAAGTTTCATCAAGGTTGATTTGTTTCACCTGAATATGTTCTCTTGTAAGTTAAGTGCGATTACGAGCCACGAGGCTGAATAAATAGTGCTTATTACTATTATTGGTATTATGTTTAAAATAAGGCAGTCTGGTGATTTAATGACAGCTAAGTAAGTAAGAATATGAAAAGATGGATTTCAATTTGCTAATTGCTGAGAAGTAATAATAATCCAGTAAAACGTGCCTGGACACGAATATCGAAACGAAAGCTGCGGTTGATATTAATATTTATAACTCATGTTAAATATATGGGCCGAACAGTCAAATGCAGAAAATTTAGCCAAACCAGTCCGAGGTTAATGGCACACCTGCCTGAGAGAGAAAAGAAAGATGAAGAAATTTAATTAACCACTCGTCCAAAGGGGGAAAGGTAATTTTGTCGCACTTCCAAGGAATCGCAAAGGAAGTCTGTGAAGGGTGGCGGCATTGGACATTTTCTCAGACATACAAGATCCAAGAAGTGAGTGGCACAGTTCTGCTTTTCCTTAAAATCCACAGTTAAAACAGTACTGAGGTGACGCGCAGATAGAACATTTAATAGATTGGCTTTATAATTTACGGAAATGCTCTCTCATTGGCACGAGAGCCTTCAAGGAAATTCAAGACATCTTCATTTCTATCCAATTGTACTAATTTCGTGAATTATAAATTAATATTATGACAAACTTTCTTCGAATTGAATTCTTAAGCATTTATGGTATGTTATACATTTTTACTGCAATTAAAGCAGTATTGAAGTTTTTACTTACATAACAAAACCGCACATACAGGGTGTTCGACTACAGGTGGGAGAAAATTTAAGGGGTGGTTCTTAACGATGATATAAGACGAAAATGAAGAATAAAAAATTGCGATTTCGGCTTCGTTAATTATTAACAATTAAAAATCAACAACGCGTCTAACAAAAGTGTACGTTACGTACGTCAAAGAGTTCAACGTTGTCCAACGATTTGTTAAACATTTTCACCTCACTGGTGCCCCAAATGAGAACTAAGTTATGCATGCATCTGTCACTCGATACGTGACTGTCGCGTTGTTAATAGCTAAATAACGAAGCCGAAATCGCAATTCTTTTATTCTTCATTTTCGTCTTATATCATCGTTAAGAAACAACCCTTAAATTTTCTCTCACCTGTAGTCGAACAATCTGTATACTATGGTCAATGCCTCAATAAAAATTTTCTCCGTGAATTGCAACACACTGGAATACAATATAAATACATAATGCATTTTAATATGTTTCATACGTTGAAAATAATGTAATCGCATTTTTAAATTCGTATAATATTTAAACTGTATTAAATTGTTTCTAAAAAATTAAATTGTTTCGTAAAATCCGCTCTCTACTAATTACTAATTTTCGCAATGAGCGCAGTAACTAAACATGTGCAAGAGGAAATGTCGAATACAGTGGGTAAAAAAAGTATTGGCACACTCTTAAAAAGGCGATAACTTTTTAAATATCGTATTGTACGATTTGAATTTTTTTGGGAAGCTAGAGCAATTAGTTTGCCACAGGATGCGACAAAAGATTTTGTCAAAAATTGCAATTCATCGGAATTGTAGCAAAAATACTAATGGTTGCATTTTACAACTTTTTTATGTGAGCCAATATTGAAAATTTTTAAAATTCGTTTTGTAGACCTCAGATAAATGTTCAGACAAATGTCTTTCTAGAAAATGAATTATTTTTCAAGTTCATAATCTGGCTTACTATACACTTTCTGATAAAAAGAATATCAATAATTTCATTTTATAAGAAAGTATGGAATAGATTTTCACACAAATTACGAGAAGAATATACAGTATTTGGTTAAAGTATGAGCGACAAATGAAATTTTCTTCAGTCCATTCTAAGGTTCTGCGTACGCTAGTTGAATAGTACATACTTTCACTCTCTTCAAGTGAAGTTACACGTAGAGGCACTTAAAAATAAAGATGAATGGGCAAGAGCGGTTGACACGTTAGTACAAGTATGTATGTAGTATGTACAGGGTGTACAAAAAGTAATGGTTATCCGTCCTAGGGGTGAATCTATACCTCCGCATCCGTTGACATTTGTAAGAGAAACTTGCCTCAAAATTGTTTATAACAAAGAAAATTGTTGTTAAAGTTCTTTTTTACATCACCGCCTTCTACTCATCGAGAAGAGAAAACGTTTGAAAGAAGCCATATGTCGCAAACAAATAGTTATTGAGGTTTAAGCTGTTAAAACATAGGGAAAACATAGTCGCAGCAGGTTCATGGGGTACTCAATCGAATCGGTAGAATCTCTGCTTTAATCTGATAGGTCGTTTATGGTATTGCGATAATTTCTTGCCAAGATATAGCGATTTGAAGGAAAAATGGAAATTATGTATATTTTAAGCATATTTTCAGAAACACCTGGTATATCGAAATCTTAATGAAATTGAAAAAACAAAACAAGTACCTTGAAGAGAAAGAAACGCTCTTACTATTGCCTTTTTTGCACAAGATTCTACGATAATTTTTGCACTATCTGGAGCCAGTTAAAGTTAAAAGGCCAACATTTACTTCAATGTTGAATAACTCGAATAAAAAAAATCGCACTCTAATCAACAACTACAAATTTTACACAGGAAAGACAGCCCTTCCAAACGATATTAACGCTATTTATCAAAAAAATTTATTTAACCCCGTGTGATGTTACAAAGTTACACAACATTTTTGTTAACCGTTAATGTTGTCTTTATCTCGCTATAACTTTATAAAAAGACAACATAGCAAAAATGTTAAATAGAGAAACTGAAACTAGAGGTTTCACGCTTTAAAATCATTGTTTAACGATATCGATACAACAATTTTGGCCGGAGTTATGATTATGTAAAGTTGTAGCAATTTTTCAGGTTCGCACAAGTGATCCCTTAATTTTTTTGAGGAGTGTATGACGCATGCGCACAGCACGAACATAAAGTACAAAGTCGGTAAGTCAGTAGTCGCTAAGGTAGAGCGCAACATTGAAATGATAAAAATTATTGTTTCGACGCGCCAAAAATCCTTCTGGCAATCGTCATTTTAGTAAAAAAAGAACCTATTTTCAAAATTTCATCGAATTCAGATTTTTGCTATAAACGGAAGAACAGCCCCTTCCTCTTTCGAATGAGCTCTCACTCGGCTCAAAATATAATCGTATGAGGACGTGAATTGTTCCCACATAATTGCATTCAATTGTTCCCCAGATTTCGTTCATGAAGGGTGAATAGAAGCAATTTTAGTTCAGGTACTTCGACCAGATGGCGCTTAGTCAGGTAAACTCAGGTGAACTATCAGCGTAAATTCGTAACAACACAAGTGTAAAGGACGTGAAGTCAATCGGATTCATTAATAGCAATAAAGATATTGATGAAAAGAAAAAAACCTGTAATGATTGTGAAACTGAAGCGTTAAACTGATACGAATGTATGTTCATCACTGTTGTCAAATTGGTTTTCCGCGCGGTGGTTGGTCAGAATGAAAAAACCATAGTCACGTGGGGCCCATACCCGCGTAAGATGTAAAATTTCAAACTTTGACAATTATTCCTTTGAGTGTTTGTTACGGTGGACCTACAGTGACTCCCACTAATATTCGGACACTCTTAAAAAGACGATAACTGTTTTAATATTGTACTATACGATTTGAACATTTTTTTAGAAGCTAGAGCAATTAGTTTGCCACAGGATGCGAAGAAAGAATTTTGTCAAAAATTGCAATTGATCAGAATTATAAAAAAAATACCAAAAGTTGCATTTTACAACTTTTTTATGTGGACCCACGTTGAAAATTTAAAAAATACGTTGTATAGACCTGTGTCAATTAAACATATTCTGAAAATTTTGTCAAAATCGGTCGACGTTGCAATGTGCTACAAAAGTTTAAATATGGTAAAAATTGCAGATGTTCACGATTTTCGGCCTTCAACTGCAGTAAATATAATGATTCTTGCATCTTTCAATCGTTGTCGTTGTTTTCCACATCAGCCGATCGCGATGAAACTTTCACAGGGCATACATGGAAGACGGTGTATGACTATTTTCTCAGGTGGCGTAGTAATGGCAAATTGGAAAAAATACATAATATGCTAGTAAATGTATAATTGACACAGATCTACGAAACGTATTATTTAAATTTTCAATATAGGTCCACATAAAAAAGTTGTAAAATGCAAGTATTTTTTTTATAATTCAGAGGAATTGCGATTTTTCACAAAATTTTTTTTTCGCATCCTGTGGCAAACTAATTGCACTAGCTTGCAAAAAAATTTCAAATCGTATAGTACAAATTTAAAAAGTTATCGTCTTTTTAAGAGTATCCGAATATTAGTGGGAGTCACTGTATGTACCACATTTCAAGCTTGTAAGTCAATGGGAATTGCTCGAAAGGTTTTGATGATCTGTCGATCAGTCAGTCAGTGACAAAAGCGATTTTTGAGGTCCTATATCTCGGAACCGACTTGTATTGGAAGATTTATGTTTTGTCAATATTGAGACATGATAGTATTTAACAAGTGTACGAAATTACATCTCTCCATCTGCGTCCAGTTCCGAGTTATAAGCCTCTAAAAACGGCTAAGTTGTTTCGTGTAAAAGGAGGTGAGAACTTGGCTGGTGCACTACCGTGCACCTAGATATAAAACTAAAGTCAAAGTAAAGAATTGCGGTTTTAGCATTGTTTATTAATTATCAATTATTAAAATCTGTTTATTAACGGTGCGTGTGTTAAATCGGAAAGCAAGCAAACAATAACGTGCACGTGTCGTACGTGAGACAAGAATAGAAAATGGTTCAAGCGATGCTAACGGTTAATAATTCAAAAATGCAGACGAAACTATAATATTTTGCTCTTAATTTTTACCTTATACTGTTACGATGATTTATCATCTAAATTAGAGTTTTTTTCGAACACGTGATAATAATCCAATAGACATTAAATTTACACATTATTACGTATAGACAATATTTTGTAATTTATTTACATATAATTATTATAACATATTCACTGTTTGAATAGATAATTTTCGCCGTTCGAATTCCCTACATTATTTTTAGCTACAAATAAATTTAACATGTTATTTGTTATTCGAAGTAACCAAAAAATACAACGAATCTTAGATTAGTTCCCATTTTACTTTTAAACATTGTGTTTCACATTGAATTTTTTTGTGCAGCATTTAACGAGAACGAAGCAATGCGAGTGTATGTGTACTGTGTACTATTCAAATGTGTAAGTCTTTAATCGACCAGGAAATTGGAACTTCTGTGGTTGCTCCAAGCAAATACGAAATTCTCTTTTCAGAATTGGCAAAGGGTAAATCTAGCAATGCTTCATCGAATTTCGCAAAGAAAATGTTACATTCTGAACTGATTTCAATATAACTGGTGACCACAGATACCTCATATTTAATAATTATTTCTTATATGTGTGAAGCATATCGAACAAATATGAACTATTTGTAAAGGAATTAAAGGAAAGATAATCTTATTTGTCACTATTTCTGTATTATAAAATTAAATATTCCACTACGATTTTCATAGTATTTTTTCGAAAAATCTGTAATTTGATTTCGAAGTGAGGTTGTCACATTTCTGTCATCTTTTGCTGTTCAATCGATTGTACTTGCCATTGTTTGTAAATAAAGACAAGACAATAACGAACAAAATGAAAAATAAAAATTAGTGTCATCTAAATGTAAAATAAACACTTGAAATTGTTCCATTACTTTTAAAAAATGCATATTATTATTAAATCTAGTTTTGTTAATTGCAATATTTCTGACAGGCTTATTCGCTAATAACATTCAACGTTCAAGACATATTTAATTTTGTTTTGTTCCTCAGAGTGCTAAGGGTTGATATAACATTATAAGTAAGGCAACATGTGTAAACAAAGGTTAAAGCAAAAAAAGAAACGTTTAAAATGTGCTATTTTTGGGGAATATTTTTCAATTTGTTTTAGAAACTAAACCAGGAGGATAAAATCTAATTATTTATGTAATAAATCTATATAATTAATAAATCTAGTTATTATGTTATGTTCTTTGCCAATCAAAAGCGTACCGAAAATCACAAATCGCTGTGAAAATTCACCGTGATTGGGAAGAAACATGATCAAATCACTAATGACTCAACAGTAACAGTTCACTATACCTTTCCCAATACTCAACATTATGATACTCTACTATCATAATATAATACTATTGTATTTTATATTTTTCAACTATACGATTATTAATAATATGATTATTAAATAACGGACGAGAGTGTAATATTTCCAAATTCTGTGCCATGTATGTGTGCCCACTATGCTTATCTATCTCTCTATCATATGTCATATCTTTCTGCGATATGAGATACGACAGCGGTGCTAGCGTTGAATACCATTGCTGACATGACCGGTCTTGCAAAATTGTTTCGTTTGTATGTATTTTAAAAACGAAATACGATATATAATGTCACCAACGCCATGAATAGGTCAAAGGTTCACTCTATCGTATGGAATAATTAAATTTTCTCCAACGTGTGTTAAATTTTCGAAACAAATTAAAAAGTATTCCTCAAAATTAGCACATTTCAAACGTTGCTTTTTCACTATAACTATTGTTTATATATGTTTGCGTAATTATAATGTTATATTCAGAGTTGGGCAAATTTTTATCCAAATAATAAATTATAAATAAACGTATGATTGTAATTGCAAATATCAACTGAAGTGAGGAAAACAAGTACTATATCTATAAGTTGAAACTGTAATTATTATTACTGGACTGCGGATCTTTATGCAAAATAAAAATTGTCTCATTTGTAGATTGTGCAAGAAGTAAAAACTAAATTGAATATTACTTCTTGCCTTAACGATTTTAATAGAGGAGAAATCATATATCGAGATCTTCAATTTATTAAAGTTTTTAACAACTTTCAATTTCATCTTCTCAATTTTGCTATAAATGCATTAAGATCCGTAGTATAATTATTACCGTTAATAGACGAGACGCCTTCAAATTAGAAAAGTCTTGCGGAAAGTTGCGAATTCGAAAAAAGCTAACAGTAATATAATAGTCGACGACTATGAACGTCTATTAAAGGCCCTAATGATATTTTGCTTTCAATTCAGGTCAACCTTTACAAATTTCTATAGTTTTATTACAGTTTTTAGTTTATTACAAGACAAGGTACTAGAATGGAGAATAAAGAATTATTGATTTAAATGCTTCTATGTCTATACGTTATGTATATTTCTAATATTATTTACACATACATAAAGTACTGTAATATAAAGTATAATATAATAACAAGACTGCAAATCTTTATGCAATTATGAAGAAATTGATTGGGTGAAATATAAAAGACAGTAACAAATTAGTAAAATTTAAGAACACTGTAACGTTGCTTTTAATGTAAGAAAGTCATCATGCGATGAAATTAATTTTTATTTTCCTGCTTCCCACAATCAATGCAGAATATTTTTATTATTTTTATATTTAACACTAAAAATTGCTGTATCAATATTCAAAATATTGTTACTGAACATTTAAATATTGTATGAGGTATTATATCAAGTTCATATAAATATACATAGAAAGGAATTACTCTAGGTTGGAATAAATGTTTAATTTTCGAGTTAAAATACCTGAATCAATGCTGCATATTTTTATTATTTTTATAATTAGCACTAAAAATTGCTGTATCAATATTCAAAATATTGTTACTGAACATTTAAATATTGTATGAGGTATTATATCAATTACATATAAATATACATAGAAAGCAATTATTCTAGGTTGATAGACATGTTTAATTTTTGAGTTACAATAACTGAATCAATGCAGAATATTTTTATATACTTTTATTTTTATAATTAGCACTAAAAATTGCTGTATCAATATTCAAAATATTGTTACTGAACATTTAAATATTGTATGAGGTATTATATCAATTACATATAAATATACATAGAAAGGAATTATTTTAGGTTGGAAGAAATGTTTAATTTTCGAGTTAAAATAACTCCGAGTGAAAAGGATGAACAATAACCCCGGAAATATATTTATTGTAGATACCATAGTAAGTGAACTTCATTGAGCATAAAAATTTAGCCAGCTATTTTCAAAGCATCGAAACAAACTGCGAATCCAATGCTCGAGGTGTAATCAAGTCTAGATGGCTCGTACTGATTGACAATTTTCCATGTCCTCTTCACCCTCCAGTACCCGTTTCTACGATCACCACACCTCACACTATCCATCACTTCAATACCCTTTTGAAATCACGTTTCGTTTCTGTTGCAAATAAAGCCGCATTCATACTAATCTCTATAGATTGAACAAAATTACCATTCAAGTTATTTCAATGAAATCATTAAAATGTTTTCAAATCATTATCGAACAATTCGAAAACACATAAACATAAAGAATTTAGATATAGCGACTTTCTTACAAGTGACAGGCTGCAGTGAAAGGCTGCCCACGTGTCATCTCCATTAAATATAACGTAGGAGCACTTTTGAGTTTGACCAACGCCAATCGGAAAGTGCAAATGCAAAGGAATATAAAGAAATACAATTTAATTAAAAGATGCATTTGTAAGATAGCAGTGAAAGACATTGCGTTTGAGCCTACTCCGATCGGTATCACGTTCTGCGTAATGAACTTACTGAAAATGAAAATATAAGGCGGAACAGAATAGCAGGGTCTGGAAGCGGCTTAATAGAGTCAAGTGCCGGACGAGAAAGAACGAATAAGAAAAAAAGACAAGCTGTGTCATCTGAAAATTGGAATATTCGCTCGCTCGATGGCAACTCCGCTTACTATTCGTTTAGAGATTGGTGTACAATTGAACGTTCCATATTCTGAGATTGTCGAGATTAAATACGATGAAATTAATTAACGATCGTGAACACTTTTGTGTTTGATATTTTGAAAATAGATCTACAGGTTTAGATTATTATAAGGCTACATGAAATCATAGATTGTTAATTATCCGTTCAGACTATTTCCCAACACATGTTTCCATCTGACATCAAGCTAGATAGACGTTTAGCTCAAATTTTCAGATCTAAGGAAATGTCCATTTTAGGTAATCGTGTAATAAGATACAGCGTTCTAAAAACAAAATCATAAAATTGAACATTCTATTAAACGTTTTAAATACCGCTTATAGGATGTTAGAAAACAAATTATAATTATGATTTTTTATATGTTAGTGGATGTACTTTAAGTTCTAAATGCCATCATAAACATTTTTTAATCCATAAACAAATATTCCAAGTTTGTAACAATTTAAGCTTTAAGAAGGGTTTAAAAAAAATGCTTAAAAGTGCTAAACTTTGGACTTATTTTGTACGAAAGTTTAAACATTTGTTAAAAAGAATATTAATTTTAATAAAGGCTGTATTAATTTCTAAAATGCTCACAGTCGTCCAGAAGCCCAGTTTTTATGGTCAAAATTCAAAATGTTGTCATAATTTTCTGAATGTTGGTAATTAGGAGTTTTTGGAGTCGCTGATAACGAATCTGACATTAAAAATTAAAAATTTTTACGGCAGGGTTATTGGCGATCTAGAGGGCGGTATTTCGTGGCCCAATTAAAAAAGTTTGTAAATCGATGTTTTTCATCATTTTCATAGAACAATATCATTGAGATACTTAATGCCATGTTTTTTAAATTAATATAACCTATAGAAAAAAAAGAAAAAATACCTCGGACGCCTTTATGAAAATTAATAGAGAGTTAAAAGTTGCAAGAGGGACCAGCTAAACTTTGCATATTCTTTTTAACAAATGTTTAAACTTTCGTACAAAATAAATCCAAAGTTTAGCACTTTTAAGCATTTTTTTAAAACCCTTCTTAAAGCTTAAATTGTTACAAACTTGGAATATTTGTTTATGGATTAAAAAATGTTTATGATGACCTTTTAGAACTTAAAGTACATCTACTAACATATAAAAAATCATAATTATAACTTGTTTTCTAATATCCTATAAGTGGTATTTAAAACGTTTAATAGAATGTTCAATTTTATGATTTTGTTTTTAGAACACTGTATCTTATTATACAATTACCTAAAATCACTAATATTTTGGATTTAGGTGCTTTAAAGTTATCAGTTTATAGCAAAAAAAAATTTTTAATCTATTAACCTTGAAAAATTGAATTTTGGCCACAAAAACCAGGCTTCTGGACCATTGTGCAAGGCCCTGATAAAGAAAACTGTGTATTTTCTAATTGTAGTTTCAAAACCTAACCTAATTCGTCTCAATCATTAGGAACACTCAGCATTATACCACAAATATGATGTGGTAATAATTACCTAAAATCAATAATATTTTGGATTTAGGTGCTTTGAAGAGTTATCAGTTTATAGCAAAAAAAAATTTTTTAATCTATTAACCTTGAAAAATTGAATTTTGGCCACGAAAACCTTCTGGACCACTGTGCAATGGACGGAATTAATCAAGTTTAACGAATTGGTATATTTAATAAAACATAACGGTTGTTCAAACGATAAACAATCAACGATTAATCTAAAACGCTCCCTTATGCATTTACTTCGTACATTTTGCCTCTCACTCATTATGTTTATTTCTTACTCTTACTATTTATAAAGGGTCTAGCAGACTAACAATAAGAATAGTGAATCGACACCCCCCTGGATTTTTATTGAAATTGTGTGGAAAACATTGATTTTAGGTTGAAAGTTAACCCCCCAAAATTTCAAGTCGCTAACCCTTCATATAAGGATTATATGAGGGTAAATACCCTTAACTATATCATTTTTTTCTCGGTTGTTAATTAAGATATTCAGATAAAAAAATACGAAAATACTCGTACTTACGTCCTTCATATCATATATTTTTTCCACAATTGTGATAATATTATTAAGGGTAGAAAAAAATGATTAAATTTTTTAGGGGTGGAAATTGCAAACAACTCTTCGAGTGACCACTTTCAAAAAATTCAACAACAATGTTCTGTTATCTATCTAATATACAGGGTGTTCGACTACAGGTGGGAGAAAATTTAAACGGTGCTTCTTAACGATGATATAAGACGAAAATGAAGAATACAAAAATTGCGATTTCGGCTTCGTTATTTAACTATTTATTAACAATTAAAATTCAACAACGCGTCTAATAAAAATGTACGTTGTGTACGTCAAAGAGTTCAATGTTGACCACGATTTGTTAAACATTTTCACCTCGCTAGGGCCCCAAATGAGAACCAAGTTATGCATGCATCTGTCACTTGATACGTGACTGTCGCGTTGTTAATAGCTAAATAACGAAGCGAAATTGCAATTTTTTTATTCTTCATTTTCGTCTTATATCATCGTTAAGAACCAACCCTTAAATTTTCTCCCACCTGTAGTCGAACACCCTGTATACAAAAGTTTCAAGATGGTCGGAGGGGTGGAACATAGTTAAATATTGAAAAACAAATGAAATTACGCCGTTGTAATGTAGGAATACTATTAGTGGAAGATTTTAGTAGCGATTATACGTATTTAGTATTGATTCTAAGATATCCAGGCTACGACTATCACTTATACTCATTCGGGTTCTTTATTGGGTCTCCCACAATCGCTCAATCCTAAACTCAAAATCATTATAATGGCGTAATTTCATTTGTTTTTCAATATTTAACTATGTTCCACCCCTCCAACCATTTTAAAACTTTTGTATATATTAGATAGATAACAGAACATTGTTGTTGAATTTTTTGAAAGTCGAAGGTTTGTTTGCAATTTCCATCCCTAAAAAATTTAATAATTTTTTTCTACCCTTAATAATATGATCACAATTGTGGAAAAAATATATAATATGAAGGACGTAAGTACGAGTATTTTCGTATTTTTTTATCTGAATATCTTAATTAACAACCGAGAAAAAAAACGATATAGTTAAGGGTATTACCCTCATATAATCCTTATATGAAGGGTTAGCGACTTGAAAATTTGGGGGGTTATCTTTCAACCTAAAACCAATGTTTTCCACACAATTTCAATAAAAATCCAGGGGGGTGTCGATTCACTATTCTCAGTCTGCTAGACCCTTTACTTCATACATATCTCTTCTCACTCGTTATCCACACAGGAAGGACAATCTTTTCATGCAATAAATGTGTATTGCTCAATTATTTTCATTATTTTTCAGAAGATTGCTTATTTTTAGACGAATAATAAATGTAAACCGAATAATATTTATTAAAAGCATCTCTTACAAATTTTCTATCAATTTTTAAGGCTTATGTTCTTTCTTATATTAAAGTTATAAGTGTTTCAGGATAAATCAACAAAATTTATTTAATTTCAATTTCTTTACATTTAATATTCTTCACAACAGTACAATATAATAATAACATGTTACATCTTTTTGCTTCTTAGATAATATATCGATGTTTATTATTTCATAAATTCGGAAGTAATTCAGAGCATGTGTACATACAGTGGGCAACAAAAATTATTGGTACACTCTTAAAAAGGCGATAACTTTTTAAATATCGTATTGTACGATTTGAATTTCTTTGGGAAGCTAGAGCAATTAGTTTACTAAAGGATGTGAAAAGAAATTTTTTCAAAAATTGCAATTGATCGGAATTGTTGAAAAATAATACAAGTTGATTTTACAACTTTTTTATGTGGGCTAATATTGAAAATTTTAAAAATGCGTTTTGCAGATCTGTGTCAGTTATATGCACTGGTAAAGGTTCATCGAAATCGGTTGATGCGAAAAAAACGACAGGCATTGAAAGATGCAAGAATCTGCAGTTATAAAATCGAAAGTCGTGAAAATCTGCAATTTTTAACATATTTAAACGTTTATAGCTCATTGCAACGTCGACAAATTTTGACGAAATTTTCAGAATATGTTTAGTTGACACAGCTCTACAAAATGTATTTTTAAAATTCTATGTTCATATTTTATAATTCAATATTGGTCCACATAAAAAAGTTGTAAAATGTAACTTTTAGTATTTTTGCTACAATTCCGATGAATTTCAATTTTTGACAAAATCTTTTGTCGCATCCTGCAGCAAACTAATTGCTCTAGCTTCCCAAAAAAAATTTAAATCGTATAATACGATATTTAAAAAGTTATCGCCTTTTTAAGAGTGTGCCAATACTTTTTTTACCCACTGTATTCGACATTTCCTCTTGCACATATTTAGTTACTGCGCTCATTGCGAAAATTAGTAATTAGTAGAGAGCGGATTTTACGAAACAATTTAATTTTTTAGAAACAATTTAATACAGTTCAAATATTATACGAATTTAAAAATGCGATTACATTATTTTCAACGTATGAAACATATTAAAATGCATTATGTATTTATATTGTATTCCATTGTGTTGCAATTCACGGAGAAAATTTTTATTTCGCATAAAGATCCGTTCTCTAGTTCTTCAATTAGTTAGTTAGTAGTTCTTCAATTTTTTCAAATACCAACAGAAATATGCCTCAAAGAATTACTTGGTATACACGTAAGCAGATATTAAGTGGCATCAATTTTTTTGTATCTATAATAATAATGAGGAATTTTGTTGTCCTAATGTGACATACTAATCTGATAAACTATTACTAATATGATTTTAACAATGTGCCAATTTCAAAGCAAAATTTACTTACGTTGTTTCTGTTCTCGCTGATTCAATCACAGTGTTCATTTAATTTCTGATGTGCTACACTCTATCAAAAAATTGGATTAAACTCAGTCTTAATATAATTCACAGATTTTCTCATTATTGATGATGCTCTTTTAGCAATCGACGAATGTAAATACGTAGTCTTCTTACAACGCTTCGAAGTTTGCTACCCTAAACACAGTAAGCTCTTGAGCTACAATAGCGTCGAACAATAGGCGCTCGGATTAAGATGTAAATTAGTTCATAAGTCACAACATTATGCAATTGTCAGCTGCCGTGAAATTCCTATTGTTATGCCAATAAACTTTAAAGATTCGAGTGTCGCGTTACGAGTCGAAATAGATTTAAAGGTTATATCAATATTTTTCACTATTGTGTTACTCTCGTTTTACCGTTCTACTGTTAAACGTTATTGTTCTAATCTGGACTGTAAACAAAGATAATAGTTACGTGTTTCTCGATCGTAAATTTTAATATAAATCAAATATATGTTCTCGGCGCACGGTTTCGATAAAAAATAAAGCAAAAACAAAGCAAATTAGCAATATTTAAATATAACTCAACTTTGTTTTTGCTTTATTTTTGATCGGGACCGTGCGCCGAGAACATGTATTTGATTTGTAAACAAAGATGTTAGATAATCAAGAAACTACAATTTTACTAAAGTTAAACATGTCGAGGTAACATGGAGACAAAAAACCTCTATTAGCTCCAGTTTATTTAATTTGAGAACACATTATCGATAGTAAGACCCAATCGATTTGATTAAAAATGCATTTTATATTGTATCCGAACGTGAACCTTCTTGTTCCTTGTAAATAATTCATAAATATCTTTATGTATGTACATTTACATATATGTACAATGTGTTATATATGTATATTGCAATTAAAAAATATAATATCGAAGAAATATTAATTAGTAGTATCATAAAACGGAAATTTACACTATTATTATAATAATTATTATAATAAATTAATTAGTACATTATTAATTAACTGAAGCAATTCTTATTGAGTGTAATTACTTTCGCTTTATGATGCTAATAATTAATATTTGTATGATATTATATTTTTTAATTTGAGTACTACTAAAAAATTGGATAATTCTTTCATTATCGTTGACAGGTTAGCCATATGCAATGTACATAATCTTGGTAAATATAGAAAATTCATATTGAACTTTGAAAGTCCAAGTACGACTGAAATTTTAATGTTACAGCATGAAAGAAATAATTTGCACACAGTTTTATTCGTTTTAATAGTAAGGAATTTTTTAAGGCTTTTGTAAATATCGTTTCTCTCTCCATATATATCTATAGTAATGTAAGATAGTTGTAAGTTAGAGATAAGATAGAATTAATTAATTAATTAATTAAGTATATTAAGCATAGCTTAGGAGAAAAGCTGCGTATTGGGTATTGGGCAAGAATTGTAACCCTAAGGGGAATCAATAAAGAGATATATATATATAGTAAGGAATTTTTATTGTCAAAAATATTATGTGAATGCACATGTTATCAGAGTACGGGTATTTTGCATTTTTACAGTTTACAGAAAACATTTTTTTATTAAAGTAAGACATAAGAAAATAACTCATAAATATCTTTCCATTAATATATGTTGATTATATTTAAAAATGGCAAACTCTCTCACACACACACACACACACACACATACACACATGCACCCACACACACACAAATTAAACGCAAGCAGGTAGTGGTTTGGAAATGGTTTTCCACTATCCCTATTCAAAGTACATATTGTGTTATCTTCTGCAATCTTTTTCTATTCTAACTGATAATATACTATTTCTTTTATATTTGATTAGTATCATTACCAGACTGCGGATATTTGTGTCAATTTTGTAGACGAATTTTAAGAAAATCGAAACAAGTAAAATCTTATTTTACGTAGTAGCTTTGCTAGATTTAAAAATAAAAATTGTAGATTTAAAAATAATTAAAAATTGTACTAAATTCAGTCGAGTTTAATATTTTAGTATTTTTTGAAAATTTTCAGAAGCCATAAATGCATAATATGTATGTATAATAATAATATTTTATCAGTAATAAATAATTTTAACAAATAATTAATAATTTGATTTTTGAGTTTCTAAGGTGTTTTTAAGGAATTTCCAACATGAAATGTGCAAGATGTCTTCCACAGTTTTCCAAACTAAAGAGGTTCAAAGTATCGGAATTGACTGAATTATAAAATTGAAATACAATACACATACGGCTTACTGTTACATACACAAAAGTATACAGTTACTCGAATTAATATTCGAATGCTCTAAAAAATACGATAACCTTTCTGATATTGTACTATACGATTTGAACCTTTTTGGGATGCTTAATCGATTAGTTTACTACAAAATTTGAAATGAAATTTTTTCAAAAACTGCAAAGCAGTTAATCTTCAATTAATTACTCGATTGACGATTATAATTGAAAAGTATGTAACCGTTAACTGTAATTAACGACTAAAGTAGAACTTTAATCGTTAATTGCGATTAACGATTGAAGTAAAAATTTATTCGTCAATCGTTGATTAAATTTTTGCCCAAATCTCGAAACTTTCGTACAACTAGTTGGTAATACACTAAGTATTCAATAAAAATCAACGATATTAGGTCATTGAAGTCAATATCATTTACTTAGATACGACTACTGTTTTCGTACTAAACATTGATACGCACACGCTTTACTTTTACTGCATGATAGCCAAAGGTTACTATGTCGACGTTTTTGATCCATAATGAAACAGTGACGTACGCGTATACGAATTTCCTCTCCGTAATTTACACGTAGTACTGTAATTACATATAATTACTTAGTACTATAATTATAGACTTTATACACATATTATACATAAATATGTAACAAACGTTGCAGTTTGAGATAGTAATGTTTTACATATTTTCTACTTTTGTTTGAAATATCATTTTTGTGCATCAGTTCGTCATAAATTTTTATATGTATAGATATATTTTTTCGATACGTTCAAGTCGAGATAAATATACCGCTATTTAAATTTTAATTTGTAGATTATCCGATTTGTTACAATATACTGTGTTAAAAATTAACAAACTTAAGGCTGAAGCTACAATGTACAATAACACAGCACTGTATGTACTGCACGAAATATCTCAACGTACAGTCGTCAAATAATGTCAGTTTGAATCGGTAGCGACTGCTAGTTCGTCCAATAATCGATTTTGTGCCTCCGTTTCTTCAGTTACAGCTTTTTCCCGTTTAGTTTCTACCTACAATGCGATTATTCTATAGATCGTGTATATTTTGTATGTTTGTGCACTATGTTTTTTTTTATATTTTGAAAGATTAAACAAAATTAACCGAAAAGTTTAACAAAACAATAGTTATATCACTTTTTTGACATTTCGAGTAATGATTATACAGATGATTCGTGTAAAGAGGAATGCTAAAATTTTATTTAAAAATATATATAGTTCTCATACGCAGTCACATACACACATATAAATATTGAGAAATAATTTGTTTGAAATTTCAAACTTAAACTCCAGTCATTCTGTTATTTGTTCGTAGAAAGTAATCAAGAGTAACAGTATACTAATACTTACATTTTATTATTCTTACGATTCCTAAATGATGCCTTTTTACATGTGAAAATTATTTTTATTGAATGGTGTAGTAATTATTGCTCTGTCTACAGCCTCAGAATTTAATCTTTTCATTCCACTGTTCTGTGATAATATGTTATGGTTACATTGAAAATTTCACATATATGTATTCTCTAATTTTCGAAGCAGATCACTCTCCATTTTTGTTCTACACAAATTTTGAAATATTTTTCAAATTGTTTTTTCACTTATACACATGTTTTTTTGATCCGACTGTGTTATGATAATTACATCGATTTAGAAAATGCCTGAAAAGCTAAGAACATTTGAAACAGTAATCGCTCTAGAAAATTTTATATTTCAACTGAATTACAAAGCAAGGAATATTAAAAATAATTTATTCTACATATTTGATTCAATATTTTAATGAGCTGCTATTTTTTTTATTATAACTATTTATAACTACGTTGGTTATAGTTAGACAATATGACTTTTTGTTAACATATAAACTACACTTATCTCTCTGTACACAGCCAAAGTAGATAAATTTAATTCACGTAATACAGAGCTCTAAAAATTTTACCATTGCTATTCACACCACATAATAAAAATAATTTATTTTCCGTATTTGATTCAATATTTTAATGAGCTGCTATTTTTTTATTATAACTATTTGTAACTACGTTGGTCATAGTATAACAATATGACTCTTTGTTAACATATAAACTACATTTATCTCTCTGTAAACAGCCAAAGTAGATAAATTTAATTCACGTAATACAGAGTTCTAAAAATTTTACCATTGTTATTCACACCACATAACAAAAATATAGCTTATTCTATCATTTTAATGTATCCATAATTTATATCAATTAAATTTATCTATTTTTCTTGTTTACAGAATTTTATTATGAAGTTTATGTTTATAAAATGTCCTATTGTTTAAGTAGAAGCATTGTAATTAAAACATTGAATTAAATACGTAGACTGAACTATTTTGAATATTTAATTCATACAAATTATAGAAAAATTATAAATTATTTGTTACGTGGTGTATAATATAGCAATAGTGAAAGTTTTAAAGATGTATTACATGATTTAAATATAAATGTAGTGTTCTTTATTCAGTTCTTATAGTTGGCTTGGGACATAATACCATGTCGACTGAAAACGAAGCTACCTGCGACTGCGAACAGTGTAATGGCGATACAGAAAACGATGTAGAGGATAAAAACGCAAAAATACCAGCATTATACAAAGAAGATAGGGATGGTGATGGTAATCGAACGATCTGTGCCCGGGATCGTGAATTCAAAGATCGAACCTTCCCGAGCGTTTGTCACATGTTGTGTTACAATCGCTGTTTGATACTGCGACTTTCAGCTGTTACTGAGAACGGTTTGCAGAAAAATGTTGTAATTGCATATAGAAATAGTAAGTACCGATACAACAAGAAATTATTTCTGTTACTATAATTAAACATTTCATTGGATCTTAGATTATTACAAATTGCGCGATGGCGAATGCTGAACAATTGTTTAAACACAGCCTAACTACAACAATAATACAGTCTCTGTGAAGATGACAATATCGAGGTTAGTTAATACTTTCTTAACCTGGATATATATATTATATATATGTATGTACATATACGTACTTGGCAAATTATAAATTCGGCAAATGTGGTTGTGCAACAACATATAATGTAACTAAATAACTTTTATCTTTTGTAAGGTTAATATAGAGTATGTTTATGTTAAAAGTTGTTTAAAAATAATAACCATCGAAACGGTGTATGTCTCTGCATTTAGTTACACTTACATTAATCGAAATGTGTTTCCACTTTATGTTATTTCTGTTATTCATGTATGAATACTTGTATATACAGGGTGTCCCGATTTCGACATCTTGATTTTCTCGCTTTTATTACTTGTAGCAAAAAAATGTTTTACCGGAGGCTTCAATGGTATCGAGTGGAGAACATTCTGATGTTATTAGTTTTTTCGTAGGTGGACGCGTAAATGTCATATAAAGGTCAACTTTGTTTTTTTAAATGGAATGAGGTATTTTTTAATAGATCGATCGATGCAGCTGGACATTCGTTATGAAAAAGTACTAACTATATAGCTATTTATGTCGAAAATTTTGAATATATTATATAATATAATATTTATGTAATAATTATATATTATATAAATATATATATAATATATATAAAAATTATATAATATAAAATTTCTATAAATAAATTATATACATATATATAGTGTTAATATGTGTGTATATATACATATATACAGGGTGGGGCTGGAAAGTTGAATGGTTTTGAGAGGGACACATTCTGATGGTACAATTTTTTTTTGTAGTTGGACGCGTGAAGGACATATGAAGGTCAACTTCATTTTTTAAAATGGAATGAGGTATTTTTTAATACAGTCGATGCAGCTGGACACTCGTTATACAAAAGTACTAACCTATGTATGTCGAAAAGTTAGTAGTTCAGGAGATATTTCAATTTAAATAACTTAAAAATACCATTACTACCCTACTAAGACGTTACAATAGTAAATAAACACTAACGTCTTAGTACGATTGTAATGGTGTATATACATATAAATACATATTAACATTCTCTGAGGCGTCACTAAAAATTACTGCACCATTACTCAAAATATTGTTTACATTATTAACACTAAACAGTCAAAATGGCAGATTCCAGATTTATTATTTTACAATTACACAAACTATAAAAATGATTTAATAAATATCTTTAGTAGAGCAAGAATTATAATAGGAAGGGGATGAAGTCTAAATAAAATCAATCTTGTCATTTTTCAAGGGAACATGTACCAGTTACTTTTAAGGCTCGGTAGGTTTAGTGTTAAAGATATCTGCATCTAATGGATTACTAAACATTTATTTATAGTACGAGGTATTATATCAATTTCATATCCATAAAATTTAAAAAATCATGGGAAATGGAAATATTTTAGGTCGGAAGTTAAAATAGCTCCCAATGCAAAGGGTTTTCATGTCGTGTTTTCGGATGAACATTTGTGTACCCTCTTCATAAAGAATATATATAGTGACAAAACAACTGGATTACGTGCACATCTATGAGGGCTGAGGCTTGAACTTGAACGGGGTTGAAAATGACCGTTATATGGGGTGTGGTTAGTTCAAAAACCTGTCGCTATGGTGCGTTTGGAGAGATCCCCATTCTCGCTTCTAAAACTAGTACCTCGTTGTAACAAGTATCGTGGAATCGGGAATGAAAGCATACTTACCTGGCGTAGAGGTTACCGTGATCACGAAGGCGGTTCCTCCAGGGTGAGGCTCTTCCATTGCACTTAGGTTGAGCTGACCCTTGCGAATATCCCTAAAGTGGATATCTCGGACGTACAATTTTTGGTAGTCGGGACTGCGTTCGCGCTATCCCGAATAAAAAATGTATAAACAAAATTTTTACTATTTCTCTTACTTTTAATCCTTTGCATTCGAAGTTATTTTAACTCGAAAATTGAAGTTCTTCCGACGTGGAAGTAATTCCTTCCATTCCTTAAATCATTTATGGATGTGCGAAAATCTATGGCTCATAATAATATGGTTTGTAAATTGCAAATGTAGTTCAGTAATTAGATTTAGATGTCATAATATATTTAATGAAGTAAACAATATTTCGAATAAACGTGTGTATCAATTTTTATTGGTGTCTCTGGTATTTTAATTAAATTACGTACATTAATTACACAATTTATACATTGTATCTTATGGGGGTATCGTACCCATGAATCTTACTAGCACATTACTAGAAAAATAATTACAGTAACTTCCCTATGAATCGGGAAGTTAACAACTGAAAACAGTGTTTACGGGAAACCATTTTTTGTTTTTATACAAGCATGTTACGAGCTGTGTGAGAGGGCTCATTCTAAAGAGGAAAGTTGATCGCAGGTCGCTCTGCGCATGATTTAACAAGATTATGTTTATATCTAGTAATGTGAGTGTACAAAGTAGGGAAAACAAATGAAGAAAAATTCCGCACATTCTAATGTAGTTTTCTAATAAAAAAACGTTTTTTTTTGCTTAAATCATATGCAGAGCGATCTGCGATCAACCTTCCTCTTTACAATGAGCCCTCACACAGCTCATAACATGTTCGTATGAGGACAAAAAATGGTTTCCCGTGATTGCATTTAAGGTCCTCATATTTCGTTCATACAGACAGAATTTGATCATGCATTTGATTTTAATAACGCTAAAATATTAGACAAGGAATCAAATTTACATCGTAGATTACTAGTAGAAACTGTTCACATGATTAAACTACAAACTTTGTAGTACAAATTATTATTTATTTATTATTATTTATATTAGTTATTTTTGCAATGTTACATTTTGTTTCACACGCAGAAAAATCTCTTGAAAATGATCCTCATGAGGATCGAAACGTCGGGATTTCAACTTGTAAATTTGTTATAAAACATTGAATTTTTAGTTTATTTTTGATCGAACCTGTGCGTCGAAACCATCTATCTATTATACAGACAGAGTCTAGAGCAAGTCTAGAACCAATTTTAGTTCAGCTACTCAAACGAGATGGCGCTTAGACAGGAGAACTCTCAGCTTAGACTCGTAACAACAAAAATATAAAGGGCTTGAAGCCACTGGGATCCATTAATAGCAATAAAGATATTGATAAAAAGGGAAAAACCTGTATTGATAGCGAAATTGAAGCGATAGATTGAGACAAATGTATGTTCATCACTGTTGCCAAACTGTTTTTCAGCCTGGAGGTTGGTTACAGTAATAAATACCCAGAATCAGAGGGTACGGTACCCCCTTATGTACACAGTATTTGAATTGTATTGTAATTGCATCAGATATTTCGAACCTTTCACATAATTTATTTGCTTATTACGCAAACCAAGAGTGTAATCGAAATAAAATGTAATTAAATAATGTAAATTACTCAATGTGTACCATTACTCGCTTAGTGCGAAAATATCTTTCATTTTTATCCTTCTTTCTTTCATCTCACATTCACAGATAACTCAATTGTATGTTTCTGTTTATGAGCATGTTTTCTTATCCAAAGAGTGTTCGTTAACCCTTTGAACTCGGAGCTATTGTTACTCGAAAATTAAACATTTCTTCCTAGTTAGAATAATTTAATGTTCTATAATATATGATTTTTTCATTTTATAGATATGAAAGTGATATAATACCTCATACAATACTTAAATGTTTAGTAATTAATTAGATACCAAGATATTTTATAATGTAAGCCGTATTTTGATTAATGGTGCATCAATTTTTAGTGGTGACTCCGAATCACCATAATTTAAAACTTGCTGACAATTGCCGTAAGTGAATACGACCGTGCAAGTGATTAGTGCCAGACAAAAAGTGTTCTTTTTTAAGCCCTTCCTACTAAATATTGTTACTCTTTTCTGTAGTAACTTTGTCCTATGACTTTCTACAATTTATATGTCTGTTCTGAAACGATGGTAGTAACAAAGTTTATTTTTAATCACAAAATGCATGAATTCATGAATAGCACAATTTTTTTTTCTCTTTCTAATATAATTCATAATTACACTGTACTTTATAATTGTATTTCAATTATAAACACGAATTACATTTCTACTTTAATTGGATGAGAATTACAAATTACGTTGTAATTTAATTGAATGATGCGCCTGAATTTTCTATTACGAAATAATGGAATACAATGTAATTGAATTACTTTGTAATTATAATTCTTGAAGTAATTCGTTTATAATGGAACAACTCTGACTCTGAGTCACCAATCGAGTGCTGATTTGGTACGCTAGTCAATCCAGAGGGTATCGAGTCGAGTCCCGCATTCGACTCTCAATTGTCGACTATAATATGTATTTAAAAAAAAATTCTAATATGTAAATACGGTACTCGAAAAAAATACAGAACATTTCCATGTCCCGTATTTCTTTAAAAAAATTCAGGAACAACCTGTCGAAATACGGAACTGTCCCTCAAATTCAGGACGGATGATTATCGTACTTACTACATGTTACATGTATTGGTGTAACCTTAACGTATTACAGTTTATACAACATTAAATATATTCAATTGACATCTAAGTACGAAAATAGAAAAGTTTATGAAATAATACCAGTAAAAATTTATAAGATTTATAAATTTATGTAAATCAGAATTGTATAATTAAAGTTTGTTTAGTGGGTTATAGATTTCAACAGGATAGCAATATTAGGAAAGCATTGATAAAAATACAAATATTAACGGACTTTAGATTAAATAGTCTGATATGATATACTTGTTCAAGGCACATTTAACCCCTCGTCGTAAGGGGATTTCTTACCAGCTACAGCGATTACGAAGAAATTCGTAATATCATATTTGTTAGACTTTGTTTAAGGATGTTCTGGAGGTACAATGTGAGACAACAGTACAAGAAATTCGAAATCTCGAGTATATTTTGCATTAAAAAAATAGATTAATTAAAAAAGCTTTCGTATAATTAGTGAATTTCATGTTATATTTATTTTTTAATCAAATCGTCTTCATATTATAAAAAATTGTAAATGAATTTTGTGAATAATTGTACCCTCCGAATAGTAGCTATATTCAGTGGTCTACAGTATTGTCGCGTTTTCATGCTAATGAGATGACAACACGATAATATTGAAGTTTTTTAACAGTTTATAATTTTTTGTATAGTTTATATTTTTTTGACAAGAATTATATCTTGTCAAATTTTCAAAAATTTTGTTGCGTTTTTATATATAATATATAATGTATAATATAATTATATAATATAATATAATAATATAATAATATAATAATATAATAATATAATAATATAATGATATAATAATATAATAATATAATATATTTATGTAATATATAATTATATAGTATAATATTTTTATAAATATTATATTTTTAATATATAATTATATAATATAATATAATTATATATTATATATATATTGGAGCTATAGCTCCAGAACACCCTTAAAATCTTCAAGACGAGTGTGACTCGTTAAAATACGGCAAGGGGTTGAAACTTAAAAGTAATTTAAAAGTAAACATTTTACGTCAATCTGTTGAGGTAAACGCAATCGGATGACTCAATATTGGATATACGTATTAATATTCAATATTAATATACATGATTACATATGTACATGATAGTTATTATGAATGTTGCAACTTGTATAGTGATTCTTAAAGTTGCCGCAAGAGCGCGTCGCCGATGAAGAAGCTTCTCGCTTTCAAAAGTGTGCAGTATGGACCTCAAATTGCATTGGATAGAGCTCAGAAGCATACTTACCTGGCGTAGAGGTTACCGTGATCACGAAGGCGGTTCCTCCAGGGTGAGGCTCTTCCATTGCACTAAGGTTGAGCTGACCCCTGCGAATATCCCTAATGTGGATATCTCGGACGTATAATTTTTGTTAGTCGGGACTGCGTTCGCGCTATCCCGGATAATTTATATTAAAAATATACACCTTATAGGTTTTCACATAAGTATTTACGCAAGGTATTTATTTATTGTCAAATTTATACTTCATTTTCATGGGAAAAATAAGTTTATCAGAAAATTTGTAAGTATTTTAAAAAATATTTTAATATTATAAATAAAATTGATATACAAATGTAATAATATGAAAAAATGTCGTAAATTACAATTTTTCGTATTTTCTTTAACTATTTATCCATTCTCTATTTATTTTCTTGAACTAGTTCGTGCTATCCCGGATAAAGAAACGAATAAACAAAATTTTACTTAAAAAATTACTGGCTATAATCAACGCATCATAAGGATTTTCGGCTTATAATTGTATTTATCAATTAATAAACAAGAATCTATACTATAATTCCTCTTAACAAAGGTAAAATACAGGTTTTTCGATATGGAAAAACTGCTGCGATGCTATACTGCGATGCTGTTGCTATGATCTCTCAAATACAAATGATTCAACTGAGCTAGCAAGAAGTTCGAATGTTTATCAATGGTCGCACAATCTAAAAAATTCATAAGATAGGTTTGGGTTAGGTCTTTACACCCTTTAAGAGTCGCGGAGTGGTCGTCAACGCCTCTCATGCGACGCGAATCGCCGCGGAATTGCGTGTCACACGACGCTTTAAACTATCATAACTTCCAGAAGGGGACGAAAATGGTTGTGAACTTTGCAGGATCCTTTAGAGGAGATGTTGCTGAAAATGTTCCATTTTGTTAGAGCACGCGAATGTACTCGAATCTCAACGTTATCTCTTGTCAAAGGTGAAAAACTTGGACGATTTTCTTTAATTCACTAATTACACGGTCCAACAGCCAAAAATGGTTTCGATTCTCACTATGCAACTCTTATAGAGTTTTCCGCGCTGATTCCGAACCTGGTCTTAGTTCTCCTAGACGCACAGTTTTTGAGAAATTTGAGGTTGAAATAAAACATATTTTTCGACTTTGAACAAAGATTGTGATGTTATTATAAAAGATATTGTATTGTTCTTTACAGCAAAAGATTCTCTAGACTTTCCCGAATTCAGAGATGTGCAATAGTAATTCATTATGATTGTTTAAAGATGTTTAAACAAACATTAAAGACGGAGATGCACCGCTTTTGTGCCGTTTTTTGATGATATTTTTTAATTTATCTGAAAAATAATGGTCCAGTGGAAAATCGAACTACACCACGCAATGGAGCAGACTTTTATCTTGAGAAACCACCCTGTCAGATTTTGAACATCGACATTTTTACCTTACCAGAAAGCAAAATATCATCGCCCGACACGAGTCACCGCCACACAGTGGGCTCGATTGAAAAAGTACGCGACATTTTGCGAAAAAGTCAACTTTCGAATTTTGATATTTTTTCAATTGGTATCGATTTCTAAATGTCCACCGAACACGAAAATGATAAAATTAATGAAATACAATAGCAGTTCTAGTTGTGATACACGCATAAAGTTAGACAGTTTAGGAATATCGAATTTCCCTACATAATTTAGCTGTTCATTCTTAAAGTGTCCTGTTAACTGTGATCAACTTCTTGCCCTGAATTTTTTTCTACATCAAAGTGCACACTTTATTGATAAGAAATCATACTTTTCATTGACAATTATGATATATAACATATTTTTAAAAAATACTGAACAAAATGAAAATAATCGTTGAAAATTTGTATCTTTGACATGCGCGATCTTTCAGGTCTCAGGAGATCCCAGTTTTTAACAAGTAAGGATCTTTTCAGTGAACCTTCCTCTATGTAATGTGACAAAAATCATTGCCTCCTTCGAGTCCCTTTTCGAGATATTATTGTTTAAAGACATCCGCGTCGCGTTATCTTGTCCGCGCTTGGACGCGCGCTAGGCGCTGAATTCGTCAAGTATGCAGCCTCTGAAAGTCTGACACAGAACTGTGTTGAATATTTATATTTATATTATATTTTTATTTAATATTAATTTATATTTTGCAGTAAATAATTAAAGTTAAAAATAAATGACGTCTTTCATCTCTGATATTTTGACTGCGTTGAGTTTGACGATTTCTTTTCGACAGTGCATAAGTTACATTGCAATTTTTTACGTGCATCGATCTTCAAGTGTTTTGAAATTCCTTTTCAAATGTTTTGTTTTTCAGAATTGTGAAAAACAATACTAAAAATTGATTTTTACAACTTTTTTAGCTGGCCCAATAACGAAAATTTAAAAAATGTGTTTTGTCGACTGTTATAAATTATATACGCTCTGAAAATTTCATTGAAATTGGTTAATTGATTTACGAATTATAAATGATCAAAAGTGGTAAAAATAGCAATTTTTCAATATTTTCGGCCTTAACAAATTTTTCTCAAGAATGTAAAACTTAAACATTGTATCTATTTGCATTAAATAGCGAAAATAATAAATACATTATAGAATAAATAAATTATAAAGCTGTTTTAAATTAATAAAAATGGTTAAACAAATGTGAAATATATTAAGTTAAAAATCATTGAAAAAGAATTATTTTTTTATATATTCAGTTCAAATTTCATTGCAATATCTTCAGTGGTTTAAGAGTTATTCAAAAATGTCGCGTACTTTTCCAATCGAGCCCACTGTGCGCCAGTGGTGCTCTGCCACTAGCGCGGTCGTTCGACGGGATACGGCACGCGGCGCGGTGTAAGTTCGCGCTTGTGGAAGAGCGCCACTGGCTGCAGTAGTTTTCGAATGTAATAGACATTTAAGAAACATTATACACTCAAAAAAAATCGATATGGGGACTTTGATTTTTAGCCCATGAACAGCTAGCGCGTCGATTTGGCCCACATTTCATGAAAACAAGATATGTATGTATATCTACAATTTTAGATCTATCACACGTCGGGAAGATGTAGCACATCGAAGTGGCACAATCAGGATTAAACTTGCGGGGAAAGGGGAGACGAGTGGAATAGATTAAATTTTGTGCTTGGTGCAAAAACAGCCAATGTACAGAGTGTATAAAAAGGAATGGTCATCCGTCCTAGGGGTGAATCTACACTTCTGGATCGTTGGACATTTGTAAGAGAAACTTTCCACAAAATTGTTTATAACAAATATTTCTTTCTATTTTTTCCACAAAATTGTTTCTGACAATCGTCATTTTAGTAAAAAAAGAACCTATTTTCAAAATTTCATCGAATTCTGAGGTGGACGGTAAACGGAAGAACAGCCAAGTTTCACCCCTAGGACGGATGACCATTACTTTTTATACACCTTGTACATATGTACTTCACAAACACTGACATTTAAACTTCTTGTATCAGGCCACAGAAAGATTTTTAATGCATATTAAATCTGCCAAGATGATTATAGAAAATTTACAGAATAAAACCTAGTGTCACGTCCGGTGGTCCAACCATCATTAATAAACAATAAATAACCACGATACAAATATTTCTTAATTTTGTTTAACATTCTCTCTAACTAATTCTCTCTAACTAATAAAATATTGTAATCATATACTAAGCGAATAAACTGAAAAATAATACGCGAGCGATGTTTAGCAACGAAGCAGCTGCAGGCCACCTGGAGCGCAAAATTACAAGAAAACCACCTAAACAAAATTAAATACCAAGAAGACCAAGAACGCAATAGAGCTGACACTGACGAAAGCACTCCGAAAGAACGCGAGAAACGGAGGATCCAGCTGAGAGAGAGAAAGACACAAGAATAATTCAGTGAACAAACTGCAGACTACGATTACGATGACAAAGTGAAAACCGAACCAACTCCACAAGGATTTGGCTTAGAACAAAGGATAGAAGAAAATATAAAAACGACGACATCTCGCCAGCGCCTGGGCAGTAGTAGGAAATAGGTCAACGGTTCAATCTGACAGTGGTCAGTAGTCAATCAAAAGTAGTAGTCAGTCAAAAGTCAACAGTTGAATCCGACAATACCAATTTAATAATCATTTTTGAGTCTGAAGTCAAATCGTTCCACAGTGGTCCCAAATCCCGAAAACGCGGACAAAACCTCTAAACGTATCAAAAAATTATTCGATTTGCTTAAAAATTGGTATTAAGGGGTTTTGGGGGTCGCTGATCACGAATCTGAACTTAAAAATTTTTAAAACAAAATGGCGGATCCAATATGGTGGACAAGTGCGTTAAAAAATTATTGGATCTGCTTAAAAATTGGTATTTAGGGGTTTTGGGGGTCACTGATCACGAATCTGAACTTAAAAATTTTTAAAACAAAATGGCCGTTCCAATATGGTGGCCAAAAATTATTCGTTCTCCTCAAAAATTGTTTATCGGGATTTTAGGTGAAGCTGATTACGAATGTGAATTTAATATATATAAAAAAACATGAGGGTCCGTTTGAATTTTAATAAGAATAGACATAGTTATTATAAATCAAATTAATTAAAAAAAGGATAACTCGAAAACTATAAAAAAATTTCAGATTGTTTATAAAAAAAATTGTTCGAAAATACGTTCTAAGCATAATCCTTTAAAAACTATTAATTTTACAGAGAAATTTAGTGTATATCTCTCACAGTTTGAGAAGAAATGCAACGAAAGCTCACAAAATACCTACTCTCCATTACAAAAAACAGTGTTATAAAAAAAGAGGCAGAAACGGGCAGCTACTTTTTGATGGAATTGCAAGGTAATAGTATAAACTAGAAGCTCCAACAAGTTTTAGCGCGGGATCTTGCAGGACTTTTTACTTTTTCCCTAATCTTTAAAATTTATGCCTTCACTTTTACCCATTCTTTTGTATACATAGATTTCAGTTAATAATAAACATTTGGCACTAAAAACTATGCGACTTACCTCCACAAACAGCATCCATAATGCACACTTAAAATCGATACGATCCAATACAATTTACACACTGTACACGTAAAACTTGCACTGAGACTTGGAAGAGTATGAAGGCACTGTCTGTTGTAACCGAAGTTCGGACTGCGACTGTTGGTCAGGTAAAAAAATGCGACCTTTTTGCCGTTTGCCCCCAAGTAGTATCACTCTTAGAGTAACCAACCCCATAATTAAAACTTACCTAGCTGAAAGTTCATTTTTTAGGTTTTGTCCGCGTTTTCGGGCTTTGGGACCACTGTGCGTTCGTGTGTAATCAGTCAAACAATCATTTCGAGTTAAAAGTGAAATCGTCCGTGTGTAATAGTTCGTAAGGATTACAATTGTAAGGACTACCATTTCGCCTACACGAAACTCGAACCAGCGTAACGGTAATTACTAACATTTATAATAACTACTAACTCTCGTATCGACTACTCGCAAAACTCAAATGTACTCTGAATTTATTGTTTAAATACACTGTTTAATTTCTACTAAATATCAGCTTCTCCAAAACCATTTCAAATACCTAACTTCGATTTCTTCGTGACCAATAATTTATAATAAAGCCACATAAACATCATAAAAACCCTCAATTTCCCGAACCGAAGCCGGTGAATGCAGGTAGGTTCGAAACTGCGTCATATCCCTATCATATAAAGCTATTGAATCTCTGTTTGCCTTACTTGGGACGTAACACTAGCTTTCTTTTTACACAGCTCTTCAATTACTTCAGTTACAGTTATATTAATCCTTCTAACAAAGTCAACCCATTCAGTAGTGATTGTGCATCGTGGATCTTAACTATGTTTTTTATTAAATTATAAATAACAGGACACATCATTTTATCACATTTTGAAATAGCATCGGTGGCATTTTTGTATGGAGCTGTTCCAACCGTTTCATGTTCTGAAATCGAAATAACTGCACGTTTAAATGTGGAGAGCACACTCAAAATTCGAGTTAAATATTTTATACCTCCAAACATATCATGACTTCGTTATATGCATTCAAGCACAAATTTACTTTCTATGTACTTCTGCGAGCTAAGATTATTTCACATTAATAAGCCTGTCTAATTTCAGTCCGCCACCTTTCCACTAACAAGTCCGTTTTCGCGAAGCGTAATACCGGTGAGAACGACTTGTTTCAAGTTTCAATTGGAGTAATAACTCTAATTCGTTCACCCCAAATCAGATGGATGGCGAAGGCTGTATAGGGTGTTCCCTGTAACACGTCACAAGATTTTTTACCCATTTGCAGCCATCTAACAAAGAAAAGTTTACGACAAGACTTGCAGGGTATGGAGTGCACAATAAATATTAGTAAAAAAATGTCGAAAACAATTTGTTTTTATTGAAATATACATGTACAAAATTAATTTCGTTATAGAATAGATTTAATTTTGAGGGGGCGTATTGAAATATACAAAATTAATCTGTTCAGGATTCAAATTGGTGATTTATTAATCGTTACGCCGACTGTCGATCGACGTTCGGCAGGTTTTTCTATTGCCTATATTTAGAGTCGAATCGCGATCAATCGTTACCGTTTCGCGAGGCCACGGTGTGTTTGTCTACACCCGTTACCGGTAAACATCTCCAATTTGAATCCTGAACAGTTCGTCTTCGAGGATCATGCGATCGATCATAATCCAATCGCGTGCGACCTCGCCTGTCGTTCGAAGAGCATTTAAAGGCTCTTTTCGGCTTTCGCACGCACTTCGTCTTTCGCTATCTACGGTTGCTTCAACTATTCAAATTCGCACTCGTTTCCATTTGACCAGCCGCTTTCTGTACATACAATTCCGCGAATTCTGACTAATCTCGTGCGGAAAATAAAGTGTCGAGTGAATTGTTAATCTAGCAATTCTCATTCGAAATCCTTGCATATCTCATTCTCGTGTTCCTCACGCGCTCACGTCTGAGCGGTTCCGGATCTTGGTGATTTCCCAAGAACATAATCTATTATTGAATTAATCTATTATACGATTATAATCGATTCGATTTAATTCAATATTAGTATGTTTCAGTTTGTTTATAATAACCGTTGGTTACTTGTTTAATGTACTGTTCAACTTTCTAATTCGAGTGATCCTTACTTGACGTTTAACATTTAATCATAATGGTGTGTTTTCTTCGTGCTCGTAATTTCATTTGCCTTCATTAATAAAACTTCGTTTAATTAATTCTGTTTATCTAATTAATAATTCTAATAGTTTTCATGGCGAAATTGAGGTCACCTTGGATTTTCCAAATACTAACACATTTTTCTTTTACCATATTTAGAGGACATCAAGACGAACTCAAAATACATGTTACATGATATTTTCACTAACATATTACTCGATTTACAGTAGCGGATATGTGAAATATTTAGCTTATCATCGTATTCGGCTTTTAAGACACCGTAAACATTGTTTGATAGCGAAGAGGTAACTAAAGCTAAATATTTCACATTTTAAAACAATTAGTTATTCAAAAGTATATGAATTAGCATTTTTTCACACAACATTCAAACAGTTTAAACTTAAATCTGCAAAAACCGAAGCAAATCATATCTCAAATAATAGTTGCATAAAGTGGTTTACAAAATTAAATTTATTTATTTATATGTGAAGTACAATGTTCTCAGTTACATCATTTTCTATCCTGGCAATAAATTACAAATGTATATCAAGACGCACGTTTTCACAAATGGAAAATAAAACGACAATTTTCAAATTAATTAAAAGATTTTGCGATATTGACACATTCACATATCAACGTGTGACCTAGCATACGAAACATGTTAAAGAACGTTTCAGGTTTCAGTCATATTTAATAGCTTGAAAGGGTGTAGAATTAAACATTAAGACATCTAATATAGATTATTGGCGATTTGCAATTTGCAAAGTGGCCATTTCTATTTTCTATTATGCAGAAATTAGTATTATGCAGTATTGAATCGAACTTTTCCAATTTTCGTTCGTGAAGAAATAGGAAAATAGGAAGAAATAGGAAAATAGGTTCAAAATTAGGAAATGTTTCTGTTAATTTCATCAAGTTCGGAACACTTTCCAGATAGACGCTCTTTTTTCGATCTGGTGAATGGACTTTCAAGGTCGAAAAAAATCGATGTTGGAAAGTTGAAAGGGTGGTTTCTCAAGACAAAAGTCTGCCCTATCGCGTGGTGTAATTAGATTTTCCGCTGGACCCTTAGACCCTTATTTTTATATATAAATTGAAAAATATCCTAAAAAATGTGTACTAGAGTGGCGTTTCTTCTTCTTTAATGATATTTTAAACATATTTAAACAATCACAACATATTACTATTACACATCGCTGGATTCGGGAAAGTCTAGACAATATTTTGCTATCAAAGCATAAAATATCTTATATAATAATATAAAAATGTTTATTCAGAGACGAAACCATGTTTTTTTTCAAACTCAAATTTCTCAAAAACTGGGCGTGTAGGAGACAAATTTAGGCCAGATTCGGAATCAGCGCCAAAAACTGTATCAGATACACCCAATACTTATATGAAAACATTTTTGTTATTGGACAGTATAATTTGCTCCGTCTTTTCCTATATTCGTCAGTTGCCACTTAATTTCCTATTTTTTAACGCCTGTCTCTCGGTGCCTATTGGGCCGAAAATTACAATTGAACAGTGAAATTTGAAAGAAATTTAATACTCTTTCCAAAAATTAAAACAAAAAGTTCTTAGGACCCATAGTTTTTGAGTAATAAGCGACAAACCAATTCAAGGTAATAAAAATCGTGGTTTTTACCCCATCGTAAAATGAGTCGGAAAGGAAATATTGTCAAAAAACTGCTATTAGGCGCCACTTTTCCAATATGGCGGCGCGAGCGGCAAAGGTACGAGGTGGCATAGTTGAAATTCGGAAAGAGAACATCGAAATCTATAAAATTACCAATTTTCAAAACTCCCGGAAAACTTTCCAGGTAAAACTACCAAACGACTGTACTAAAATATCGACCAGCACTAGCGGATTACTCGTTATCGTGTTTGCTAAATATGTTGTTTACTTTACTTTACTTGGATTTCCAAAGGAAGATGTACAGACTGTAATTCAAAGTAAAATATCTCGTGATCTCCAAAAAATCAGAGATTATGTAGCACATTCTGTATGAACTGACATAGAATGTTTGACATAAAATTTACAAGAAATTAACAAGATTCCTTAAACTTTAATACAAACGTTTCAAGTATTTTTGAATTTATACTCAAGCTTGAATATTACTAACACTATTAGCAACCATTTAAAAGTCGTGGTGTAATACGTAGTACTTTTATTTTAAATTTAATATCGTATAAACTATAATTTTTTAAAGAAAAGCAAATTCGGTCTTCATAACTCAGAAAATTCCAACAATACTGGCAACTGAACATTGATTTTTAATTTGTGCAGAGGCTATATAATTTTATAAAAGTCTAATAATTAATTTGCGTGCATAAAACTGTGATCAGTTAAGGTAAGAATGGAAACGAGTTATTTAAAATAGTGAAATGGTTGAAATGATTTAAGAATTTCAATCTATTATTTTCAGGTCCAAATGATTAAAGTGAGAACGAAATGTCTATCTAGCTCCACTCTGTTTCAATTGACCCAGATATTTGTTATTTTGCATACTTACAGATCCGCATTTTGGTGATCACTTAGATCGCATGGAGTGACCCGAAAATGAAGTCGTGCTTCGTTACTACATTAATTGACACTAAAAAAACTAAAAAAGACTTATTTCTTATTCTTTATTTTTTAATAATTGAAATTTTATAATTTATATGTATATATAATTATATAATTTCTGTATCTTTATAGATGTTGAGTATAATCAATGCGTATTTAGATATAAATTATGTTAACACAGCGTACGCCATGAATACTTGTATTATGTTCTTCATATATTATTCTTCAGTTTTGTTTTATCATTGTTCAGACCGCTTTGATTTATCATTCTGTCATAATATATAATTACTTTTTGGTTATTACATGTTATTACATTTAATATTATATATTTAAAATTCATAACTAACAATAGATACTTCCATTAGAAATTATTCAATAAACTTCTTTATTCGAGCAAGTATTATTATAAAAATTGTGAAAAATCTTAATAAATTAACTTTCCGATTCATAGGGAAGTTACTCTAATTTAGTCTTGTAATTTTTATGAAACAATTATCAAAAAAACAAAAAATTCGACACATTTTATACCCGGTATGGTTAGCAAACATTTAGATGTTAAACATTTTTTTCGACCTAGAACAATGTGGGAGTTTTTTAAATATACTTTAAATAATCAATTAACTCAAAGATCATTTACCACAGTTATTTATTTTGAACACAATTTGAATTGAAGAAGAAACATAATACAAATATACGTCTGAACGTTGAATAATATACAGTTTAATCAATACTGTCGCAAAGAAATGATTCGTTTTTTTATTAACATCTTGTATCAATATACTGGATGATCAAATCCAAATGGAGCAAATTAGTCCACAAACAATTTTTGTTTTTGTATGAATATGAAATTGATACAATACCTCATACAGTTCTTAAACGTTTAATAATTGATTAGGTACCAACATATTTAATATTGTAAACAATATATTGAATAATAGTAAAGAATTTTTAATGGTGGCTAATAGCCACTGGCTATTAATCAACACTCGAGTGCTAAGGGTTAACTAATTTGTGTTAGTTGCATTTTATATTATCTTTTTATTTTTGAAGTGTTGTAAAAGTTAAATCTTTTTGGTGCTTGCAGATCCGATCATTCAGATTTTGTTTTGAGTTGCTTATTTTCTTCTATGAAATCATAGCTTCGCTGCACGAAACCTCAAAATCCAATTCCAATAAGCTATTCGCCAAAACATTCATTTCGCGGGGGTAAGTCTGTTCTGTTAAATTTGAGTCCTTCCGACGTCTGGTAAACATGTCAAACAGTATGAGACGGTATTCGGCACATCGGTCAACAATCAGGACGCGATGCAAAGTCCTGTTTGTGACGGTCTGTACAACCGGACACACAGAACAATACCGCCATAAAACGCACCATTGAGAGAGACTATGCTGAATCTCAATGCATACAAGTGAAAACGTTTGTCGGCGTTTTTAATTAAATTCGCGTGCGTTTTATCCCAATGAAGGGATTCCTTTCACCTAGATCAAAGAGGCAAGCAAGTAAGATGAAATGCTCTAAATGTGGATAAGCCAAATCTTGAAATGTCTAAATCTGGGCAATTGAATTTTTATAGTAAAACCAATTAATTAATTAAGAGATTAAATAATTATTATATATACTCTGAGGCCTTAGCTACAAGTAGATGTGAATATTATTTGATTAAGACATCAATTGAAATTTAAAAAAGATTCCAAAGTTTATCTGAAAACAGTATACTACAAAATAGTCTATTTTCATACGAATCATGTGAGAATACGAAGAAACTTTTTCCCCAACTTAATTAATAGGTCATCCCATTAATTCGTGCCATTTATCGACCGGTTGCATGTGTTAATTTTGAAAACATTTCTTTAAGTTTGTTTTAGGTATTTTCAGAACATCTGACATCTCCTCAACCGATGGACTTTGTGATTTCTGTACAAGGTCTCGAATTTTAACTTCGTCTGTCTGAGGAGGACACCTGGAACGTTCGTCGTATTCTAAACAACGTTCCCACCTTCCAAATGTCGAAACCACTTCCTGCAAGTACGAGATGAAAGCGCACTTTCTCCATAAACAGTGCATCTGTTGTTCGTGAAGATTGTTACTGAACTTCCTTTCCGAAATTCATATAATATGAGATGTCGGAAATGGACATTTCGCTCATGATTTTTCACTGCTAGGAATCACTGTGTTCACTATTTCACGATCTTATACCCACGAAAACCATCTCTAGACTGTTTTCGAACGTACGCTTAAGGGTACGTGCACAGTGAATCTGTCTCTTTTTACATACCACGTTTTTATTAGGTCGCTTTCTTGCTTGTCTGTCCGCTTTCCTTCCGCAAAATCTTGTAATCGTATTTTAAACCACTTCCCGATGATCTGGAGACTCGAAATTTGAATTGAATTCAGAACTGGATGACAATGCAATATTAAATCGATTTCATGTCTGTCTGTTTAATAACGAGTTATTAACGAATAATTATTTAAATAAAAAACATTTTTTTTAAACCACGTTTTTAAGACGGACTAAAAATAATTATTTAAATAAAAATTAAAACGAACTAAAACTAATTATTTAAATTATTTCAATAAAAAAAGTAAATAATGAAACAAATTTTAATATACGGACTATAATTTAAAATGCACTAAAAAATATAAAATAAAATTTTCCCTAGCCTCATTGACCTTGACGAGAAACTCTCGAGTGTGAGAGACACACAGTGCTAGACACGTATACGTACACCGGGATTCCAAGGGTTAATTTTACGTAAGCCATTCTTAGGATACGTCCCTCATAGATTAATCTTTTATCTAGCGATTGTGACTACCCAGAACACTGAAATGTGCATTATAGAGTCAGGAATCGAAAAATACGGAACCCTTGCAATCCTGGTGTACGTTTACTCAGCAAAGAAGTTTCACTTCAAAAGTCTTATTTAAGGGGGTACGGACCCATGGATATTACTAGAATATTACTAGAAAAACATGTGAAAAGAGTGTTTGCGGGAAACCATTGTTTGTCGTTATACAAGCATGTTACGAGCTGTGTGAGGGCTCATTGTAATGAGGAAGGTTGATCGCGCTTCGCTCAGCTCATGATTTAAGCAAAAAAAAACGTTTTTTTATTAGAGAAATACATTAGCATCTGTGTAATTTTTCTTCATTTGTTTTCCCTACTTTGGATACTCACATTACTAGATATAAACATAATCTCACTACAGTGGGTAAAAAAAGTATTGACACACTCTTGAAAAGGCGATAACTTTTTAAATATCGTATTATAGGATTTGAATTTTTGTGGGAAGCTAGAGCAATTAGATTGTCACTGGATGCGAGAAAAATTTTTGTCAAAAATTGCAATTCATCGGAATTGTAGCAAAAATACTAAAAGTTGCAATTTACAACTTTTTTATGTGGGCCAATATTGAAAATTTTAAAAATCCGTTTAGTCCCCTTAAGAGTGTGCCATTACTTTTTTTACCCAAATCACTAGCAGAGCGATCTGCGATCAACCTTCTTCTTGAAAATGAGCACCCACACAGTTCATAACATGTTCGTATGAGGATATTTTGAGCTGCATAAAGGTTCTTTTGACAGAGGAAGGTTGATCGCAGGTCGCTCTGCTCCTGATTTAAGTCAAAAAAACCGTTTTGTATTAGAAAAATACGTGGGAACCTGAGTGTGGTTGTTTCAATTTGTTTCCCTTACTTTGGACGCTCATATTATTAAATATAAACATAATCTTGTTAAATCATGCGCAGAACGACCTGCGATCAACTTTCCTCTTTAGAATGAACCCTCGCACAGCTCGTAACATGCTTGTATAAAAACAAAAAATAATTTCCCGTAAACACTGTTTTCACTTGTTTTTTTAGTAATATTCTAGTAATATGCTAGTCATATCCACGGGTACGGTACCCCCTTAAGTAAAGTAAGCTAACGAAAATCTAGTGAAGGAATTACGTACATTAGGTAGGTATGCGTGGTGTTGTTGCAATGTAAAAATGTTTGAGTTTTTTAATAGGATAATGATTAGAAGGTTGCGAAACTAATAGGAGCAAAGGAAATGCGACGGTCTCTAGTTAAACAATACAGGAAGCGCACGGCCCGTTTAAGCACCCGTGTGAGAGGCTGTCGGACGTTTCCGTATGTCAGGCGCTCGAGACGTGTTAGAAGTTAACAGACCAGGTGGGTTGGCTTAGCGATAGTTGATGCAAGTGCAGGGTGGCCAGCAGGACGAAGGAAAGGAATTAAACAGACGGCGAATCCTCGCAAATTGAGTTGAACGGGTCTGGAATTTAAACATTCAAATTAACCTGTTTAGCAAGTCAAAAAGGTTAATGTGTGCTCGTTGGTTTTGCATGCCTTCAGATTTCTAATATTCAATCGATATTGCCGCATCTTTTCTCCTCGTTCCTTTTTCTCTCCACGGAAATTTCAGTTTTGAATACTCCACGAGTTTCGAACATCGCGCAGCACTTTGCCCGTGCAACAAAAATAGAAAAATCTTAACTCCCGTCGGAACTAATGAACGTCGCAGTCGAGTTTAAAAAAGGTTTATCTACAGCCAGACGAGACCCAATCAAGATGGAACACTTAGATTCTGACACAGCAGAAACATTATAGTTCAGGTTCAATTTATCAAGCTGATATTTTTATATTGTGAAACAGATATTAATTTATCCTCTTAATTTTGACAATATGTTGATTTTCTCAAAAATTAAACGTTTTCGGCGCATTGGTTCGATCTAGTAATACTTCAAAACACTATTTGCAAATATTCACAATATTTTATCTCGACGTTTCGATCGGAATTTAGATCATTTTCAAGACATTAATTTAACAACATTGTGTCTGTAATGAAACCAAAACATAATTATATTCTTTAATTATTTAAACTTATAAGGATTGAACACACGCGTAACATGTTGTAAGAAGAAAAATAAAAAACCAAAAAACATGTTACTTACTTGCGTAGTGTCGCAAAATAACTTTAAAATAAACAATTTAGAAAAATCAATAGCCTGCGTAGGACCCACATGTTGCTGCCTAGGCAGTCACTATGGTAGTGAGGAACGCGAAGAGAGCTAAGAAAACCAATGGCTGATCGTGTATCGATCCATTGGCCAGAATCAATGTAAGGCGGTAATTTCAAAAATAGAACATAACACTTTCCATACTTCACCAAGATATTATACCTCAAAAAACTTTTCGAGATAATTTAATAAATGTACACATCTAATGGTTTGCCACAATTTTGATTTTCTTTTTAGTTACGAAACGTTGTACAGTAAAATATCCATAAATGTCTTAAAAGTGTGGCCTTTAAAAGTCCCGGAGCTATCCCCACTACTTAATCCAAATTTCCAACTTCCTTATTTTTCATTATTTTTTTATGAGAGTGAGATTACCATATTTGTGGCATTTTTCTAAGAACAATGATACCACATATGATATAATTCCGATGATATTTACTTGTGTAATAGACAGTTAAAGTTTCGGGCGCGTAGGATAGCGTATGAGAAAGAAAGAGACGCGGAGTCCTAGTCGCCACCACATTTCAATGGCTCGCCGGCAACTGTCCTTCTTTGTCAATTTTTAAAGAGTGAGCTAGTAATTTTGTGACTCACTATATATATTTAATTATTTAATTTGTTGGGCTTGCTTTTAACTACTCTTTGTTTCAGCACAGACCACATGTTTTCGATAGAGGACAAATCAGGGCTTTAATGTGATATAAATGGCTCTTAAATAATTTCTGATTGATTTCTCTCATGTATAGATGAGTATCTTCACTTTCAAGTTGTGTAGGAATTTTTGGAGCAGATGAAAATAGATTTGCTAATGGAATGTTCAATATTCTTCTAACCATTTGGTCGTTACTAATTGTTGTTCGTCCTGATTCAGTTAAACTAGGTATTCTACCTCCTTTTTGGAAGGCTTCAATTATTTAAATTATTGCAGCTGTTGTTTTATCGAAAAGTTCAACTATTTTTTCTCTATAGGATCTGCTTTCGTCTTTTAATCTTATTACTAGTCTGCGGATCTTTATGCATCTGTAGCAAAATTGAGTAGTTGAAATTCAAAGTTGTTGAACAATTTTTGAAATTGAAGAAGTCAATATATGATTTCTCTTGTATTAAAATCATTAAGGGAAGAAGTAACATTCAATTTAGTTTCGATTTTTTGCAATCAATGTAGACAATTTTTATTTTGCATAAAGATCCGTAGACTACTTATAACAATTCTTCTTTCTACATTTCTTAAGTGTTTGTTTATAGCCATGTTTAATAACGATCTTGAAATAAAATTAAACATAACCTCAAATAATACAATGTATTTCTTTAATGTTGCTAAACACACAAATACAAACAATGCAAAAATCTTGGTTAATGTTTTAGTACTACCTAACATGAATTTGCATTATGTGCATGAATCGAAAACCAACTTTTGCGACAACGTAATATTTATTTAGCATTATTATAAAAACTGAGAGCAGTTGATGGTGAATAAAGAACATTTATAATATTCACGTGCGTTCGTTCGGTTTCCTTCAGAACCTAACAAGTATATATTTAGGGATTGCAATCCCGCGCCATTTTCAATCCCGCGGGACTGAGGATTTAGTTCTTCAATCTAATATATGTATATTTAATAAAAAAACAAATTTTACTTAATAAAATAATCACCTTTTCGAAGTCTATAAATATTTGTATACAGGGTGAGTCCGCAGAAATAAAATACCTGAATAACGCGGCTGCTATTAGTTTTAGGAAGAGATGCATCAGATGGAACTTGCATGGTTTCGAGGGGGCATTAATCTGATGTTAGTAGCTTTTTTGTAGGTGGACGTGTAAAGGACATATGAAGGTCAACTTCATTTTTTTAATGGAATGAGGTATTTTTTAATACATAAATCGATGTAGCTGGACATTCGTTATAAAAATGTATATATCTGTATATAATCTTCAACAAAACATCGAGATAGTTGATCGTGCGCGTTGTCATTCGCAATTTTTGATTATGTGCATGGTCCTGCAAAATTTTCGGGCTTCTGCGTCATCTATTTAAGCAATGCAGGACCAAAAAATCCTGCGGAATTGCGGGATTGCATTCCCTATATATATTGTACAGTATTCTATCCATAAGATGATTCGGAATCCAACGTAATAAAAAGGAGGTCCCGCTGAAAATTAGGTTGAAATACGCCAAAATTTGGCGATAGAGAGAGAGTGGAAAGAAGGGGAGATTGGTAAATGGATTTGAAACCCTGAGGGGACCAAATATCATATACATACAGTATTCTATCCATAAATGTCTTAAAAGTGTGGCCTTTAAAAGTCCCAGATCTATCCCCACTACTGCGGGGTATACCCTATTGAGGGGCCGCGAAACTCGAGAGTCCTCGGTCGCCGAGAAGTATGACATCATGCGGCTCGGGTGTCTCGGTGAGACCGCCTAATCCAAATTTCCAACCTCCTTATTTTTCATTTTTTTTATGAGACTGCGATTACCATATTTGTGGCATTTTTCTAAGAACAATGATACCACATATGATATAATTCCGATGATATTTACTTGTGTAATAGACAGTTAATGTTTCGGGCGCGTAGGATAGCGTATAAGAAAGAAAGAGACGCAGAGAGTCCTAGTCGCCATCACATTTCAATGGCTCGCCGGCAACTGTCCTTTCTTGCGCCCGAAACTTTGACTGTCTATTACACAACTAAATATCATCGGAATTATATCATGTTTGGTATCATTTTGCATTAGAAAAATGTCACAAATATGGTAATCGCAAACCTCCTAAAAAATAATGAAAAATAAGGAAGTTGGAAATTTGGATTAGCTATGTTTACATTTTTCGACAACCGAGGCCTCTCAAGCTCGGCTGTCCTCTACGTTCGGCAAAACTCAAAGAATAGTGTCTCTGGCTCATAAATGTCCATCGGCAGACCCGTGCTAGGGACTTACAGTAGCGGACAAAAGTTCAAGACCGCTTTAAAGAAGACGATAACTTTTTTAATATTATACTATACGATTTGAACTTTTTTGCTAGAGCAATTAGTTTACTAAAGGATGTAAAAAGAAATTGTTGAATTATCCAAAATCAATCAACGTTCTCAGGATCGTTTTATTTAAACAGAGATTACAAAGTATCGATGGAACGTTCTCAGAATCATATTTTCTAAACAGAGATTTCGAGGTAACCCGTTCTATGTATACTTCCTTTATAAAGCTGGACTGTGGGGGGCTAACCTAAACAGTCTGGTGATACGAAGGGACCCTGGTTTTCATATGGGGTTGCAACGTCGAGTTAGTTAGCTTTGTCGAAGTCAAGACATCGGTCGATACTGAGCTTCCTTTCGCGCCGTGAAATAAAGTTATTATTTCATTATTGAATCAGTGTGTTTTATCTTTTACACCCATATCCAATAGAAATTTCTTCAAAAATTGCAATTGATCGGAATTGTTGAAAAAATACTAAAAGTTGATTTTTCAACTATTTTATGTGGGCCTATATTGAAAATTCAAAAATACGTTTTGTAGATCTGTGTCAATTAAACGTATCCTGAAAATTTCGTCAAAATCTGTCGACGTTGCAATGAGCTACAAACGTTTAAAGATGGTAAAAGTTGCAGATTTTCACGATTTTCGGCAATAAATCATCAAAACTCAAAGAATAGTGTCTCTGGCTCATAAATGTCCGTCGGCAGACCCGTGCTAGGGACTTATATCGATAAAAAACTGTACATTGTTCATGCTCGTATGTTTAGAGATACAATATTAATTATTATCGTGTTTGTTTTTGATCTTCAGAAAGAAGTGACATGCTAAAGGAGAGCTACAGAAAGTTTAAAATGTTAGATTTATCGTATAATACAGAATTTCTAAGTAATTTATTGTTTTTGTTTAGAATTTCAAAACCTGCATGTTCGGCAAGATCTTGATTCAACAGATTGCGATTATTCATGGTTTCGATCTCCCAGTGCAAACATGGATAGCAAGTAATGAAACGAACACGAGCACTTGCGACAGCTTGCGAGTACAGCTATGAGCTCCTGTTACGGGCACGGATTCGGTTGAAGTTGAAAGCGGGGAAGCTACGTCCCACTCCTTAGTTTCTTGAGATCACACAGCTGACAATGAGTTACACTCATTGTCAGACATCGTATCCCCACCATTCATTCACACTATGCTGTCCCTGCAACGCCTTTCCTACCAACCAGCTCGCAAACAAGACTGATATACGGCCTGTTCGTAAGAGCAAGTTCGTGCCTATACCTGATCTAACAATCTCGATTGCTGAGAGATTCAAATTGCGCCTTCGCATATGTGTAACTGGATTGAACGACAGTTTCTAGTTTGTTAACAAAACCTATATCAACTCCACGACAAAAAGATAGCACACCTGATATGGGCCGTTTATTTTCAAAGTGGCCGAATGTAAAGGTACCAGTAGTTGACATTTTATAGAAAAACATAAAAACTAAGATTTTTATAAGCTGTACACTTTTGATGAAAGTGAACCACGGATGCCATACCATCTGTTGGTTTTTCTCTAATACTATTCTCTATTAACTTGCAACGTCTACTCTGTTCCTCAATTAAACTTTTTATGGAATTTATTTGTTTCTTATTTCATTCTTTAATTGTAATTTGTGCTGGAAATTGTTGAAACTAAATGGTAGTAAAATTATTCCCAACATTATTGGTTTAATCCTCTTTCTAGTATAAGTGGTCAACTACTAACGAATAGGAGGTCAATTACTAGATTTTTCATTTTCATGAGTGGTCCACTTCTGAAGCAATTACTGAATTTCTAAATATGTTTCTTAAATTTGTATAAGTAAACTTTTTTTAAAATGTGGCCTTGGTACATAATTTAGAAGACTTAAAGAGTGTCTTCAGACATCAACTCTCGCTATTTAATGACAGAGTACATAAATCGTTATTATTGTTCGCGTGGAAAACTTCTCTTAACTGGTCAACTACTAGTATACCTTTACCTTAAGTCCATTTATGTTTAAATTGAGATATTTAAGAGTTTGCGTTTCAATGAAATTAAAACTAGCTGGGTATTGTAACATTAGCATTAATTGCATAACTAAAAAAAAATGTTTTTAAAATAAAAATGAAATATATATAATTACGTTTGTTTATTTGATGGAAAATTTCCATCCTCTCGTATAAATTGCATTGTTGAATGAACTTCTTTCGAAAAAAACTAAAAAATCTAAAAAACTGCTTGACCAATATGCACCAAAATCTAATCAGCTCTAAGTTACGACGGGGCACATCGATTGCATCATTCATCATTCTGATCGCGTTGTTACTTTTTCAGAAAACGTTAACGAAAAATTTGATAACATACAAACAGCCATACGCACGCGCCCACGCACACACACACACACACACACATATACTAACAATTTGATAAAAATAGTCTAAATTGACTCCAATGACCATGAAACGTGAAGATCTGCTAAAAAATCGATTTTCGATTATCGGGGTAATTACAGTAACTTCCCTATGAATCGGGAAGTTAAATACGTATAGAATACTTTAAGTGTATCTAAGAGAGTGTTACGTTTCAAGATGTAATATTGATTTAAAGATTTTGATAGAGGATCAAACGCAATCTTCGAACCTATGTACCTGCATTCACCGACTTCGGTTCGGGTAATTGAGGATTTCTTAGAATAAATTGACCTTGTTTGTGGATTTGGATCGTAGAAATCGAAGTCAGGTATTTCAAAATGATTTGAAATTTTGATTGTAATTATAAATTAAACAAAATATATTTTAAGCAACAAAGGGTACAACAGGATAAGCATAGGCCAGCGGCCCCTGCTCCGATTTTTCTGATTTCTGTCTTAAAACAAATATTAAATGATTTCGGCGCTACGGTTCGATCAATGAAAAAAACTAAGCAATTTTGCTAATTGATAATCAATTCGACGTTTCGGTTCTAATTTGAACCATTTTCAAGAACATTTTCATTGATCGAACCGTAGCACAGTGCGGCATGCAATGGACAAAAATCAAAATAATCATGGTTCGATTCTAATTTAATTATCCAACAAAATCATCAGTCAGTTAGTAAGGAATGTGTATCTAAAAAGTCGTATCCAAGAAAATTAATAAGGGATCAGTAACAACCAAGAGTTTATTGTAGTATAAATACTAAAAAGTTAGATTACTCCTGCCATACTTGCTCGTTTAGATTCGTTTTTGTTTTAAACTGTTTGTTAAAACTTAGGTATGGAGAATTTGACCAGAGGTATACATAATTTTAACTGGCAATTTAGGACTTGCATTTTTTCCTTAAAATGAAATTGACAAAAAAACGGTTCAAAACATCCTATAATTTTGGCTGTTCTGTATCAACTAGATGTTGTAGTATATTGCTATATAATTTTTTTCTGCGATAAATTGCAAGACTCGATGTTATTTATTTTTTGTTAGAGAAATGCATTCGTAATTGCGATTTGGTTGAAGCTTCAATGTCCAAACACACTTACTCCCAGAAATTATCAAAAGTTAGACGAAAACTGTAGCGAATAATTTAATGTTTTAATAGTTTTTGTTTATATACTTAAACTTTTTATTTACATGTACATATTACCTTTATATTAAAAGTATTATGGTTCCTGAGTAATATGCCGTTTAGTTTATTTCTGGATTTATCTAGCAGTCTGTATTATTAATACATTAATACTGTATTATTAATACTTAATACTAGTAAAAAATACGGTGTTGTGGTTTGTCAAATAATTACGAATTACAGTAGATATAATTAAATTAAACCATATAATTAAAAAATATTTCGAACAAAAGTTGTACAGTATACAGTTGACAACAAATTGCCATAACAACTAATCAAAGCACTTCATTAAAAAAAAATTAAAATAAACTCTTTTACTAATGGAACCTAATATTTTTGGTGCATTAATCGATGCATCTTTGTATTCCCTTTAAAAAATTATTAAGGTACTTAGGTCAAAAATTGATTAGTTTAGAAGTTATGATTTTTGTCTCGATTGTCCATTTACATGCCGCACTGTGCGTAGCACCGAAATCATTTAATGTTTGTTTGAAACAATAATACGATCGAGAAAAAATTGTTTATCTGTCTTAAAACATAGTTTTTTCTAGTAATATGCTAGTCATATCCATGGGTACGGTACCCTCGTAAGACGGCCAGTCTATTTCTATATATCTATGAATCTTAGTGACAAGATGTTTGTACAATGAAAAATTCAAACTTGTTGACATTTGCCATCAGTGAATATGACCGCATTCATAAATGATTAGTACATTGCGGATTTTTATGTATCTACGAAGAAATTGGTTGGATGAAATATTAAACTCTGAAAGATTAGAGAAATCTAAGGATATTTTTTACGTTTTCAATGTAAAAAATCCATTAACGAATAAAGTGAATTTTTATTTAACTCCTGCTGTCCACAATTGTTGCAAAGTATGTTTATCTTGCATAAAGATCCACAGTCTAATGATTAGTGCCACACGAAGAATGTTCTTCTTTCAGCTTTATCTTATTAAATAGTGTTGCTTTTTTTCTGTAGTAATTTTGTCCTACTATGACTTTCTACAGTGACTATTATATTTCTTTTCTGAAACGCAATATGCATGTACGAATAATATCTTACGTCCTTCATATCATATATTTTTTCACAATTGTGATCATATTATTAAGGGTATAAAGAAATTGTTAAATTTTTTAGGGGTGGGAATTGCAAACAATCCTTCGAGTGACCACTTTCAAAAAATTCAATTTTTATGTATCTACGAAGAAATTTGCTAGATGAAATATTAAACTCTGAAAGATTAGAGAAATCTAAGGATATTTTTTACGTTTTCAATGTAAAAAATCCATTAACGGATAAAGTGATATTTATTTAACTCCTGCTGTCCACAATTGTTGCAAATATGTTTATCTTGCATAAAGATCCACAGTCTAATGATTAGTGCCACACGAAGAATGTTCTTCTTTCAGCTTTATCTTATTAAATAGTGTTACTTTTTTCTATAGTAATTTTGCCCTATGTCTTTCTACAGTTACTATTATATTTCTTTTCTGAAACGAACGTAATAAACAAGTTTAATTTTGATCACCCAATATGCATGTACGAATAATACCATGCTCATAATTGCTACTAATCCTTTTCTTTTTTACCTCTTTTATTCTTCTTTTATAAATTCATAATCACACCATTCTTTGTAATCGTGTTTGAATTGTGAATTCGAATTACATTGTAATTTAATTGAATAAGAGACCAGAATGACAAATTGCATCATAATTTAATTTAATTGAACGAAGCGACTGAATTTCGAATTCCAATATAATTGAATACAATGTAATTGGATTATTTTGTAAATATAATTTGTAAAGTAATTTAATTGTAATTCAACAAGGCTGACTTAAAAATACAAACGCAACATATATTAACACTATTCGTTCCGCAACACTAATTATATCGTACATACAGTGACTTCTTGAAACCATTTAGCTCTGGTATGAAACATTTTTCAATATGATTAACGGTTTCAAAAATATTTCAGCTTTCAGTCATAGATGATTGGACCCGTATGATGCCTGTACAGGGTGTCTAAAAATTATATGTCACGGCCACCATAGCTTGATTCTACACCTACGATTTAGTGGAAATTGACATAAAAAACTCCCCGCAAAATTGACCTTGACCTTGAAAATCAAGGTCAAAAAATTTGTTTGTTTAATCGTGTTCTACTGGTCATAAGGACCAACTTTGTGAAAGAAACCATGGGTCGTATCTCAACCGTTCTTTTTTTGATTTGATTTTTTGACCTTGATTTTCAAGGTCAAGGTCAATTTTGCGGGGAGTTTTTTATGTCAATTTCCACTAAATCGTAGGTGTAGAATCACGCTATGGTGGCCGTGACATAATAATTTTTAAACACCCTGTACAGTGACTTCTTGAAACCATTTAAGGTAAAGGTACTAGTAGTTGACCAGTTAAGAGAAGTTTTCCACGCGAACAATTGTAACCATTTACTTTGTCATCAAACAGCGAGAGTCAATGTCTCGAGACACTCTTTAAGTCTTCTAAATTATGCACCAAGGCCACTTTTTAAAAAAAGATTATTTATACAAATTTAAGAAACATATTTAGAAATTCAGTAATTGCTTCAGAAGTTGACCACTTTTGAAAATGAAAAATCTAGTAATTGACCTCCTATTCGTTAGTAATTGACTTATACTAGAGGGTTAAAGCAATAATCCATCATGGGCTAAATTACCGTTCAAACGTAACTCACTAATTTTTGTTTTAAAATGTTTATGTCCATTTTTCACACAACAAGTACGTATATGAAATTTAATTTTTGGTTTTTTCTATATGGGGAAATAAAAATTTTTTCTTTTTTTTCCTTTCTAATTGTTCTCATTTTTTCAGACGCAAAAGTGTCTCTTTGAAAAAGATCCACATCGGGATCGAGACGTTAGAAACCACTTTATTAATATAAATTTAATATTTAAAAATATAAAAAAATTATTAGACCACTTATACTAGAAAGACGGTTAAAGCAATAATGTCGGGAATCATTTTACTATCATTTAGTTTCAACAATTTGCAGCACAAATCACAATTAAAGAATGAAATAAGAAATAAAACAAATCAATTCCGTAAAAAGTTTAATTGAGGAACAGAGTAGATGTTGCAATAGAGAATATTATTAGAGAAATTTAACCAACAGATGGTATGGCATCCGAGGTTCATTTTCATCAAAAGTGTACAGCTTATAAATATCTTATTTTTTATGTTTTTCTATACAATGGTCAATTACTCGTTCATGGTCAACTACTGGTACCTTTACCTTAGCTCTTGTATGAAACATTTTGTATGAAAATATTTCAGCTTTCAGTCATAGATGATTGGATCCGTATGATGCCTGTACAGGGATGCATGAATCCGCGTATCAATTCCGTTTCGATAGTTACTTCAAATAGCTACGGTGTTCATTTTCTCTTTTTTTACTGCGATCAAAAAATTAAGAGAAATACGTTAAATTTTGTATAGCAATTAGCTTACAGTCGATAACATTTAAAGGTGTCTGTTTCATGTGCAGAAACGTAATAGGTTCGTGCTAAAGTCCGTGTCACATTTAGTACACAGTAGTACACGAAGGTATTTCCAGATCTCCAGTCCACGTATATTTAAATACTTCTGAATTAACACGTTTGTATTTTAATTTGTGTAATGGTGGACAAGTTTCAAGCCACCAATGTATGTTACTCAAATGTTGGCTTCTCCAATTTTGATCACGGAAAATTAAAATCACAGAAACTATTGATAGCTAAGAGTTCATTAATTAATTAAGGAGAGTTTGTAATTAACTTGTAATTAAATCGGTTAGTTTGAAATAACGTTACCGTATTGTTTGTTACCAGGCCATATAAATGTTTTAATTAATTTGTCAAAATCTGATATCAAACGATTCTATTTGTTATCGTTACTTGCAACTTGTATAGTATTTTTTATTTTTAATTAACCATCAATGCAGTTGCTATTTCAGAACGGTATAATATTATTTTTACCTATACAATAATAACTACGCGAAATACACTACGCATAAATTTTCTTTTCTATCGATCGTATATTTGTTGAACAAAGAATATTGATGTTAACGACGCAATGGTTAGATCAAATAATTACTTAAAAGCAATTTTGCAATTTATAAAAATTCAAATTTCGACGTTTCGGTCTATGTTCAGACCATTCTCAAGAAAAGTAATAATTGCGTCTGTAGAATATTAAAACAAACAATAATAATGTCTTTATCAATGAAACTGTTTAATAACCAATTAAATATCTGAGATATGTTACTCACTTGCTTTATGAAATTACTTTACATATTATGAAAGAACAAAACCAGTGCTGTTCAATGGTCACTCGTGTGAGCTACTAAGATACTGGGACAACTGTGAAACACTTGAAACTGACGAAACAGAATCATCGATCGATATGTGAACCAATCGATATTCGGCGGTTATTTCAAACATTTGAAAAATCAATACCAAAAACACTTAACTACATGTATACCAAGAATATCATTGTAATGTTATAATAACATTCAAATTTCATTCAACAAAAAACAGAATTGCAAAACATTTATGTTTGTGAGGGACTGAATTTAAATGTTAAGGTGCAAAACAATAAAAAATCGTGTGCTTATTAATTGTATTATTGCTTATTAGATATAGATAAAGATAATCTATACAAATAAAAATAAAATGCTGTTCGTTGGTAACCGCGTCACATGAAAACGGCTGGACCGATTTGACTAATTTAAAAAAAAAATGTTCGTAATAGTTCGAATAAAGTGTTTAGGTAAAGAAAAATCGGAAAAGTAGCCCGCAAAAATGTAAAATTCAGGAAAAAATTAAAGTGCTTTTTTCTATGAGATTTTTGTACGAATTCAAAACCGTAACTAAAGATTCGAATGATGGATATGCGTAATTCTTTTTGGTTTTGTTGGTTATGATCCTGGAAAAGTTTTCAGAAAGAAAATTCGAGACAATGACAAAGGAACGTCGGAAAATTTGGACGAACTGCAAAAATCAGAATTGTTGAAACGGTACACAAAACGATGAAAAACTTTATTGAAATTTGGACAGGACAACGTCTGTCGGGTCAGCTAGTAATAAATAAAAATAATAATAAATAATGAATAAAATAAATAAGAAGTAATAAATAATACAACAATTGGCACTGTATTTTCAAGAAGTTTAGAACGTACTAAATCACAAACAATAATCATTTTCCACCGAATTATCGGTTTCTATCATTGTGACAATTGGCTTATGATAGCTAAAATAAACTTCGTGAAAATATAGCATCAACTGTTGTATTATTTATTAGTTCTTATTTATTTTATTTATTACTTATTAGTATTTTCATTTATTATTATCTCTTGTTTTTAATAAAAAATACTAATAATTTATCTGTATCTATACTTAATAAGTAATAAGTTACACTTCTGTCGCGTGTGGTTTCCACGCACACGAGTGTTTCTTCTATAAAATAATAAGTATCACTTTCAATTAGTCCTTTAGCGAATAAAGATATTTTATTTAAAATTTATTCAACATTAAAAATGCATTTTCCATGATGTATACGAAGACATCGATAAATTGCTATCGTTGCCTTCTCTCAATATGTACTAGGTAATATTGAGGACCTTGGTTTGGAAACTTAGTGCTACACTTTTGGTTATGTACACTTTATTGATTATATCTTACACTGATTGGTAAATTCGGAGTTCGCGTTATACATATATGTATCGTCGGAGAGTCCGTCTCGTTCGTTAGCGTTTTCGATTTGATCTGTCTGGTCTCGTCGTGTTCCGTCTATCGAAAGTTTGGTTTTTTCGTGATTGGATGCTTTTGGATTTAGGTGGGAAAAATGTAGCGTTTTGTAATTGGACGTAGGAGTATTGGGAGGAGTTTTCAGTTGAGGAGAGTGGGAATCTGTCAGGAGTTCCTTGGTATTGTCTTCGTTCGTCGATGGTGTGATTTATGGTGGTTCTGTTCGTCGTTTCGTTGGTACGGTCGCAAGTGCTGTCCATCTGTCAGGGTCGAACTGTCTAGTTGCCGTAGTCGTAAACAGATTTTATCGCAGCTGATTCGCACGTGTTTTTATGGCAATATCTTAAAACATCCCTTTCAGGTATGTTTCTTTGTCGCACGGTCCGGTACGGTCGACCTACGGTGTTGCCGTCGCAACACATGAAAAAGAAAATAATTTACCACGAAGGGATTCGAACCCGGGCCTACGGCATAACAGTTCAGCTCGCTTTCTTTTCTTTTTAAACAACATTTTTTAAACAACATTTTTATTCATGGCCAACAATTACATTTTTTGGGTTATACGAAATGTATAAAAATATAAACGCTATTTTTGTGTAAAATCTAAAGTCTTATAGCTAATATGCTTTAAACAGACTTAGTTTATTGCCCTAAACATTATTGCGAGGTACGCTACCCTTTTTGTTCTTTGGAAAGTATTTGGTTTTGTAGTATATTTGTGCGCCCAAAACGGTACTATATTGGCCGGTGGGAAATGACGCATTCTTTGGTTATCTTACTTGCTAAATTATGTTACTTAAGTTAAATTATACAGGGTGTCCCAAAATTACCCTAGGAGCCGAAAATGGGAGGTTCCTTGAGTCATTTGAAGCGACAGTTTCCTTTGCAAAAATGGCGTCCGCAGCTTTGTTTAGGAGTTATTAACGAAAAACACGGACCAATCAGAGCGCAGCTATAGCGCACGGAGTCCGACTCTGCGTCAGGTTCCGCAAAGTGTGGTGTCGCCATTGGTTGACTCAGAATCAATCCGCTGTAGCCACGCTCTGATTGATACGTGTTTTTTGTTAATAACTCCTAAACAAAGCCACGGACACCATTTTTGTAAAGGAAAATGTCGCTTCAAATGACCCAAGGAACCTCCCATTTTCGGCTCCTAGGGTAGTTTTGGGACACCCTGTATACTAAACTTATGAATAGGGGTTTATGAACTAGTCTTATTTACATAGAATTCGCGGGGATGGGGTGTATATACAAGGGGTTATTGATGATATGTACAGTATTTACAGTATTTAAGTGTTACGTTTCGTTTTTCTTAAGTTTGAATTTTCGTGTTGGAACGCTCGTTTGTGTCGCTTTGTTTCGTAATTGTTTTGTTTTATTATTCGTGCACTATTGTTATAACGCCGGGCTCGAGAAGTGTTAGGCGTGGGACCGATTTCGGGTTGAACCATCAGTACTTTTCGACTGTGAATGGTGTGTTGTGTTTGTCTTTATCTGAGAGTTGTTGGCAATATTTAGTACAGTTCAGCTCGCTGGTGTTACGCTACGCCACTGCATGGTAAAAATCTGAACTAACCTGTACTTTTACGGTTATGAAACTTTAATTGCAAATATGTCGAAAACTATTGAGCGTCTGCGCCTGTAATGGGGTATTTTCGTAATCAGGGGAACGAGATCTATAATTCTGTAAAGTCTGAACTAAATTCGTGACGGACACAGCGGAGGTTCTCCTTGTCAGGGACCAAGTGTAAAATTAATCGCGTTGGTGTTCTATGACTCGAGCGCTAAAATTAACAATTACTTCATTACGATTATACGAAGGATGTATCTAGTAGATGCATATTTACCTGTTAGCGGAGTTCCACATAACTATCCTCATAAATATGTGAATGTCTTCAAAGGAAATGTCATCGACCGTTCCATAGAAGAGCAATAAATGTAGCCGAAATAGGATTCGATAAAATCCGTACTTTTAAATCGCGCGATCGTCTGTCGTAGTTTGGTTCGAGTAGCAGTTACAATTTCCATAGTTGATCGGAGCCTTTGAAGAATAAAGTACGAGACGGTATCCGCTTTGAAGGATGAAACGAGTACTGCTAGAGGGTATAACGGAAGGTGCACATATGCTTATGTATTTACTCGCGTGTCTTCCATACTTCCTGGTCGTTCGTTGGAATATAAACAGTGACATGTTTGAATGCTTCGCCGTCTCCTATATTATATTTCATACTACAATAGAATCTCGATTAATCTTGTCGTAAATGGAGATATCAGATGTCTACAGAATGACTGGATAATCAAAACTTGCGGTTTTACTATACACTAGCTTTCCCCCGCCACGCGTTGCTGTGGCACAGTATTTTTTAAAAACATGTTCGTATACAACGTGTTTGTTGTAATCTATTTTGTTCAATTCCATTTCGCTTATCGCGTTGCTCTGTAGTTCTCTCTCTTTCCCTCTCTCTCTCGCTCTGCTTGCTCTCCTCACTGTCTCTCACTGTCTCCCGCTCCCCCGCAATGAGTCCCTCAAATTTAATGTTGCTGCTACCAGTCAAAAGATAAAAGCAGAAAACGTGCCCAAAGGAGGCCGAAAAAGTCGTATTTGGTCAGTTTGTGACGTCATCAATTGTAAACAGCAGAATGTAGAATATTGCGGTATGAACCATTAGACGCGACATTTCTTGAGGAAGTATTCAGAGGAAACTGCATTCGAAAAAGTTCATTCGGTGAAAAGTTATAAGCAGAAACGTGTGGTAAAGAGAGCGAAAAAGTCGTATTTGGTCTGTTTGTGACGAAATAACATGGGAACGGCAGTATGTAGAATGTTGCAGAACGAAACGTTAGACGCGGAGTATCGTCGGGAAGGTTTTAGAGTAAACCGCATTCGAAAAAGTCGATCCGATCAAAAGTTATAAGCAGAAACGTGCCCAAAAGAGGACGAAAAAGTCGTAAATGGTCTGTTTGTGATGGAATCAATTGCGAACCGTAGAATGTAGAAAGCTCGACTTTGAAGTGTTTGACGCGATGGTTCTTCGGGAAGGTTTTAGACCAAACCGCAATCAAAAATGTCGATTCGTTGAAAAGTTGTAAGCAGAAACGTGCGCAAAAGAGAGCGAAAAAGTCATATTTGGTCTGTTTGTGACGGAATAACTTGCGAACGGCAGTATGTAGAATGTTGCAGAATGAAACGTTAGACGCGGAGTATCGTCGGAAAGGTTTTAGAGCAAACCGCATTCGAAAAAGTCGATCCGATGAAAAGTTATAAGCAGAAACGTGCAAAAAAGCGGGGTGAAAAAGTGTCACAAATCACAAATGACGTCACAACTCTGGAACGAATAGACTTTTTTGAATGCGGTTTTTTCCTAAACCTATTCCAAGAAACGATGCGTGTAATGGTCCAAACCGCAGCTTTCTACGTTGAGCCGTTCTCAAGTGATGAGGTAACAAACATACAGACACGATTTTATTATATATACATATAGAAATATAGAAATATAGAATATAGAATATAGATATAGATATATAGATTATTAGGGTTTGCAATCCCAAGGGATGAATTTCGGATTTACTTTAATCTCGCGGGGTCCCACGGGATGGCGGGACTAAGGATTTAGTTCTTCAATCTAATACAGTGACTCCATCAATATTCGGATGCTCCCAAAGAAACGATAATTTTTTAAATATTGGTGTTTGAGATTAAGATTCAGGCACTGGAGAAAGTTTACTCGTCACTTGAACAAGACCACAACTTTATTACACCCGAATCGGGATTCGTCCGTTAACAAGGATATGTACCAGGGTGGTCCTTATTTTACGACCATGAAATTTTCGGCGGGCCCCCCTCCAATATTGTTCCTTTTCATGAAAAAATGATATATCTATAGTTTTAGAGCAACCGGACATCGGGAAGTCGTGCCTCATCGAGCGCGAAGTCTTGAAATAGAGGTAAGAGCGCGCTAAATGTAAAGCGTAAACTGAAAATTGAAGTTAAATATTTTATACAAGTTTTATACAATATTTTATACTTTGTACGAATTAATATTATTTTACATTAATTAGCCTGTCGAAATTCTCGCAAAAAAAATTTCACCAGGTGTAGCTAAGGACCACCCTAATATGTACAATAGCGATGTAGTACACGTATGCCTGTCTCTCGGTGTCTATTGGGCCGAAAATTACAATTGAATAGTGAGATTTGAAGGAAATTTAATGCATCTTCCCAAAAAATGGAAACAAAAAGTTCTTAGGACCCATAGTTTTTGAGTAATAAGCGAAAAACCAAAGCAAGGTAATAAAAATCGTGGTTTTACCCCCTCCCTAAGTTAGCACAGGGTCCTAGAGGTCGAAAACTCAGATACGACACCCCAGAGTACCCCTAAATGACGTGTCAAAATTTCATTGAGTTCGGTATACTTTCCAGGTAGACGCCTTTTTTCGACCAGCCGACTGGACTATAAGTAACTTGTATAACGGCATGGAAACAACACATGAAATGATTCACATATGGATCGAAACGTTTAAAGTCTAAAATAAACTTGTAAAATTGCTTTTACGTATTTACTTGATCGAAACGTTGCACGGTGCGCACAAATGGCCTAGTATTCGGCACTTCTCTAAATTTGGTTATTAATGTATATTGTATAGGTAATTTTTTTACAGAAAATGATATTTACCAATATAATTAATAAACTTATTAAGAAATTAACAATTTTTATTTGAACAAAATTATATTTTTTAAAACTAACAAATTTAAAACGAAACTAGCTGGTTATTGTTGCTCGCTCGCTTCACGAGCTCGCGGGTAGGACTGCTCTTGCGAGAGGGTTAGTGGTACGCATTGCTAGTGGGGCATGCAGCTGTTAATGGTTTTTTTTAAATTTTGTGTGTGACTCTCCACGAGCCACACAAAGAACTTCCCGATTCGTTAGTTGTAAGCGGTAACATTAGCATTAGCTGCATAATTAAAAAAAATAAAAATGAAACCAGCAACTCGAGACGATTTCGGCCAAATTAGGTGAACATTTTACAGGTACTTCAAAAACATTTAATTTTAAAAAAATTAAAAAAAAAATTTCACCAGTTTATTCATTTATATGTCGAAAACAACAAATTTTGATAAATATTACACTCTGTAATTGGTTTTGGTGTGATACTTAGTAAAACAATGGCCAAGATGCATCCTTGCCACTTCACATCGGCCGGGCCGATAATTAAAATTAAATTAAAATTAAAATTATAATTTAAATTAAAAAAAAAATTTTTTTTAAATAAAAATGAAATATATATAATTACGTTTGTTTATTCGGTGGAAAATTTCCATCCTCGCGTATAAATTGCATTGTTGAATGAACTTCTTTCGAAAAAAACTAAAAAATCTAAAAAACTACTTGACCAATATGGACCAAAATCTAATCAGCTCTAAGTTACGACGGGGCACATCGATTGCATCATTCATCATTCTGATCGCATTGTTACTTTTTCAGAAAACGTTAACGAAAAATTTGATAACATAAAAACGGCCATACGCACGCACGCACGCACGCACGCACGCACGCACGCACGCACGCACGCACGCACGCACGCACGCACGCACGCACGCACGCACGCACGCACGCACGCACGCACGCACGCACGCACGCACGCACGCACGCACGCACGCACGCACGCACGCACACACACACACACACACACACACACACACACACACACACACACACTAACAATTTGATAAAAATAGTCTAAAATGACTTCAATCACCATGAAACGTGAAGATCTGCTAAAAAATCGATTTTCGATTTTCGGGGTAATTACAGTAACTTCCCTATGAATCGGGAAGTTAATTAATAAATTTAAAAAAAATTAACAATATTTGTGCATAAAAATTATTATTATATGATTAACAATGTCAATTATCACCTAATAAAACGTTTTACCAAAGGAATTTATCGTATATCGTGATATACATGTGTAGTGAAATATGCCACGTTTGTCCGCACTGTGGTTGCGCCGAGATCATTGGTACATCATTTGTTTTAACAATCATACGATCGATAATAGGAATAGCATTTGTAATTGAAATATATGTATACAATCCATACATAATAATTCGTTATATCTAGTAATTATTAAATGGAGGTATTTAAATAAAAAATTGTTATATCAATAACGAAGTTACTATATGTATGCATTTACATATATTAATTGTAATAAGGTGAATCGGAAGAACTTCTTTATTTACCAAAATGTTGGTTAAGACTTCGTTTTTTAATTATTATAGAATTATAGAAGTTGAGGAAGTTAAGTAAAAGTAAAAATTGTTTAGAACGAACTATACGTATATAAACTATCTGTCCATAAATTATAACTTTAATTAAATCTAAATCAGTAAAATGTTCAAATTATAAAAATAATTTTTATTTTTATAACTTCGAAAATATGATCGTAAACAGCAAAGACTATTATGTATTAACTTCCCGATTCATAGGGAAGTTACTGTAATTAATTCTTGTATCTTCTTGTTTGTTCCTCACGTCATCTCTGAATTTGTGTTCGTGGTATAAAAATTTTTAAATCTAATCCTTTGCACTTCTTTGTCGAGTTTGACTCGACATCGGAGAAAGGTAAATGTAAATGGAACGTGTTTTTATATGTATTGGGTTGGCAAAAAAGTAATTTCGGTATTTTAAGGTGAAATAGAACTAAATTTTTGTATTCAAGCAATGAACTTTAATAATTAAGACATTTCCTTTTTGTTCGATGATCTTTTGCCAAAAAGGATAAATAAGAAAATATTGTATTGATCAAAGTTCATCACTTGAATAAAGAAATTCGGTTTTATTTCACCTTAAAATACCAAAATTACTTTTTTGCCAACCAAATGTCTATATATTTGGTTCTTCCTTTATTTATTTAAGTCGTAGTTTTTAGTTAAAAACAGATATAATTTCCACAAATATAAATTACAACAAAGTTTGAGAGCTACATTCAATATAATTAGTAAACAGTAACTTCCCTATGAATCGGGAAGTTAAAAATAAGTAGCAGTCAAGGAACTGTCCTTTGAAGTAAATTTCAAATGAAACACTTCAAATAGTAGAGAGTTATTGCCAACAAAATTCAAAAATAATTCCGAGTTCAAAGAGTTAAAAATTAATCAGCGTTTTACTGTTACAAAACTCAATATCAATTATTTTATATTAAATTCTTTTAAAAAAATTCAATCAAATAAAAGTAGTTATTAAATATAATATACCAGTATTTTTTATGCTGTTGAAATCCCAACCCTATTGTGCCTAACAAAAAGCCTAGACCCGGTCGTGAGTGACAATAACGGGTTGTACCATCGAGGACTTCCCCAATTCTTTGATTGTGTTGACGGTACGAGAAACCGTGTTGTAGGAACGCTGTGCTGCACGAGGGAGGGTTAGGGTTGCTTGTATTTGATCGACCTCTGCTGTGTAATATCTAAACTTGCCGACAGAGTGCGCCGACGATGAAGAGCTTTTCCGCAGTTAAAAGTGTACGATATCGACATCAAATACCGTCCAGAAGTGGCAGTAAGCATACTTACCTGGCGTAGAGGTTACCGTGATCACGAAGGCGGTTCCTCCAGGTTGAGGCTCTTCCATTGCACTAAGGTTGAGCTGACCCCTGCGAATATCCCTAATGTGGATATCTCGGACGTATAATTTTTGTTAGTCGGGACTGCGTTCGCGCTATCCCGGATAATTTATATTAAAAATATATATACACCAGGGACTGAAACAGTTATGGAAATAACTGTTCTGGAAATAATTTTCTAATGTATAGAAATTTATTTCTATAGTTATTATTTGAATTATTATTTCAGTAATTTATTGTTAAAATAATTGTTTAAATATTATAAACAAATTTTTACAATGTATAGAAATTTACTTCTATAGTTATTATTTTAATTTTTATTTCAGTAATTTATTGTTTAAATAAATAAATTTTCTAATGTATAGAAATTTGTTTCTATATTCCTTTTTGAAATACGTATATAGTGTTTAAACAATTATTTAAACTATAGATATTTTAAATATCGAGATATTTTAAAAAGTTGCCGCGATTGACTGGCAACGCTTGTATAATATAAGAAACACTGTATACGTATTTCAAAAAGGAATATAGAAACAAGTTTCTATACATTAGAAAATTTATTTATTTAAACAATTATTTTAACAATGAATTACTGAAATAGTAATTCAAATAATAACTATAGAAATAAATTTCTATACATTGCAAAAATTTATTTATTTAAACAAGTTCTTCATAACTGTTTCGGAACCGGAACCGATATCATAACGGTTTTCAGTCCCTGATATACATACACCATACACCTTATAGGTTTGTAAAAGAAGTATTTAAGCATGGTTATTTATTAATTGTCAATTTAAACGTTGTTTTCCTGGAAAAATAAGTACGTTTTAATTATTTACTGCAAGAATGCAAGAAAATATTTCAAAATTTTCTTTACAATATTAGAAAATTTGTAAGTATTTTAAAAAATATTATAAAAATAAACGTACAAATATAATAATGATATAACAAAAATGTCGTAAATTACAATTTTTTCGTATTTTCTTGAACTATATTATCGGTAATTGAGACCAGTTTTTTGTAGTCTTCTCAAAATTTGTTTCACATGTAGTTTACTAATTTACTAATTTGATCTAATTTATCATAAAAACTCAAGCCGTATGGCCCAATAATGCAGCAGAGTTGGGCAGTATCTGAATAAAAAATTATTCAAATAAGTTGAAGATAAAATAAACTGTATCTTTTGTCTTTTATTCGAAGTCGGATGCAGCGCGAGAATCTATCTGTAACTGTATCTCTCGAGCGCTCGGTTTGGAGAGTTTATTCGTTTGTCTCGCCGAGAAATTTTCTGGTTATCTTTAACTTTTATTCGTAAGCCGAATACAGCGCCACGATGTATCTTACGGTTGTATCTGTTGTTACTTGGTCGCAGTGTATCCGTCAGATTTTATTGGAAGAAATAGATTCGTATTCATGTGGATTATTCGAATCCAGATGTCGCGCGAGATTTATCTGTCATCTTTATTCGTTATTTAAAGCTCCGTTTGGTCAGACCATTTATTTGACGCTTTTATTCGTAACGAGTATTTCGAAGAGATGAAAATCAGATGTATCTTTATTCGTAATTTTTATTTGATTTCAAATAACTTAGATCTTGATCCGATGTTGCCTCGTCATAATATATCATCAATATTTAATAATAATATCAAATTATCATAATACATCATTAATATCCGGACACTCTTAGAAGGGCGATAACAATTGTTTAAACAAATAAATTTCTATTATTTAAAATTTAAAAGTATATTTATACAAACAAATGTTTATTATTTAAGCAATTGTTTAAACAAATAAATTTTTATTATTTCAAAATTAAAACGTATATTTAAACGAAAAAATGTTTACTATTTTAACAATTGTTTGAACAAATAGATTTTAATTATTTAAATAAATGTTGAAACCAATAATTTTGTATTGCTTGAACGATCGTTTAAACAAATCGATTGTTATTGTTTAAACAATTGTTTAAATAATAATAATTCATTTGCTTAAACACGTGCTGAAATATTAAAAATTTATTTGTTTAAACAATCGCTTAATTAATAAAAATTCGTTTGCTTAAACACGTGCTGAAATATTAAAAAATTATTTGTTTAAACAATCGCTTAATTAATAAAAATTCGTTTGCTTAAACACGTGCTGAAATATTAAAAATTTATTTGTTTGAACAATCGCTTAAATAATAAAAATTCATTTGCTTAAACACGTGCTGAAATATTAAAAATTTATTTGTTTAAGCAATCGCTAAATTAATAAAAATTCATTTGCTTAAACATGTGCTGAAATAATAAAAATTTATTTGTTTAAACGTTTGTTTAAATAATGAAAATTTATTGGTTTAAACAATTGTTATCATCCTTCTAAGAGTGTTCGAATATTGAATATTAATGAAAGTCACTACGTACTGCGTAAGTAGTTAATTTAATACGTCTACGTGTTATGATTTGGCAACGTTGGATCAAGATCTCAGTTATTCGAAGTCAAATAAAAATTACGAATAAAGATACATCTGATTTTCATCTCTTCGAAATATTCGTTACGAATAAAACAATCGAATAAATCATCTTGCTACATCGAGCTCCGAATAAATCTTATGGTTAAGATGAAATTTTTCCATTGAAATCTGACAGATAAATTTTCATAGCCAAAATCTGACGAATACACCGTAAGATACATGGCGGCGCTGCCTTCGAATCTCAAATAATCGTGAAAGATAAACCTAAAATTCTCGGCTGTATCTTACGAATAGTGCCTCTCGAATAACATCTCGTCGCTAGAGGCGTTGAATAAGCAATACGCCGCACAGTGGCCAAAACCTGGACAAAAATCGATTTTTAACTTTTGTTTAAATGACCGAAATCAATTATGTTACGTCATTAACAATGCCCTGAAGTTTATGAAAAACAAGTAAAATGAGTTAAAAGTTATTAAGGAGAAGTAGATATTTATATTTAAGTATCGTCGTTATTTGCTCATCGCTTTAATTTAATAATATTTTTGTCTGTTCAAACTCCTCTTACACAGCTACAGTTGCATGTAAAATTATAAAAAAATTTGTTTATGTAGCTCTTTATACATTGTATCGATAAAAAATCTTAAAAATTTTTTTGAATATGTTTTTTAATAATTTTCGAGTTTCTTATTCGACCAGCGTATTAACTCAATTTTGAATTAAAAAGGTAAATTTCCGATGCGTAATTTTATATGTTTGCCTCATAATGCCCAAACGAAACTAGGATAAATAATTTTCTTAAAGTATCCTTAAAGTTATGAAACAAACCCCGTTTGCCGATTTTTGCCCATTGAAAAGATATTAATAATGTAATACTGTATGTATTTTCATGCAGACAGTTAAGTGCGAGTACCCAGAATTAAGAAAGACTATTTATATGAATCTGTTGAAAAAAAATTAGCTTGAATTAAGTTTATTTCATGTGTTAATAACAAATTGTTATTAACAAATAAATATATTTAAAAATAAATATACCAATTGATATGTGCTCGTTGACAGAAGTTGACATATAATGTACTTGTTTTTACATTCGAACTTTACATTTTGTCCGTTAGATGGAATATAGGATAACCTTAAAACTCGCAATTGAAATTGAACAAATCTTGTGATAATCTTGAAGAACATAATATTATTATTTAAATAGAGGCAGAATAAAATTGTGTTAACTACATAAAACATAAAATTAAATATTCCCGCATTAATATAAATAAAATGAAAAGATAAAAATTTAAAACAAAAAAATTAAATAACACAAAAAACCTGATTTCGAATACAAATTCAAAATCAGCATCCCTAATAACTCATATACAGGGTGTCTCACCCGATTTTGACATCTTGATTTTCTCGCTATTGTTACTCGTAGCAAAAAATGTTTCAGCGGAGACTTGAATGGTATCGAGTGGAGCATATTTTGATGCTACATATTAGCTTTTTCGTGAGTGGACACGTAAAGGTCATATGAAGGTCAACCTCATTTTTTTAAATGGAATGAGGCATTTTTTAATACTTCAATCGATGCAGCTGGACATTCGTTATAAAAAAGTACTAACCTATATATGTCGAAAATAACTCAAAAATACCATTACTGTCGTACTAAGACATTACACTAGTAAGTAAACGGTAACGAGTTCGTATAACTATAATGGTATTTCAGAGTTATTTAAATTGAAATATCTCCTGAACTACTAACTTTTCGACATACATAGGTTAGTACTTTTTTATAACGAATGTCCAGCTGCATCGATTGATGTATTAAAAAATGCCTCATTCCATTTAAAAAAATGAGGTTGACCTTCATATGACCTTTACGTGTCCACTCACGAAAAAGCTAATAGCATCAAAATATGCTCCACTCGATACCATTCAAGTCTCCGCTGAAACATTTTTTGCTACGAGTAACAATAGCGAGAAAATCAGGATGTCAAAATCGGGTGAGACACCCTGTATATCAATTTTCAAAAAAATCCATTCAGTTTTAATTTTTCGGTCCGCCATATTGAATCAACCATTTTGAATTTTATAATTTTGATTAAAAATTTGAAATCTACGTTCAAAACAACCTAGAGATACCAATTTTCTAAAAATTTACTGCAGAATTCACTGAGTTATCGAATTTTGTCCATTTCAGCCAGATTTCGGCCACTGTGCGCCGTTACTTCGAGCTTCGATGAACCACAGATGACGAATGAAATTTCTGGAGAGTATCTTACAGATAAACTGTGTCGAATATGTATTTCAGAAAAAAAGTACGAATAAAAGATAACTTTCGTTTATCTTTTATTTAAAAATTTTAGATAAATAATTGCCCTACTCTGCGTCGTAATGATTTTGTTCACAGAAAAGGTTTAATGTGGCGACCGTTCACATCACGACATTTTCTGAATCGAGAAAGTAATGATTGTTTTACATTATGTAATAAAACCGGTGGTATGTTATCGCATTTAACGATGATACGATCTTTCATATCAGCAATTGTTATTTTAGTGTTGTTATCAAATCACTACTAAAGAAACGGAAGGAAAAACTTTCATTCTTTCTTTTTGATTCACTGTTACATGTAGAATCATTTCCTATATTATAAATTATATATATTTATATATACATATATCAGGATATATTAATGGAATTCACGTGGAAAGATTACTTGCGAATGTAAAGTAATTACCGACTGGCGAAACAGACAGATGAAGGTTTTCGTTCAAACGGATACGTACTGAAATAAACATGCGAGACCGATTCGAAGCAAGTGTAACGTAACCCTGGCTCGTGTTATCGTTCGCGCTTTTAGATACGTATATGATGGACATGCATTAATCATAACCGTTAATTGTTATTTAATACGCGCTGTTTACGAATCTCACTCTGTAAGTCGGAAGCATCGAGCTTTTCCTACTGTACAGGGTGTCCCAAAAATATTCTACTTCCGTAAGATTCCAGAAAGCACACTGTATTCTAAAATAAAAAAATTTTGGAAGATGCAAAGAAAGGATCACTAAATGTGCTTTCGAAGACAGAAGAAAGATCTTGCAAAGAGGAGCAAGATAAAAATTATAGAAGAAGAACATTTGTCTAAAAAGTAGGAAAAGGAGAGAAACAAAATTAAAAAGGAACAATAATAATTTACTTGTAAGTTGTAAGATAATTACACAACAATTTCAAGATATAAAGTTAAAAATCAATAATGAATCTAACAAAAAAGGTCTAAAGCAACTAATGATAATAAAGATGAAATTAAAGAAGAGAAAGCAAACTTGTGCACTCAATTAGAAAATATGGAGGAAGAAGTATTGTCTCTTGAAATAATTGCGTTGCAATAGAAAATGAGAATTGAACAGGACAGAATTTAATATACAATACAGAATTATATTTTCATACCATATGTATATCATTAAAGATATATGTAATAAAGATTGAATAAAGGTCGGAGGCATTCGCAGCGGCCACAGTGCTCGGAGCACTATAGTGCCTGTTATACAGATTACATACATATATATAATTTCAATTTGTCCGGTATAGGCTTTACTCCTGTCCAAGTACTAGTTTAGAGTGGATTTAATATGTCCAAGTATAGGTTTTAATTATTCTTGTTAATGCGAATAAAATATTAATCTAAACAATAATTTTGGGACTTTAAATTACTTTACAAACTCTGAATTGTATATTAAAACTTTTGAAAAATTATTTTTGTTAATCTAAAGTGATAAAATTAAAAATAGAAAAGCATGCTGTCCAGGCATAGGGCACTTCAACTTATCTCCGGGACATTTACGCGCTAGACATTTGGGGCATATACCGATAAAATATTGTAAAACTGTCTGCACATAAGTTCATCTCTTCGCCATTATTAATTACATAGGATGGCAACAGGAAGAATGAATTCAAATTTGGAAAGTCTTCCAAACCCCGTCGTTGAGAAATCGGAATCAACTAATTACTGTAGCGATAAAGGTGTTATCAGAACAATGACGAAGAAAAAACGTTTGAATGATTATTTGACATTAGTTAGAAATGATTCCACTCAAGAGTTTCTCTACGTTCTTAGTTAGTCTGCGGACAAGCCAGACAAATGGCTGCTCACTTCTTAAGAGGACGTGAAAATGCGACGCGTGAGTCGCGTAAGTAAGAATAAGTGAAGCCAGCTAAGTTTAGTACTGGTCGCATTTGCTCAAATCCTACCGAAGAATACGTCGCGTCGCGTCGCGCGACACCCATCCGACAGATGTCATTTCGTCGTACGTGTGAACGAACTAATTTGTTTTACGTATTTGTCTGACTACTACCCGCGTCTATTCTATGAATTGGACTTAAAAACGGCGACACATGATTGGATCAATAATGATTTCTATAGCGTGAGGTTCAAATCACTATCCAAGTATAGTACAGTCAAACTTTTGGATAAGTCGAACCTCTTTGAGATAAACATTTTGTTCATTCCCTTCCGTTGCACTTTAAAAACCTATCTAAATCGAAGTAAAACTTCCTTTAACTCGAATTAGTTTAAACAAGCCAATATACCAGTACATTTTATACGAAGTTTTGAACAAAGATACGACGATATTGAAGAAAATGTATTCTCTGCTTTGGTTACCGTTGAAAATATTAGGTTGTTGCATATAAAATGTCCGATTTTTAACAGTGACTTGCAGTTTTGTAGCCAGTGTATTCTATGTACAAATTTCAAAGGGTCTAGCAGACTAAGAATAGTGAATCGCACCCCCCTGGATTTTTATTGAAATTGTGTGGAAAACATTGGTTTTAGGTTGAAAGATAATCCCCCAAAATTTCAAGTCGCTAACCCTTCATATAAGAATTATATGAGGGTAAATACCCTTAACTATATCGTTTTTTTCTCGGTTGTTAATTAAGATATTCAGATAAAAAAAATACTAAAATACTCGTGCTTACGTCCTTCATATCATATATTTTTTTCACAATTGTGATCATATTATTAAGGGTAGAAAAAAATTATTAAATTTTTTAGGGGTGGAAATTGCAAACAATCCTTCGAGTGACCACTTTCAAAAAATTCAACAACAATGTTCTGTTATCTAATATATACAAAAGTTTCAAGATGGTCGGAGGGTGGAACATAGTTAGATATTGAAAAACAAATGAAATTACGCCATTATAATGTAGGAATACTATTAGTGGAAGATTTTAGTAGTGATTATACGTATTTAGTATTGATTCTAAGATACTCAGGCTACGACTATCACTGTGGCACTCTTATACTCATTCGGTTTCTTTACTGGGTCTCCCACGATCAATCCTGAACTCAAAATCACACACACCCACTGCATCGCGCTCGGTTGTCTTACGTCATTCTTCGAAAATATGCTCGATATTTATCGCACAGACTAAACACTCGGTTAAACCCTTGTTAGTTTTGTTTTTAATCTTATACAAGATTTATTACAACATTAGGTAATAAATTACAAACAAAAATAGTATAAACATGGATAGCAGTATTGTCAATATAAACGTATAAGTGTACAAATTAACATTCTTTTTCCCCCTTTTGGATGACACCTAAACACGCAAATTATAGTTATTTAAAAAGGAAATAATGTGATGGCAAGACACGATATTAGGCCCAGTCATGAATATAGAGACATCCAAAGATAACTGAAATCTTAGTTTGTGAAAACCCCCCCCTTGTTAGTTGATCTGAAAAATCGACACTAATTCAGTCTAAATACTCGGTCCAAATCCTCATTATTCACACGTTACGCATTATACGCCGCGCGATGCCTAGAAAACATGATCATTTAACCGTTTTGTGTATTATATATGTATAATATTGGCATGTATAAAATTATATACTATTTATGTAATATTATTTACAGGTAACTACCAATTAACCCAGGTACAGTAATTTCTGAATCGTAGTCCCAACACCCGTGTTTTGAACGGACTACGATGAAGTAGGGTGGCTATTTTTTGATTTATGACTGCGTCTACCCTACCGCGCCGAGGCTTCAAACGACAAGCCGAACGTAGAGAAGGACAGAATGAAATAGTCCCCGTCGCCGGCACAGTTTAAAGGCCCGTGCGTCATCACAATAAAACACTAAGACCTTAACTTCTTTATTTTCGATGATATCATTATGGAACTTTCACCAACATATTCGTGGCATTTTTCTGATTAAAATCATACCAAACACGATATAATTTGGCCAATATTTAGTGGTTTAATCGACGATGAAAGTTTCGAACGCAACGAAGAAGAGCGTATTGGAAAGAAAGAGACGCGAAGAGTCGCCGTCGCCGGCATAGATCAAACACGCTGTCCTTCTTGTAAGTAAAACTTTCATCGTCGATTAAACCACTAAATATTGGCCAAATTATATCGTGTTTGGTATGATTTTAATCAGAAAAATGCCAGGAATAAGCCAGTAAAATCTCATTAAAAAATAATGAAAATTAAGTAGTTTGAAAATTCGATTCACTCGAGTCAATGTAGTGGTGTTCACACCGATATACCCGAGCCGACATCAAACATCGCCGTCCTGCTGCCCGGGGCAGCGTTGACAGGTGGTGGAATGGGTAGGCACTGGACTACGATTGAAGAGGCGACCGAGGACTACGATTCAGAAATTACTGTAGTATGCTATCTCGCGGAATTTATGAAAGATGATAATATTTTAAATATTAAATATTTAAAGGAATCTAACAATATTATAAGGCTGAAACTTCACTCGGGGCATATTAACCGTAAATATTATCGATGCTATATGGAATATGTACCACATTCGATTAGTTATACCGCTATCATACGATATACATGTGACTGTGCTAACGGCAACAGAACAGTGGGTTGCTGTTCTCATGTCGCTTCGATTATTTATTATTTATCTCACAGGCGATTTAAAGCCAAAATTGTAAAACCATTGGAGATATTAACGAAGATATTTGATGTAACACATACAGTACCGGTTATTGAGGAAAATACTGACGAAGATTGAATAAATTATGTGTATTATGATTCCTAGAATTCTCATTTACACCTACATAATGTCTCTCGCGTTTAAAAAGAAATAATTGATTAAGAAGAGACTTAATCTCCTGATAAGAATTACTAAATAGTGTCGTAAGAAACACGACACTATATATTGTACTATTATAATGGCGTAATTTCATTTGTTTTTCAATATTTAACTATGTTCCATCCCTCCGACCATCTTGAAACTTTTGTATATATTAGATAGATAACAGAACATTGTTGTTGAATTTTTTGAAAGTGGTCACTCGAAGGGTTGTTTGCAATTTCCACCCCTAAAAAATTTAATCATTTGTTTCTACCCTTAATAATATGATCACAATTCTGAAAAAAATATATGATATGAAGGACGTAAGTACGAGTATTTTCGTATATTTTTTATCTGAATATCTTAATTAACAACCGAGATAAAAACGATATAGTTAAGGGTATTTACCCTCATATAATCCTTATATGAAGGGTTAGCGACTTGAAATTTTGGGTGATTATCTTTCAACCTAAAAGCAATGTTTTCCACACAATTTCAATAAAAATCTAGGGGGGCGATTCACTATTCTTACAATTAGTCTGCTAGACCCTTTCAAATTTGTACATAGAATACACTGGCTACAAAACTGCAAGTCACTGCTAAAAACTTTCAACCTAACACCAATGTTTTCCACACAATTTCAATAAAAATCCAGGGGGGTCGATTCACTATTCTTAGTCTGCTAGACCCTTTCTTGATTGTATTGCGGTAAGAATAAAATATTATGGTGATTCACGTTTTTCACCTACAGGATTGACATCCTGATTTTGTCGTTCCTTTTACCATCAACGTTCACCCTGTATGACGATATCTAATCAATTATTAGTAATGTTTAGACATGTAAATCTACACGTTTAGACGTTTAGCTATTATACGAGGCCTTATACCCATTTCATGTCTATGATGAAGCTTCGTATTCTCTGCAAAATGTACTAATATCGAAAAACCATAGCTATCTACAGGGTGTTCACGCTATTACTAGCCAGCGTTTTACTTCTGAATAGTAAATATCGGGAAAAAATGAAAGAGGAAAAAGTGGCACCGTTTCTTGTGTTTGTACAATTTCAGATGAATAAACACATTGGTATGAAATATTCAAAATGTTTCTTCCATTTCTGACCTTGCATGAACTTGAAGGTCACTGTGCAGTATACGGATGAATTTGTCTAGACTGCATTCCATTAAAAAAATTGAAGGTCACCTTCATATCTAACAAAACAGTACAAACATAAAAAAATCACCTACGCCATTGCGTTTCGTATAAAAAACGATACTACTTTTTCCTCTTTCATTTTTTTCTGATATTTACTATTCAGAAGTAAAACGCTGGCTAGTAATAGCGTGAACACCCTGTATATGTTTTTAGTATTTAAGTATAATCCTAATCTAATAGAATTATACATTCTCTACAGTATTATCTCACTATTGATTCCAGCTTACAATGTATTCAGTGAAACAATATTTATTCCAATTTTGCATATAAAAAGTAATGCAACGGAAAATATTGTACACAAAAACAATGATATTTTAGTACAAAATGGCAGAAAGTGTCACAAAGTCAACGTTCGATATTGCCGTTTTCTTCACTTCGGCGGGTTTAGCTATCGCGTGGTTATGCAATCAAGGGCAATAAAGACGCAACGATCTGAAGGAACCATGATTGCCAATTGCCATGGTAAGCTCTAAGGGTACAACGCTAATGTTCGTTTTCCATGAACCAAATAATTCCGACTCACAATCAGAGAGGGGACTGATTGACATAACAGCCAGTAGCACGAGAATGATTCCGGCGAATCGGAGATCCCTACAGACTGAAGTATCATACAGGAATTTTGGTATTGCGTGCTCTTCCAGGAAAGTCTAAAACGTACGGCTGTTAATTGACCGATTATAATTTTTGCAATTTTCGGCAGCATGTAGCTATAGCAGCTTTACGAAAATAGCTAAATGCGCACCTTTATGATTCCGTATAATCAAAATTATGCTACTGAATAGTGCAAATGATTCCTTGTAAACATAAAGCGTCTGAGTTGTTGTAGATAATTGAACTTGCAAGTTTAAAAACATAATTTTTAAGAAGGTAGACTCATTTCTAGGATTGCAACGGTGCGTGATGCGCCTTCTCATTTGTCGATAACACAAAGATGGGGGTTTTCAGTAGTCAAAGACGCTAGATGAAAGATCAATCTAGGCCTCGATCGCCCTCAAAAGTCCTACTTTTACGTCAACGAAACGTAATTTGCAATTAGGAATTGCAATACCGGTACACCGGTATACCGAATACCGTTATTTCGTGCTACAGTATTTTATCCGTAAGTGTCCCAAATTTCAGGCCGATAAATGTCCCAGATCTATCCCCACTACTGCGGGGTATACCCTCTTGAGGGGCCAAGAAACTCGAGAGGCCTTGGTCGCCGAGACGTATGACATCATGCGGCTCGGGTGTCTCGGTGAGACCGCATAATCCAAATTTCCAACTTCCTTATTTTTAAATGTTGTTAGAGTTATCGATCGTAAGATTGTTAAAAACAGATAAAGAGAAAATGATTTCGGCGCAACGGTTCGGTCAAATAAAACAAAAATAAAGCAATTTTACAGATCAATTTTAAACTTTCTACGTTTCGATCCTAATTTGGATCATTTTCAAGAAAGTGGAAAAAAACTGCGTCTGAAAATATAACACAGAGAAACGGTTATGATATTGAAAAAATTCCAAAATCTATTTAAAATTGAGTATTATATGTTATAACTCACTTGCTTTATATAAATTTTAACATAGATCTTGAAAAAGGAAATACAGCATAGACATAATGTATGTATCGACAAATGGAAACAGTACTGTTCTTGCACGTTAAACAGGTCCTTCCTGTTTCCATTGTAGATACATTCTAACATACCTCGACTCTAGCTAATCGCTAGATAACCAGCAACATGCGTGGTTAACCACAATCGTACACGACGTGTGACAATTGACACTAATCTCTTCATTAATATGTGCAGCATATTCAACAGAAACCTATGATTAATTATTTAAACAGAGGCTTTCACGAACTCTATTTTTATCTGTATAGTTTATACTGTGTACTCATTGTGCCCAATCGATAGAATAATGTTTTCACCAGAAAGTGAAATATTGCGAACATTGTATTAAATAAAACACTTTTGCGATCTGATTAAAATTTCGGGAATAAAAATTTTTAAAACGGATATAAAAATTTTTCTATACATACATAATCTTGGTTAAATTCTTCTCAATCGAAAATTAGTAATATAATAAATTGAATGATATCAGCGCTAGGTTCGATCATCATATCGATCATTGATGATCGAACCTAGCGCTGATATCATTCAATTTATTATAATACATAATCTTGTCTTACTTGGTTAATGGAAGTTGGGGACATCGTGATATTATGACATTACACTGTCTCGTTCGAAAATTTGAATAATTCTTGTAAGATTGATAAACTGATGAAAAACAATTTTTAAGTCCGTAATTTTTTCAACATGTATATCAAGACTTCGAATACAAGAAAAGATTTTTATATATTTTTGTAAATGATTTTTTTAAGGGATTTTATGCAGCCTCATAGAAGTCATTTTAAAAGTCTTGATCTACAGGCGTGCACGATTGCGACTCACTAGAACGTTTGAAAAAAAAGAATAATCATCAGGAAAAGTATGACTACGGCCCAAAACATTTTCTACGTAAAAAAAAACAATCTTATTTATTCCAATCTATACTATGGCTGTTATTGTGTTCAAGAACATATAAAAATTTCAGACCGATCGGTTAAATGGTTTTTAAGTTATATTATATAAAGTATTTCGAATTTCCCTCTGAAATTTTCTAAAAATTATACTTTTATGAATACTTTCTAAAAAGTCGATTTTTCCGACCCGAGTAATTGAACATTCCCTCAATTCAAACCCGTTTTGCGTAGGTTGCGTCGCGTCAGCTCAATACGTTTTAGGTTCAGAAGTAAAAAATAGGATGGCTACCCATGTATTAACCCTTAGCACTCGAATAGTGACTCTTAGACTCCATTGCTGTACCATAATACACAATAGTGTTTACATAATTAAATATGTCAGTATCTAATCAATTACTAAACATTTGGGCATTTTATGAAGTATAACTAATACTAATAAATTACTGTTTCAAATGAAACATGATTTATTGCCGAAAATCGTAAAAATCTGCAATTTTTACCATCTTTAAACGTTTGTAGCTCATTGCAACGTCGACCGATTTTGAAGAAATTTTCAGGATATGTTTAATTGACACAGATCTACAAAACGTATTTTTAAAATTTTCAATATAGGCCCACATAAAATAGTTGAAAAATCAACTTTTAGTATTTTTTCAACAATTCCGATCAATTGCAATTTTTGAAAAAATTTCTTTTCATATCCTTTAGTAAACTAATTGCTCTAACTTGCCAAAAAAATTCAAATCGTATAGTACAATATTGAAAAAGTTATCGTCTTCTTTAGAGCGGTCTTAAACTTAAACTTAAACATTTAGGCATTTTATGAAGTGTAACTAATACTAAATTACTGTTTCAAATGAAACATATGTAACACATTTGTGAGACATAGTATTTGCAAATATTTCTATTTCTTGGTTGAAATATTTTTTACCCAGGTCTGATAGCATTGTACTCTCTATAACTGTACAAACAAACCAACAACCATATATTAACTTTTTTTCTGTCATACATTTGTATCTACTCACATTTGTATAAAAGCATTTCTGTCCGTATAAATAAATAATAATAATAATCATAATAATAATAACTTTTCAGTAACAGTCGTTTTGTAATAACTAAACAGCAGATCTTTCTACAAAATAAAAATTTTTTACACGAATTGCAACAATCTGCAGGGCAATAGAAATTCACTTTGTCTCTTAAGATGTTTAATAGGTTGCAGTATATTTAAATTCTTCTAATTTCTTTACAATTCTAAATTACACCTACTCGTGCAGTTATAAATGCATAAAATCTGCTGTCTAATAATAACAAATTGAGAAACGGTAAACACAGATGAGCATTTAGGAAAATAACCGGTTCTGCAACACTTCATATACACGTTATATGTACATACGTATGTATACGTTTTTGAATAAGGATACGTACATATTGTCCCGACAGGTTCCTACCTAGTGTTCCTTCTCGAGAATTTCTCGAGAAATTTTATAATGTGTTATTTCTCATTTCTCGAGAAATTGCAGTATTTGTCAAGATATCGAAATCTCGGGAAATTCTTGTGAATCTCATTTATTTTATAACATAGTTTCGGAAATTAATTTTTAGTGAACTCAAATTGCATATTACTAATCAATAGATCTACAAAACGCATTTTTAAAATTTACAATATTGGCCCACATAAAAATTCCGATGAATTGCAATTTTTGACAAAATTTTTTTTCGCATCCTGTGGCAAACTAATTGCTCTTGCTTCCCAAAAAAATTAAAATCATATAATACGATATTTAAAAAGTTATCGCCTTTTTAATAGTGTGCCAATACTTTTTTTACCCAGTGTACACGATTCTCGATTCTCACATTCATACAACAAGTAACAGCATACAAATCATTCATTTCCTACATAAGTTTCCCAATATTTTTTTATTTTGTTAAGAATTCTAGAGAATTCTCGAGTATTCTCGCGAAATATAGTCTTATTTCTCATTTCTCGAGAAATGAAAAACGTTGAGAAATCAGGAACACTATTCCTACCTAACAGATGCAGATGGCTGACATTAAGTCACGAAGCGGCCGCTAGAGTGCATCGACGATGAAGAGGTTTCCCGCAGTTAAAATTGTACGGTGTAGCCTTCATATACCGTCCAGAAGTGACAGAAAGCATACTTACCTGGCGTAGAGGTTACCGTGATCACGAAGGCGGTTCCTCCAGGGTGAGGCTCTTCCATTGCACTTAGGTTGAGCTGACCCCTGCGAATATCCCTAATGTGGATATCTCGGGCGTATAATTTTTGTTAGTCGGGACTGCGTTCGCGCTATCCCGGATAATCCATATAGAAAAATAAATCGTGTTTAGTCGATAAGAGGAAAAAATCCATACCTACTGCTTCTAAAAAATTTATTTATAATTTGTTCACATACTATTCGAGATTGTACGGGTATATAAAAAGTAAAATGGTGTCTCTCACCAGTTTAGGTTTGGTTGGTGAACCTATACCTCTGTGGATCGGTAGACATTTGTAAGAGAAACTTGCCGCAAAATTGATTACAACAAAGAAAATTGTTGTTATTATACTTGGCATTACTAGAAATACCAAGCCCCATGGTCTGACGACTAGACTGCGGATGTTTATGCAATTTCAAATTTTTATACACAAATTTTAGAAAAATGCAATGAAATCAAATTTTATTTTTAATGGAAAACAGTTTTTAACCGACATCGTAAAAGGAGGTTATTCAATTCGACCTGTATGTGCCTTTTTTTCTATGTTCACCGATTACGCCGAGAAGGATGGGACCAGTCGGTACGAAACCTTTTGCATATTGTAGAGTAGTCCCCGGGGTGGTCCCATTATAAAATTTTAGCATTTTTTCGTTCCTAATAATTTTTATTGCAAAAAACGTAATGCTCCATTTATATTTAATCGACATCTTCGGCGTTTGCTCAGCAAGGAATGTACCGATCGCGATGAAACCCTTCACATTTAGTAGGAGATACTATTATCCCACTTACAAATTTGATGTAATTTGATATTGTTAATAACTATTGTTATAGCAAAAAAACGTATAAGTTGATGTTTCTCTGCAAAAAATGTACCGATCGCGATGAAACTTTTCACATTTAGTAGGAGATACTGTCGCGATTATCCCACTTGCAAAAATTTATAGAATATGTTATTGTAAATAACTATGGTTATGGCAAGAAAACCTATTCGTTGGTGTTACTATGCAAAAAATGTAACGATCGCGATGAAACTTTTCACATTAAGTAGGAGATATTGTCGCGATTATCACACTTACAAATTTGATGTAAATTGATATTGTTAATAACTATTGTTATAGCAAGAAAACCTATTCGTTGGTGTTACTTTGCAAAAAATGTACCCATCGTGTTATGAAACTTTTCTCATTTAGTAGCAGATACTGCCGCGATGATCCTACTTGTAAAAATGTATAGAATTTGTTATTGTAACTAACTATTGTTACAGCAAAAAAACATATAAGTTGGTGTTTCTCTGCAAAGAATGCATCGATCGCAATGAAGCTTTTCTCATTTAGTAGCAGATACTGCCGCGATGATCTCATTTGCAAAAAGTGATGTAATTTGTTATTGTAAATGACTCTTGTTATAGCAAGAAAACCTATTCGTTGGTGTTAGTTTGCAAAGAATGTACCGAGCGCGATGAAACCCTTCACATTTAGTAGGAGATACTGTCGCGATTATCCCACTTACAAAAATTGATGTGATTTGTTATTGTTAATAACTATTGTTATAGCAAAAAAACGTATTAGTTGGGGTTTCTCTGCAAAGAATGTACCGATTCTGATGAAACTTGTTACATTTAGTAGCAGATACTGCAGCGATGATCCCATGTGCAAAAATTGATGTAATTTGTTATTGTAAATAACTATTGTTATAGCAAAAAAACATATAAGTTGGTGTTTCTCTGCAAAGAATGTACCGATCGCGATGAAACTTTTCACATTTAGTAGCAGATACTGCCACGATGATTCCACTTGCAAAAATGTATAGAATTTGTTATTGTAACTAACTATTGTTATAGCAAAAAAACTTATATTTGGTGTTTCTCTGCAAAGAATGTACCGATCGCGATGAAACCCTTCACATTTAGCAGGAAATACTATTATTCCACTTACAAAAATTGATGTAATTTGCTATTGCTAATAACTATTGTTATAGCAAGAAAACCTATTCGTTGGTGTTACTTTGCAAAGAATGTACCGATCGCGATGAAACTTTTCACATTTAGTAGCAGATACTGCCGCGATGACCCCATTTGCAAAAATTGATGTGATTTGTTATTGTTAATAACTATTGTTACAGCAAGAAAATCTATTCGTTGATGTTACTTTGCAAAGAATGTACCAATCGCAATCAAACTTTCCACATTTAGTAGCAGATATTGCCGTGATGATCCCACTTGCAAAAATTTATAAAAAGTTTTTTGTACAACGAAAAGTAACGGAGATATTTAGGTGTTCTGTTTCTGCGGACTCACCCTGTATACTGTGAATGGTTGAACGCTATCCAGACTAAGCGAACGTGTGCTGAGAACACCCCCGAAATCCTCAAAAGAGGTTGATTTTTATGATAACCGGATACTCGTCAAGATGAATTCGACAGAAGCGTGAGCACATGTGCGCTAAAGTATGTCGATAGATTTGTTAAAAGAAAAATCAATACTTCATACGTATCGCACAGACTCTGTACTACAGAGCGACTCAGTTGAATGTGCCACTTAAATTACATATAAATTATTCGGTATATGAAAAAATAGTTGAAACGAAGCTGTATGGTTTCAAGAATAACATACAATGAATTAGTTTTCTTTAATATTTGGTTTTGTTTCTTTGTGTTAATGGGTAAGTTTTAATGTTTTGGTTGAAAAGAGAATTGAAGTCTGAAAAAAGAAGTATAAGACTACATATGTTTATATGCTTTCGAATATCTTCTAACACTCCATTTACACTGACAAATAATTATTATTAGACTGCGTATTTTTTATGCATTTATGGCGAAAATGGGCAGGTGTAATTAAAAACAGTAAGAACATTATAAAAATTAACTAGCTGGTTATTGTTGCTCGCTCGCTTCGCGAGCTCGCGGATGGTGTTATTGTTGCTCGCTCGCTTCGCGAGCTCGCGGGTAGGACTGCTCTTGCGAGAGGGTTAGTGGTACGCATTGCTAGTGAGGCATACAGCTATTAATGGTTTTTTTTTATTTTGTGTGTGACTCTCCACGAGCCACACAAAGAACTTCCCGATTCGTTAGTTGTAAGCGGTAACATTAGCATTAACTGCATAATTAAAAAAAAAATGAAATATATATAATTACGTTTGTTTATTTGGTGGAAAATTTCCATCCTCTCTTATAAATTGCATTGTTGAATGAACTTCTTTCGAAAAAAACTAAAAAATCTAAAAAACTACTTGACCGATATGGACCAAAATCTAATCAGCTCTAAGTTACGACGGGGCGCATCGATTGCATCATTCATCATTCTGATCGCATTGTTACTTTTTCAGAAAATGGTAACGAAAAATTTGACACACACACACACACACACACGCACGCACGCACGCACGCACACGCACACGCACACGCACACGCACACGCGCACGCACGCGCACACGCAAACACACACACACATACCGACATTTTGATAAAAATAGTCTAAAATGAATCCAATGACCATGAAACGTGAAGATCTGTTAAAAATTCGATTTTCGATTTTCGGGGTAAAAAAACATTAATAGCTGTATGCCCCACTAGCAATGGGTACCACTAACCCTCTCGAAAGAGCAGTCCTACCCGCGCGCTCGCGAAGCGGGCGAGCAACAATAACCAGCTAGTTTGATTATTGTAAGCGGTAACATTAGCATTAGTTGCATAATTGAAAAAAAAATTTTTTTTAACCCTTTGAACTCGAGGCCGTTTTCGCTTGCGCGAACCAGCAACTCGAGACGATTTCGGCCAAATTAGGTGAACATTTTACAGGTACTTCAAAAATATTTAATTTTTAAAAAATTAAAAAAAAAATTTCACCAATTTATTCATTTATATGTCGAAAACAACAAATTTTGATAAATATTACACTCTGTAATTAGTTTTGGTGTGATACTTAGTAAAACAATAGCCAAGATGCATCCTTGCCACTTCACATCGGCCGGGCGCCGTATCGGCATCGCTCGAGTTGCTACTTAACATCGGCCGGACGCCGTATCGGCACCGCTCGTGTTCAAAGGGTTAAATTTAAAAAAATTTTTTTTACATAAAAATGAAATATATATAATTACGTTTGTTTCTTCGGTGGAAAATTTCCATCCTCTCGTATAAATTGCATTCTTGAATGAACTTCTTTCGAAAAAAACTAAAAAATCTAAAAAACTACTTGACCGATATGGACCAAAATCTAATCAGCTCTAAGTTACGACGGGGCGCATCGATTGCATCATTCATCATTCTGATCGCATTGTTACTTTTTCAGAAAACGTTAACGAAAAATTTGATAACATAAAAACGGCCATACGCACACACACACACACACACACACACACACACACACACACATACTAACAATTTGATAAAAATAGTCTAAAATGACTTCAATAACCATGAAACGTGAAGATCTGCTAAAAAATCGATTTTCGATTTTCGGGGTAATTACAGTAACTTCCCTATGAATCGGGAAGTTAAAAAATACTGTTATATTATGTTTAGAGCGTTGATAAATTCGAATTGCTGCTGGCTCAGGAGCAATAAACGCTCTCGATTGTATACGGTATTGTACAGGAAGCACATACGTTCAAGGTTTGGAATGCACAAAGTTCTTACACAAATCAACGGAATAGGTTCATGTAATAAAGTTCACAAAAGTTCACAAAGTTCACAAAAGTTCACAAAAGTTCACAAAGGTTCGTATAAAGTTCATAAAGTTCATAAAGTTCATAAAAGTTCGTATAAAGTTCATAAAGTTCATAAAGTTCAGAAAAGTTCGTATAAAGTTCATAAAGTTCATAAAAGTTCACAAAAGATAATGAAAGGTTCACACCCGAAACGGTAAAAATAGTTCATAAAACGGACGACACAACCACTCCGCAATTCTTTAAATTCGCTCTTTTGACACGTTCTATGTTTCGATAACTGATCTATATGAAAACCGCGGTTCGTCCGAATCTCTCAAAAATCCATACAGTACTGACTGCTATTTCTCCTGTCATTCTCCACCAAAGCTCAGGAAAGGATATATTCTTTGGTGGGGATAAAACAGGGAACCAATCACCAGTTCGGGGCGTAATTCAAAATCTACGGTACGCCTACTAAATTCTGAGATTTCGTTTCTCACTTAGATCTTGTAAATAAAACAGGCCTATGCACAAAGATCCCTTGTTAAAATATCTATCCCCAAACTGGTGTCGTCTTTCCGCTGAGTGTGGGCCTGCGCTGCGTCATTGTCATTGACTGGGGTACGGCTGGTTTATTTTCCCGGTATGAAAGGAGACCCTTAACTTTCAGCCGTACCCAAGTCCATAACTAACTCTAAAACCAAGGATGCTAATAAATATCTCAAAAGTGACAATGTCTCACTTGAACGCAGCACAGGCCCAGATACAATGTCTGGACGATTCTAGACAATTATTTTCAATCTGTTGAACGTGCTAAGAAAGGAAACCAATTTCTATTTTGCTCCAGTTTTGTGCAATTCAGGTAGAAAATTTTTATTTTGCGTAAAGATCCTTTGTCTAATAATTGCTACTGTACATCACCATGTGAATAAAATATTTCTTTATTTTTCCGAATGTTAACAATTTTCTATTTTAATACTACAATAATCATCGAATAATGTAAAGCTAGCTATACTTAGAATACTTACATACTGTAGTGATTCTAAAACAATTTGCAATTACGTAAGTGGGCAATCACATGCATATTTTGACAACTCTCTCTAATTATGCTACAAAAATGTGAAAAAGTGATTCGTTGCTGTTAATTAGCATACCTGTAACGTTTCATGCATTTCGTTTCAATTAATCTGTTGACCGATCTTTTTATTAATTTGTTTCAAGCACCATTCCAATTGAGGTTACTGGGGCAGGTTCTTGTATGATTTCATTCTTTAATTGCTATTGATATTTATTAATCTAAATAATGTCGTATGCCCGTATATTACGTTACGAGGTTTTATTTTTTTATATTAATAACTCCATTCTTTTAATCATTTATATAATACATGCATATAAAGTGAAGTCACGTATTAAAATTAAAGTATAATCAATATTAATATCGAATATAAATAAGCTAATTAAATAATGCTTTTTCTGTAGCATAAAGATTATTAATATTTAATTTAATATTAACATTATTTTGATGTGTGGAGTGTTATGCAACATTTGTTTGAACAGTGATTAAAGACATTTTATTATAAATTTATTTAATTTTATAATTTTATTTTTATTTTGTGATAGATTTATACAAGAAGATAAATGAAATAAAAAAGGAAAAATGAAAATTGTAAAGGGAACGGGATCTCTTTATAACCCGTAAAGGAACAAATAAATTATACTACAGTGATTAAAGAATTTGGAAATGTATGCATATTTTCTCAGTTTTAAACATCATATACAACCATGAAATATTTAGCTATAACTAGACTACGTGTGTTAATGCAATTTTCAATGTTTGTAGACTTTGAAGACTGTGGAATAGAATAGAATCTTATTTCCAGTGCTAGTAGTATTTGTTGATCTGAAATAAGTAAAAATTGTACTAAATTCTGTCGAATTTTATATTCCATCATTTTTTGAAAATTTTCGGAAGCCATAACTTTGAATTCATCCAATTTCTTTTAATTGCTATGAGAAAAATTGTATATTTGCTCGGAAAAAAATATGCCAATAAGTTTCTTAATTGTTTGAGGTGTTCCTGAAAAAATTTTAGTGTCTATGTATGATTCTTTAAAGATTATAATTATATTTGGAAATAACATTTATTTTGTTAATATAACAATTTCATATTTATTCATGTTGCAGATTGGAAAAAACGGGAGGAACGGACCAAACCAAAAAGCGTAGATATAGTAATGCATAAGTATTGTGCAGAAATATGTGGAAGAAAATAAAAATTTATACCTATGCAGGGTGTTCCACATATTTTAGTTCGATCGAATAACGCTTATAATATAATCCATCCTTTCCTTTTATTATTCTCGATAATACACTATGACTAAGTGTCGTACTAATTGTTTACTTTTTCCCTAAACCGACTGAAGGAAAAATTTCTAGACAATTAATTTTGAAATAATTTTGAAGTTAACTTCATCATATTTAATTCGACGTTTTAATTTTATAATTTTAGTCACGCATTATATGATTATATTTGTACTAGTGACATTAGTTTCTCTATTTCGAGGTTTTCAACATCCCCAAAACTAAAACGACCAAAGGAAAAATTTCTAGATAGTTAATTTTGAAATCATGTTGAAATTAACTTCGTCATATTTAATTCGATGTTTTAATTATATAATTTTAGTCACGCATTATATGATTATATTTGTACTAGTGACATTAGTTTCTCTATTTCGAAGCTTTCAACATCCCCAAAAACTAAACTGACCAAAGGAAAATTTTCTAGGCAGTTAATTTTGAAATCATGTTGAAGTTAACCTCACGTTTTAATTTTATAATCTTAGTCACACATTATATGATTATATTTGTACTAGTGACATTAATTTCCCTATTTTGAAGTTTTCAACATCCCCAAAAACTAAACCAACCAAAGGATAATTTTCTAGACAGTTAATTTTGAAATCATGTTGAAGTTAACTTCGTCATATTTAATTCAACGTTTTAATTTTATAATCTTAGTCACGCATTATATGATTATATTTGTACTAGTGACATTAGTTTCTCTATTTCAAAGTTTTCAACATCCCCAAAAACTGAACCGACCAAAGGAAAATTTTCTAGACAGTTAATTGTGAAATCATGTTGAAGTTAACTAAGTCATATTTAATTCGATGTTTTAATTTTGTAATTTTAGTCATGCATTATATGATTATATTTGAACTAGTGACAGTAGTTTCTCTATTTCGGAGTTTTCAACATCCCCAAAACTGAACCGACCAAAGGCAAATTTTCTAGACAGTTAATTTTAAAATCATGTTGAAGTTAACTTCATCATATTTAATTCGACGTTTTAATTTTATAATCTTAGTCACGCATTATATGATTATATTTGTACTAGTGACATTAGTTTCTCTATTTCAAAGTTTTCAATATCCCCAAAAACTAAACCGACCAAAGGAAAATTTTCTAGACATTTAATTTTGAAATCATGTTGAAGTTAACTTCGTCATGTTTAATTCGACGTTTTAATTTTATAATCTTAGTCACGCATTATATGATTATATTTGTACTAGTGACATTAGTTTCTCTATTTCAAAGTTTTCAACATCCCCAAAAACTGAACCGACCAAAGGAAAATTTTCTAGACAGTTAATTGTGAAATCATGTTGAAGTTAACTAAGTCATATTTAATTCGATGTTTTAATTTTGTAATTTTAGTCATGCATTATATGATTATATTTCAACTAGTGACAGTAGTTTCTCTATTTCAAAGTTTTCAACATCCCCAAAAACTGAACCGACCAAAGGAAAATTTTCTAGACAGTTAATTGTGAAATCATGTTGAAGTTAACTAAGTCATATTTAATTCGATGTTTTAATTTTGTAATTTTAGTCATGCATTATATGATTATATTTGAACTAGTGACAGTAGTTTCTCTATTTCGGAGTTTTCAACATCCCCAAAACTGAACCGACCAAAGGCAAATTTTCTAGACAGTTAATTTTAAAATCATGTTGAAGTTAACTTCGTCATATTTAATTCGACGTTTTAATTTTATAATCTTAGTCACGCATTATATGATTATATTTGTACTAGTGACATTAGTTTCTCTATTTCAAAGTTTTCAACATCCCCAAAAACTAAACCGACCAAAGGAAAATTTTCTAGACATTTAATTTTGAAATCATGTTGAAGTTAACTTCGTCATATTTAATTCGACGTTTTAATTTTATAATTTTAGTCATGCATTATATGATTATATTTGTATTAGTGACAGTAGTTTCTCTATTTCGGAGTTTTCAACATCCCCAAAAACTAAACTGACAAATGGAAAATTTTCTAGACAGATAATTGTGAAATCATGTTGAAGTTAACTAAGTCATATTTAATTCGATGTTTTAATTTTGTAATTTTAGTCATGTATTATATGATTATATTTGAACTAGTGACAGTAGTTTCTCTATTTCGGAGTTTTCAACATCTCCAAAACTGAACCGACCAAAGGCAAATTTTCTAGACAGTTAATTTTAAAATCATGTTGAAGTTAACTTCGTCATATTTAATTCGACGTTTTAATTTTATAATCTTAGTCACACATTATATGATTATATTTGTACTAGTGACATTAGTTTCTCTATTTCAAAGTTTTCAACATCCCCAAAAACTAAACCGACCAAAGGAAAATTTTCTAGACATTTAATTTTGAAATCATGTTGAAGTTAACTTCGTCATATTTAATTCGACGTTTTAATTTTATAATTTTAGTCATGCATTATATGATTATATTTGTATTAGTGACAGTAGTTTCTCTATTTCGGAGTTTTCAACATCCCCAAAAACTAAACTGACAAATGGAAAATTTTCTAGACAGATAATTTTGAAATCATGTTAACTTCATCATATTTAATTCGACGTTTTAATTTTATAATTTTAGTCATGCATTATACGATTATATTTGTACTAGTGACATATGTTTCTCTATTTCGAAGTTTTCAACATCCCCAGAAACAAGAGAATACCAAATTTTATAAAAACCGTCTGAAATTGTGACTATTTGGCCAGTTTTTTGACAAACGCCACCAGCACTTTGCACCGCGGCACTCTGCGCGCAGACATTCAGAGCAATAAAAACTTCCAACTTTGGCAATTATCAATATTATCACGAAACTTATGAAAAATGAAAGGACACCTCAGTAATACTACAGAAAAAAGTTTCAAACATTGTGAATTGTTAAAGCTGTGTGGAACATTTAAAACATTGTTTCCATAACAATTTCAAAGCTGTGCTATTCGAATTAGTAATACAATATCGTAGTTATATTTCCCAATCTTTCCCAGAAAGGGTAATGATGAAAGGGTAATCACTTCTTCACTAAAGTGTAGTGAAAGAAAAATCTATTTCAACAACTTATTCAATAAGAGAAACCTCAACCGAAAATAATATCCTGAATTTAGCTCTGTGATGTTGCCGACTATACAGGGTGTCCCAAAATTCCTTCAGCATCCGGAAATGAGAGGTTCCTTAGATCATTTGCAGAAACATTTCTCTTTGCAAAAATCTCGTCCGCAGCTTTGTTTAGAAGTTATTAACTTAAAATACGGGCCAATCAGAGCCCTACGTAAGGACAGGTCCCACTTAGCGCGGTGTTGCCGTTGGTCGAGCCAGAATCAATCCGCTGTAGACGCACTGTGATTGGTTCTGGTTTTTCGTTAATAACTTCTGAACAAAGCTGCGTACACTATTTTTACAAAGGAAAATATCGGTTCAAATGATCTCAGGAACTAAAGTATAATGATTTCAGCGCACAGGTTCGATCTGATTTTACATAAAACACTATTTGCAAAATATCACAATATCATTTTTCAACGTTTCGATCTAGATATAGATCATTTTCAAGAAAATAATAAAATTTTGCGTCTGTAAAATAACCGACATTTAATGTTACAGAACTGTATATGATTTTTTTAAATTAAAGGTTTTAACGATAAACTCATTGTAACTTACTCGCTTAGTGTAAATTAAACAAATTTAGTTTCGATTGAGTTTGACATTACTGTAACCACATGTTGGTGTTGAGCCGGTATCTGTAAGACTGCGGCAACCGTCAGGACATTTGAAACGAACACGAAGTATGGTCGATAATCTATAGCTCAATCAAGTTGGGCGGTAAATCCAAACACTTATTTTATACGTTTTCACACCTATTTCTTTGTTCATGTAGCATACTGTATATGGATATGGTATTTTTAACCTGTGAAAATCCACATTTCAGTTGACTTGAACCACTTTATGTACCAAACGGTATACATTGTATGTTGTTAAATTTGATTTTGATAATGGAATTATTTAGAAAAATTCATCATAAGACATTACTGGTTCAGTAATGTTGCGTAGTTTTTGATCTCAGGAACCTCCCATTTCCGAATGTTGAAGGAATTTTGGGACACCCTGTATACTAGAGGTTTTTAAGGAATAAGTAACAGTAACGGTTATATGTATTAGCGATCGTAATAAGCTTTAAGCAAAAATTAAATGTTATCGGCGCATTGGTTCGATCAATTAAATACTTTAAAACACTATTTGCAAAATATCACAACATTTTATCTCGACGTTTCGATCTAAATTCAGATCATTTTCAAGAGATTAACAAAAACAACATTGTATCTGTATTAATTTTTCTAATTTAAAGTTTGTTTTGTGTCACTACATCGTTTTGGGGTTTCTTATTTAAATTGAAATAATTTTCTTTTGTTTCATTACAGATACAATGTTGTTTCTGTTAATCTCTTGAAAATGATCTGAATTTAGATCGAAACGTCGAGATAAAATGTTGTGATATTTTGCAAATAGTGTTTTAAAGTATTTAATTGATCGAACCAATGCGCCGATAACATTTAATTTTTGCAATAAGTAACAGTATTCTAATTGGTTTGATTGAATAAACGTATTTCTAAGTCTGCGCGTGTTCGAATAATATTGGTGAAGCATGAATTAATAAGTTAAATGGATATTAAATAATTTGATGTCGCTCGATCGATAGAAATAATAAAGATACTTACTAAATGCATCTTTGTGTCCTACAGTATAATCTGAAAGTAAATCTCGGTGTGCGTGGTTAACTGTAAACGTATACGGAATGGGCTAGCTGCCAGGATTTTCGCTATCAGTCGTCGGGTACGTCAAAGAAGGATAAAATATTAAGTAATGAGGCCAAATGGAACGTGCTTTCTATTTAATTATTGTATATAGATAGCGATGTAAATATTCCTTTCGTAATTTAAAGTTTTCACTCGAAAATTTGTATATTTTTCGAAAAATTTCGTTTCTCATTCTACTAAACATTCCAATAGGTATCAACATAATTAGCAGATGTTCCATACAGAATATATTGATTTACAACTGCTGAACTTTTGTTTTTACCGATATACAAAATGTATTTTTAAAATTATCAATAAAGCCCACATAAAAAAGTTTTAAAATGCAAATTTTAGTTTTTCTTCTACAATTCTGATAAATTACAAATTTCTTTTCACATCCTGCAGTAAACTAATTGCTCTAGCTTCTCAAGAAAAGTTCAAATCGTATAGTACAACATTAAAAAAGTTATCGTCTTTTTTAGAGCGTCTGAATATTAATTCGAGTCACAGTTTATCGCATTACGTTTCTTTATTACACATGTGATTATTTTCGAGTAAAAAACCTAAGAAACGTGAACATAGCGCGATGCATGATGTTATTTAGTGTTATTTAATTGGCATAGATATTATAATACTCTAAGCAAGTACTCTGCGGCCCGACCAAAAGCTTTGAAACTGTTGCTCACAATTTACAGGTGAAATTAATCGAAATACAGTGTGATTTCGTATTGAAACAAAGATATATGGGTGTTGGTGGTCCACATTTCTACAATTGTTTATCTATCGACCGATTTCCCAATATGTTGTGTGCAATTAGGCGTATTTCAGCTACCTTCAATAGCAGTGGTAGCACATACATGTGCGAACCATTATTTTCAACGTTAAAAAGTAATCTGCGGAAAGGTCAAGATTAACAGTCCCGCGTGTAGAATCTATTTCAAAAATAATTACAGCTGAACAAATTCAACCAAATCTGGAGAATTATTGTTATTAAAAATCGATGCCAAGTGTCTGCAATACAAAAAAAAGAAATACTTGCATTGGAATTAAGTAAATTTGAAAATAAAAACAACTTTTATACTTCATATGCATTTTTGTAGTATTGCAGTATTTTGTATGTGTAACTGCAATATTAACAAAATCGATTCTGCTTTATCTATTGCTTAATGATTGACGCACACCACTAGAACGGGACTTTATTTCAAATCTGTGTCAAAATCAAAGAACTTTTGATAGAAATGAGATAGAGCAATGAAATTTTGTTAAATTAAAGCTGAAACTGCAGAATACGGAATAATTATAGAAATTGCAGTACGAACGTCTTTTAACCTTGAAATAATTCGTTAAACTCGCACAATTTAAAGAAAATTGTGGTTTTATGTGGAAGTTTTTTAAATATACTTTAAATAATCAAATAACCCAAAAATCATTAACCATAGTTATTTATTTTGAACACAATTTCGATTGCAGAAAAACATAATACAAATATACGTCTGAACGTTGAATAATATGAAAGAGGAATGAACTGTTTAATAATAGTGTTGCAAAGAAACGTTTCGTTTTTTTATTAACATCTTGTATCAATGTACTGGATGATTAAATTCAAATGGAGCAAATTAGTCCACATTTTAAAATTGTGTATTTAAAATCTGCGTCGAAATCAAAGAACTTTTGATAGAAATGAGATGGAGCAATGAAATATTTTTTAACTAAAAGCTGAAACTTTGCAGAATATGGAATAATTATAGAGATTGCAGTACGAACGTTTTTCAACCTTTAAATAATTCGTTAAACTTGCACAATTTCAAGAAAAGTGTGATTTTTCCAAGACCACGGATATACATTTTTTTAGAACATGCTATATATCATTTCCCACAGATTTTTTCACGCTGATTTCAAATCTACTCACAAAATTTGTCTACGACTTCAGGATTTTTCAAAAAATGGATTGTTGTGAAAAAAACCAATGAAATCATCATTTCTTCATTGAAATGATTCGACAACCCACTGATTTGAAGGTATATGGAAAACAATAAAAATAAACATAATGAAATATTTGAACGTTTAGAGTTACTTACGAAGCATGAAACACTTCAACTCTCGTGAGCGCTTGACGAATTGCTGCTGTCGGCGCTGGCACTACTTGTAGGCTGTGTGTGGTTGTAATGTGATTTAAATTAGACATCTACTTTCCATTATTATGGTTTCATTTACACAGGAGGTAAGGTAAGTATTTAATCTTTTTAACTTACTTCTTATCAACGAATTTTTCAACTTCTGCGTATACCTTGTGTCTTTTTGTAGAAGTTCAATTTAGAAGTTCGATTTATATTATTTTCTCCAGCTATTGAACATATTAAGAAAAAAAATTAATTTCTACGTCACTCCGGTTTGTTGTAATACAGCTGAAAAATTTTTATTTTTCATAAATTTTTGAAAAATATACACTTTAAGAAGTCATGCATACGATTGTATACTTCATACATTACTGTATACGTATACGTACTTTAAAAAACACTATTTTCTATTAGTTCAGTTATTAGGACAATCACGTCTACGAGTAAAATATTCTTGAAAGTTAATCTGGAAAATTAATTTCAAACATGTCGATACATTTCCTTCAAAATACTTGACCTTCGATAAGAGTATTTTCTTTTAATTCGCAAAGTGATGGTGGATTGTTGAAGCAAATACGGTTCTTGAGGTATTTTCACAGAAAGACGGAACGGGGTATGTATGTAGGTATAAGAACTTTCGTGAACATGCTCGATCACTATACCTTGTCCAACGAGACGAAGCAGAAGGTACCGGAGCTGCTGCGATTCCTGTGTTGTTTGCCGAATGCCCGAACCTCAGTCTCTGTTTCACTTTTAATAGTTATAGTGTACATACAATGTAGATATCTCAAAAGTTGTAAATGTTTATCTAGAGTGTCAAAAATGGATTTTGCCGTGATTTTTTGGTCTTCAGATCTAAATATCATCGTTAGATGTTGGGGAAATCATAGCTACACAAGTGCAGTGACTTCTACTAATATTCGGACACTCTTAAGGATGTTCTGAGGGAACAATGGGAGACAAAATTAAGTACAAGAAATTCGAAATCCATCAATATATTGGCAATGAAAGCCATTCACGAGTATATTTTGCATTAAAAAATAGATTAATTAAAAAAGTTTTCGTTTAATTAGTGAATTTCATGTCATATTTATTTTTTAATCAAATTGTCTCCATATTATAAAAAATTGTACCCTTCGAATAGTAGCTATTTTCAGTTGTCTAAGTATTGTCGCGTTTTCATGCTAGTGAGATGACACACAATAAATTTGAAGTTTTGTAACAGTTTATTAAATTGAGTTATTAATATTAGTATTGAACATAATTAAATACATAATTTTTACTATATATTAAAAAAACTGGAGTTTCTAGTTTCGTTTTTTCAAGGTTTAAATAGGGTTTGAAGTGGAATTTTATGAATTCTCCATAAAAAGACGTGTTAAAATGTGCAAACTTTACGTTGCTATAAATATTAAGGATGTTCTGGAGGTACAATGGGGGACAAAAGTACAAGAAATTCGAAATCTATCGATATATTGGCAATGAAAGCCATTTATGAGTATATTTTGCATAAAAAACTAGATTAATTTAAAAAGCTTTCGTTTAATTAGTGTATTTCACGATATATTTATTTTTTAATCAAATTGTCTTCATATTATAAAAAGTTGTAAATGAATTTTGTTACTAATTTTACCAATTGTACCTTCCGAATAGTAGCTATATTCAGTGGTCTACAATATCGTCGCGTTCTCATGCTAGTGAGATAACAACACAATAAATTCGAAGTTTTGTAACAATTCATAATTTTTTACTCTGTAACTGTTTAGTGAATCCTAATAAATTTTTAACATAATTAAATACATAATTTTTACTATATATAATAAAATATTATATATAATAAAAAATATTAAAAGTTTTTATTAATATACTATATATACGTTTTTTGAATATACTTTATTAATATAATAATACAGTTTTTATTAACTCAAACTTTGGTAATTGCATTAATTTAGTAAGAATTATGTCTTCTTTTCAAAAATTTTAATGTGTTTTTATATAGCTCAAAAACATCCTTAAAAAGATAGCTTTTCTAACATTCCATCATACTCAAGTACCTTTTAAGGTGACTAAAAAGAAATAGTAATAGTGAGGGTATCGTGTAAATAGATAAAAATAAACTTCGTCGATTTGAATGATCTAAAAATATTAGGTTGTTGCAATTGAAATGACGGTTTTTCACATTTGATACTTCCCGTCTTTGTAGTTTAGTTTTGCCACGACATATGGCGATGAAGTTGTACAATTTGAGAAGTACATATCTCGTACATGAATTTGCGAGTGTAATACCCCAAGTAGCACCGTACGTCCATAGAATGTACGTTTCACGTCCAGTTTATGTCCAAACGGCCTACGTCCATTCTGAACATTTGATGGATGTTCTTAGGACGTAAATTCTAGACGTTCTAGGAACATTCGTTTTTTTAGGTTTTATGAATGTCCTTAGGACCTAAATTCTGGACGTTCTAGGAACATCCGTTTCTTAGGTTTTATGAATGTCTTTAGGATTTGAATTTTAAACGTTCTAGGTATGGCCGTTTCTTAGGTTTTACAAATGTTCTTAGTACTTGAATTTTGGACGTTCTAGAAATGTTCGTTTCTTAGGTTTTAGGTATGTTTTGGGAATTACTGTTTCTAAAGTATTTTTTTTAAACTTCACGTAAAATTGTTTACAACAATTCTTATAAATATGTTAAATTTTTTATTATATCAACACGTTTTACACTATGAGTGGAGAGAAAGTCTAACAGGAACCATGCGGTAAACGCACCTTTTAGCTGCAATTTGTTACGTTTTATGGAAAATTGTGAGCATGTAGTGTAGCACGCACACAACTTATATTACAGGCGTGCTAAAAAATCTTTACATCAGGAAGCCTCTACCTCATTATAATGCGAAATACTCCACTGTGGCGTAGCGTCGCGTCACCGTGCGTTTACATGAAGTGAGGTTAGTTTAGCACGTGTTCCTCCTGCACGTAGTTGTAATACTTCAATTAATAAAAAGCGTGTGTGAGCGATTCGATAGCTTCAACCACTTGTTAGGATTATGTTGGTGAAACTTGTTGCTGCGATTTTCAGGCAAGCTTTCATTTTATATTTATATATTTTCAGCCATTGAAACAGTACTGGCAATAGGAAAATACAAAATGGTAGTTATGTTGGAGGAAAAATTCTATAATATTTTAACACTTAACCTACCAACACTGGTTAAAATGACTGGATCCAGGTTTTTTCTACAATTAGAAAAGTAATGGATCGGTGGACATTTGTAAGAGAAACTTGCCGCAAAATTGTTTATAACGAAGAAAATTGTTGTTAAAGTTTTTTTTACATCAACTCCTACTCATCGATAAGAGAAAAAGTTTGAAAGCAGCCATATGTCGCAAACAAATAGTTATTAAGCTATAAGCTGTTAAAGTTTTTGCAAAATTTGATTGTGTGAAATTATACGTATAGACAAAAGCCTACTACTACAGTACACACGTCCGTGTCGATGAGACAGAACATAATAGTAAAAACGAAACTGACCTTCGTATAACCTTTACGCGTCTACTCACGAAAAACTAACATCGAAATATACTCCACTCGATACCATTCAAGCCTCCGCTGAAACATTTTTTGCTACAAGTAATAATAGTTCAGAAATCATGATCACTAAATCGGTTGGGACACCCTGTATATTTCATAATTTGAATAAATGCGAAATTTAATTAAAAATTTTTAAGTATCTAGAATCTAGGTGCACGGTAGTGCACCAGCCAAGTTCTCGCACTACTTCCTTTTACGCGAAACAACTTGGCCGTTTTTTAGAGGCTTGTAAATCGGAACTGGAGGCAGATGGAGAGATGTAATTTCCTACATTTGTTAAGTGCTATCATGTCTTCATATTGGTAAAACATTAATCTTCCAACATTAGTAGGTTTCGAGATATAGGTCTACAAAAATCGCTAAAGTCACTGACTTACTGACAGATCATCAAAACCTTTTGGGTACTTCCCGTTGACCTACAAGCTTGAAATTTGATACATACAGTGGGTAAAAAAAGTATTGGCACACTCTTAAAAAGGCGATAACTTTTTAAATATCGTATTATACGATTTGAATTTTTTGGGAAGCTAGAGCAATTAGTTTGCCACAGGATGCGAAAAAAAATTTTGTCAAAAATTGCAATTCATCGGAATTGTAGCAAAAATACTAAAAGTTGCATTTTACAACTTTTTTATGTGGGCCAATATTGAAAATTTTAAAAATGCGTTTTGTAAATCTGTGTGAGTTATATGCACTGGTAAAGTTTCATCGAAATCGGTTGATGCGAAAAAAACGACAGGCATTGAAAGATGTAAGAATCTGCAGTTATAGGTCGAAAATCGTGAAAATCTGCAATTTTTAACATATTTAAACGTTTATAGCTCATTGCAACGTCGATCGATTTTGACGAAATTGTCAGAATATGTTTAATTGACACAGGTCTACAAAACGCATTTTTAAAATTTTCAATATTGGCCCACATAAAAAAGTTGTAAAATACAACTTTTAGTATTTTTGCTACAATTCCGATGAATTGCAATCTTTGACAAAATTTTTTGTCACACACCGCAGTAAACTAATTGCTCTAGCTTCCCCAAAAAAATTCAAATCCTCGCCTTTTTAAGAGTGCGCCAATACTTTTTTTACCCACTGTAGGTCCACCATAACAGACACCGAAAGGAATAATTATCAAAGTATGAAATTTTACTTTCTTTAATTTTTTCTTTTTAAATTGAATTCAACCATGGACTCTTGTACGAATTAGAACTTGTAAAAACAAAGTTTTAAATAATGAACTTTGAAATTTTACACATTAAAAAAGCGTAACCTAAGTGGTGGGGATGGTCAGCTGAGCTAGTCTTCAAAAATGGCTGCATCTCGGTAACGGTTCTTCCTACCGCAAAAATAACGAAATTTTCAAAAGCCTCAATCAAAAGCATATTATAGGGTATGCCCAACCACATAATGTATGAAGTCTTTTGAATTTTTCAAGAAAAAAATAAAAAAAATAATAATAAAATGCATTTATTTATTTATTTACTTAATGTCCTTCTTAAAGATAACAAATGTTTAGGATTTAATGAATCAGGGATGAGAGTAATACCTACTTGATAATTGATGAAATTTAAACAAAAATTGATGAAATCCCAACAAAAACGTCCTGTAAACAGGAGCCAAGTTCTCTATGGCCGTAAAAAGGTGTGAGATCAAACAAAATACGGCCAAGTTCGTTTGCTTAGAAATACCTGTTGCAATACTGAAATAGCGTTTGTAAAAATTAGTTTAAAAGAACGGTATTTAATTTTTAAAGAGATACATGGAGAGCTAAATTATTCAAACCGGGCCGCTACCAAACACCTTTCATGGCCATTGGTTTAAAAAGTAACGGCCAAGTTTGAATAATTTAGCTCTCCATGTAACTCTTTAAAAATTAAATAGCCTTCTTTTAAACTAATTTTTACAAACGCTATTTCAGTATTGCAACAGGTATTTCTAAGCTAACGAACTTGGCCGTATTTTGTTTGATGTCACAACTTTTTACGACCATAGAGAACTTGGCTCCTGTTTACAGGATGTTTTTGTTAGGATTCATTCAACTAGTGTAGATATGAAGCACAAGTAGTATGATTAGAGAATCTGTAAATTGATCTTTTAACTTCCCGATTTATTTTCATTACTATTGCTGTTATTTCAACAATACTGCGAAATAACAGCATTATGATATACGAATGATATGTCATAAAAACGGAAATGCGTTGCTACTATTGAACTGCCGCAGGTGTTTCTGAAGGTTAATTGTTGCTTATGACATAAAAATATCTGTGAAAATGCGATTTTTAATTGAACTGGGTTTTGTGTACCACAGAACAGATAATATTTGATATTTTTAGTGGAGCACGTTATTGGAAACGAATACTGTTCGTTTTCATACCGCTTTGTTACTGATTTTATTTTTTAGATGTTGCATTATTTATTTAAAGTAGGATGTTCTTATTAATTTTAATAAGGCTTTTTTAAAATATACCACTTCTGTGTTACTTTCGCTGTGTCCCTTAGTCTCATTTATTTATTCATTATTGCTTTAAACCGATTGGTTTATTTAGCAGGTACTATGTAGCTTACATTACATAGGTGTTACATTGTTTAAAGATCCTTACAGAACATTATTTGAGAAATATTTCCTTATGTCGATCGTAGATTGTTGCTAACAAACTTTTTTTTATATTTAAATTTAAAGGATCATTTGAGTAAATTATAAAATTAAAAAATTATAAATTGTTTTCCATATCAGGTTACCTAGGTATTAGGTTTATTAAATACTATGTTCGTTCTCATAGTTTGGGCATTGCCATATAACGTGGGATAGGTCTTGAAATATGCTCCATAATTATTCTTCTTTGTTATCGCAACAAAAAGCTTACAAGTAGGAAATTTCGATAATAAAGATCAAGTAAGGGTAATTACTTACTTTAGCGGATACATCTCCGATGACCTCGACTTTCACATATGTTATTAAGGATATTCTGAACAACTTTGCTTTATACAGTGACTCCCACTAATATTCGGACACTCTTAAAAAGACGATAACTGTTTTAATATTGTACTATACGATTTGAACATTTTTTTAGAAGCTAGAGCAATTAGTTTGCCACAGGATGCGAAAAAAGAATTTTGTCAAAAATTGCAATTGATCAGAATTATAAAAAAAGTACCAAAAGTTGCATTTTACAACTTTTTTATGTGGACCCACGTTGAAAATTTAAAAAATACGTTTTATAGACCTGTGTCAATTAAACATATTCTGAAAATTTCGTAAAAATCGGTCGACGTTGCAATGAGCTACAAACGTTTAAATATGGTAAAAATTGCAGATTTTCACGATTTTCGGCCTTCAACTGCAGTAAATATAATGATTCTTGCCTCTCTCAAACGTTGTCGTTGTTTTCCACATCAGCCGATTGCGATGAAACTTTCACAGGGCATATAATTGACACAGATCTACAAAACGTATTTTTTAAATTTTCAATATAGGTCCACATAAAAAAGTTGTAAAATGCAACTTTTAGTATTTTTTTTATAATTCTGATCAATTGCAATTTTTGACAAAATTCTTTTTTCGCATCCTGTGGCAAACTAATTGCACTAGCTTGCCAAAAAAAATTCAAATCGTATAGTACAATATTAAAATAGTTATCGTCTTTGTAAGAGTGTCCGAATATTAGTGGGAGTCACTGTACATTATCCACCGCTCGGACTTAGTTTCCGAGATAATTGCAACAAACTATTGCTAGTACCAGCCCTCTCCGCCTCCTCTCACGACCTAACCACAACTCACTCTGTTCGCATGATTTTTCGATTACTAGTTCAAATTCTGGATGACAGCTACAATGCAAAGATTATGCGAATAGAATGAGTTGTGGTTAGATCGTGGAGGGGGTGGAGACGGCCGGCCCGACCACGCATACGAAAATCCAAAAGTATTCTTTGAAAATTGATATTTCACCTTTTTTGCGTATATCTCGAAAACTAAAATCGACCCCCCATATGTGAAAAGGAAAAAGTTGTTCAAAATGTCGAAATCTATGACATATTTAAATTTCATCAAAATCGGAGAGGAATGCCTCTTTCTAAATAAATACCGAAACGTCTTTTGTTTATAACTTTTTGATAAAAAACGAGATAAGGCTAATACCTCTTGGAGGTTACTTAGAAAGGTGACCTTCATAACATAAGTCAATACAGTGTATATAATTTTAGCCTTGAATACTTAAAATAACTGTTATATTTTGAAAACTTTTTTTGTTTATAACTTTTTAAGAAAGATACTTTTTAAAGCTTTTTAATGCCTCCCGTAAAGTAAACATTTATCCGAATATTTTAACGTGTTTGTGGTTTCATCATAATTCTTTCAACTATTTAACAATAAATAGTTGGATTGTTTGAATTTACTAAAAAAATTTACTGAAACAAACTTGAAATTTGTATTTCGTTTTGGGAATCTGTTTAGCTTAACGAACTGTAGGGGCGGTTCGAAATATGTAAACATTAAATTCTCTTAACAGAATTAATAAATCGCGTTTTCGGTTTATACAAACAAGTCCAAATCAAGATCTTATTTATGTGATTTTTAGTTATGCAAAATGTACAACTCATTTACAGTAATTCAAATTGAGTATGATTAAAGTTATCTATATTATATTATACAATTATCTGAATGATGTTGAGTTTGGTCTCACGAGGGGAACTCTCCAAGCGTTACGCTAACTTTTTAATGAGCCCTTGGCAGATTGCAGTACTCATCAGGCCAAGTATGCTAGTCTACCTCTTTGAAAGACAACAGGTAATAGTTTGCAAGATATTAATGACTAAAATAGTATTCTATTATTATATAACGTCGTCTTCTTTAGCAGAGTTTCGAGTTTTGGTTCACCAGTAATTTATTTTTATAATTCTGTTACTAGACTGTAGACGTTTATGCACTTACGGCTTATGAAAATGTTCAAAAAATGTTATAATATAAAATTATATCGATAGAGGTTTGTACGATTTTTATTTGTTTTAGATCTACAAAGAATGTTCCCATGACAAATAGGATTCTATTTCATTCCACTTTCTTAAAATATTGTTTTTCAAAATTGGAAATTCCATAAATATCCGCAGTTTATTACTTTTCTTTAAATTAATATTAATATTAATCATTCGAATTACTTGCAGTATTTATATGATTTTAAACAAATTATTGTACGTTATATAATGTCTACCAAAAAAAAACGATAGAGGTTTGTACGATTTTTATTTGTTTTAGATCTACAAAGAATGGTCCCATGACAAATAGGATTCTATTTCATTCCACTTTCTTAAAATATTGTTTTTCAAAATTGGAAATTCCATAAATATCCGCAGTTTATTACTTTTCTTTAAATTAATATTAATATTATTCATTCGAATTACTTGCGGTATTTATATGATTTTAAACAAATTATTGTACGTTATATAATGTCTACCAAAAAAAAACGATAGAGGTTTGTACGATTTTTATTTGTTTTAGATCTACAAAGAATGTTCCCATGACAAATAGGATTCTATTTCATTCCACTTTCTTAAAATATTGTTTTTAAAAATTGGAAATTCCATAAATATCCACAGTCTTTTACTTTTCTTTAAATTAATATTAATATTATTCATTCGAATTACTTGCAGTATTTATATGATTTTAAACAAACTATTGTACGTTATATAATGTCTACTAAAAAAAAATTAGAATACATATACTTACATACACATGTACATACTTACACATCCGATCGAAAGTGTGTGGACACTTGTTCAATTCTCCTCCTGGAAGAAAAAGAATCTTCAAGGGATTCAATCAAATTTCGCGCGATTTGCTTTATACAGTACTTGAGAATTTATCTGAACAATAATGTATTAGTAGACCGCAGATTTTATGCATTTATAACAAACATTATTATTTACTACATAATTACATATATTTACTGCATTTCTTTACACGTATCTCTAGGGCTTTGACCTGAATTTATAATTGATTTTTTATATCTTTATACTTAATGTATTGAATCCGAATCATTATTTTCAGCAATAATATTCACAATTAAAATTGAAAATAATGACAAAATACAAATATTTTCAATATTTTTAAAATAAAATATTATTTTCAAAAATTACTGCAGCAAATAAAATATTTTAGTTCTAAAGTTGGGCTGTTCTTCCGTGTACCGTTCACCTCAGAATTCGATGAAATTTTGAAAATAGGTTCTTTTTTTACTGAAATTATGCTTGCCAGAAGGATTTTTAGCGAGTCGAAAAAAAAATTTTTATCATTTCAATGTCGGCCTCTACCTTACCGACTTTCTACTTTAGGTTCGTACTATGCGCATGCGTCAATTAGAATGAGTTGCGGTTAGGTCGGGATGGGGGTGGAGACAAAGCACACGAAAATCCAGGAGTAGTCTTTAAAAATTTCAAGTTTACCTCATACAATGTATTACTTTAAATTAAAGAGGATTCGTTTATAAATGATAAGTGTGAATTTTTATAGTGCTGTGAGGTGAACTAGGCTGGTGATGATCCATTTTGACAATTAATTGAAGATATTCTATATAAAATAGAAAGTTGGTAAGGTAGAGCGCGACATTGAAATGATAAAAAAATTGTTTTCGACTCGCCAAACATCCTTCTGGCAATCGTCATTTTAGTAAAAAAAGAACATATTTTCAAAATTCCATCGAATTCTGAGGTGTACGGTAAACGGAGGTTTCGCATAAAGTTGCACGCATTCAGTGAACCGGATTAATATTCGGACGTTCTAAAAAAGATGATAACTTTTTAAATATTGTACTATATGATTTGAACTTTCTTGGGGAGCTAGAGCAATTAGTTTACTAGAGTATGTGAAAAGAAATTTTTTCAAAACTTGCAATTGATCGGAATTGTAGAAGAAATACTAAAATTTGCATTTCACAACTTGTTTATGTGGGCCTATGTTGAAAATTTAAAAAATACGTTTAGTAGATCTGTGTGAATTGTATGCATTGTGAATGTTTCATCGCAATCGGTTGATGCGGTTTTTTTAATCACTGATATACAGTAGTGGACATAGGTTTAAGTACACTCTAAAAAATATAATAACTTTTTAAATATTGTACTATATGATTTGAACTTTTTTTGGGGAGCTAGAGCAATTAGATTACTAGAATATGCGAAAAGAAATTTTTTTAAAACTTGCCATTGATCGGAATTGTAGAAGAAATACTAAAATTTGCATTTTACAACTTGTTTATGTGGGCCTATATTGATAATTTAAAAAATACGTTTAGTAGATCTGTGTGAATTGTATGCATTGTGAAAGTTTTATCGCAATCGGTTGATGCGGTGTTTTGATCACTGATATACAGTAGTGGACAAAAGTTTAAGTACACTCTAAAAAATATAATAACTTTTTTAATGTTGTGCTATATGATTTGAACTTTTTTGGGAAGCAAGACCAATTAGTTTACTGCGGTGTGTGACAAAAAATTTTTCAAAAATTGCAATTGATCGGAATTGTTGAAAATATACTGAAAGTTGAATTGTCAACTTTTTTAGGCGGGTCTATATTGAAAATTTTAAAAATACGTTTTGTAGATCTGCGTCAATTAAACATATTCTGAAAATTTCGTCAAAATCGGTCCACATCACAATGAGCTACAAACGCTTGAAGATGGTAAAAATGGCAGATTTTCACGATTTTCGGCCTCTAACTACAATAAATCTAAGAATTGCTACATCTTTCAATGCCTCTCGTTTTTTCCCACATCAAACGATTTCAATAGTAGATACGCTACTGTTTCGGCCGCGCATGCGCAAAAAATTGAGCACTCAATCGGAACACTGGTCCCTTCAGGTAACGCTGCTTTCAGTCGAGTTATTAGACGCCATCGACACCATTTTATTTCGTAGCGTGCCGTATTCGGGTGCTCTTTGGTGCGTTTGACGAGCGTATATTCATTGTTTGTTCTGGATTTTGTGGCGTTTACAACTTATCAGATATGTTACTATCTTTAAGATTTAATATTAGAAAGCAGAAAATAATGGAACACAAAGAATTCCAAGTAGCCTAGCATTCATGTGATTTTGATTATACTCCCTTTTATTACAGTATAACGATGGATAAATGCGTCTACTGCGGAAATATGAGTAATAAAAAAAAGGCAACATTGCACAAGTTTGTACAGATAATATAATTTAATTTCAATTTTCAATAGTACTAATTTTTTTTATTTGAATTCTCATATGATAAAACAAAGATTTTCACGAGATTCAGCACTGTACAAACAGTGGGTCAAAATAATAGGTCGGGAAAATTGGATGCCTACAAAGAGTAGTTTGTTGTGTTCGGATCACTTTTCTAAACTGTTCGAGACTCTTTTAATGTACGTCATAACAGGAAATTTTTAAAACCGAAATCTCTACCAACTATTCGGCACACCAGGAACTGTATCCGATGTGTCTTAATCTTCTATATGTATAAAAATGGATGTTTGTATATGTATACATATACTGGGTGGGGCATTTTAAACAGCTCACCTGAATAACGTGGCTGCTATTGGTGTTAGGAAGAAATGTATCAGATGGAACTTGTATGGTATCGAGGAGGCATTATTCTGATGTTAGTAGCTTTTTTGAAGGCGGACGCGCAAAGGATATATGAAGGTCAACTTCATTTTTTTAAGTGGAATGAGGTATTTTTTAATACGTCAATCGATGCAGCTGGACATTCGTAATAAAAAAGTACTAACCTATGTATGTCGAAAAGTTAGTCGTTCAGTAGATATTTTAATGTAAAAAATATAAAAATATCATTACTGCCGTACTAAGACGTTAGCGTTTACTTACTAGTGTAGTACGACAGTAATGGTATTTTATGTTTTTTATATTGAAATATCTTCTGAACGATTAACTTTTCGACATACATAGGTTAATACTTTTTTATTATGAATGTCCAGCTGCATTGATTGACGTATTAAAAAATTCCTCATTCCATTTAAAAAAATGAAGTTGACCTTCATATGTCCTTTGCGCATCCACCTACAAAGAAGCTACTAACATCAGAATAATGCCCCCTCGATACCATACAAGTTCCATCTGATGCATTTCTTCCTAACACCAATAGCAGCCGCGTTATTCAGGTGACCTGTTTAAAATGCCCCACTCTGTATATATGATTAATAGACTTCGAAACTGTTTGACCGATCAACATGAAACATGGCACATATATGTATTTTTTCATGGAGAAGGTTTTTACGCTACACATTTTTTTGTAACTCGCCGCTGTAGATGGCGCTGCAGTATAACTTCTATACCGATGAAAATTGGTATACATAGGTATTTGAACACGAGTTATTCATACTGCAAAACACGTACGGACACGTTCGGACACGTGCAAGGTCAAGTCTTCCTGGGAAAAGCATGCACGTGTCATATTACATACCGCGAAAAACCCCCTCCCCCACGCCTACGAACGAGCTTTGCATCTTTCAAGTCTATATTCATTATTTTAACTATTATTTCAACAATAAATTGTTATTAATGAATTAATAATGTTTTTTTTTCAAACTCAAATTTCTAGAAAACTGTGCGTGTAGGAGAAAAATTAAGGCCAGATTCGGAATCAGTGCTAAAAACTGTATAAGATACACCCAATAGTTACATGGAAACATTTTTGTTGTTGGACAGTATAATTTGCTCTGTCCTTCCCTATATTCGTCAGTTGCCACATAATTTCTTAATTTTGAACGCCTGCCTCTCGGTGCCTATTGGGCCGAAAAATACGTCTGAACAGTGAAATTTGAAGGAAATTTAATGCTCTTTCCAAAAATGAAAACAAAAAGTTCTTAGGGCCCATAGTTTTCGAGTAATAAGCGTAAAACCAGAACAAGGTAATAAAAATCGTGGTTTTTACCCCTTCCCCAAGTTAGCACAGGGTCCTCGAAGTCGAAAACTCAGATACGACACCCCAGAGTACCCCTAAATGACGTGTCAAAATTTCATTGAGTTCGGAATACTTTCCAGGTAAAAGTACCTGGCGACTGTACTATACGGTGGGTTCCGAACCACCTTTTATTATCCTTTATAATTTAGTCATATTTAAACGCATATTTGTCTACAATCAGGATCCGGTTAATCGAGGTCCTACTCCATTAGAAATATTGTCTTCGTAATGAACCAGAAAAGATGATAACGAAGTTTTGTTTTGATGGATTTCACTCTATGCGCGTACTTTACTGCACGCAGCCGTCTAACCATGTCTGACGGTTCTGTCGGTTTCAGGATCGTGGAAATGGTAGGGATATTGATTTATAAACGCGAAAGGGAGGATTTTCTATAAACAGGTGAAAAACACGGGAATCGGACTTACATCGTTGGCGCCGACCAGACAGAGTTATCAATGCAATGCGATGTTGTATATAGATAGATTTGATCTTCTTCTGTCACTTTGCCTGTTGTCATCATCGTGTTAACCACAACCGCTACGCTCTTCGTTTACATCAAAGAAGAACAACGAGTAGCAGCGATGCGGTTTTGGCGGTTGGCTGTTGTACCAAGAGCTAAAACCCCATTGACGGCAATCAACGCAATATAGAAACTATGTTTTACCGCAATAGAGTTCGTACGAATGTACGGGAAACTTTAAAAATGGTCGCACAAGTGTCAAGCAGGAAAAGGAGTGATATCGATATATCACTGATAAAGAGAACAAAGGTGAATAAAATCAAGTTGACTATGGACGTAGTATGAATGGCATCGTGAAAGAGATCCGTTTCAAATTCCAGGTGCCACCGTCAGATTTATGAATTACAATAATACACAACTAGGATATGAGCCCTTCATTTTAAAAGTTCAAATTCAAGTTTAAATTAAGATATTTAAGAGTTTTCGCTTCGATGAAATTAAAAATATACATATACATTGGGTGTATAAAGTGTTCGTACACTTTTGAAATGGAATAATTTTTCTTATAATTTTACCAAACGACCAGATTTTTTTATAATTAATTAGAAGCATTGGTTTATGAAATGATTTAGAAAAAAGACATTTTTTAAAACTTTTATTTGGCCTCTTAATAAAAATATAAAATTGATGTTTTGTAGATCTGTGGTAGTTATGAACATATTGATATTTTGATCGAGATCTTTTGAAACAACCAGATTTCTTATAATTAATTAGAAGCATTGGTTTATGAAATGATTTCGAAAAAAGACATTTTTTAAAACTTTTGTTTGGTCTCTTAATGAAAATATAAAATTGATGTTTTGTAGATCTGTGGTAGTTATGAACATATTGATATTTTGATCGAGATCTTTTGACACAGGAAAAACGACACGCATCAAAAGATGTACGATTCTGTGAATTTTAAGCAGAAATTAATAAAAAATAGTGAAACACTACGATTTTCACCATTTTTAACCGCTTGCAGTTCGTGTATCTGTTAATCGATGAAATTTTCAGCATGTGTGAAACAAACATAGATCTACAAAACATATATTTGAAATTTTCATTAAGGACCCTAATACAAAAATTAAAAGAAATGCTTTTTTTATTTTTGCATGCAACCTTGTGAATTGTAATTTTTGGAAAATCTTTTCGTAGATCATTTAGTAAGTTAATGTTCATAATTGATGATAAAAAAAATCAGGTCGTTCGGCACAGTTATAAAAAAGTTATTCTATTTTAAATGGTGTAAAATCCGTTTGTAGATCCACTGTAGAATACCAATGTATCACACTCCTCAAGTGTATCTAATTGAGTTAAATTTACAATTCCTATTAAAATAATAACAATTATTAAGCGAATAATATTTGTCTCCTTACCAAGAATGGACTTGGGCCACTTTCGAAATGGAAATTTGTATTATTCTATTAGCCAGCTAATTTCCTTTTTACAAAATCTTTGTGATTTGAAATATATTAGTTACAATTTGTTTCAGAATGAAAAGATAACGTAGAAATGTAAATAGTAAAATTGCTAGCTTGATTTTTCTTGAAAACGGACTTGGGTTACTTTTAAAATAAACGGCTCATATATTTATTTAGTCACACGTGAACGGTGTCAGTACTGCGAGGGAATCGTATGACTCGATACGCTTCCATAAATACATATGTACTTCCATTTATGAAAGTTATTAATCAGAAAATGGCATAATTATGAAAGTGGTCTAAGTCGTGTATTTCTTGTTTCAAGATATATAAATGTTGAAATAACAAACACTAATGTTTCATTTTTGACAATATCGTAAAAGTTATCATCGAATTATTATCGAATAATTTAGTTTAAAATAATGCGATGTGAACTAACTGTGATGAACTCATTTATTCTTAATTTTCACTTAGACCACATTCATAATTATGGGCACATATCTATACACAGTTTTCACAAATTACAAAGTTAAAATAAAAATTTTAATTTCTTAACAATTCATTAACATTTGATTTGAGTTATTTCACAAAAACTTATTGAAAAATACTTCATTTGTAAAAGGGTGAATTTAATTTCCAAAAGGCTGTATTTCATTTGTAAAAGGGTGAATTTGAAGCACAAAATGAATATAAATATTTTTCAACTAAGGTTAATTTCATTAAAGTAGTTGCAGCTATTTTGCGCACAGCCAAAAGAATATTGTTAATTAAAAGTAAGTAATTATGAATTTGTAATAAAAAATATTTTGTTATAAATTACTTTTCTTTAATGACATTTCTACGACATCAAAATCTCTGTTATTCAGTAAAAACGAATGTTCTGATATTAAAAGAATTTAGGGACTATGATTTCCATTATGTTTACCAATTTGGACAATTTTTAGCATCGTTAAAGCTACTTTAATATATTTCTTCTGTCCTGCACGATTTTTAACATGTTTCAAGGTACTCGAAGCTACTTTTTGAGAACCTTTTGATGCAACAGCTTCATCCCAAATGTACATGTGTACATGTGAACATTATTGTAATGAAAATTGTGGTTACCTAAATTTAGAACGTACATGTTACGATTATAATATGCATCTGATGTTGTAAATTTTGCATATAGTAATGCTTTTTGCAAATCGAAAGAAAAAAACAAAAAACGACTGGCAAATGGACTTAGGACATTTTCAAAATAGAAATTTTTGTATCATTCTATTATCCAACTAATTTCCTTTTTACATAATCTTTGTGATTTTATTAGGTTGCTGCAAATTAAATGGCCGTTTTGAATCTTTAACATAAACTTTAATTTTACAAGCTTTATTCATATTCCATTAACCGAAATAATTTCTATCGACATCAATACACATCTTTCATCCTGATACAAGTGCCTGAATGCTTTTCTGGTAGAAATCTGATCAACGCGAGGCAATAGAGTTATCAAATGCAGTTTTTACAGCACGTTCTTCTGTGAATATTTTTCCATTCAAAAAGCTATCTACATGCTTGAAAAAATGGTAATCAATAGGTGACAGGTGAGGCGAATAAGGAGAGTGTGAAAGAACCTCACATATCAACTGTGCTAATTAACTTCCCGATTCATAGGGAAGTTACTGTAATTACCCTGAAAATCGAAAATCGAGTTTTTTAGCAGATCTTCACGTTTCATGGTCATTGGAGTCATTTTAGACTATTTTTATCAGAATATGTGTGTGTGTGTGTGTGTGTGTGTGTGTGTGTGTGTGTGTGTGTGTGTGTGTGTGTGTGTGTGTGTGTGTGTGTGTGTGTGTGTGTGTGTGTGTGTGTGTGTGTGTGTGTGCGCGTATGTCCGTTTGTATGGTATCAAATTTTTCGTTAACGTTTTCTGAAAAAGTAACTTGGAGCTGATTAGATTTTGGTCCCTATTGGTCTAGTAGTTTTTTAGTTTTTTTAGTTTTTTTTTTAAAGAAGTTGATTCAAAAATGCAATTTATACGAGAGGTCGGAAATTTTCCACCGAAGAAACAAACGTAATAATTACATATATATTTTTTTTAAATTATGGAACTAATGTGACCGCTTACAATAATCAACGAAGAAATGATTTTTCATTGGTTTTTTCACAATAACCAATGAAGATACGATGATTTTTCATTGGTTTTTTTCACAACAATCCATTTTTTGAAAAATCCTGAAGTCGTAGACAAATTTTGAAACCAAATTTGAATTCAGCAGGAAAAAATCTATAGGAAATGATGTATAGCATGTTCTAAAAAAAATTTTTGGTTCGTGGTCTTGGAAAAACCACAATTTTCTTGAAATTGTGCAATTTTAACAAATTATTTAAAGGTTGAAAAACGTTCGTACTACAATCTCCATAATTATTCCGTGTTATACAAAGTTTCAGCTTTGTAAAAAGAATTTCATTGCTCTATCTCATTTCTATCGAAAGTTCTTTGATTTTGCCCACGATTTGAGCAAAAGGTCCAACTGTGTGTCGTGGCAAAACTAAACTACAAAAACGGGAAGTATCAAATGTGAAAAATGGTCATTTCAATTGCAACAACCTAATAAATATATTAGTTACAATTTGCTTCAGAATGAAAAGATAACATAGAAATGTAATTATTAAAATTGCCATCTTGATTTTTCACGAAAATAGACTTGGGCCACGTTCAAAATAATCGGCTCATATAAGAAAGCAAATGTATTTATTTAATACTAATCGATTAAGATATTATTATTCTATTCTGTTTGACATCGTTCCCATTGGTTACACGTTATGGATCATCTATTGACAGCATTTCATAGTGATATAATAAAAAATCCATAAATATAATACTATTCATAAACGCGTTATTCTGAATCCTTTTGTCACCTCTTCTACCTACGAGTCACTCCTAAGGCCGTTGCACGCTATGTAGACAGCACCAATTCTTTTATGTAGTTTCAATGTGAACGCGTACACCTGCCCGCAACAGTACAGCATCGCACAGTGGTACAGGAACTCACTTTTTGTGGCTAAAAGTCAATTTTTCAAATCTAACGTATTGAAACAATTTATTTCCCGTAAAGTGACAACCCTCTAAAATTCCCAAATACAAAGTATTATTAATTTCATAGGATAAAGGCAGAATCAGACGATTTAAAGTAAAATTGAAAGTGTTCCATACCAGTGTGGAATATCAAAAAACGAATTTTAACCCCTTGCTCTACAATTTATTAACTTCCCGATTCATAGGGAAGTTACTGTTATTACCCCGAAAATCGAAAATCGAGTTTTTAGTCAATCTTCACGTTTCATGGTCATTGGAGTCATTTTAGACTATTTTCAGCAAAATGTTAGTGTGTGTGTGTATGTGTGCGTATGTATATCCGTTTGTATGGTTTCAAATTTTTTGTTAACGTTTTCTGAAAAAGTAACAATGCGATCAGAATAATTAATGATGCAATCGATGTGCCTCGCTATAATTTAGAGCTGATTAGATTTTGGTCCATATTGGTCAAGTAGTTTTTTAGTTTTTTTCGAAAGAAGTTGATTTAAGTATACTATATACTATATACTATATACTATATACTATATACTATATACTATATACTATATACTATATACTATATACTATATACTATATACTATATACTATATACTATATACTATATACTATATACTATATACTATATACTATATACTATATACTATATACTATATACTATATACTATATACTATATACTATATACTATATACTATATACTATATTGTATACTATACTATACTATACTATATATATACTATATACTATATATTATATAACTATAATGCAAATTATACGAAAGGACGGACATTTTCCACCGAAGAATACGTAATAATTATATATACGAAGAACGTAATAATTATATATATTTTATTTTTACTTTTTTATAATTTTTTTTGTATTTTTTTTATTTAAAAAAAAATTTTTTTTATTTTCCTTTTTTAATTATGCAACTAATGCTAATGTTACCGCTTACAATAATAGAAAATTATCCCAATGCAAGAGTGAGTTAATCATCTCTACTGTCGAGAATACCTTTTCAAAGAATATCGATGAAAGTACAAAAAAAATTTATATTACAATCTTTGAAAAAATAATCACTTCAAAACGAATTATTAACTAAGATTAAATTGAAAATTAATATAAAATATACTATAATTAATAACACTGATGTTGAAGACGGACTGGTTTTTTTTTAATTCAAAAGACTACATACGTCATGTGATTGAGTATACCCTATATGCTTTAGCTTGTTTTACTGTTTCAATGATTAGAATATTTTTGTAGTTCCTAATACCCTAAAAAAGGAGAAAATTTATATCTATTGTATGCCTACATTTCCTCCAATAACTATACATTTACAAAACCAAAATAAAATTTCATCTTGCTTTAAAGAAAATTAATATGTACCATACACTTATTTACTAGACTCTGTTCAGAATCTGACATGATATTGTAAAGTAAGGGGTTAATTATGGCTTTGCATGTGTTAGATTACATGTCTTTCTCTAGACATACTTCATAGGTCATAAAAATAGCGCAATCTTTTAACAATCTATACTCTTCGAAAGATTTAAAAAAATCTTTACATAAGCTTGGCATAAGGATTGACTAGTAGCATTTATGGTTGGCCATAACCAACCAAATATTCATACACACCGCGACAAAAAGATAGCACATTATACAAATGGTTTTTTACTTTTTTAAGTAGTACATTACATTGTTTGTGACCTGGACACTGTGTAATAAGAATGAAAAATTATTTCAATATGTTTCTATGCATTTATTACCAGAAGAAACTATTTAATTGGAAAATATATAAAATTAAACGAAAATTGCTGCGTCAAAAAGACAGCCCACATTTCTTAAAATAACTAAAAAATAAAGTATATGTATAAAAAATAACGTTATTAATATTTCTTAGATCCGCCTTTTGTTTGTGTAAGTTGGAATAAACGTTTCGGTATAGATTTATATAATTTTTTAACCACGTTTCTGCTTAACGATACCCAGTTTCGTTCAATACAGCTTTTTAATTCGTCGAGAGTTCGAAATTGTCTTCCGCCGGCATACACCGATTTGGCTAAATGGACCCAGCAATTTTCTATAATATTTAAATCTAGAGACCTGGCCGGCCACTTCAAAATTTCAATATTTTCCAGTGTCAAATATTGTTTTACTATCTTCGCGGTATGAACACTTGCATCAATATCTTGCTGATAAATAAAGTTTGTGTCCGCAATTTTTACAACATGTCTCTCCAATTGTTCATCGATCAAACTAATGAACTTTGCACTATTCATTTTCCCATTTATAAACTTAATTTCCGTATTTTCATAGTACTCAATTCCCGCCCACACTATTACTTCGCCACTACCGAATTGTCGACTGCATAAAACTTTTTGTTCTTTACGCAAATCGTGGAAATAACAACGGTAGTCATCCGTTCAATCAAACTTAAATCTCTTTTCATCACTAAAGATAACTTTTCTCCATTTTTTCATCCAATGAACATGCTTCTCAAAAAATCATAAACGAGCTTCTTTTGAAGTTCTTTTTTGCCGACGAGTTTCCTTTTGATTTGTATGAATACATGTCAACTGTTAATAAAATAATTAAAATAAAATATTAAATACCACATTAAACACAATCAATCTTTTCAGAGGCGGCGCAAAATTGAAAATTTTCATATCACAGTTGTTGCTGATTATGATTTCATTTGAATATGGTGATTTGGAAATCAGTAGGTGAGAAAAGAAGATACATTATTATGTGAAAGCATGCAGAAGCATTTGAGGAATTTCTTCCGCCGATACAGACATAATTTCATTTTATTCCAGAATGCCTTTGCGCGAAATTTTTTAAATGACAGATGTTGCTGAATTTAAGAATTTTCGTTATATCTAGTGTCAAAAATTTTCGATTTTGCGCCGCCTTCGAAAAGATTTATTGTGTTTAATGTGGTATTTAATATTTTATTTTAATCAATTTTATTAACAGTTGATGTGTATTCATACAAATCAAAAGGAAATTAAATTGTATTTAATATTTTATCTTTTATATTAACAGTTCGTGTGTATACACATAAATGAAGTGGAAATTATTTAATACTTTTTAGTGCATTTTCGTTTTTTTGTTGTTTTTATACCTTTTTTTATTTTCATTCCGTCTTTAAAAAATTTTTTTCGAAGTCGTTTTTATTTTTTTGTATCAATTGCCTTTGAATGATGTAAGGTCTGTCTGTTTTTGTTTTTAACCCTAGATGGAACCCTGTTATAATCATTTTTACTCGTATCTACAAGGTGATCCAGCTAACTGTGCCACCTACATTACGTGTAAACTATTTGGTAATGAAAATATGAGTTTTATCCGTTTTGTCTTGAACTTTTTTTCATTCTGAATGGTACATAATTTTACGGTTGAGGAGGTAATTAATTCCTGAGTAAAAAACTATGAAGATACAAGAGGTAAAAGACTAATAGTTACTAAGGCACTCTGTAAATGATTTTTAATGCAAGTGATTCTGAAAATGTTTCCTATTACAACTAACATAACATTTAAGTATTCGATCCAGAAGTACAAGTGGTGCACGTTTGAGTATTTCCAGAGATATAGGGATAATATAATAATATACAGGGTGTCCCAAAATTCCTCCGACACCCGAAAATGGGAGGTTCCTTGGGTCAATTAAAGCGACATTTTCCTTTACAAAAATGGCGTCCGCGGCTTTGTTTAGGAGTTATTAACTAAAAACACGGACCAATCAGAGCGTGACCTAGACGCGAGTTAGCACAGTCGGCCCGACGCGCCAACTGTCAATTGGCCGAACGAATATTCACTAATTAAACGAAAGCTTTTTAAATTAATCTATTGGTTGGCAAGAAAGTAATTTCGGTTTTCACTAATAGATGGCGTTATGTTTTGTTTGATTGACTTCTGTTAACGTTGCATTTGTTTTGTTTCTGGCATTTCATAACTGCAACTTTTAGGTTACTTTTGAAGCAAGTTACACGTAATTTTGATTAAAATTGTTAGTTCTGTGTCAATTTAAACATGGAGTGCAAAAACGAAATTATAGACACATATTGCTTTTTTATATCCGTAGAGGTAAAAAAGCTGCCGAGGCTCACAGAGATATATGTGAAGTTTATGGTGACGATAGTGTAACAGAACGCACGTGCCTGAATTGGTTTAAAAAATTCCGTTCTGAAATTTTTTCTCTTAGAGACGACCAACGTTCTGGTCGACCATCGGAGGTTGATGATGACCAAATGAAAGCTATTATTGAATCGGATCGTCATATAACTGTCCGAGAGATTGCAGAGAGGTTAAATGTCTCACATACAACTGTAGAATATCGTTTAAAATGTCTCGGAATCGTTAAGAAGCTCGATATTTGGGTTCCACACGAATTGAAAGATATTCACTTAATGCAACGCATCAACATATGCGATATGCATCTCAAACGGAATGAAATCGACCCGTTTCTGAAGCGAATCATCACTGGTGATGAGAAATGGGTTGTTTACAATAACAGAACTCGAAAACGATCATGGTCCAAGCGTGATGAATCAGCCCAAACCACATCAAAACCTGAATTGCACCAAAAGAAGATCATGCTGTCAATTTGGTGGGATTACAAAGGTATTGTGTACTTTGAGCTCCTGCCAAGGAACCAAACCATTAATTCAGATGTTTATTGTCGACAATTAACGCAACTGGACAAAGCAATTAAAGAAAAACGGCCAGAATTGGCAAATCGCAAAGGAATTGTGTTCCACCATGATAACGCTAGGCCTCACACATCTTTGGTAACACGTAAAAAGTTATTGGAGCTTGGTTGGGAAGTGATGTCACATCCACCATATAGCCCTGACATTGCACCATCAGATTACCATTTATTCAGAAGTTTACAAAACTCTTTGAATGGTAAAACATTCACTAATGATGATGATCTGAAATCTCACTTGGATCAGTTTTTTACCGAAAAGGATCAGAAGTTTTATGAACGCGGCATTATGAAGCTACCAGGAAGATGGCAAAAGATCATCGGACAGAATGGAAAATATTTCATTGATTAAAGTTAATTGTTTGGATAAAAAATTGGATTTTATTTCACCTAAAAAAACCGAAATTACTTTCTTGCCAACGCAAAATACACTCGTGAATGGCTTTAATTGCCAATATATTGATGAATTTCGAATTTCTTGTACTTTTGTCTCCCATTGTACCTCCAGAACATCCTTAAACCTGTATTACTTGCGCAAATATATTAATTGTAATGGAAAACATTAGCATTACCAGTTTTAACCCTTCGCACTCGAGTGGCGAGTCTGAGGCACCACTAAATATTGCTATGTCATTAATGTAAAATAATTCTTACGTTATTAAATTATTTTATATCAACTCATTATTAAAAATTTGAATATTGCATGAGTTTAATTCCATTTGTGGTAAGAAAGCTCATATTATTCACTTAATAATAATTGCTATTATTTTAATAGGAATTATTTTAATAGTAAATTCAACTCTCTTAGATACACTCAAGCAGTGTAACACATTGATATCCTACACGTAAATTTTTAATTTTATTGAAACGCAGACTGTTAAATATGTAAATTTAAATATAAATAGACATTTCAAAATAAACGGCTCATATAGGTTAAATTCTTCTCGATCGAAAATTAGCAACAAAATTAATTGAATGATATCGGCGCTACGTACGATCATTTTTAGAAAAACAACAAATGTGCAATTATTTAAGCATGTTTCTAACGTTTCGATCTCGATGTGGATCTTTTTCAAAGAGACACTTTTGCGTCTGAAAAAAATGAGAACAATTAGAAAAGAAAAAAAAAGAAAAAAATTTTTTCCCCATATAGAAAAAAACAAAAATTAAATTTCATATACGTACTTGTTGTGTGAAAAATGGACATAAACATTTTAAAACAAAAATTAGTGAGTTACGTTTGAACGGTAATTTAGCCCGTGATGGTAGATATGTAACTGAAACATGTACTGCTTCAAAGGTATAAAGGCTATGACATATGTCTGTGTAACTTGTTACGATTGGTAGATCGATATCGATTGATGGTGGTGTTTACATTTCAGAGCGGCAAATTTGAAACCAGTTTTTACCGAAACACATTCAAATTAATATGTGGACTTCTGTCTTTGTATTGAAATTATGAAACTATATCAAATTATTTAAACAAATTAAACATATTATTGTGTTTAGATTTTGAAGATAATATAACCATTTTAAAAATAAATAAAGAAGAAATTATATATAATGTTTTGTGAAGTAACACGAAAAGTAAATCTTTAATGGTTAGAATCTTAAATGGAAAAGAAAATTATTAATTATTGGAGATATCCTCATAAGTGACCATTACTGGTTCAATAATGTCACAAATGGCTCATATGTTTGACTCTCGACTCTTCTCCGGCGTTTCGGGTTTATGTGACCCAACTGTGTATTACAATCTTATCGGAGTCAAATTTTATAGGCTTGGCTTATTTTTATGAATATTTTAAATTACTGAATGAGTTTTTTGCAAAATAATTGCATATGTATAAAATAAAAATTGTTGCATTTACGATGATCGGGTTATTGTGAACCATAATGCGAAAACGTCAGCAAAATTTGTCAAAATGAATAAGTAAATAAATACATATACAGGAATAAATAAATAAAAATCAATATACTAAAATTCTACGTGGAGTTTTCGCTATTTATAGCTTGTTTAGTGATCGAATTTCATGTTTGTTTTATCTGCGTCGGCCTCGCACTTTTTCGTCAATATATTCCCAGCAAACCTGCAAAATATTGTGTGAAAACGGGGTATGTGCGATTCAGAAAATTCATATGGATATAATGTGCAAATACATATACATATACAGAAAAATTATCGGGGTAACGACCCGCGGATAGTCAAGGCTTTCATGTACATGATCTTGTAAAGCAACTCAAACGGTGTAATATAACATGTGAAAATTTAGTTAGATAATATCGACGATTAACCCTTTGCAGTCGGAGCCATTTTAACTCGAAAATTAAACGTTCCTTCGACATAGAATATTTCTACTCTCCACGATTTTTTAATTTTCATGGGTAGGAAATTGATATAATAACTCATACAGTACTTAAATATTTAGTAACTGATTAGATACCAACGTATTTAATAATGTAAATAATATTTTGATAATGGTACAGCAATTTTTAGTGGTGCCTCAGAGTCACCACTTGAGCGCTAATGGTTAAACAGATAATAGTCAATTTTGATAGAACCTGAGTATCACTATAATAGGTACTATAAGAAAAAATAAAATAAAATTACCAAAGGAAGTTCCCACCAACCACTACGATGTACAATTAGAACTCTATCATATTCTTTATAATATTATATACAGTAAGGAGCATAACTGTTTCCACACACTTTAAATCAGAATAATCTTTTTACTTGTAAGTCGTAAGATTCGTAAATTCGTTTGACTTGTAATTACTTGTAATTCGTAAACGTATTAAGGTGAAGTGCCCTAAGTTTGGACAGTCTAAAAGTGATACCTAAATTTCGACAATTGAATTTTCATAGTAAAATCAACAATTAAGAGATTATATAATTATATAATATATTATATAATTTATTATATAATATATATATATAAATATTTTATAATTTATTATATAATATATATATATAAATATTTTATAATTTATTATAAATATATTATAGATTATATAATTTATTATATAATATATATATTTTTTATCATTTATTATATATATATATAATAGATTATATAATTATATTATATATTCTGAGCCTTAGCTACAAGTAGGTGTGAATATTATTTCATTAAGACATCAATTGAAATTTAAAAATAAATTCAAAGTTCATCTGAAAACAATATACAAAATAGTCTATTTACATGCGAATCATGTGCATTTATAGTTGGAACTTTTATTAGAAAAGAAAATATAATTTGAGCCCTCAGACAGAAAATAATTATCACGCATAATAATATTGATATTTTAAAATAAATTGGCAATCAAACTGAACGTAAATAATAATTATCAATCCAAATATTAGATATCCAAGTTTAGGACTGTTTTGAAATATAAGTACTCAATTTTAAGCCTAAAATCATTATTTTATTACTTTTTTATATTATTTACTTTCTTTTTTTCTAGAAATTGATACCCCTTCCTCAATTTTAAACCTAAAATCTTTATTTTATTACTTATTTATTATTTACTTTCTTTTTTTCTAGAAATTGATACCCCTCCCTCAATTTTAACGTAAATAATAATTATTAATCCAAATATTAGATATCCAAGTTTAGGACTGTTTTGAAATATAAGTACTCCACACTGGGACGCGATGGCAGTAGCTGTACACTGTACACACTACTAAAATGAAAAATTTAATTTGGAGCATGCTAAGAAAGGATCACCAACTGTGCTTTCGAAGACAGAAGAAAGATCTTGCAAAGAGGAGCAAGAGAAAAATTATAGAAGACGAACAATTGCCTAAAAAGTAGGAAAAAGAGAGAAACAAATTTAAAAAAGAACAATAATAATTTACGTGAAAGATGAAAGATAATTACACAACAATTTCAAGATATAAAGTTAAAAATCAATGATGAATCTAAAAAAATAAAGTCTAAAGCAACTAATGACAATAAAGATGAAATTAAAGAAGACAAAGCAAAATTGTGCACTCAATTAGAGAATATGAAGAAAGAAGTATTGTCTCTTGAAATGCTTGCTTTGCAACAGAAAATGAGAATTGAACAGAACAGAATTTAATATACAATAATAATATTTTCATACCATATGTACATCATTAAAGATTTAATCAAGATCGGAGGCATTTTCAAGGAATACGCCCACTTTTTCCGGCCGTGCGTCTCGCTCCCCGTGGCGGCCATAGTGCTCGGAGCACTATAGTGTCTGTTATACAGACTATATGTAATTTCAATTCGTCCCAGTATAGGCTTTACTTCTGTTCAGGTATTAGCTTAAATTGGATTTAATATGTCCAACTATAGGTTTGAATTATTCTTGTTAATATGAATAAAATATTAATCTAAACAATAATTTTGGGACTTTAAATTACTTTACAAAATCTGAATTTTATGATACTACTCTTAAAAAATTGTTTTTGTTTATTTGAAGTGATAAAATTTAAGGTAGCAAAAAATGCAGTCCAGGTATAGGGTATTTCACCTTAACTAGTTTCAAAGAAATCTTCAAAACGTACATACAGTAGTGGACAAAAGTTCAAGACCGCTCTAAAGAAGACGATAACTTTTTTAATATTGTACTATACGATTTGAACTTTTTTGGGAAGCTAGAGCAATTAGTTTACTAAAGGATGTGAAAAGAAATTTTTTCAAAAATTGCAATTGATCGGAATTGTTGAAAAAATACTAAAAGTTAATTTTTCAACTATTTTATGTGGGCTTATATTGAAAATTTAAAAAATACGTTTTGTAGATCTGTGTCAATTAAACATATCCTGAAAATTTCGTCAAATCGGTCGACGTTGCAATGAGTTACAAACGTTTAAAGATGGTAAAAATTGCAGATTTTCATGATTTATTATCTTTAAACGTTTGTAGCTCATTGCAACGTCGACCGATTTTGACGAAATTTTCAGGATATGTTTAATTGACACAGATCTACAAAACGTATTTTTTAAATTTTCAATATAGGCCCACATAAACAAATTGTAAAATGCAAATTTTAGTATTTTTTCAACAATTCCGATCAATTGCAATTTTTGAAAAAATTTCTTTTCACATCCTTTAGTAAACTAATTGCTCTAGCTTCCCAAAAAAGTTCAAATCGTATAGTACAATATTGAAAAAGTTATCGTTTTCTTTAGAGCGGTCTTAAAATTTTGTTCCGCTGCTGTATGTAATTCATACGCGTTTACAAAACACATATTTTAAATTGTCATTATTGGCCCAGCTAAAAGAGTTGTAGAAATCAGTTTTTACTATTTTTTATCACAATCTCGACTAACTGCACTTATTAAACTTATTTAATAGTTTAGTCACTTACTAAACTATTTCTTCTAGCCTTACAGAGAAATTGAAGTTGTTCGGTTCATTTATAAAAAGGATATTCTGATTTTAATTATTTGGAAATAGTTATGCTCCTTACTGTATGTCTTTCTTGTCATCGATTCATCTGTACCAGAAAGAAACAAAACTGTCCTACTTTTAATTGTAAGTACGTTACGTCGGATACCAAGATTTTGCATAATAGTAGTTTATTAGAAAAAGGTTTATTATAAACATTATTATAAAACCATTTCAAAGCTGCTGTAGATACATTCGATGAATTAATAACAACCTACACGTGTAAACAGCAAACCAGGTAATTTTGTATTATAAAATTGAAATATTTCATAATTTTTCAATTCACTATTTTGTCTCATACATACTTTCTTTACATTCTTTGCTAATTTAAGTAATTTGCAGATCAATTTTTACTTTTTTACGTACTTTCTTATTCATTATTATATCCTTTCCTGTAATAAGCTTAAAAACATTGTATCATAGTGGAATATTCAAAGATATGCAAGTATTTTTTTAGTCGGATCAGCTTATACGATTCGAACACCATTAGAGTAAGTTTTTATGAAAACGGTTGGAGAGACAATACCTCTAAGTTATGAATAACCTTTTCAAATCAGTAACCTTTTTAAATCAGTCGAGCAATCAGTTAATTGAGCCGTTTACTTTGAAAGTGGCCTATTTAAGTTTAAATTGAGACATTTAAAAGTTTGCGTTTCAATGAAATTAAAAATATACGTACCAGATACCAATGTATCACATTTCTTTAGTGTATCTAAGAGAGTTAAATTTACAATTCCTATTAAAATAATAACAATTATTAAGTGAATAATACATGTCTTCCCATCAAGAATGTACTTATGCCAATTTCAAAATTAACAACTAAATTAGTCATAAAATTTGAAACAGCTCAAGTCCATTCCATATAATTTAAAATGCTTCAGATTGAAAAAATAATATTCAATTTATTTTATATTTAATTACAAAACTTGAAAAACACTATTTATGCAATTCAGGAAATCTTTTAACTATATAAATTACATAAGAATTTATTTCTCCTTTATATTTTGTGTATGCAGAAGGGATTTGATGAAATCATGGTGTTTCGATGGTATATTTCGTAGTAAGTCTATCATATTCTTGTATTTCGCTGCTGTAATTTGTCTTATATTTTTAGAAAGTGGTGGCAGTACAATATTTCCGAATTGTCTTAGTTCACCCCGACGAGGTAATAAATTCAGTATTTGAAACTCTGCATTCTCATCCATTCGTATCCTATAGAAAATTTTATATAGTTCATTTCTCAAACAACGTAATCACCATATTTTTAACCAATTTATTGTTTCTCCGTTAGAATTCTTGGCGAAATTTCCGTTTATAGCAAAAATCAGAATTCGGTAAAATTTTGAAAGTAGGTTCTTTTTTGACTAAAATGACGATTGCCAGAAGGATTTTTGGCGCATCGAAAAAATTTTTTTTTATCATTTCAATGTCGCGCTCTACCTTACCGACTTATCGACTTTCTATTTTATATAGAATATCTTCAATTAGTTGTAAAAATTGATCATCACCAGCCTAGTTCACCTCACAGCGCCATAAAAATTCACTCATATCATCTATAAACGAATCCTCTTTAGTTTATAGTAATACATATATAAGGTAAACTTGAAATTTTTCAAGACTACTCCTGGATTGTCGTGTGCGTGGTCTCTCCGACCCCACTCCGACCTAACCACAACTCATTCTAATCACATAAATAATAAATAAACTTTTCGGGTTAACCTAATCCATATTAATTCTCATCGCATAATCTCCCCATTGTAGATATTGGTTCACTTGGTTTAACAATTTAAATTTTCTACACATTTTACATTAATTTCCAGAATATATATATATATATATATATATGACGCATGCGCACAGCACGAAGATAAAGTACAAAGTCGGTAAGTCAGTAGTCGCTAAGGTAGAGCGCAACATTGAAATGATAAAAATTTTATTTTCGAAACGCCAAAAATCCTTCTGGCAATCGTCATTTTAGTAAAAACAGAACCTATTTTCAAAATTTCATCGAATTCTGATTTTTGCTGTAAACGAAAGAACAGCCGAATTCTTTACCCTTTTGAAAGTTGCATCGTCCAAAAATCTTGTTGATATGAAATTCTCTTTTTTCATTTCATTTAAAATGAAGTTATTATAAATTATAATATTAATTTTAAAGTTATTAATTTTTTCTTGATAACATTATAATAATCTTGGGAAACAAACATCAAATTAGAGCTACAAAGAAAGTGGCCAGCAGAGCTACTACCTTGACATCAAACAATTGACAAATGGACATAGGCCACTTTCAAAATAGAAATTTGTATCAACCTATTAACCAGTTAATTTTCTTTTTACAAAATCTTTGTGATTTTAAATATATTAGTTACAATTTGCTTCAGAATGAAAAGATAACCTAAAAATGTAAATATTAAAATTGCTAGTTTGATTTATATCGAAAATGGACTGGGGTTACTTTCAGAATAAACGACTCAATTAATGTTTTAGTACAAGTTTGTCAATGAAAAATTATTGTATATGCTTCATGCGACGAGACTTAAATATGTATATGAAGAGTTGACCTTTCAATTTTGTTTGATCACAGTCTGTAACTGCAGAACGGTGCAAAACTGGCCGTAATTACTGTTTACAAAAACATATTTGAACGATATATTTTATCGAATATCTTGGAAACTATTACAGTTAGAGAAATCCTTTAACAGAAAAAATTAAGTAATTTTTGTAAATATCTCGAAAAGAGAACTCCTCGCCGACTTCAATGACCTTGCAATATGTTTTTAACGTGTTGTATAGACGTTACCGCCGCTCCGCTTTAGTTTCAAGATATTTGCAGAAAACCACAGACATTCACTGCAGTAAATTCTGCCCCTTTTAATTGATCGAACATGTACTTTCAGGCGGGAGAGAGTATTCACCTCTCCGCTTGCATCTTCTTCCCAAAAGACATAAACCAGATCTAACCGAAATGCATTTAAAATGGCGGAGTTCTCTGTAGTGTTCTTAACAGTTTTTTTATGGAGAAAAGTTGGTCAGAATCACCCTCCCCTCCAAATAACACATTTAGAGCTCACAAATCTCGGTAATCCGTTTCCAGATTTTTACCCCACAAAGGGTTACCTTTGGACACCCTTTAAGTAAATTTTGGCTAGATGATTCGTTAGTTGCAGTATATTATTATCATTATTAAATGTGCGTTTTAAGAAGATTATACATTTTCGGGGAATTTCAATAATTTTCTACTTAACAAAATGTTTCCCATATGGCGTCTATGGCTGTATCTCGAGAACGGTGCGTCCTACCGCAAAAATAACATAATTTTCAAAAGGCTCAAGCTGAAGCATATAGGGTATACCCAACCACATGACACATGTAGTCTTTTGAATGAAAAAAACCAGTCCGTCTTTAACATCAATGTTATCAGTTATCGTATATTTTATATTAATTTTCAATTTAATCTCAGTTAATAATTCGTTGTAAACTAATTGGATTTTCAAAGATTGTAATATAAATTTTTTTTGTACTTTCATCGATATTCTTTGAAAATGTATTCTCGACAGTAGAGATGATTAACTCTCTCTTGCATTGGGATAATTTTCTATTACTGTAAGCGGTCACATTAGCATTAGTTGCATAATTAAAAAAGGAAAAAAAAATTTTTTTTAAATAAAAAAAAATAAAAATAAAATATATATAATTATTATGTTTGTTTCTTCGGTGGAAAATTTCCGTCCTCTCGTATAATTTGCATTGTAGAATTAACTTCTTTCGAAAAAAAAATAAAAAAAATAAAAAACTACATGACCAATATGGACGAAAATCTAATCAGCTCTAAGTTACAGCGGGGCACATCGATTGCATCATTCATTATTCTGATCGCGTTATTACTTTTTCAGAAAACGTTAACGAAAAATTTGATACCATACAAACGGACATACGCACACACACACAAACATTTTGATAAAAATAGTCTAAAATGACTCCAATGACCATGAAACGTGAAGATCTGCTAAAAAATCGATTTTCGATTTTCGGGGTAATTACAGTAACTTCCCTATGAATCGGGAAGTTAAAAATCGCCAGCGATACTAGAACCAGCAACCTACAGAGATTACTAGCATTCCTCGCTATGCCTTCGGCTACTCATCGTCTTATTCACCCCTTAACGCGAACTCCTTATGAATGCGTAAATCGATTTTCAAATACAATTTTCTCGGAAAATATTAAGAAACGCGCGCTACTGCTTTGCCAAATTACATTTCGAGAAGATATCTTTAAATACTGCGAGTTTCAGAAAAATCCGTCACCCATCAACCGTGGCTTCCTCTTCTAAAACTAAAGACGCATGTCACATCAGACAGCCCAATATGTAAACGAACGATTGCCCGATCCGGACGATCAAAGCATCCCGTCTCGCGATATGTCGTATGACGGTCTCCTGTGACGACACTTTCCCTCGAAAAGGAACGTTTGGCGATCTCGTGTGACACCACGTTTTATAAGATTCGCATTCTAAAATCGGACATTTCATATGCAACAACCTTTTTTTTAACTTCCCGATTTATAGGGAAGTTATTGTAATTACCCCGAAAATCGAAAATCGATTTTTTAGCAGATCTTCACGTTTCATGGTCATTGGAATCATTTTAGACTATTTTTATCAAAATGTGTGTGTGTTTGTGTGTGAGTGTGTGAGTGTGTGTGTGTGTGTGTGTGTGTGTGTGTGTGTGTGTGCGTGCGTGCGTGCGTGCGCGTATGGCTGTTTGTATGTAATCAAATTTTTCGTTAACGTTTTTTGAAAAAGTAACACTGCGATCAGAATGATGAATGATGCAATCGATGTGCCCCGTCGTAACTTAGAGCTGATTAGATTTTGGTCCATATCGGTCAAGTAGTTTTTTAGATTTTTTAGTTTTTTTAGTTTTTTCCGAAAGAAGTTCATTCAAAAATGCAATTTATACGAGAGGATGGAAATTTTCCACCGAATAAACAAACGTAATTATATATATTTCATTTTTTTAAAATATTATGCAACTAATGCTAATGTTACCGCTTACAACTAACGCATCGGGAAGTTCTTTGTGTGGCTCGTGGAGAGTCACACACAAAATAAAAAAAAACCATTAATAGCTGTATGCCCCACTAGTTTTTTTGGTTTTTAGTCTGTGGGGAAATGCTGTTTACGCACACCCTCTCCTCAGATGACGTCTGGAGAGGGTAGTGAGGGACTAGGTCCCACTGAGATGGAATGTGAGGGAAACGGGGCTACAAGAATTAACTATCTCGTACCCCTGACCATACCCTAAAACCCCACAGCCTAAGGCCCTTGGACCCTTCGCCTCATATATGTTCGCGGCTAACGAGTATAGCGCGACCTACTGTTCGCATTACAGCGCAACCTCTGCCGCAAATCAACACCACTCCTGTTCTTGGCTAAGCTCATATGCAACAACCTGATACACACGAAAAATCGTTTCTGATGCACCGTCTGTCTTACTTGCGGCTCGTAACACTATCGACGTTAGATCGGTGAACAATTAGACGTGATTCGTAAGTATGACGGAGTGTACACGTAGGTAGAACTGAAGCCGATTGACAGCAGTCTCTTTGAGCACATTGTCGGGGTTGCGGTGCGGTGGTTCGATGGGGGCGATGAGGAGCGGGGGAGTGAGGTGAGGCCGTAGGGGTGTGAGGCCGTAGCCAACAGCCAGCAACCAGCACGGATGAACAGGGTGCCTCGTATTGGAGCGAACCCTTGCCACGACCCACGGCGCGCGGCGTGGCACGACCGAGTCAGGGTTGAACCGACGAGGGTGGGGGATCCTCGTGCGCTTAGGATATACAGAGAATCCCACGAGCTACAAACTTCAGTCTCGACGCGGCAAGCGCTACGTGTGTTTCGTGTCCTCCGTACAGTGAATCATGTGTGAAAAACGTGGTTTGTGCACGCGTGGACCGCAGGTGCCTCTTCTGGTAGTGACTACGTTGTTGGTCGGCGTGCGTCCGGAGTTAGTCGGTGAGTAAACAAATCTTTATTTATTCATCGACAACGTTTTTCACCGTGTCCGCTTCGCATTTGCGTCCACCCCCATCGTTTTTCCAACGGGGCTGATCAGTGTCACGAGGAGACGTTTCCACTTTGGTGTTGACGGACTTTTCAGAATCAGTTTGCGACGGAAATTTATGACATCGCAGTCACCGGTTATTAATACATGTCCGAGAGAGGAGAGTGTTAAGTGCGAGAAGTTCCTCGTAATTTGGTTTCGAAGGAACTTTCTGCTTTTGAAGACGGAGTATATATTTTCCTTAACATTTTTCAAGCTCCTGCAATTGTGGCTACGTCGTTTTGATTAATATATACGAAAACTTGCATATTAGTTGCATGACAAACTTTTCCCGGGGATTGCCATAGCTTTTTGAACCTATCAACTGCTTGCGTCGAGTGCATATTCGTTAAATAAAATTTACAGTGCGCGGTGTAGTGTTAACGAAAGTGCGCGGAAATAATGGTAGCTTAAACGTAATAAAGTCTACCAGTGTACGTTTTTAAAAATTGACCAATTATATTCGGAAGATACTTCAGTACGTCGAATTTCTGAGAAACCTACCAAGAATATACTAAATAGAACGTTCGTAACCCTTTATAATAATTGGTCAATACGTATCGCGAGCAATTTAAAATCAAAGTGTCTACAGAAAGAGGACAATTAACACTGAACCTACCAACCATTAAAAGTGACTGATGGATGTGTATATTATAAAAATCAAGATCAAATAATATATGTATACTGGAGTCAAAAAATATATTCAATAAATACCCACGGAAACATATTTACAATCACAATAACTGCCAAATAAAAACTCTAAACTGGGTCATCTGACCCGTCGTGCTAGGTTTAGTGTTAATCTTTCATAGCCTTGCTCAATTAATGATGCTCAATGAAAACGGGTGTCGGTATTTATATCTTGAAGACTGATTACACTTCATTTATATGTCATTTGAATAATTTTTAAGTAGCCAGTGAGAATAAAAAGTGAAGTGAAAAATAAGTGACAGTCTTGAACATAGTTGAGAAATCTTTGATGCTACGTTGTAGCATTGATTTAACCGTAAACGTCAGTGTTAAAAGTCGCCGACTAACAGTTCATAAAGTTTTAGTGTTTACCGGCATGGAATCAGTTCGCTATTAATAATTTTCCGATTGTGTTTCTTCTGTTATGGCAAACGCAAAGTTTTACTCTTGAATATACTTGTATTCTTGTATAATATTCCATGTATGTACTTGTTACATGAATATTCTTGTATATTCTTGTATAATCTTGTAGTTCTTGTAGATTCTTGTATATTGTTGTATATTCTTGAAAATGATCCACATCAGTATCGAAACGTTGATTTTTGGAATCAATTTGCAAAATTGCTGGTGTTTATGTCACTTGGTTCATAAAGCAGTGTGTAATAAACAGATTTCGGATCTTTATGCATTTATGGCTTATGAAAATGTTCAAGGAAGGCTAGAATATAAAATTCGATAGAATTTCGTGCAATTTTAATTAAATTTAGATCCACAAAGGCTGTTCCCATGAAAAATAGGATTTTATTTCATCCCACTTTCTTAAAGTTTATCTACAAAAATTGGGAAATGCATGAACATCCGCAGTCTAGTAATAAAAGAAGAAATGTCGACTTTTTATACATATGTCTAAACACAAATCCGCTGTCTTATATTTACGCCATGGATAGTATATATTTCAGCAGTAAATAAGATGGGACAGTTTTCGTAAATTAAAAGGCTTTGCTGAAGTCGGCACAGGGAAAAAGACATACCCGGCTTGACGAACATTACAATTTACCGGGGGTTAAATAAAAGGTCAGCATAACAGTTGGGGTGCTCTCCCAATCAGACACGGTAGGAAAAGGATTGAATCGACGGTGACTAATTGCATGTCGGGATAAATAGTGTTTCAAAATAATAACAGTCGGTCACTTTTAACTTTTTAATCGAGTGATCTTTCCGTCGTGAATATTCAAGGGAGATGTAACCAGGGGCCAAAAATAACAGTCATTCTAACACTTTCTACGTTAAAAATCATTAATATGACTTTGTTTCTTTTTGGATGTAACAGTTAGGGTCCCTGGATGTATCTGAACTTAAGAAAAGAAAATTGGCATAACAAAGGTTTTGATTTAATAATTTTAATAAAGATTTAATAATTGTAATGTAAATTAAAACAGTACAAATATTAGAAGAATTTAAAGACTCTTATATTATTTTCAACCTATTAAATATATTAAAAAAGAAAATATTTCGATTTCCTTAAAAATCATTAATATGACTGTTTCTTTTTGGGTGTAACAGTTAGGGTCCCTGGATGTATCAGAACTTAAGAAAAAGAAAATTGGCATAACAAAGGTTTTGATTTAATAATTTTAATAATTTTGATTTAATAATTGTAATTTAAATTAAAACAGTACAAATATTAGAAGAATTTAAAGACTGTTATATTATTTTCAACCTATTAAATATATTAAAAAAGAAAATATTTCTATTTCCTTAAAAATCGTTAATATGACTCTGTTTCTTTTTGGATGTAACAGTTAGGGTCCCTGGATGTATCTGAACTTAAGAAAAACAAAATTGGCATAACGAAGGTTTTGCTACAATCAATGTAAACACGATTATTTGTAATAATTGAAACAGTTTATATTAGTATGGATGTTATGACTAAACAGTGGATTTTATGGATTCATCACAAAAATTAATAATTGCAATTTAAAACGGTACAAATATTAGAGGAATTTAAAGACTGTTATATTATTTTCAACCTATTAAATATATTAAAAAAGAAAATATATTTCTATTTCACTCCAGTTTGTCGCAAATCATTTAGAAAATTTTTATTTTGCATGAAGATCCGGTGCCTAGTTATGACACAATGAAATGAAAGAATTACTTCTTGATTGAAGTTGCAGACACGAATGACGAGTTAACTCATGTTACTGTTTAAAAATTATAAATAATCTACAATGATTACAAATGGCACAATATTTGGAGGGTACTGAAAATAGTGATTTTATTTTCAAGTATTTCCGTCGAGTTACGTAAACTTGATTTTGTAGTTACGAAAGAGAAGTCTAAACGATCAAAATTTTAAACGAAACATTTTGTTTTTGTATGCAAATAGGTTTATAAAAGTTTCTACAATGGCTACACGAACGCTAGCGTTTGTTCGAAGTTTGTTTGTAAAAATCGTGCGCGCTTCGAGTCGTGTTAATCTCATTTTGTGTTTTGTACCGAATTGAAAGTGTGCTGAAATAATACATTACTTTTGTGTAAAATGTGAATTTGTGTATTCTCCGAGGATGGTATTTGGGTCTCTGTTAATCTATAATTAGACTGCGGATTTTATGCATTTGCGACAAAAATGAGTAGGCGTAAATTTAAAAAAGTCAAACCGTTAGGAAACTTTAAAAACACTGTTACATTATTTTCAATCTGTTAAACATATTCAGAAAGAAAATAAACTTCCACTTCACTCCAGTTTATTGCAATTCAACTATAAAATTTTTATTTTGCATAAAAATCTGCTATCTACCTCTAATAGATATTCATGGATAACATAGAAATTTTCAGTATACAATAGTTGATTTACCTTGACGACAGTTTGTAATACAGTAAATCAGGAGATTGACATTTTTTGGAAAAGCAATCTCTAAAATTTGGTTAGAAAGAAATGATTCGAGTCCAGCAAAATCTGCACATCTCTGCTCGTGAACTCGTTAGGTGAACTCGTTCGTACTTTAAGTGTTGATTAACAGAAATTGTGTGTAATTTTATGGAAAATGCAAACATGTTATAATTTTGAAATGATATGTGAAAAATATTCTAATGTTACCTGAGAAGTTTTTCGCTTCCTACATAAAGTTTATTCTGTTATCTACCTTAACAATAGAATACCACGCCAACTAAAATGACTGGTTTTTCCATTTCATTTAAAAATTCTTACTTTATGTTAAAATTTTTCTCCACAATAATGTGATGACTAGACAGTGGATTTTATACATTTATAACACAAATGAGTAGATGTAATTTAAAACATTAAAATCATTAAACAAATTTATGAATAATCTTATATTATTTTCAATCTATTGAACATATTAATCTCATGATGAACTCCTTCCTTCATAATACAAAAATGGGATTTTTCATTGATTAAAATCGTTAGGTAAAAGATCTAGGGCGTTATCTTCCTCAAAAGTTCTATTTTTTCGTTTACGAGGCGTAATTTGCATTATTCGAAAGCATACAACTGCTCGTATCGCTATTTTCATAGCTACATGCTGCCTAATAATGCAAATTACGCCTAGTAAACGAAAAAATTTGACTTTTGAGAGAGACAGCGCCCTAGATATTTTATCTAGCGATTTTGACTAGTGAAAAATCTCATTTTTGTATTATGAAGAAATGAGGAGGAGAATCCCAGACACTTTTAATCTTAGAAATGAGTCTACCGCCTTAAGAGAGAAAACAAAGTATGTCATTACGGTTTGTTACAATTCAATTAGATAAATTTTATATTGCACAAAGATCCGCTGTCTAGCGATGACTTCTCTGGCGATAACTAATGGTGTAACATAATGAGTTTTATTTCTGTTTAATTTAACCAGAGTCAACATAATTTTACATCATGGTTACTTATTCTACTACCCTCTCAAAATGGAAATGTATCTTATAATCTGTTTACCGAATCCGAAATCGTTTATTAGATATTTATATAGATTTACGTCGTTTCGATATGAAATTTTATCGTACGCAACGTCTTATTTTGCTGTCATCGATGTTGTTTTAAGTGGTCATTTTGTATGTATACCATAGTCGTTAGAATAGGACCTAATTCCTTTTTAAAGTATACAAGAGATCATCAAAATGTAATTGCTACGGACGGAACCAATTGTGAATAAAAAAAATTAAACCGGCTTCGAAACGCACTAAAAAAATTCACAAAAAAATATGAAATAATTTCCATTTGATTTCTATGAATATACGACAACTGTTAATACAAATGATTAAAATAAAATGTTAAATACAGTACAATATTTTCGGAGGCGGCGCAAAATTAAAAGTTTTCGTCACTGGAAATTTTTTCGACACTGGAAATTTTTTCGACACTGGAAATTACGAAAACCCTTCAATTCTTTCACATGCTTTCACATGTTAATATATCTCTTCCAACCTACTAATTTCCAAGTCCACCATATTCCAATGAAATCGTAATCAGCAACATCTGTGATTTGGAAAATTTTCAATTTTGTGCAGCCTCCTGAAAGATTGTATTGTATTTAACATTTTATTTTAATCAATTGTATTAACAGTTAGTGTATATTCATAGAAATCAAAAGGAAATTATTTTTAGTGCATTTTTTTAGTGCGTATCGAAATCTGTTCAATTTTAAAAAAAATTTTTTTATTATTTCTAACTTTTTGGTGGAACTAGTAGAATTTGTAGAACACCGTAGGATGGTTTTTCGGTCTTATTGTTGGTATAACAATAGTTATTAACAATAACACATTCTATAAATAATTGCAAGTGGGGGCTGTTCTTCCGTTTAGCGTTCACCTCGGAATTCGATGAAATTTTGAAAATAGGTTCTTTTTTTACTAGTATGACGATTGCCAGAAGGATTTTTGGCGAGTCGAAAAAAATTTTTTTATCATTTCAATGTCGCGTTCTACCTTACCGACTTACTGACTTATCGACTTTCTACTTTATGCTTGTACTATGCGCACGCATGCGTCAATTAGAATGAGTTGTGATTAGGTCGGGATGGGGGCGGAGAGGGCCGGCCCGACCACATACATGACAATCCAGGAGTAGTCTTTAAAAATTTCAAGTTTACCTTATACAGGGTGAGTCCGCAGAAACAGAACACCAGACTAACGCGGCTGCTATTGGTGTTAGGGGGAGATTGCGATTACCGTGGCCCCTACTTTGAAGGTTATATTTGTGTTCCTGGGATCATTTTAAGAAAAAAATGTGTATATAACAGGTATCCAATGGGCTCCGTTTTGCCGGTAAAGTAGATTTCTTGTTTTTCATAAAACTGCAAATATCTCGGAAACTATGCGAGATATGATAAAATATCAAGAGACCTTTCTTGTAGAAAATTAAATTTCCAATAGTTTATGTCGTATGACATTTTTCTATCAGCTGCGCAGTTCCCGAGTATATTTATATTTCGGTGAATTTGCAGAACAACTGCCTCTCCCCCGAAATAATAATCGGTGGAACGTAAAGGCTTCGTTCTGAAAAGATCAAATTCTGGAAGATATCTACAATGGGAAGATTATGTAAACAGAGTGAGTTACGGTTAGGTCGTGAGTTGCTTTTTTGTAGGTGGACGCGTAAAGGACATACGAAGGTCAACTTCATTTTTTTAAATGGAATGAGTTACTTTTTAATACATCAATCGATGTAGCTGGACATTCGTTATAAAAAAGTACTAACCTATGTATGTCGAAAAGTTAGTAGTACAGGAGATATTTCAATTTAAACTAGCTGGTTATTGTTGCTCGCTCGCTTCGCGAGCTTCGCAGGTGGGGGTGTTGTAGCTCGCTCGCTTTGCGAGCTCGCGAGAGGGTTAGTGGTACGGATGGTATTTTGTGTGTGACTCTCCACGAGCCACACAAAGAACTTCCCGATTCGTTAGTTGCAATATATTATTATCATTATTTATTTAGTATACGTTTTAAGAAGATTATACGTTCTTTGGGAAGTTCAATAGTTTTCTACTTATCAAAATGTTTGAACCAACATCGTATGCTCGTTGCTCGCTTGGTTCCTTGTTATAGCATAGTAATGTTGCAAAATAAATTACAAATGCATTTAAATTTTTTTTAAATTTTTTTTTAAATGAAAAAAAAAATTTTTTTTTAATAAAAAAAAAATAAAAATTATATATAATTGTTACGTTTGTTTCTTCGGTGGAAAATTTCCGTCCTCTCGTATAATTTGCATTGTTGAATGAACTTGTTTCGAAAAAAACTAAAAAATCTAAAAAACTACTTGACCAATATGGACCAAAATCTAATCAGCTCTAAGTTACAGCGGGGCACATCGATTGCATCATTCATTATTCTGATCGCATTGTTATTTTTTCAGAAAACGTTAACGAAAAATTTGATACCATACAAACGGACATACGCACACACACACACACACACACACATACGAACATTTTGATAAAAATAGTCTAAAATGACTCCAATGACCATGAAACGTGAAGATCTGCTAAAAAATCAATTTTCGATTTTCGGGGTAATTACAGTAACTTCCCTATGAATCGGGAAGTTAATAACTCAAAAATATCATTACTGTCGTACTAAGACGTTACAAAAAGTTAGTGGTTCAGGAGATATTTCAATTTAAATAACTCAAAAATACCATTACTGTCGACTAAGACGTTACACTAGTAAGTATACACTAACGACTTAGTATGACTAATGGTATTTCAGAGTTATTTAAATTGCAATATTTCCTGAACTACTAACTTTCTGACATACATAGGGTGGAACTTTTTGATAACGAATGTTGCAGCTGCATCGATTGATGTATTCAAACATACCTCATTCCATTTAAAAAAAATTAGGTTGACCTTCATATGTCCTTTACGCGTCCACCTACAAAAAAGTTACTAACATCAGATTCATGCCCCGTCGAAACCATGCAAGTTCCATTTGATGCATCTCTTCCTAACACTAATAGCAGCTGCGTTATTCAGGTGTTCTGTTTCTGCGGACTCACCCGGTATATGTATTACTTTAAATTAAAGAGGATTCGTTTACAGATATGTGTGAATTTTTATGGTGCTGTGAGGTGAACTAGGCTGGTGATGATTCATTTTTATAATTAATTGAAGATATTCTATATAAAATAAAAAGTCGGTAAGTCGGTAAGGTAGAGCGCGGCATTGAAATGATAACAAATTTTTTTTCGACTCGCCAGAAATCCTTCTGACAATCGTCATTTTAGTTAAAAAGGAACCTATTTTCAAAATTTCATCGAATTCTGAAGTGTACGGTAAACGGAAGTTTCGCCCAAGTGGGATTCTCGCGATAGTATCTCCTACTAAATGTGAAAGGTCTCATCGCAATCGGTGCATTCCTTGCTGAGCAAGCACCGTAGAACTCGATTAATAAATGAAACATTACGTTTTTTTGCAATAAAAGTCGTTAAGAATGAACAAATGCAAAAATTTTTGTAACGAGACCACCCCGGGTACATACTCTACAAGATGTAAAAAGGATTCGTACCGAATTGGTCCATCCATCTCCGCGTAATCGGTGAACATATGGTACATAGAAAAAAAACGACAAAAAAAGGCACATACAGGTCGAATTGAGTAACCTTTTCCTTTTTCCAAGTCTGTTAAAAAATAAAAGAAGGATCAACTGTTGGAAGATTACCACTACATAATATTTTCAAAGATATATTCGGCCTTATATTCCTTTTGTAAGACAGAAATTAATCAATAAATACAAAAATATTCAATTATTTCGTATTTTCTAAGGACCAGTCACTTTTACTGGTTTTGGTAGAAATAGCTTCGTTTTAAATGTTGGTAATTCTAGTGTTAATGTAGTTACTAAATTTTGTTAAATTTCGTATCAAAATATAAATAATATTTGTACTGTTCATTCACGTTGACAGAGTATTTAGAAATACACAGTCTATTTCGAAAACCAGATCCGAGTATAACAACGGTTTGGCAAGTGGGTAGAGGATAAGATTGAAGGAAGAAATCCTTTGTAAATTGTCTTTTCTCCGTATCTCTTTCCAAGTGTCAAAATAAAACTGCATTTTTTCTTTGAAAATGTGCATTATTTTGAAAAGGTTACCATCGTGGCCTCGAAGTTGTTCAGGCAATTGAATTTCAGGTTTCACCTTGAACCGATAAAAGAAAATTTGAAGTTTAGCGTCAGTAAAATATAAAACTTTATTATTCCATTTACACAATAAAGATTAGTATATGCATTCATTAATTTAATGTAGTAGTGATATATGTAAATTATTCTTTTCATCGTGATTATGAAATATTTTATTTTTTGTAGACAATCTACCATTTATTTAAAAAAATGGGACAAAATTGAATATTAAAGATATACAAGTATACAAGAACTAGCAAATGTTGTATTATTGATTATTTAAACCTCCAAGTAAAATTTAAACTAGAAGATAGAACATAGGGAGAATTTCACACTTGTAGAAACTCTTTTATGCAATTTTCGAAGTTGAATACAATTTTTCGTGAGTTTTATAACACACTCGCCTTGTTATAAAAAAGAAAACTGCAACATTGTTACAACACGTGTGATCAAATTTAAGAATTTAATAACCATGGTTACTACAATACGAAGCAATGCATTTAATATAGTCATTACGGAAAATTGACCTGATATTCTGTGCAATTATTCTATTACAATCGATTAACTTCATCTTTCTTTTAAAAAGAAGTTTGAAAACTCCAAAGCAACTTGCTTCAACATTTATGTCTCGACGTGCATACTCGTTATATAAATTGTATGTGTGTATAAATCATATGCTACCTATGTAGTTTTATTTATGTTTACGTTAATTAGCACCTAGAAAATGTAATTTATGTACGAAACTATTGATTAACATTTTATATTGGAACATTAATAATTATGTGTTTATTACGGATAAAAAATTTACATTGTACATATACATATACAAATTGACGGGAGTAACATCAGAAATATTCTACTGTACATTTTATCTACATAATTAATAATTTATAATAATGTAATTACATTCCATTAGAGTTTATTGTTTATGTTAGAATGCTTGACGAGCCTATGTTGTTAGTACGTCATATAAACGTAAAACTGTTTAAAAAATCAAGCAAGTTTATTGAGTCTTGACGGTTTTAATATGTGGTACATACATTGAAGAAACTGAATATGTCAATTAAAAACATAGAAATGGAATATTAAAAGATTTAGTGCTATGAAAATGATAAAACTGATTAGATAGTATGGAAATACATCAGAACTATTTCAATACTCTTAAGGGGGTGGTACCGTACACATGGATATGACTAGCATATTACTAGAATATTACTAGAAAAACAAGTGAAAACTGTGTTTACGGGAAACCATTTTTTGTTTTTATGCAATCATATATTAAATATATATATATATATAAAATAACAGTATTATAAATTAAATATATATTAAATATATATTATTTAATATATATATTATATATTTTATATATTATATTATATTATTTATATTATATTATATATATATATATATATATATATATATATATATATATATATATATATATATATATATATATATATATATTAATATATATTTATTTAATATAATTTAATATAATTTAATAATATAATTAAATATATATTAAATATATATTAAATATATATTAAATAAATATTATATTAAATTATATTAAATTATATTAAATAAATATACAGGGTGTCCCAAAATTCCTCCGACGCCCGAGAATGGAAGGTTCCTTGGGTCATTTGAAGCATCATTTCCCTTTACAAAAATGGCATCCGCGGCTTTGTTTAGGAGTTATTAACGAAAAACACGGACCAATCAGAGTGCGACCTAGACGCGAGTTAGCACAGTCGGCCCGACGCGCCAACTGTCAGTTGGCCGAACGTGTCATCGCATGTCTAGATCGCGCTCTGATTGGTCCGTGCTTTTCGTTAATAACTCCTAAACAAATCCGCGGTCGCCATTTTTGTAAAGGAAAATGTCGCTTCAAATGACCCAAGGAACCTCCCATTTTCGGGTGTCGGAGGAATTTTGGGACACCCTGTATATTAATATATATATTAATATATATTAATATATATTAATATATATATATATATATATATATATATATATATATATATAAATACAAAAAAAATAACAGTATTATAAATTATTAATTACAATTTTGTGTATAAAATGTACATTAGAATGTTCCTGACGTTGCTTTATCAATTTGTATATGCAATGTGAACTTTTTATCTATTATAAACATTCTTTATATATATATATATATTTTTGATTCTTTTGTTAGAGTCTCGGTGGTCGTTATCTTGTCAAAGGTATAATTTCTGGTCGATATAAACGTAAAGATTGTGTATCGCGGCAGTCTTACTCGATCAAAATTTTATTTGATTTACAATGGTTCTTGGTAATGGATGTTGAACTGCTGTGTAAAATTGAACGCATGTTACACACTATGCGTGCAATAAAGTTCTGATTTAAAAGAGGAAAAAGAGGAAATACGTGGAAAACGCAGTGACAAAATATTGAGAGAGGTGAAGTCCGTTGTGTACTTCTGTGTATTCGCTTTTTTGTACAATTTAAAAAAAAATTCAAATTGAACATGTGTCAATCAGAATAATATTGCTTGTATTTTTATTTCTTCTACGCGGAGATACATATATATGAATTAAGAGTTTACTCCGAATTATTTTTCCATTTTGTTGCCAACAATTCCCCACTATTCTAAGCATTTTTTTTTTAATTTACTTGTAAATTGTAATTATCGGAGAATCCATTTGTGCAAATAATTTAGTAAACCAATGGTTCCAATTGTTTACAAAACATCAGACCGTTTGGTACACTTATTTAAAAGTTATATTATTTAAATTACGTTCAAATACGTCTGTGGTTCACTGTACGTGTCACAGATTCCATTTCGAGGTTGTACAATTGAAAACAAAAAATATCTATGATTTTAGGAGTTAACGGTACTCTAATTAGAAATAAATTTACTTGCAATACCAGCACACAAAGTTAAATGGAAACGAACTCCATCGCAGTTCGTTCCTTATTTATCAAGCTGAAAAATCTCTCGCTGCTGACATTTTTAGTGATTAGTTTAGGCAGCTTTCCCTATCCTCGGGATACAGTTCCAGTTTATGAACATCAAGCAGGACATGACGCGAATGACCATTCACAGAAGAGACGGCAGTAAAAGAAAAAGCCCACGTATTATTTCGTACATCTTATGATTTTACTATAGAGTTATCGTTATTATACTTTTCTTTTTAAATGAAGATATACAGGGTGTCCCACATAAATGATAACATCTAAACATCTTTCGTATTTACAGTCCTATCAGAAAACTTCAGAGGACAAAGTGACGCTATTGCAGGGGGGCACTATAATAATGAAGAAAAAATTTTTTATTTCGTGTTTTTAAATGAAATTGCAATGTCACCGATGTTTTTTAAAATGGAATAGTATATTTTTTTGCGATAGCATGATAGACAATAAAAAACTGAATTTAGTGGATACCACCTTTTTGACCTTGAAAAGACCTTGAGCAAGAATAATCATGTTGAAGCGTAAGGATAAAATGTATTGTGTACAAAGATAAACCCACAACGCCAGAGGATATGCGGCAAAGAATTACTGCAGCATGTGCTTCAATTACGTCTCAGGAAATCGACAATGCCTACAGATCATTTATTAAAAGATTGCAACATTGCATAAATGAGGATGGTCATCATTTCGAACGTTTATTATGATATGTAAAGGTCAACCCGACGTAAACAACGCGCAATCTTTGATGAAACACGTAAGTTTTAAACTTCCACATTTCATCCGCTTCAACATGATTATTCTTGCTCAAGGTCATTTCAAGGTCAAAAAGGTGGTATCCACTAAATTCAGTTTTTTATTGTCTATCATGCTATCGCAAAAATATACTATTCCATTTAAAAAAACATCGGTGACATTGCAATTTCATTTAAAAACACGACATAAAAAATTTTTTTCTTCATTATTATATTGCCCCCCTGCAATAGCGTCACTTTGTCCTCTGAAGTTTTCTGATAGGACTGTAAATACGAAAGATATTTAGGTGTTATCACGTATGTGGGACACCCTGTATATGTATATCAAAAAAGTTTCATCCCTACTTACAAAAATGTATCTTGTGAAAATTATTTTCCAAGTTGAAAATATATTTTCTAAAATGCAAGTAAGAAGTACGAAATGTTTTTTTCTTATTTCGGAAGTTTAATAAAATTGACTTTAGTGATTTTTATTCTCATCAATATCATTAGTGGCATAATCAAGGAAAGTGACTTTTATAAGTAAACAGCAGATCTTGATGCAATCTTGATGCTTTTCAAAATTTTTTTAAAAATGGTAGGATATACGGCAGAATTTAGTACCATTTTAATTTATTATAAATCTAAAAAAGCTACTACTGTTTCTCAGTCATTTAGATACCATTATTGATAAATTATGCTATTTTCTTGTTTGATTATATGAAATGACAACAATATCGGTAGTTTATAATAATATGTCATACATTAATAATTGTTTAATGAAAAAAAGTAAGAGTACACAAGAACATTAGCATAGTTTTTACTAAGCTGAAATGCCCTAAGTGTGGCCAAGCCAAAAGTTATGCCTAATTCTGGACAATTGAGTTTTTATAATTAAACCGATAATTAAGAGATTATATAATTATTTTATATATTCTAAATCCTTGGTTACATGTGTGCATATTATTAACTTCCATATTCATAGGGAAGTTACTGTAATTTGATTAAGACATCGATTGAAATTTAAAAATGTATTCTAAGTTTATCTGAAAATAGTATACTAAATAGTCTATTTTCATGCGCATCGTGTGTACTAATATATTAGGATAAAAGATATGATTTAATCCTTCAGGCAAAAAATAATTATCACGCGTAATAATATTGATATTTTAAAATAAATTGGCAATTAGACGTAACTTAAATAATAATTATTAATTCAAATATCAGACGTGCAAGTATAGAACTGTTTTGAAATATAAGTATGTATTCCACACTAGGACGTGATGGTAGTAACTGGCACTTCAAGCTCCCAGTGTAGAAAATTATATTAAAGATCTTAAAAAGAAGAACAAGAAAGAAAAATTATAGAAGAATATTTTTTAAAAAAGCAGGAGAAAGAGGAATCGAAGTTTTAAAAAAAGAACAAGATAAACAATCAATAAAAATTTGCGAGAAAGAAAAAAAAATTACGCACCATATTAAAGACATTCAGTTAAAAATCAATGATAAATCTAAAAAGGTAAGGTCTAAAGCAACTAATGAAAATAAAGGTGAAATTAATAAAGAGAAAGCAAAATTACTGTTTTAGAAGAAATGGAGAAAGAAATATTGTCTCTTGAAATGCTTGCTTGACAACAAAAAATGAAAATTAAACAGGATTGAATTTAATATAATAATATTTTGATATTTGAATCATTAAAGATTTAATAAAGTTCGATGTTGTAGATATAATAATATAATAATAATATAACTATAGGTTAGAATTATTCTTGTTAATATAATTAAAATATGAATCTAAACAATCATTTTGAGATTTTAAATTACTTTACAAAATCTGCATGTATGTGTGTGAATTTTATATTAAAACTTTTAAAAAATTATTGTTGTTTATCTAAATTGATAAAATTGTAATTAGGGAAAAGTGCTGTCCAGCCATAGTGAATTTCACCTTATATGTATATATTTTAATATTTAATTTTTGATTAGGAATTACATCTATGCCATATGGAAAAATAACTTCATACAATACAGCTGCATGTAAATACTACTGCAGAGTTGACAGGACATTGTATGTATGTACCAGAATACTGAAAATGAAAGAATATTTAACGAAACGGAATGCCATTTTTGAATTTCATGAATAAAAATAGGTGCAAATGCTGCTTACTATTGTGTAATGCTTTCTATGTATATAACGTTTGATTGCTTTTTGTCCAATTCGTACACCACGAGAGCGAGCGGTTTTATGGATCATGAGATTTTTACGTTTGAAATAACTTCACTTCATCGTAAGAATCATAATACTTCGTCTCCTTGTTAGGTAATTAGTTTCCATAATGGAAACCTCATTAAGAATACGCAACGTTATTTCAATGAAAGAAATTCAACATAGCCTGACTCGATAATTTTTTAATAAATACAAATTAATCATTTATTCTCACCATTGTCTTACAACTGAATCGTTAATTTAACGGACTATGTGAAAGTGTTAATACTCCTTAGCACGTCTTCCATAAAAGAATCGCAATTTTGTCATCGAATAAATAATTTCGTTCGGAGTCGTAATGCATGTAACGGACGTAATAATTCTTCTACGATTGGTGGAACTGTTTTTCATAATGTTGATTAGCTTTCTTAGTCTGAATATAGTGCATTGAAGAAGAACTTTATTTAATATAACTTCTCAAAATTCCTGAATTTTTTAAATCTTTAAGTGTTTTACATTAGTATAACATTTTAGCTTTTCCAACAAGCTTGTGAGTTTGTTATGTTAAACTAAGTTTCAGTATTATTTATCAGTGTAATGTACCGAGTAAAAATAGGAAGAAATTGATGAACAGACAGCGGATTTTATGCGTTTATAACAAAAGTGTGTAGGTGTTATTTAGTATAATAAAAACATTAGAAGAATGGGCGGAACTTCCGTTTATAGAAAAAATCAGAATTCGATGAAATTTTGAAAATAGATTCATTTTTGACTAAAATGACGATTGCCAGAAGGATTTTTGGCGAGTCGAAAAAAAATTTGTTATCATTTCAATGTCGCGCTCTACCTTACCGACTTACCGACTTTCTATTTTATATAGAATATCTTTAATTAATTGTAAAAAGGGATCATCACCTGCCTAGTTCACCTCACAGCGCCATAAAAATTCACACATATCATCTATAAACCAATCCTCTTTAGTTTAAAGTAATACATATATAAGGTAAACTTTTAAAGACTACTCCTGGATTGTCGTGTGCGTAGTCGCCCCCACCCCGACCTATCCACAACTCATTCTAATCACATAAATAATAATATAATTAAATAATAAATAAACTTTTCGGGTTAACCTAATCCAAATTAATTCTCATCGCATAATCTCCCCATTGTAGATATTGGTTCCTTGGTTTAACAATTGAAATTTTCTATACATTTTACATTAATTTCCAGAATATACAGGGTGGGGCAGTAATTATTAGCCCCTCAGATATCTTCGAAACTATAAGTCTCACAGAAATATTTGCTGAAATAAAATTGCACAGTACGAAGGAGGCCATCCGGTGGCGATAGTAGTTTTTTTGCAGGTGGACGTACTTCGAACATTTGAAGGTCACCTCCATTTTTTTAATGGAATGAGGTATTTTTGAATACATCAACCGATGCAGCTGGACATTCGTTACAAAAAAGTACTAACCTATGTATGTCGAAAAGTTAGTAGTTCAGGAGATATTACAATTTAAATAACTCAAAAAATAACGTCTTAGTACGATTGCAATGGTGTTTTTGAGTTATTTAAATTGTAATATCTCCTGAACTACTAACTTTTCGACATACATAGGTTAGTACTTTTTTGTAACGAATGTCCAGCTGCATCGGTTGATGTATTCAAAAATACCTCATTCCATTTGAAAAAATTGAGGTGACCTTCAAAAGTCCGAAGTACGTCCACCTACAAAAAAACTATTATAGCCACCGGATGGCCCCCTTCGTACTGTACAATTTTATTTCAGCAAATATTTCTGTGAAACTTACAATTTCGAAGATATCTGAGTTGCTAATAGTTACTGCCCCACCCTGTATACAATATGTACAAATGACAGAACTAGTCATATAATCGAACTTGAAAATGAAACTGATTAACGCCGCGCATTAATGTTTCGAAATTGAAATCCGTTAAATTCTTCAAAATGTGATAACTTTGCGAAAGTATGGAATTGTGAAATTGCTAATGCTCGAAACAGGATTACGCATATAATCCTATTAACAAAAAAAAAAAACGGTTACGATTACAGCGAATGATTTTAGAGAAGGAAACATCGTCGCGTCGGTGGATGATAAATTTCCACGATATTTCGGGAATAGTACAGATCAGATTTTATACGGTATGATTGAAAATTACTCTGCGTCGATGAATTTCAAGAGAGGCCGGAAAACCAATTTGTTTGTTCAGGATCAGTGTTTGACCGATCACATTTATTACCAGGTGAAATACATGGCCTGTTATAATTACCATCTGAATTAATTACTCTCTCTCCGTACGACGTATTCGCGGTCGCACGATTTTCAATAGCACATTTGTTAAGAAGTCAAAAGTATTATCTTTCAGTTCGACTGACCGTGAATTTAAATGTTAATTCCTGTCAATTTATTAACACCTGAAGTATGTACCAAGGAAATCTGAATTGTAGATAGAATCAAATTATTCCCAAAGAACATTATTACAGTTCCAAAGCTTGGTTTTCTATTCCGGAAACGAATCGCTTCAATAATTCAAATTATCTCGTTTCAGGATTAACACGTTCAGAATTCAGTTTTATCCATATGTCAATCACGATGATTTTCCATAATATGACACATATTGCAACCATAGTTGCAACGTTGTTACAACTAAAAATACGATTCTAATTAACTAAAAAGTCATTTTCAAACAAGCGAAATAAATAAATAGTGCAAGGGGCTGTTCTTCCGTTTAGCGTTCACCTCGTAATTCGATGAAATTTTGAAAATAGGTTCTTTTTTTACTAAAATGACGATTGCCACAAGGATTTTTGGCGAGTCGAAAAAAATTTTTTTATCAATTCAATGTCGCGCTCTATCTTACCGACTTACCGACTTTCTATTTTATGTTCGTGCTATGCGCATGCGTCAATTAGAATGAGTTGTGGTTAGGTCATTAGGTCATTAGGTCAGACACGACAAACCAGGAGTAGTCTTTAAAAATTTCAGGTTTACCTTACACAGGGTGAGTCCGCAGAAACAGAACACCTGACTAACGCGGCTGCTATTGGTGTTAGGGGGAGATTGCGATAACCGTGGCCCCTATTTTGAAGGTTATATTTGTGTTCCTGGGATCATTTTAAGAAAAAAATGTGTATATAACAGGTATCCAATGGGCTCCGTTTAGCCGGTAAAGTAGATTTCTTGTTTTTCATAAAACTGCAAATATCTCGGAAACTATGCGAGATATGACAAAATATCAAGAGATCTTTTTTGTAGAAAATTAAATTTCCAATAGTTTATGTCGTATGACATTTTTCTATCAGCTGCGCAGTTCCCAAGTATATTTATATTTCGGTGAATTTGCAGAACAACTGCCTCTCCCTCGAAATAATAATCGGTGGAACGTAAAGGCTTCGTTCTGAAAAGATCAAATTCTGGATGACATATACAATGGGAAGATTATGTAAACAGAGTGAGTTAGGAATATCGAAAAATATATCGAAAATCCAGGAGTAGTCTTTAAAAATTTCAAGTTCACCTTATATACGTATTACTTTAAATTAAAGAGGATTCGTTTATAGATGATATGTGTGAATTTTTATGACGCTGTGAGGTGAACTAGGCTGGTGATGATCCATTTTTACAATTAATTAAAGATATGCTATATAAAATAGAAAGTCGGTAAATCGGTAAGGTAGAGCGCGACATTGAAGTTATAAAAATTTTTTTTCGACTCGCCAAAAATCATTCTGGCAATCATCATTTTGGTCAAAAAAGAACCTATTTTCAAAATTTCATCGAATTCTGATGTGTGCGGTAAACGGAAGTTTCGCCGTGCAAGGTATTTAAAGCTTATTGCTTTTCTGTAACTATAAACTTCAATTAGCAGACAGTGCATTTTTATGCAAAATAAAAACGATCTACGTATATCTACCTATCTATTCCACTTCGAATGTGGACAAAAGATAAATCCTAATTATATCCGAAAAATTACTAAAATTGGTATGTTTCTCGAAAAGTTTGTTACGCTTTTTTAATTTTTATTGTTTCATATTCGAGCAACTATAATTAGTTTTTTGATGAGTTTTGTATAGGAAATGTATCTCGCCATAAAGGTACACATTTGTTAATAAGCACCAATGTAAATTATCATTTTGCTTTTTAGTTAATGTTTTTTTTAATTAATGAATGTTAACTGGTCTCTTTTGATATATGAAGTAGACACTCTAAAAAACTGGATAACTTTTTCAAAATTGGTTGAAAGACCGACTAGTTCACTAGAGATTGAGTAAACCACAATTTGTATAGATTGCAATTGGTAGGAATCATACAAAATTTTAAAAATGATATCAAGTTTTGCAGATTTCGGTATATATCAAGAGAACGGTTTTAATGATTTTAGATATTTTTATTTTTCTAAATACCGTTTTCCAATTGTGTCAGTAAATGTTAATGAATATGTGTATCTCATTTAAAATAGGCAGTTATTTCCATCTGAAAGTTATATTTTCAATACTCTATACATATGTGAACTAAGGAGAGTATAATTTCAGAGGAAATCTGTCGTAAGTATTGTATATTTATTTTTAATACATTGAAATTGCAAGATAAGAGAAATGAATTACGTTTGAAAATGTAATCGTAATTTCAATATGCATCACATACATAAAATATATGCCGTAACTACATGTGCATATTTTAAAATTGTATTTTTCAGTTTTGCAGAATTCTGACTTTATATGTTTTCGATACGGGGACTCTTACGTAATAGATTCAAAAAGTGAATTTTTCTTTTTCTTTTTAATCAAATGTGCATTTCAAAATATTGTTATATTCGCCAAAATAATAAAGTTAAAGAACATTTAGTGCGATGTGGCTGAGATTGATCCACTAATTAACAATAAAATATGGAAAGCTCATTCGATATGTTGCAAGCGTTGACAATATACATTTTATTTTAACAAAGCATGGTACATTTTTTATTAAAAAAACGGTTGTTGTTCTTGTAAACGTCAAAACTTGTACAATTTTTCATATATTTTTTATACCTATTATGACTCGAAACTTAAACCATATAAATTTTTAAAAAATATCCATTTCTTTCATTCATTTTTTGTATTCAGATTACTATGACAGGTGCTACACGTCACCCAACTAAGGGAGTAGGTAGATACCGAACAGATTTACATGATTGTATGTTGTCCAATAAATAAATTGACAAATTGGTCCAAAAAAATGTTAAGTATCTTATAGTTTAAGAATGTATCTTTACATCCAAAGAAATTCTATTCCCATTTTGCCCATAGTATTCTGGAAAAAAAATTCCTAAATTATTTACTTCCGTAGCTATTTTATGAGAATCTGCCCTGTACCTACTTACTATTTATTAAACGATTAAAAATAAATATAAATGATGGAACAAATAAATAACTACGTAACTACAGAAGGATAAACATTTTATCCTCGAGAAAAAAACGGTTGCGATCTTATTCAATAGTGGACGCTTCGCTTAGCAATTTTTTTTCTTAATTCACCAAGCGATCATCGTATCCTCGATTTATTACTTCTTTTAATAGTACCCCATACCTCCGTGTAAGCTTGGATGCTGTTCATTTACATTTTGCGTGTTCCGTAACTCAGGCAGGTAACAAAATTTTACTAAGAGAACGTCGAGGCTGTCACGTTTAAATTTACCACACATTCGTTTCGTTCCGAGTACTTACACCAAACAAAGTCTAATGAATTGTGATAGCGGTGAATGGAAGAATTTCCATAGCAATACATATTTTATTAATATATCTTCCTTGCTGAAGAATATACTGCGTATACCTTATCGTTTAAATTCGGTAAGACGTATTTACAATGTTCTGTAACGATATCAAAATAATTTGATATATTATTTTTTTAGATTCATCATTGATTTTTAACTTTACATCTTTAAATTGTTGTGTAATTTTTTTTCTTTCATGTAAATTATTATTGTTTTTTTTTAAATTTTGTTTCTCTCTTTTTCCTACTTTTTAGACAAATGTTCGTCTTCTATAATTTTTCTCTTGTTCCTCTTTGCTAGATCTTTCTTCTGTCTTCGACAGCACAGTTGGCGATCCTTTCTTAGCATCCTCCAAATAAAAATTTTTCATTTTAGCAGTGTGTACAGCTACTGCCATCGCATTCCAGTGTGGAGTACTTACATTTCAAAGCAGTCCTAAACTTGGACGTCTAATATTTGGATTAATAATTATTATTTACGTCAAGTTTGATTGCCAATTTATTTTAAAATATCAATATTATTATGCAAGATAATTATTTTTTGTTTGAGGGCTTAAATTATATTTCCTTTTCTAATAAAAGTTCAAACTATAAATGCACATGATTCGCATGTCAATAGACTATTTTGTATATTGTTTTCAGATGAACTTTGAATTTATTTTTAAATTTCAATTGATGTCTTAATGAAATAATATTCACACCTACTTGTAGCGAAGGCCTCAGAATATATAATATAATTATTTAATCTCTTAAAATATATGAATTAAATTCATTTCTAAAAAAACTAGATATCTAAAAATTCGAATTACATTTCACATCAAATTAAATATTAATAATCTTTATGCCACAAAAAAATTTTTATTTAATTAGCTCATTTATATTCGAGATTAATATTAATAATACTTTTAATTTAATTAACCCTGATACAAAATGTACAAAAATAAATTTTACTTTTTAAAATTTAATTAAATATCTTTCACAATACAACATTATATAAATAAATAAATTTATTCAAAAATAATTACTATAATTTAAATATTTTATTACATAACATTTGTTATTATATATATATATATATATATATATATATATATATATATATATATATATATATATATAACATATGCTCTTAAATGTTTTATTAAGGAGTTATAACTAATAATACAAAATGATAATGAACTGGCATTTCGTCGACACAGCGTACGAACGTATTATGAATATCTCTGTTTGTGTTTGACGAACAGAGCATATGTTCATGTATGTAACATATTTTTCTTACTTTTGCGTGTAGAACACACTGGCAAAGTTTGGCCGGAAAAAACTGGGACACCCTGTATATATATATATAAATTCAAATTTTTAAAATTCATAAAATTGTTGATTTTACTATAAAAATTTAATTGTCCAGATTTAGGTATCACGTTTAGACTGTCCAAACTTAGGACACTTCACCTTATACCTATGCCGGTTCTATAGGTATACAAGGTCTAAGGTAGATACCCCCACCCTGTAAAATTGAAAAGGAGAGGGAAAGGACGCTCTTTCCTGCTTTTCATACTGCGTGCATTGCAGCAGATTCATTCCGGCTGTCCAGGTAGTAACTTCGGTCTTGACAACTTGTACCGGCATTCGAGAATCTCAAGTAGTAGTTACAATAAAGTCTTGCCTTACATCATACTGTGTACTTAGTTCTTCCCTTCATAGGGGAGTGGTCCTTCGAGTTTAGTAAAATTAGTCGGCACACCACGAGCAAATTTCGACAAGCTTAAACGATCTACGGTTCGACCAGAGCACTCTCAACGAAATAAATAAATAATATCCATACACTAGGGGGCTCTGCCTCCTGCTCGCTTCGCTCGCCAACCCCCGCAGCGCACAGTGGACCGAGTTAGGGGAAGGTGTGACATTTACCCCTAAAACGAACTTTCTCGTATCGATGTTTAACATATGAACATTACTTCCCAAATGTCCATAGACCTCGCAAATGAAGAAAACAGTACAGTTTATTAAATATTATAGTTGTAATAAACGTTGGAAGTTGGATGTTTTAAGAGTATTTTTCACGAGTAAAATTGCTTCTCTTTAATGGGATGTCCTGACATTGTTATTTAATATTTTCTCTCGTTTTTTAAAAATTGAAGATCAGATTTTTGCGATAAGAAATCGTATCTTACATTATTAATTAGTCTGCATAATACATTAATACATCAATGCTGAACTAAATTGCGAAAATTTTAAAAATTCTTTATATTCGGTAAAGGAGATTTTTTAAGTCCCAAGTTGTCCCAGGTTTTAACAAATTTGAATATTTTTAGTACACCTTCCTCTAAATAATGGTGAATAAATTAATGTCCACTTCGGTCCGGTTCTCAAATTATTACTGTTTAAAGCTATAACGGGTAGCGTTTGTCACGTAGCGAACTCTCTTCCACCTCGTGAAGAATTTGTCCTCGATATAATTCAGCATGCATTAGTACCAATTGGGCAGCTTTCTGAAGAGGCTCTTGAAGCACGCCACAAAGATTTCAAACAAATTAGAACGAGGAACACTCGAAAATCTTCCGGAATTGAAACAAACACGGATACATTACATCCCCTCCTTTTGAAATCAGATCCATATATGAGCACCATTAGAATGAAATCGCGTGCTAAAAAATATAAGGAATTAAATCCAGAAGCTAAAGAATTAATAATTAAATAACAGGAAATATAATAATATTGATAATATTAATAATAATTGTAATATTCATGGCAATAATAGTAATATCAATAATATTAATGTATTTTTCCTTAACTAATCCTTAATATGACGTTACTATATTGTCCAGTCCAAGTTTTGCGTCTATACCTTTTACGAATTAAAAGTTACGAGGCAATGTCACACTTAACCCCCATCCAGTCCATTGTGCGGCACCTCGCTACTGCTTTCTCTCTCCGACACACTCTCTCTCGCTATCTTGATCTCCCCCTCTTTCCCGCTCTCTCTCTCTTTCTCCTTCTCTCCCTCTCTCTCTCCTTCTCCTTCTCTTCCTCTCTCCCGCTCTCTCTCCTTCTCCCTCTCTCCCTCTCTCTCTCCTTCTCCCTCTCTCTCGCTCTCTCTCCTTCTCCCTCTCTCTCGCTCTCTCTCCTTCTCCCTCTCTCTCGCTCTCTCTCCTTCTCCCTCTCTCTCGCTCTCTCTCCTTCTCCCTCTCTCCCTCTCTCCCTCTCCCTCTCTCCCTCTCCCTCTCTCCCTCTTTCCGGCTCTCACTCCTCCTCCCTCTCTCCCTCTCTCACTCACTCCCTCTCTCTCTCTCTTTCTCTCTTTTTCTCTGAAAAATACACACTATCATGGCGCTCAATTTTCAGTTCCCCTTCGGAAGGCAACCCACTTCTCAATTTTCAGTTCCCCTTCAGAAGACAACCCATTCGGCGTTTTAGGGCCTCTTTGTTTTATGTAATCTTTTTCAGAGATATGAAGATCACCTTTATTAATTTCCCGATTCATAGGGAAGTTACTGTAAGTACCCCGAAAATCGAAAATCGATTTTTTAGCAGATCTTCACGTTTCATGGTCATTGGAGTCATTTTAGACTATTTTTATCAAATTGTTAGTATGTGTGTGTGTGTGTGTGTGCGCGTATGGCCGTTTGTATGTAATCAAATTTTTCGTTAACGTTTTCTAAAAAAGTAACAACGCGATCAGAATGATGAATGATGCAATCGATGTGCCCCGTCGTAACTTAGAGCTGATTAGATTTTGGTCCATATTGGTCAAGTAGTTTTTTAGATTTTTTAGTTTTTTTCGAAAGAAGTTCATTCAACAATGCAATTTATACGAGAGGATGGAAATTTTCCACCGAATAAACAAACGTAATTATATATATTTCATTTTTATTTAAAAAAAATTTTTTTTAATTATGCAACTAATGCTAATGTTACCGCTTACAATAATCAAAATATATCCCAATGCAAGAGTGAGTTATTAGTTATTATAATGATAATAATGTACTGCAACTAACGAATCGGGAAGTTCTTCGTGTGGCTCGTGGAGAGTCACACACAAAATAAAAAAAACCATTAATAGCTGTATGCCCCACTAGTTTTTTTAAATGGAACCACCCGTTTTTAAACATCTACAATGATACTCCCTTTCATGACGAAATTCAGTGACTATAATTACTCAAGGGGATTCAAGTTTGTCATCAACTTTGTCCTCAAGACATTTAATGTATCTTTCAAAACAACAAAGACACATATGTATTAGATTGTAACATATGAAATGTCCTATTTTTAAGATTAACTTTGAGCAATCAAAACTTTTTGCTAATAAATATTTTTAATCAAAATATCAACCATTGGACTCTACACATCTTGCCCAAGAAGCTTTTAATTTTTCAATGCCATTTTGATAAAAATCTGTCGTTTTGGTGTTAACACGTTCTTGAACGGTGTCTTCAATGTTCGTTCGACTCCTAAAGGTTTTTTCCATTTTTGGATCGCATTGTCTCAGATAACGGAAAATGGATTTTATACGACAACAGACGTTCTCCTCAATGGTTAGATGCAAATGAGCAGCCACGCTACACGCCAAAGCCAGATTTACATCTGAAAAAGGCAATGATCAAAGAAGAACCGGGAAGAACCATCACAGCCGATCATTGAAATTGAAAGAATGCATCAAAAATGGAAAGTAATATCGGCGATGTTGGTCAATCGAAAGGGTTCAATTTTACTCCATGACAATGCTCGACCGCATGTGTCACAGATCACGGCACAAAAGCCGAATGCTTTAAATCATGAAACATTACGTCATCCTCTTTACTCTCCAGATCCATCATCGACGGATTTTCAGTTCGTTAAACATTTAGCCACTTCCTCAACGAAAAAACATTTGGGAGTCAAGCGAACATTGCAGACACCGTTCAAGAATTCATTAACACCAGAACGACAGATTTTTATCCCAATAGAATAGAAAAATTAGAAACTTGTTGGAGAAATGTATAGAATCCAATGATTGTTATTTCGATTAAAAATATTCATTAGTAAGACAGTTGTGTTAGTTTAAAGTTAATCTTAAAAATCGGACATTTCATATGTTACAACCTAATAATATACAGGGTGAGTCCGCAGAAATAGAACACCTGAATAACGCGGACATTCGTTATAAAAAGGTACTAACCTATGTATGCCAAAAAGTTAGTAGTTCAGGAGATATTTTAATTTAAATAACTCAAAAATACCATCACTGTCGTACTAAGACGTTACACTAGTAAGTAAACGCTAACGACTTACAAGGGAACATATTCAGTTGATACAAACCGATTTTGATGAAACTTATGTCAAAGATATAGTTCTTCGAAAAATATTTGACAGGTGTCTTTTTATCGGCAAAAAAAAGTGATTTTCTTCTTAAATTGTGTGTTTTTAATGGGAGACGTAGTTGTGCAAAAAAATTTTAACAAAAGACATTCGTTTAAATAATATGTTAAAAATAAACTCTTATATTTCTGTAAAACAAGCCAGAATTTCTTCCTCCACACACCAGGTGCAAGACTATCTTTCATTATGCATAAATATTGTTAAATGGAAAAAAGAAGAAAATCCTAAATCATGTATCCCCTATTTTGGATCAAAGATCACACATAGTGTATATTAAAATTAACTAACGATATTGTATAAGAGGAACCGAAAAATAACATAAAATTTTTAATGTATTGTTTGAACAAACATATTTTGTTAAAATTTTTGCACTACTACATTCCCCATTAAAAGAAAAACACAATTTTTTAAAAAATCGATTTTTTCGACAGCGAATTTTGAGGGCTGTTTTCACCCCTTCAAAGTGGATGATTGCCAATAAAAGAAAATACGTGTCAAATATTTTTCGAAGAACTATATCTCGCATAAGTTTCATCAAGATCGGTTTGTTTCACCTGAATATGTTCCCTTGTTAGTATGAATATAATGGTATTTCAGAGTTATTTAAATTGAAATATCTCCTGGACTACTATATTTTTAGCATACATAGGTTAATACTTTTTTATAACGAATGTCCAGCTGCATCGATTGATGTATTAAAAAATACCTCATTACGCTTTAAAAAATGAAGTGGACCTTCATATGTCCTTTATGCGTCCACCTACAAAAAAGTTACTAACATCAGATTAATGCCTCCTCGAAACCATGCAAGTTTCTCCGGACTCACCCTGTATAATTAAATATTAGGAAGTTCATTTATCTTCTTCAAGTATTGAATGGCTACGTACACTTTCTTAATGTAGTTTAGAATTTAATCTAATTTAGAATCTAAGTTAGAAAAGCTTTGAACTTTTACTTTGAAAGTTGATTATTGACAGTTATTAATAAACAGTGGATTTTACGCATTTATGACAAAAATGAGTAGATGTAATTTAAAATTGTTAACAGATTACAAGGATTTAAATATACTATTTTCAACCTATTAAACATATTCAGAAAAAAATTAATTTCTATTTCACTGCAGACTGTTGCAATTCGGGTAGAAAATTTTTACTTTGTATAAAGATATCCGCTGTCTATTTATTAATGTTAAACTATATTTTGTAGACTATAATTGATCGAGTATTTACCTATACCCGGATTTTTCACAAATCGATCAGGAAATTAACGCAATGTTCTGGAAATATTTGCGTTTAACGACCGAACAAGCATATTTTTTGATTTGCGTAAATTCGGAAAGTGACTCGAAACTTTCAGCCAGTAGTTTAGATTTGAAATGTAGAAGCGCTTTGTATAATTAAAGGGACAAAAGTGGGGTACTAATAAATAGAGGTTGCAGTCAATAACGTTCTCTCAATGACAGCATAATTTCATTGGGAGTCAATACACAGATGGTCGACCCGCAAGTATCATCCAAATCCTTTGCCCATAAAATTGATCAAATTCTGAGATACAGTGTTCCGGCAAACGCTTTGAATCCAATAAAGAGGATTAAGTGTACTGAGCTGTAAACACGGCGTGATTGAATTCTATGGGTGACGAAGAAACGTTCTCTCCCTCTTTACCTCTCGTTTTTTCTTTCCTTTCAGTCTGTCATTTGACATCTTTCTCCGTTTAGTTTGGCATCCTTGACCAATGGTATACGTTCCATTTCGTTTTATTATTTTCGCGTATATATTCTTAATTTTTTTCATTTAATTCTAGGTAACAATGTGTGAAATCGTTACACAGTAGAATATTATACTATATCTAGGGTCTAGGACGAAACACAAACACCACCACCTTTCCTTTTTCCTCTACTATTTGAACGAGCACATGCATGTCACTTTGACATATTCGCTACAGTAGAGCCAAGTATAGTAAATAATGATCGTACCATGGCGCCGCGAAAAATTAATTCTTATACAGGGTGGGGCAGTAACTATTAGCAACTCAGATATCTTCGAAACTATAAGTCTCACAGAAATATTTGCTGAAATAAAATTGCACAGTACGAAGGAGGCCATCCGGTGGCGATAGTAGTTTTTTTGCAGGTGGACGTACTTCGGACATTCGAAGGTCACCTCCATTTTTTTTTAACGGAATGAGGTATTTTTGAATACATCAACCGATGCAGCTGGACATTCGTTACAAAAAAGTACTAACCTATGTATGTCGAAAAGTTAGTAGTTCAGGAGATATTACAATTTAAATAACTCAAAAATACCATTACTTTCCTACTAAGACGTTACAACAGTAAGTAACACTAACGTCTTAGTACGATTGCAATGGTGTTTTAGAGTTATTTAAATTGTAATATCTCCTGAACTACTAACTTTTCGACATACATAGGTTAGTACTTTTTTGTAACGAATGTCCAGCTGCATCGATTGATGTATTCAAAAATACCTCATTCCATTAAAAAAAATGGAGGTGACCTTCAAATGTCCGAAGTACCTCCACCTACAAAAAAACTACTGTCGCCACCGGATGGCCCCCTTCGTACTGTACAATTTTATTTCAGCAAATATTTCTGTGAAACTTATAATTTCGAAGATATCTGAGGTGGTAATAGTTACTGCCCCACCCTGTATATCAAAAATTGCGATCGATAAAATATTAAATCCAATATTATACTATGTTGACACGTCTAAAATAATACAAGTAGCTACACTAATCAAAAAAATTTTATTTTATAACACAGAAAAGAAATATAGTTATTATTTTCACATCAGGAAGATTCATATGCATACGTTAGTTAACACTAGAACTGCTGAGCCCTTCGAAATGTCAAAATGACGGATTTCAGATTTCTTCTTTCACAATTTGTGAAGTTATAAAAATATTGTCTTGATAAATTTAGTATACTTTAGATATTAAAGTATAATAATTTAGTATATATAAGTATACTAATTTAGTATAATTTAGTATATATAAGTATAATAATATAGTATAATTTAGTATATATAAGTATACTAATTTAGTATAATTTAGTATATATAAGTATACTAATTTAGTATAATTTAGTGTATATAAGTATACTAATTTAGTATAATTTAGTATATATAAGTATACTAATTTAGTATAATTTAGTGTATATAAGTATACTAATTTAGTATAATTTAGTATATATAAGTATACTAATTTAGTATAATTTAGTATATATAAGTATACCAAACTTATCTAAATTAGAAATTTAGATAAATTTAGTATACTTCTTTATTCGAGTATGTGTTAGCATAAAACTCGGATGAAATTTGAATTAATTCAATTCTGTTATTATTAATATACACCAGTTCTGTTTAGGGCTAATCTTTTCCTTGCATAACCAGAAATTTTTGCCTTTCTCCTATAAATTCTTGCCTGTTTCCTATGTCATCTAGTAGATGTGGACGAAAAGATGTGAGAAATCCAAGTTTCAATCCTGGAGGATCAATGATTCAAGAGTTATAATTGTTTAAAGTTGAGCGATTTCCATTGTTTTTAAGTATTTACGATTTGTATTAAATGCTTCCTATGTGGCTCTAATATTAAAAACCTGTTTCTCGTTTTTATTAAGCGATGTGCAATTAAAATTTAATTACATTAAAGTAGTGAAACCAAGGAGGATCTATATAAACTAGTTTTAAGTCAAGTTAAATTGCGCATTAAGCTATTTTGTAATACATTAATATGTTCATGTATTGTATATGCTACACAAACCATATTTGGTTTGTAGCATTAAATAAATATTAATGTATAATGTTATGCAATATAAATGCAATACAATATAAGAAATGAGAACCTCAGCAAACATTATAAATAGTTTCTAAATTGTCATTGTATTGCGCAAGTAATAGTAGTAGTATAATAGTAAATTGTTATAAGTCGAAGTAGCACAACAATCCTTTTCCTGTACACCTGGATTTGAATGATTGCGATAAGAAAAATGTTACCGAGTCAATTTTTTACATATGTCTATCTGTGATTGACATTCCATTGCTTTTTTTCTCAGCGCGAAGAGCAATCAATGTTACTAAAACACTCTGTTTGCTTCGTTTTATTTTCAATAGTTTGCTGTAGTTGCGATTCGTTAGTCTGATAGCAAAAAACAAATAAACCCAGTCTACTGTGCGTGTTGTTAAGACTTCAATAAATGATCGTGAAATACAAAACCTCATTCATAAAAACAATTTTTTTGAATCGAAAAACACAAAAGCCAATTAAAAGTTTAACAAATGTGCACAAAGAATGCTTTTTCTAAACGATTTTTACACTAATCTAAAATTTCATTTAAACTGATATTTACTCGGTAGGTTTTGATTTTGTCCTTTAACCCCTTGCCGTATTTTAACGAGTCGGACTCGATATGAATATTTAACAGTCTAACATATACGAGTATTATGCGTTTCTTTTTAGACGAAAGCACATTTTATTCGTTTGTAATCAGTAATTAAGCATTTAAAGAAATGTAGCCGTACCAAAAGTATAAATTTTCTTTCTTCTTCTACGACATTTTTCAGGATAAAGATCTTTTAATCACTGTAACTGTAAAGAAATGATACGACCAAGGGTTATAACTCAATAAGTACACGAAAGTATACTTCATTGAATTTATCTCTTCTATATACATGGTGTCCCAAAATAAGTGTAACTCCCGGAAATGGGAGGTTCCTTGGGTCATTTGAAGCGACATTTTCCTTTACCAAAATAGCGTCCGCGGCTTTGTTTAGGAGGTATTCACGAGAAACACGGACCAATCAGAGCGCGGCTACAGCGGATTGATTCTGGTTCGGCTAATAGCGACACCACGTTAAAGGGGTACGGTAACCCCTGATCTGGGTATTTATCAGTGTAACCAACCTCCACGCTAAAAAACAGTTTGGCAACAGTGATGAACGTACATTTGTATCAATCTAACGCTTCAATTTCGCTATCAATACAGGTTTTTTTCTTTTTATCAATATCCTTATTGCTATTAATGGATCTGAGTGGCTTCAACCACTTTATACTTTTGTTGTTACGAGTCTAAACTGATAGTTCTCCTGTCTAAGCGCCATCTCGTTTGAGTAGCTGAACTAAAATTAGTTCTACTTGCCTTTCATTGCCCTTCATGAACGGAATCTGGGGAACAATTGAATGCGATCACGGGAAAACATTTTTTGTCCTCATATTAGCATATTATGAGCTGTGTGAGGCCTCATTGCAAAGAGGAAGGTCGATCGCAGGTCGCTTAGCGCATGATTCAAGTAAAAAAAATCGTTTTGTATTAGACAAATACATTAGAATCTGCGGAATTTTTCTTCGTTTTTTCCCCCTACTTTGGACGCTCATATTATTAGATATAAACATAATCTAACAAAATCATTAGCTGAGGGACCTGCGATCAACTTTCCTCTTTAGAATGAGCCTTTACACAGCTCGTAACATGCTTGTATAAAAACAAAAAATGGTTTCCCGTAAACACGGTTTTCACTTGTTTCTCTAGTAATATTCTAGTAATATGCTAGTCATATCCATGGGTACCGTACCCCCTTAAGGGGGTAGGGTAATCACGTGACTGATATTTTTAATTGTGACCAACCTCCGCGCGTAAAACCAATTTGGCAACAATGATGAACATACATTTTTATCAGTCTAACGTTTCAGTTTTGCTATGATTATACGTTCTTTTCTTTTTATTAATATCTTTATTGCTATTAATAGATCCGAGTGGCTTCAAGCCCTTTATATTTTTGTTGTTACGAATCTCCGTTGACAGTTCTCCTGACTACGCGCCATCTCGTCTAACTAGCTGAACTAAAATTGGCTCTGGGCTTGCTCTAGACTCTGGCTTCATGAAGGGACTATGAATGCAATTACGGGCTTCGGTTATTTGACCTTATACGAGCATATTTTGAGCTGCACAAAGGTTCATTCGATAGAGGAAGGTTAAGCGCAGTGCGCTGTGCCCCATCATATCAGTTAGAAAAATCGATTTGTGACAGAATAATACATTGGAATCTGCGGTTTTTTTCTCGATTTTTGCTCTACTTCGGACTTACTTTCAGCCTCTAAAAGACTTTTTTACCTGGTATGATGGGGCACAGCGCACTGTGTCTAACCTTCCTCTATACAATGAACCTTTGTGCAGCTCAAAATATGCTCGCATAAGGTCAAATAACCGTAGCCCGCAAATCCATGTTTCGGCCCAAAATCTAGTAATATTCTAGTAATGTCATGTGAGTGCCCTATCCCCTTAAGGGGGTATGGTATCCATGGATATTACTAGAATATTACTAGAAAAACAAGTGAAAACAGTGTTTACGGGAACCATTTTTTGTTTTTACACAAACATGTTACGAGCTGTGTCAGGGCTCATTCTAAAGAGGAAAGTTGATCGCCGGTCGCTCTGCTCATGATTTAACAAGATTATGTTTATATTTAATAATATGAGCGTCCAAAATCAGGGAAACAAATACGAAAGAACCAGCATCAGGTTCCCATGTATTTTTCTAATACAAAACGATTTTTTTACTTAAATCAGGAGAAGAGCGACCTGCGATCAACCTTCCTCTTTACAATGAGCCCTCACACAGCTCGTAACATGCTCATATGAGGACAAAAAATGGTTTCCCGTGATTACATTCAAATTCCCCATATTTCGTTCATACAGACAGAGTCTAGTGCAAGTCTGGATCCAATTTTAGTTCAGTTGCTCAAACGAGATGGCGCTTAGACAGGAGAACTCGGATCCATTAATAGCAGTAAAGATATTGATAAAAAGAAAAAAACCTGTATTGATAGCGAAATTGAAGCGGTAGATTGTTACAAATGTATGTTCATTACTGTTGCCAAACTGTTTTTCAACGTGGAGGTTGGTGATTTAGAGGATAACTAGGGATAATTGAATTTGATCCTCAAATAAATTTATAAGACTGAAATTAACTATTTAATTTTATTTGTAACATATAACATTTAAATAAATTATTTTAAAATAACAATTTTAAATCTTAACTCTACGACCCTTCTCCAATGAGTTCAATTTATCGATTAAACATTTTAAATAACTTTTTCAAACATTTGTTTTTTAAAACAAAATAATTTAAAAAACAACTTCACAATAGTGAGAAAGTTCACACGTCTGAAGGTAGCTACAGTTGCTACAGGTGACACTGATAAATATTCTAGAATCCATTGGTACCGCACCCACTTGTGGGGCTACCTGACCCATGGATATGACTAGCATATTACTAGATTTTTACTAGAAAAACAAGTGAAAACCGTGTTTACGGTAAACCATTTTTTGTTTTTATACAAGCATGTTAACAAGATTATGTTTATATTTAATAATATGAGCGCCCAAAGTAGGGCAAACAAGTCGAGATAACCACCTTCAGGTCCCCATGTATTTTTATAAGACAAAACGGTTTTTCTGACTGAAATCATGAGCAGAGCGGGCTATGATGAACCTTCCTCTTTACAATGAGCCCTCACACAGCTCACAACATGCTAATATAAGAACAAAAAATGTTTTCCTGCACAATTGAAATATCTCCTGAACTACTAACTTTTCGACATACATAGGTTACTACTTTTTTATAACGAATGTCCAGCTGCATCGATTGATGTATTGAAAAACACCTTATTGCATTTAAAAAAGTCAAGGTGACCTTGATATCTCCAAAAAAATGACATAAAAACAAAATTCTTTTTTGCATCGTGTCAGCCCCATCGTACCATTTATCTTTGTCCTTACCATATTTTACGTATCTTTAGAAACAACAAAGGTATTTGAGGTGCTAACGTTTGGTGACTCACCCTGTATAAATATGATAATCAGTTAATTGTTATATTGAAAATATTACATTTTGGTACTATTATAATCAATATTTTGACACAATAAGAAAGTTTAGTCGTAATCACAAAAGTCTTTCCATCAAATATTCCCATTCCTATAAAATTTCATGTTTTCTCAACTTGAACGTCAGTGCGGCACGTTTTCCCCTTATCCGATCAACTTTATCTTTTGCAAGAATTATTTTCTTACCAAATGGACAATTTTACGGCGAGGTTTGAAAAAAATCTTGCACAAAATTGTTTGCCAAGTATAACTAAGATCCACCCTAGACTGCACTCTCGTTGCCCAGAATACGTATTTGAGCCGGTACCCAGTAGAATTTAATTTTACTATCGTTTGTGGTTTCGGAGGCGAATTTGAAAACATTTTTCCTTACTTTGAGAGTATAAGTTTTTGTGTTCATACTTGTTGGGATAATTCAAAACTATTTCTACAGCGTCGTACGGCGCTAGAGATTCCGCAGTGAAATAGTTATATTTTGCTATTGAAAATATCAGAAATCATGTAGGTACATACTGGAAAGCAGAATAAGTTCTTCCATTATTTTTCCGTCTGTCTTATTGTACAAATATTTAGATTTCGTTTATTCTTTTCTTGTCTGCTTGAACTATTCTTCTATTTACCAGAAAAACGTTAATCGAAACGCGTGTTTAATTAAAATTGCAAAGTGCAAAATAACCCCAATAGAGATTGGCAATGCGTGAAAGAGACAAAAATTTGTATGTTAAAAACGCTGTAGTAATTTATGTGTATTCTGTGTGTCTCGATTTGTAAATCCTAGCTCAAAGATCGGCTTTTCCGTGTATCGGCTACTTATCGAAGAACCATTGAATACGTGCTGCCCTGAATTCACCTGTTGCTTCCTCGCAGTGGTCACACATAGGGCGGACAATACATTTTGATCACTTTAGTTATTTATCTGGTTAGTGGTAGGACTACAAAAAATTGTACGACATCGTATTGTAAAACTATAAAAATAAGGTATATTCGTTAATATATAAATTATTTAAGGTATATTATATTTATATATAACTAATAAGTTAGCAGTTAACCAATCACACACCCGTTCTCTGCAGACTAGGAATTCGATGTCCCACTTATCATAACAATTATGGCATTAATAAAGTGAAACGCCCTAGGTGTGGACAAGCTGAAAGTGATTCCTAAATCTGAACAATTGCATTTTTGTAGTAACTCGAATAATTAAGAGATTAAATAATTACTTTATACACAGTGTTCACGCAATTACGAGCCAGCGTTTTTCTTGTGAATGGTAAATATTAGAAACAAATGAAACAGCAAAAAATAGTACCGTTTCTTATACGCAACGCAATGACGTACGTGATTTTCTTGTGTTTCTACTGTTATGCTAGATATGAATGCTGTATATTTTTTTATAACACATGAAAGCGTGTATCTAGACGAATTCACATTTTAAATATTCCATACCATTGTGTTTAAAAGAATTCTTCATTCATACGAATCAGATGATGTCGTTCACTATTAGTGTTTACTTCACTATTCACTACCAGTGTTTACTTCTACAGTAATCCCTTGAAAGTTATCGGAGGTCGTCTACACTTGACTAAAAGTTGTCAAGTGCCTAGTTGCCGAAATATTTATTGCCGAAAATCGTGAAAATCTGCAATCTTTACCATCTTTAAACGTTTGTAGCTCATTGCAACGTCGACCGATTTTGAAGAAATTTTCAGGATATGTTTAATTGACACAGATCTACAAAACGTATTTTTTAAATTTTCAATATAGGCCCACATAAAATAGTTGAAAAATCAACTTTTAGTATTTTTTCAACAATCGCTTTTTAACCAATGCACAATGATTCTTAAATGTCCATTACTTTCGAAAATTATAATATTAATTAAAGTTATTAAACAAAATTCCGTTTCTTCACAAGGATGTCCTGCAAAAAACCTACGGAAGATTATGTGCCCAAATTTTTTTAACGAATAATGTATATCTTTGTTGAAAACACCCCAGGAACTAAATGTTAATGCTCATAATTTATCATTTAAAAAAATGGTTAGTCAACTAAGGAAAATCGTCAAAGTTTTTCACCTTCGAAAAGGAATAAGTTAAAGAACAGGGAAAAGCAGAGGCTCTAACAAAGTGGAACATTTTCAGCAACGTCTCCTTTAAAAAATCCTGCAAAGTTCTCGTCCCAACTCCCCTCAGTTTGGAAATTATGATGGCGTTGCACGAGACGCATGACGACCACTCAGCGGCTCCAATAGTTTCGCGATCGCTCCAGTTCGGTTTCCGATTAACGAAATTCGAACTTCGTTGAAAAGATATTGTGGTCTTTGGGTTTTAACTATTTATTGAATATAAAATTGTCTTCGTTAACAAGGTTTCGTGGTCGCACGATAACTTAGATTCACGGTACGATTGGTCGATACGATATTCCAGTTTACCAAGAGAAAATCTTCTCGACGTAACACAATGGTAGATCTTTTTTTTTTACTATAACCAATCAGAGAGTTAGTCTTGAAGGACTTGACGAGGTGACAGGAAAATGAGGAATCAAATATTTTTGGGATGACTTATACCTATGCAATCGGAAATATGTCTTACTTTATTTTGTGGTTATTTTCAAAATGCCTTTTATACAGGGTGGGACATTTTAAACAGGTCACCTGAATAACGTGGCTGCTATTGGTGTTAGGAAGAAATGTATCAGATGGAACTTGTATGGTATCGAGGGGGCATTATTCTGATGTTAGTAGCTTTTTTGAAGGCGGACGCGCAAAGGACATATGAAGGTCAACTTCATTTTTTAAAGTGGAATGAGGTATTTTTAATACATCAATCGATGCAGCTGGACATTCGTAATAAAAAAGTACTAACCTATGTATGTCGAAAAGTTAGTCGTTCAGTAGATATTTCAATGTAAAAAATATAAAAATATCATTACTGCCGTACTAAGACGTTAGCGTTTACTTACTAGTGTAGTACGACAGTAATGGTATTTTATGTTTTTTATATTGAAATATCTTCTGAACGATTAACTTTTCGACATACATAGGTTAATACTTTTTCATTATGAATGTCCAGCTGCATTGATTGACGTATTAAAAAATTCCTTATTCCATTTAAAAAAATGAAGTTGACCTTCATATGTCCTTTGCGCATCCACCTTCAAAAAAGCTACTAACATCAGAATAATGCCCCCTCGATACCATACAAGTTCCATCTGATACATTTCTTCCTAACACCAATAGCAGCCGCGTTATTCAGGTGACCTGTTTAAAATGCCCCACCCTGTATATTGATAAATATTTGTTTTGAATGAAAATAAATGTGCTATTTAAAATGAAATGTGAATAACTAAAAATTAACAGTTCTGTAAAGATTTCAATGAAATATACATGTTATATACATACAGTATAATATTGATTAAATCGAGTGCATAAATGTATAAAATCCATAGTTTAATTATAACAGCGTATATTCTTAAAGGAATAATTGGTTAACTTTCTGAAATATAATTGAAATGGACATGTAATGTATTAAATCCATCTGATTGAATTTCCAAAGTGGTACAGGTAGACTCTGACATATTTATGCAGCTTTTCACGAATAACTACCAGAATCAATAATGTGACAGGCATGAATGAGAGTTCGGTTACTTAAAATTAGCAATTACTATTGCTATCAAATAGACTCTGTATTGCTGCTTTTACGAAAAACGCATTTACCACGAGGAAAATAAACTTTTGCTGCCAAAATGTTTTCATTCGAGAGATTTAGTCAAGAATGTCGGCCAATTTTCAAATGACAATTTTGAAGATAAGTGTATACGTATATTCACCCGTTACCGTGTTTTAACGAGATAGACTCATCACGAAGATTTTAACAAAGTTTAACAAATATGAATGTTATGCCTTTCTATTTAGCTGAAATAAAATTTAATTCGTTTGTAATAAAAATCGTTCAAAATCAAAATTCTGAAGATAAGTGTATGTATAGTAGAACGAGGTGGTCTACTTAAAATTTGTATGTGTAATAATTGTAACCATTTCGCATTTAAAGCACCTAGTGACAACTAGTGTTCCTTCTCGAGAATTCTTTCTCGAGAATATCTCGAGAAATTTTAAAATCGGTTAGTTCTTATTTCTCGAGAAATTACGGTATTTCTCAAGAAATTTAAATCTAGGAAAATTCTCATTTATTTTATAACATATTTTAGGAAATTCTCATTTATTTCTCCTGAAGAAATACTCGTTCATCTCATTGATTTTATAACGTATTTTCGGAAATGAATTTTTAGTTAACTCCAATTGCATATTACTTATTGCATAACCCAATCTGCAGTAACTTTTGGATGTTCTATACAAGGTGTCCCACACAAATGATAACACCTAAATATCTTTCGTATTTACAGTCCTATCAGAAAACTTCAGAGGACAATGTGACGCTATTCCGGGGGGGGGGGCAATATAATAATGAAGAAAAAAATTTTGTATGTCGTGTTTTTAAATGAAATTGCAATGTCACCGATGTTTTTTTAAATGGAATAGTATATTTTTTGCGATAGCATGATAGACAATAAAAAACTGAATTTAGTGGATACCACCTTTTTGACCTTGAAATGACCTTGATATGATATGTAAAGGTCAACCCGACGTAAACAACGGGCAATCTTTGCTGAAACACGTAAGTTTTAAACTTCCACATTTCATCCGCTTCAACATGATTATTCTTGTTCAAGGTCATTTCAAGGTCAAGAAGGTGGTATCCACTAAATTCAGTTTTTATTGTCTATCATGCTATGGCAAAAAAATATTCTATTCCATTTAAAAAAACATCGGTGACATTGCAATGTCATTTAAAAACACGACATAACAAATTTTTTTCTTCATTATTATATTGCCCCCCTGGAATAGCGTCACTTTGTCCTCTGAAGTTTTCTGATAGGACTGTAAATACGAAACATATTTAGGTGTTATCATTTATGTGGGACACCCTGTATACAATAAAGCCAACATCCACACAAAATGAATGAAATTTTTCTACGGCTACAGATTTTGTTACAAGAAAAAAAGAAGTAGATAGTCTGATTCTACATTAGAGGAAGTCGTTTCAAAACAAAAGCGTAATATTTCGTTTTATAAATGTTTGGTTTCAGATGAATAAATTTATCGGTGATTTTTAGCGTCTATTTTTTCGTTGTTTTTAAAGTTATGTACATATTGGACAGGAATAAACATTGAGTTAAAGTTTTTTGCGCTTTCGATAAATATTTCCAAATATCATAAGTTTTTCAATTTTTTTTATTTTATTCATAATGGCAGAGAATTCTCGAGAAATATAGTCTTATTTCTCATTTCTCAAGAAATGAAAAATGTTGAGAAATCAGGAACACTAGTGACAATTATAGCAATCACAATAAAAAAGAATGCGCTGAAAGAAAAAAAATATTCTTCTAAATGTAAAACAACAGCAAAATAGAAATTAATTGATGTGTGGCAATTGATAGCATTGAACTTTTAATTAAATAATTCTCAATTTTCTCACCTAACCTCCTTTGCTACCTTCGACACATTTTATTTATCCTAATAACTACTTTTCATTATCCCATTTGAATAAATAATTGATGTCCATACTAGAAATCAGAGTTGGGTAAAAAATTTTATTTAAATAAAAATGTTTGATCAACATTGCTAGTAATATACAGAAAAATGCTTGTAATCGTGCGCTTTATCATGTGTACGCTAAATATGCATTACATACAGTGAGCCACGCAAGTATTCAAACGCCCTTTGAAACAGAATAATTTTTTTATAATTGCATCAATCATTTTTTATAATTAATTAGAAGCATTAGTTTATGAGATGATTGCAAAAAAGTTTTTCACAAATAGAAATGGCAGTTTTTAAAACTTTTTTATTTGGCCAATAGTGAAAGTTTAACAAATATATAACAAATATATATTTTGTAGATCTGTGTTACTTATACACGTGCTGAAAATTTCATCGAAATCGATTAACGTACACACGAACTACAAGCGTTTAAAAATGGTGAAAATCGAAGTTTTCACGAGTTTTGATCAGGTTTTGTTTAAAATTCACAGAATCGTACATCTTTTGATGCGTGTCATCTTCTTCGGTGTCAACCGATTTCAATGAAATTTTCAGCTTGTGTATAACTAACATAGTTCGACGAAACATCAATTTTAAATTTTTATTAAGTGTCGAAAGAAAATGTTTTGAAAAATATTTGAATATATAAAAATATATATAACCTTTTATATAATTATATAAATATATAAATATTTAAAAATATATATAACTTTTTATATAATTATATAAATATATAAATATATAAAAATATATATAACTTTTTATATAATTATATAGATATATAAATATACAAAAACTTCGTGAATTATAATTTTTGGAAAATCTTCTTTGCACATCATTTCGTAAACTTCAATTGATTATAAAAAGTCAGGTCGTTGGTAGAATAGTAAAAAAGTTATTCTGTTTCAAAGGGCGTTCGAATACTTTCGTAGCTCTCTGCACATACATATGTGAAAAATGTATCTAACAAACACAAAACATGTATTTACACTGTATTTACAAGTATTTCGTGAAGAATTAAATTACTGTTGAAATTTCTGTATTTTACGGATTATCTAAAAGTACATACAAAATAATCCGCAAGCAAGCACCTTAATTGATATGAATGTATGAAATTCGAACTTGTGTTTTCCTCTTGGTATCGAGAGAAACTGATTCGAAGAAAGTTTCACTTGTAAACCGATTTATCAAGGTTTCCTTTCTACGACGACCTCAGCATTCTTTCCACGATTTCAAGCTCCCAATCGATGGTAAACTGCAACGATAGTTTCCAGTACAAGGAAACTGCTCTCTGTCCTTAACTTTATCCCCATCCACGCCCATCATCGGCTATTACGAGAATTCTGTTAGCAGCAAAGTTTTAAAGTGACAATTCCCAACCATGTAATTATTTTCTGTGATGCCTGCTAACGCGTTTCAACCAGTTGAATTTATGCTGGCAACATCAAATTATAGAAAAGAACGTTTAGTTGTCATTGCAGCTGCAAGTATGTGTTGGTTAAATAGTGTCGCATTCGTTATATTAATTTTTTTTATTATTGCTTTAAATCGATTGGTTTATTTAGCAAGTACAGTATTGTTACATGTAGCGCTTTTATTGCATCCAAATGCTACTATTGCATGTACAATTGTACTTGTTAGACACATCTGTCATTCATACACACTTGTTTGAGAATTTTTATCGTGGAAACCTTTCACTACTTTTCTGAGAGGTTGTATGTGTATGACATATCAAAGGATATTTGTAAGAAATAACATTATTTAAAAATTAAATTAGCTGGTTATTATTTAGTGTACGTTTTAAGAAGATTATACGTTTTCAGGGAAGTTCAATAGTTTTCTACTTACCAAAATGTTTGTTATATGGCGTCGCACAGTGGTCTGGAGACACCGTTTTCGTGGCCAAAATTCAATTTTACAACTTTAATATATTGAAAAAAATTTTTTCCTACAAAGTAACAACCCTTCAAAGCTCCCAAATCCATAACACTATTTATTTTAGATAATTTTGTGATAAGATACAGCGTTCTAAAGACAAAGTCAGAAAATTCAAAGTAAAATAAAACGTTTTCGATTTCAATCATCGAATATCAGAAAACAGATTTTAATGATGGTTTTATACGTGTTAGTAAGCGCAATTCAAATATTTAATCCAGTTTTAAGCATTGTTTAGTCCATACACGAATAGCGTAAATTAATAACATTTCAAACTTTGAAAAGAATTATACAAAAACGCTTGAGAGTGCGAAGCGTCGGACTTGTTTTATATGAAAGCTTGAACATTTACTAAGAAGAGCATGTAAATTTTAACTGCAATCTTCCGCAATCTTGAACTATAAATAGATTTTAACAAATACGGGCCCGCGTTTATTCGACGCCTGGATACGCAGTTCCACTTGAATCTTGCATAGCAGCTTGGAATTACTATGTATGTACATGTTTTCTCTAGTCCAGTTTTGTTCGCTTTATTGTTTTGTTTTATAAACAATAGAAAAGCGGTTTGGAAACAGAAATATCTACAACCGCTAGCATAACAACAGAACCAATTGACAATGAAGATTTAGAAGAAGAGGACGAAAATGATTTGCCCATGCTTGAATATTTGGAGGATATAGAATTAGAATCAGAAATGAAATCTAAAAATCGTAATATATCTATATGTTTATTACTCACATTGGTAACATTACTTAATGCTTAGACATGGTGAAAAATGTCAGTATGTACGTCTTTTTAATGCAAGCCAAGAATAACCTACTTTCGAGAGGCATTGTCCACGATTTTTCAGTTATATGTGATAATCTGACAAAAAAACGGTTTCAACAAAAGTTAATCAGCATTCAGTCTTTTATAAACGTCAATATAAAACATTTGGAAGAAATTTTTTTTTCTTCAAATATCAAGGCCACCCCTATTTTTAGACGTCACTATATGTTTTTTATTTCATAATTATATAGCTGACGTCAAGACGAATTCAACGACCTACAATACTATGATTTTAACACTTGAAATAATGCTACAAAACTTTTGGCCACGAAAACGGGGTCTCCAGACCACTGTGCGTCGTATTAAACCAACATCGTATGCTCGTTGCTCGCTTGGTATTGTACTCTGTAAAATATATATTTCTTATTATATTTATAAAGGGCATTCAAATAATCTATTACATCATGTTTCAAATGAATAGCATTAAAACTAACATAAATGTGTACATTTCCGTTACCACCTTGTGTAAATCCAATGTCCTACTACCTTTTTTCCAAATTCACTAGTGTATATTATCTGAATATTCGTCTCATGTTCTGGGATCTCTTGTAAATTACTCGAAAAAGCTCGAACGTAACGAGTATTTTCAGCAAAGTTGTATATTCCACGCTCGTTTAGATTTCTGTTCATAATTTCGTGAAACTAGTAAATAAACGATGATGTCTGGAAACGGTGCGTTCTACCGCAGAAATAACGAAATTTTCTAAAGGCGCAACCCAAGGCATATACAGGGTGTTCCAAAAGTACCCTAGGAGCCGGAAATGGAAGGTTCCTTGGGTCATCTGAAGCAAAATTTTCCTTTATAAAAATGGCGTCCGCGGTTTTGTTTAGGAGTTATTAACGAGAAACACGGACCAATCAGAGCGTGGCTACAGCGCATTGATTCTGGTTCGGCCAATAGCGACACCACGTTAAGGGGGTATCTTGCTAAAAGATATACGAATTTGGCAATTGAACTCTTCTAACACTTGCAGCTTTTGTTCATAAAATATTTAGACATTGGCATCTATCCATCGCATTGTTAATAAAAGCTATTCCCTGACTGCAGATGCTGCCATGCTATCCCGAACCATAATACAGTACAGACTTGATTTTTGTCCCAGATTCGACGACTCGATTTTTGTCCCAGATTCGACGACTCGATTTTTGTCCCAGATTCGACGACTCGATTTTTGTCCCAGATTCGACGACTCGATTTTTGTCCAGGCCTACTCACTCCACTGCCTGTCAACGCTGCCCCGCGCCGCACAGTGGGTAAACTTGACAAAATACGATTCAAAAAGGAATAACTTTCGATAGAAATGAGATAGAGGACTGAAATTTTTTTTACATACAGCTGAAACTTCACAGAATATGGGAAAAATAGGGAGATTATGGTACGAATGTTTTTTAACCTCGAAAAAATTCGTCAAAGTTGCGCAATTTCGAGAAAATTGTGGTTTTTAAAATACCACGCGCGGCAAAAATTTTTTTGGAACATGCTCTACAGCATTTCGCGTAGATTTTCTCACGCTGATTTCAAATCTGGTCTCAAAATTTTTCTATGACCTCAGAATTTTCCAAAATGTCGCATTATTGTTAAACAGTTAAACTTTTATTTTTTCAAGGTTAGAAAACATTCGTACCATAATCTCATTATTTTTCCCGTATTCTACAATGTTTCAGCTTTAATTTACAAAAAATTTCATTGCTCTATCTCATTTCCATCCAAAGTTCTTTGATTTTTACACAGATTTCATCGGTTTGTCCCATAGCGTGGCGTTAGCATTACCCTAGACGTCACCGTGGGACAAACCGACGAAATCTGTGTAAAAATTAAAGAACTTTCGATAGAAATGAGATAGAACGATGAAATTTTTTATTAAAATTAACTGTTTAACAATAATGCGACATTTTGGAAAATTCTGAGGTCATAGAAAAATTTTGAGACCAGATTTGAAATCAGCGTGAAAAAATCTACGCGAAATAATGTAGAGCATATTCCAAAAAAATTTTTGCCGCGCGTGGTATTTTAAAAACCACAATTTTCTCGAAATTGCGCAACTTTGACGAATTTTTTCGAGGTTAAAAAACATTCGTACCATAATCTCCCTATTTTTCCCATATTCTGTGAAGTTTCAGCTGTATGTAAAAAAAATTTCAGTCCTCTATCTCATTTCTATCGAAAGTTATTCCTTTTTGAATCGTATTTTGTCAAGTTTACCCACTGTGCGCCGCAAGGCGGCGACTATTGTTCTCGGCCCGGGTATATCGGTGTGAACACCACTACATTAACACAACGAATCGAATGTTCAAACATCTTAATTGTAATTATTTTTTCATGGGACTTTCAAAACGTATTTCTGGCATTTTTCTGATTAAAACAAGACCAAACACGATATAATTAACTTCCCGATTCATAGGGAAGTTACTGTAATTTCAATTGTATTTGGTGGTTTAATCGACTTGAAAGTTTCGTATGAGAAAGAAGGAGACACGAACAGTCGCCGTCGCCGGCAATTCAAAGGCCCGCGTATTCTCACAATGTGTTTTGCCAATTAAAAATGATTTATTTTTCATTACTTCTTGGTTTCATTGACTTTATGGTGTAACTGTAAGATATGGAAGAGGATAGCGAGTGAGGAGGAAAGAAAAACTGCATTGTATGCTCTATTCTTTAAAATACCGATGCTATTAACACATTTATTAATAATTTACTAAATGAAAATTTATCTGGTTAGGTATTCGTTTATGTAATCTTTTAAATATTTTTTATTCTTTAATTCTTTGAGAATATATTTTCGAGATGTTTATTTGTTTATTTAAACATATGCTATAGTGTATGTTGAATGTATGATAAATTATAAATTATGCTTCTCATATGTAGAGTAAATATGGGCCAAATTATATGGTGTTTGGTCTTGTTTTAATCAGAATATTGCCAGAAACAAGCCAATAAAAGTCTCATAAAAAAATTATGAAAAATAAAGCATTTTGAATTGGCATTACATTGTGAGAACACGCGGGCCTTTAAACTGTGCTGGCACCGTTGCTCTATTGTAGTCTTGCTCGGCGCGATCGGAGTGGTAGACCCATCCATAAATCAGCAAAACAAGTCTACATCGCGATTTTTGTCCGCTCCACGAACAGCCCCTGGGACAAAAATCAAGAGATTACTGTATTACCCCCGCCGTTCTTGACGATCCTAACAAGATTTTTCGGCTCTAATTCCACATTTTTCCCCTCAAAATTTTTAGTTGCCTTTTCCTACCAAAAATTTCGAATTTACTGTCATCAGAAAATAAGACGGTGTTCCAAAATTCGAGTGATTTGTTTAAGAACTTTTTTGCGAATTGCGATCGCAAAACGCGATTCTTTGCACTTATCCCTGGTTTTTTGCGTGGTACACGGCCATGCATACCTTGAGAATTGAATTATACAGGGTGTCCTAAAACTAGTGTAGGAGCGGGAAAGGGGGGGTTCCTTGGGTCATTTTAAGCGAAATTTTCCTTTACAGAAATGGCGTCCACGGCTTTGTTTAGGAGGTATTAACGAAAAACACGGACCAATCAGAGCGCGATCTAGACATGCGATGACACGTTCGGCCAATTGGCAGTTGGCGCATCGGGCCGACTGTGCTAACTCGCGTATAGGTCGCCTCTAATTGGTCCGTGTTTTTCGTTAATAACTCCTAAACAAAGCCGCGGACGCCATTTTTGTAAAGGAAAATGTCGCTTCAAATGATCCAAGGAACTTCCCATTTTCCGCTCCTACGCTAGTTTTGGGACACCCAAATCCCAATCAACAATTAAGAGATTAAATAATTATATTATATATTCTGAGGCCTTAGCTACAAGTAGGTGTGAATATTATTTCATTAAGACATCAATTGAAATTTAAAAATAAATTCAAAGTTCGTCTGGAAACAGTATACAAAATAGTCTATTTACATGCAAATCATGTGCAGTTATAGTTCGAACTTTTATTAGAGAAGAAAATATATATTTAAGCCCTCAGACAAAAAATAATTATCACGCATAATAATATTGATATTTTTAAATAAATTGGCATTCAAACTTAACGTAAATAATAATTATTAATCTAAATATTAGATGTTCAACTTTAGGACTGCTTTGAAATATAAGTACTCCACACTGGAACGCGATGGCAGTAGCTGTACACACTGCTAAAATGAAAAATTTTTATTTGGAGGATACTAAGAAAGGATCACCAACTTTGCTGTCGAAGACGGAAGAAAGATCTTCTAAAAAGTAGAAAAAGGAGAGAAACAAAATTTAAAAAAAACAAGTACAATAATAATTTACATGAAAGAAAAAAATTACACAACAATTTAAAGATATAAAGTTAAAAATCAATGATGAATCTAAAAAAATAAGGTCTAAAGCAACTAATGATAATAAAGATGAAATTAAAGAAGACAAAGCAAAATTGTGCACTCAATTAGAGAATATGAAGAAAGAAGTATTGTCTCTTGAATTGCTTGCTTGGGAACAGAAAATGAGGATTGAACAGGACAGAATTTAATATACAATAATAATATTTCCATACAATATGTACATCATTAAAGATTTAATAAAGATTTAATAAAGGTCGGAGGCATTCGTAGCGGCCATAGTGCTCGGAGCACTATAGTGTCTGTAATACAGATTATATGTAATTTCAATTTGTCCCGATATAGGCTTAACTTCTGTCCAGGTACTAGCTTAGATTGGATTTAATATGTTCATTATATGTTTGAATTATTCTTGTTAATACGAATAAAATATTAATGTAAACAATAATTTTGGGACTTTAAATTACTTTACAAAATCTGAATTTTATGATACTACTCTATTTTGGGGTTTCTTATATAAATTGAAATAATTTACTTTTGTTTCATTACAAGTACAATATTGTGTTTGTTAATCTCTTGAAAATGATCTGAATTTAGATCGAAACGTCGAGATAAAATGTTGTGATATTTTGCAAACAGTGTATTAAAGTATTTAATTGATCGAACCAATGCGCCGATAATATTTAAAATTTTGCTTAAAGCTTATTACGATCGCTATACGTATAACCGTTTATGGTACTACTCTTAAAAAATTGTTTTTGTTTATCTAAAGTGTTAAAATTAAAATTAAGTAGCAAAAAATGCTGTCCAGGCATAGGGTATTTGACCTTAATTCCTTTTCCAGGAAATTTCGATATTTGATTCCATTCAAAGTAATTTCGATAATATAAAGCCCAGTGCATTTATTCCCTGATTCTACACCAAACGTTAACCGACCAAGGACGTTGATGTTTAACATGTCGTAACCAGTGGGGATTTTCTACACTCCAGTAATGCATGTCATGCCGTTTAACGGTACCATGGTTTGTGAATGTAGACTCATTTGAAAATAGTACATCAGCAATGAAATTGGGGTTCGTCTGCATTTTTGTGATGTACCCATTTACAAATCACCACTCGATTACGAAAATCACTGCCACGAAGTTCTTGATGCAGTGAAATGTTATATGGGTGATACTTATGACGATGCAATATTCTGCAAATACTATCTCTGGAAATTCCGAAATCGCGATGTAATTGCCGTGTGCTTACCTGTGGGTTTTGGTGAAGAGCTGCTAGCACAGCTATTTCATTAACTTCTCCTGCAACAGTTGTTCTTCGTTTTCTTTTTTTAGTTTGTACGCTGTCAGCAGACATAAAAGCATTCAGAACTTTGTAAAAAAAAGAACGTGAGCGAACATTGTCTGCAAAACGCTCAGCACACAAGGCAACAGCATCGTCAGTATTCGTCCTACATTCACCATAAATCAGAATCATTTCAGTTTTCCTTCTACGGTTGCAGGATTCATTTTGTTAAAGAAATTGTTAAGGATGCTTTCAGTTCTAATTCTGAAAGAAAAGTGACCTCTGACCACACTGCACTGCCTTTTACCTAGTAATGAGACGTAGTTCGCCACACTCCCACAGTGTCGCGTGGAGCAGTCCCCTCTTCGATTTGTCGGAGAAATACAGTATTTTATCCGTAAGTGTCCCAAAAGTCTGGCCGATAAATGTCCCAGATCTATCCCCACTACGGCGGGGTATACCCTCTTGAGGGGCGAAGAAACTCGAGAGGCCTCGGTCGCCGAGAAGTATGACATCATGCGGCTCGTGTGTCTCGGTGAGATCGCATAATCCAAATTTCCAACTTCCTGATTCTTCATTATTTTTTTATGAGACTGCGATTACCATATTTGTGGCATTTTTCTAAGAACAATGATATCACATCTATATATATATAAAATTGGATGTTTGTATGTATACAGGGTGTCCCAAAATTCCTCCGACACCCGAAAATGGGAGGTTCCTTGTGTCATTTGAAGCGACATTTTCCTTTACAAAAATGGCGTTCGCAGCTTTGTTTAGGAGTTATTAACGACAAACACGGACCAATCAGAGCGCGATCTAGACATGCGATGGCACGTTCGGCCAATTGACAGTTGGCGCGTCGGTCCGACTGTGCTAACTCGCGTCTAGGTCGCGCTTCAAATGACTCAAGGAACCTCCCATTTTCGGGTGTCGGAGGAATTTTGGGACACCCTGTATATATACCGGGTGATTCACGAGAAACAGGCCACCTCAATAAATCTGTTAGGATTAGAGATGGAAGAAAATGTTAGAGAGAAAAGTTGTACTGTTGAAGGGGGCAAATATGGTGGTATAAAAAAATGTGCCGATTGTAGTCGTTTTCAAGGTTTTTTAAAGGTCATTTACGATTTTTAAATAGCACCATATATTTTTCACTTCACAGTGTTGTAGCTGATGTCAAGACGAATTTAATGATGTGGTACACTATGACCTTCAAATGACCTTGGACTCATTAATAGATATAAGTTTGACTACTTTGTTCGATCAACGTGAATTTCTCCGAGAAGCTGTTTGTCTTTACAAAGATCGATTTCCTGATCGCAGGTGTCCATCTCGTTCTACCTATTCAAATTTAGTTAAAAAGTTCCGTGAGAGAGGCAATGTAGAAAATAAAAGACCTGTGAAAGTGAGAAGTGTAACAAACGAAGCAAATGCAGTCAATGTTCTTGGTGCAGTAAATGTAAATCCTTGCATCAGCACTAGACAACTCAGTAGAGAAAGTGGCGTTAGCCAAGCAAGTATCGTACGAATATTTCGATTATACAAATTCCACCCGTATCATATTTCACTCCATCAAGAACTTCATGGAAGAGATTTTGAAAATCGCGTAAATTTTTGTGAGTGGGGTTTGAGGCAAATTAGAAATGATAGCCGATTTTTTAGTAACGTATTATTTACCGATGAGGCTTCCTTCACAAATCATGGTCAAGTTAATTTAAGAAATATGCATTACTGGAGTAACGAGAATCCACGATGGTTACGACAAGTGGACAAACAACGACCCTGGACTGTCAACGTTTGGTGCAGAATTTTGAATAATAAAATAATTGGACCCTATTTTATTCCCGGCACATTAAACGCAACAAGATACCTTACGTTTTTAGAAGAAACATTGCCAATATTGTTAGAAGATATTCCTTTAGAAATTCGTCAAGTAATGTGGTACCAACACGATGGCTGTCCCGCTCATTCTTCGCGTACCGTAAGAGAATTTCTAAACAATAAATTTACAAATCGCTGGATAGGACGTAATGGACACATACTATGGCCAGCTCGTTCACCCGATCTTACCCCTTTGGATTTCTTTTTGTGGGGAACACTCAAAGATGATGTATATCGGGACCAACCGACTACACCAGAGAACATGCAAGAAAGAATAATTAGATCTTGTAGATCAATTTCAACAGAACAATTGGAAGTACAATTGATTGCCTTGTAAAACGTTTAAATGTTTGTGTTACTGCTCAAGGTCATAATTTCGAACATTTCATTTAGTTCAAATAAAATGATTACACATTTTGAAGTTATCATTGCTTTATCACAAATTTTCTAGTTCGAGGTCATTTGAAGGTCATAGTGTACCACATCATTGAACTCGTCTTGACATCAGCTACAACACTGTGAAGTGAAAAATATATGGTGCTATTTAAAAATCGTAAATGACCTTTAAAAGACCTTGAAAACGACTACAAACGGCACTTTTTTTATACCACCATATTTGCCCCCTTTAACAGTACAACTTTTCTCTCTAACATTTTCTTCCATCTCTAGTCCTAACAGATCTATTGAGGTGGCCTGTTTCTCGTGAATCACCCTGTATATATGTATATGATTAATAAACTTCGAAACTGTTTGACCGCTCAACATGAAACTTGGCACATATATGTATTTTTTCATGGAGAAGGTTTTTACACTATTCAATTTGTTGTAACTCGCCACTGTAGATGGCGCTGCAGTACATCAACTTCTATACCGTTGAACCTATCGCTATGAAAATTTGTAGTCACAGGTATTTGAGCACGAGACAGCTCAACGTAGAAAGCTGGGGTTTGGACCATTACATGCGGCGTTTCTTCGATTAGGTTTTAAAGCAAAGATCATTCGAAAAAGTCTATTGGTTCAAAAGTGATGACGTCATTAGTGAAGACATGTCAACTTTTTCGCTCTCTTTTGCGCACGTTTCTGCTTATAACTTTTCAACGAATTGTTTTTTTCGAATGCGGTTTAGGGTAACTGCACCAGTGAATGAACATTTAAGAAATTGTTCAGGAAAATATTTTATTAAAAAAAAAACTATGTGAATTAAAGGAATCTCATATATGCCAAATAGCTCCCTATACTTCATTTGTCAAAAATAAATGAACACAAATACAATGAAATTATTATTATTCTTCTTTATTAAACGTTAAATCAAAAATATGAAAAATACCAGTGAATGAACACTACATTCTACTAATTGAATAATGCTAGTCCAATCAATGAACAAAATTACTAAACAATATTCTCCTATTTATTTAACTCTTTAATCACAATTTTATCGCTAGTATGCCGTCCGGGTTAAAATTTGTTGAAATATACAAAAGCGTTCATTTACTGGTGCCCGTTCATTCACTGGTGCAGTTACCCTACTCTGAAACCTTTCCGAAGAAATGCCGAGTCTAACGTTTCAAACCACAGCTTTCTACGTAGGTGACTGCGAGAGAGAGAGAGCGAGAGAGAGAGACAGGTAGATAGAGAGACTGAGATAGAGGGGGAGGAGAGACAGAGAGAGTGAGAGAGACCGAGAGAGAGAGAGAGAGCGAGGAGAGCGAGAGAGAGAGGGGGAGAGGGAGAGCGAGAGAGAGAGAGAGAGCGACAGAGAGAGAGAGCGACAGAGAGAGAGCCAGGGAGAGATTGGGTGAGAGAGAGAGAGAGAGAGAACTACAGAGCAACGCGAAAAGCAAAATGGAATTGAACGAAATATGTAGATTAGCACAAACTCATTCAATACCTTTTAAAAAATAATGTGCCACAGCAAAGCGTGGCGGGGGAAAGCCAGTATGATATAATTCTGATGATATTTACTTGTGTAATAGACAGTTAAAGTTTCGGGCGCGTAGGATAGCGTATGGGAAAGACAGATACGCCTGTAACCGTCTTTCCTTGCACCCGAAAGTTTGACTGTCTATTACACACCTAAATATCATCAGAATTATATCATATGTGGTATCGTTGTTCTTAGAAAAATGCCACAATATGGTAATCGCAGTCTCATAAAAAAATAACGAAAAATGAGGAAGTTGGAAATTTGGATTAGATATGTTTACATTTCTCGACGACCAAGGCTTTTCGAGCTCGGCTGTCCTTCTCTACTTTCGGCAAAACTCAAAGAATAGTGTCTCTGGCTCATAAATGTCCCTCTGCAGACCCGTGCTAGGGACTTATATCGATAAAATACTGTACAACGTTGAGAATGGAGTTTCCCATTGAAGATTTTGAAATACTGTCAGGAGATGGGGATGAGGGGCCAATTATGGTATTATTGAATAGCTTTTTAAAAAATATCAATGTGTATTTCTTGAGATATGCCCAATTTTTAACGATTTTTTACCCATTTTGATTTTTGTCCATTACAGCATCATCTGTGAACCAAAATGCAAAACCTCCTAGGTCAAATTTGTGTATTTTTTTCTGGAGAATCTGAATGCAATAACAAAAAAATTTGCCCTTGAAATTCAAGGTCAAGGACAATTTTGCGGCAACTTTTTTCACAGATCTTCACCGACCCGAAGATGCAGAATACACCTATGGCAGCCAAGACCAAACATTTTTTTACACCCTGTACATATGCACACAGCAGAACCAAATTTGTAGAATTTTCTAAGCATCCTATCCTAAGCAACTAAGAATATGAGTATAATTCAGAAACCAATGAAATAAACATAATTCCTGTCACAGCACAGCTTTCGCTTAAAAAGTTCGAATGATAGTATTTCATTTCTCACGTATTTTACAATTACATTTATGAAACAGTTCAAACATAAAAAGTGATATAAATCGGGACAGAACTATTTTATTGTCAAGCTATCGCTTTTACGCAAAACAGTTGTGTAAAACCTCGGAATAACAAAATCGTTTCGATCATTCATATTTTCAGCGAATGAACAATAAAGCTAAAGTGTGTGACATTCTATTCATTTTTACAATTTATATTATTCTTTTAATTACGATTTACTACATTAGTACTATACATATAAAATTCTAGGTATAATATTTATTAGGAACGGATATATTCCAAGTTACACGAAAATATTTTTGTAACATACATAGATCACATTGTGTCCTCAGGAATGAACAAATTGAAAAATATTAAATATCTACCCACGACTGGAATTCAATAGTCTTAATTCATACATCATGATCCATAGAATAAATTTTCCATGATAATGAACAATATAATTTTTTCTTAAGAATTTACGTTGTTACTGTGTAAATAAAGAAGCACTCGGCTATATTTAATAGAAAAGCGTAAAAAATCAAATAAGAACACAGTAAGTTTTACAAAATTATTCCGGTGTTTAATTGAATAGTTCTGAGAATATGTGTTATAACGGATTATCTAATTAAAATTGTAATCGTAATTGTTACAATACAGTTTCTACATAAAGATATTGTTTGCCGTTATATCTTACAATAATACGGGGTGCTCCTTTTTTTGCACAGTAACAACGCAAATTCTTAAGAAAAAATTACATTGTTCATTATCGTGGAAAAATTATTCTCTGGATCACGACGTATGAATTAAGACTATTGAATTCCAGTCGTGGGTAGATTTAATATTTTTCAATTTGTTCATTCCTGAGGACACAATGTGATCTATGTATGTATCAACGAATCATAGTAATATCTGATTATTTTCATACAGAGAAAAATCTCGGTATAATCTTTTTGATACAATTTCTTTATGTATCGTGTAGGAAAGCAATCGAAATGATTAAAAGTTTAGAAATATATTTTGTTCGAAATGATAATTCTGCTTCATTTATGTCGTGTAATATTTCAAGATTAAAATGAATTCGAAGAGCTAGACAGAATGGTGAATTGAATAATTTTTTCGAGCTAGTAGAACTACATAACATTGGCTGATTTTATGTTGTAAACATTGAAGATATCTACAGTGGGTAAAAAAAGTATTGGCACACTCTTAAAAAGGCGATAACTTTTTAAGTATCGCATTATACGATTTGAATTTTTTTGGGAAGCTAAAGCAATTAACTTTGCCACAGAATGCAAAAAAATTAAACAAAAGTTTAAGACCGCTTTAAAGAAAACGATAACTTTTTAAATATTGTACTATACGATTTGAACTTTTTTGGGAAGCTAGAGCAATTAGTTTACTAAAGGATGTGAAAAGGAATTTTTTCAAAAATTGCAATTCATCGGAATTGTAGCACAAATACTAAAAATTGCATTTTACAACTTTTTTAAGTGGGCCAATACTGAAAATTTTTAAAATGCGTTTTGTAGACCTGTGTCAATTAAACAGACTCTGAAAATTTCGTCAAAACGTTTAAATATGTTAAACATTGCAGGTTTTCACGATTTTCGACCTGTAATTGCAGATTCTTACATCTTTCAATGCCTGTTGTTTTTTTTTCACATCAACCGATTTCGATGAAACTTTACCAGTGCGTATAACTGACACAGATCTACAAAACGCATTTTTAAAATTTTCAATATTGCCAACAACAACAATTCCGATGAATTGCAATTTTTGACAAAATTTCTTTTCGCATCCTGTGGCAAACTAATTGCTCTAGCTTCCCAAAAAGTTCAAATCGTATAATACGATATTTAAAAAGTTATCGCCTTTTTAAGAGTGTGCCAATACTTTTTTTACCCACTGTACGTATTTCAATTAGAGAAGTGTTGACGATTTTGAATAATTAAAAAGGACGTACTACATGTGTACATATGTATGTACAGAATTATTGATATAATTAATTGCAACAAGTTAAATGTGATCTAGGTTATACACTTTGTATAATTAAGCGAATGTTATTGATTCAATTTTAGTGATTTATAATTTACACGTTGTAGAGGTTAATAAATTCTCCGCGAAACTGTAATCAGTTTCCTAATAAAACTGTTGAATGGTGTACGAAATGTAACAGGTTTTGGATTATCTTATTTTATAAATTAATATCTCATTCATTATAAATAAACATTCCATGGGTTTTTAAACGGTTTCCGTATTCGTGATTACTAGACTGCGGATCTTTATCCAAAATAAAAATGTTTTGCATTGATTGTGGGAAGCAGGAATAACATAAAAATTTATTGCATCCCTTAATGACTTTGTCTAGAAGCAACATTACAACATTCTTGAATTTTTTAAATCTTTTACTGTTTTATATTTCACGCAACCTATTTCTTAATAAATGCAAAAAGATCCGCAGTCTAGTGATCACACTGTGAAGTATTATAAATATTAATTATTAATTTTAGGTTTAAATGGGAATGTTAAAGATAAGTATATTTGGATTGTTATCCTAATGGAACAATTAAATCGCAATACCAGTGGAAAGTCGAACTTGTCGTTTATCTTTAGCACGATTATGAAAATAATTCTTATAACAAACATTTACAAGTTACAACTTGCAATTTGTGTATTTATTTAACACTACTGATTAGACTGCGGATCTTCATGCATTTATAGCAAAATTGAGTAGATAAAATTCAAAATTGTTGGAAAATTTTGAAAATTCTATTGAAGTCACTAAGAGAAGAAATAACATTCAATTTAGTTTCTATTCCTTCAAACCGACGCAGACAATTTTTATTTTTAAATCTTTTACTGTTTTATATTTCATGCAACCAATTTCTTAATAAATGCAAAAAGATCCACAGTCTAGTGATCACACTGTGAAATATTATAAACATTAATTATTAATTTTAGGTTTAAATGGGAATGTTAAAGATAAGTATATTTGGATTGTTATCCTGATGGAACAATTAAATCGCAACATAACCGTATCTACTGATAAATTATTCGTCTGTTATTACCAGTAGAAAGTCGAACTTATCGTTTATCTTTAGCACGATTATGAAAATAATTCTTATAACAAACATTTACAAGTTACAACTTGCAATTTGTGTATTTATTTAACACTACTGATTAGACTGCGGATCTTCATGCATTTATAGCAAAATTGAGTAAATAAAATTCAAAATTGTTGGAAAATTTTGAAAATTCTATTGAAGTCATTAAGAGAAGAAATAACATTCAATTTAGATTCTATTCCTTCAAATCGACGCAGACAATTTTTATTTTGCATAAAGATCCGCAGTCTACTGCTGCTATATTAATTTTATTGTAAAAAACATTCATTATGTGTATGTATAATACTCTATGAACTCTTGTGTTTGTGTTAGTCAGCTTCCTCTTTCAGATTGTACATTTGGAACTTTGATATTCGACAAGACGTATTATTGCAATAGAAAGATATAAATATTTTGAGATGTAACAAACAAAATTGTATTTCGTGCAGTTGTGTGAACTAACATAATAATTTTTCGCAATAACTAAGAGTTGGTTTGTACGTGTATGTATATCATCGTTGTACACGAATCGTGTACTTCGACTTTCTGGTTTGATTATGATTTCGCGAGGATAATACGAAGTATGGCCCTGCAAGATTTGAATATCCGCAAGTTCGCAGTAACCAGCAGTGATATCGATCCCAGGTTAAGGGACCGCTGCACGCGATCGAATTCTGTAACGCGATTCGCTGTCAAACCCAGTCTTCCCTATCAATTCGTACTAGGTATACTATATTCGGGGTTACAAATCAATGTTAAAATTAAACTCACTTTCAAGTTGCTTTATCGTTGCTTTACAGTAACTTTATTTGCTTTGTTATATGTATAACGCCATACCATCAATAAATCTTTCGAACCACTTCGATTAGACATGATTACATTATATTCAACGTTCCGTTAATACTACAATTCTTACTTAAATCGGTCAAATTGACAAATTTCAAATGTCTTGCTTCACAATTACGAATCAAATGTGTCCTACCTTATCGGTCAAATTTGATCAATCCTTTCTACAAATAGAAGATGGAACAACATTATTATACTTACGTATCTAACGAAGAATTATTAACGCGTTCGGTACGAATCACAGTGGTCTAGGCTATTGAATCAGGAGAAAAAAACTTCAAATTACAGTAACTTCCCTATGAATCGGGAAGTTAATTATATTTTCATTCAGTCTCATAAGTATTTGTACGCTCTTCAAAACCGAATGACTTTTTATAATTGTATTAAATTACCTGTTTTGTAAGCGATTAGAAGAAGGAAAAAAGATTTTCCAAAAATTACAATTTACAAGGTTGCATGCGAAAACAGGAAAGGCATTTTCAACATTTTTTTTTGAGCCCTTAATAAAAATTTTTAATATATGTTTTGTAGATCTATAGAAGTTGCACCCATGTTGAAAATTACATCAAAATCGATTGACAAATACACGAACTACAAGCGATTAAAAATGGTAAAAATCGTAGTTTTTCACGACTTTCGCGGGTTGTTTTTTCCTGCGTCAACTAATTTCGTTGAAATTTTCAACACGTGTATCTTAAATTTTCATTAAGGACCATGACAAGTGTTACGACAAAAAGAAATGTATGATGGTTCCATTTAAAAAACTTAATTTGACTTTGAAATCCTCCTCGCCACCAATCTAGTCCTGAAAACATTACACCATATGAGCCATTTATTTTGAAAGTGGCCTAAGTCTATTTAAGTTTACATTTAGATATTTCAGAGTTTGCATTTCAATAAAATTATAGATATACCTATAGGATACTAAGGTATCACACTTCTTAATGGTATCTAAGAGAGTTAAATTTACAATTCCTATTAAAATAATAGCAATTATTAAGTATGTCTTTGTACCAAGAATGGATATAAGTCACTTCCAAAATTAACAACTAAATTAGTCATCAAATTTGAAACAGCCCAAGTCCATTCCATATAATTTAAAATGCTTCAAATTGAAAAAATAATATTCACTTTATATTATACTTAATTACAAAACTTGGGAAATGCTATTTATGCAATTCAGGAAATCTTTTAACTATATAAATTACATAACAATTTACTTCTCCTCTACATTTTGTGTATGCGGAAGGGATTTGAAGAAATCATGGTGCTTCGATGGTATACAGGGTGAGTTCGCAGAAACAGAACACCTGAATGTCAAACTTCACGTATTGTTACTCCTAAAATTCATGACTACTACGAGGCATTACTGAGCCAGTAATGTTTATGATGGGTTTTTTTCCAATGTAACGTTGATTCTACCGTTAAATATTGTTTCTTTTTCTTTTTTCTTTTTTGCTTCATTTCATCAAATATTAATTATTTTCTAACTTTAATTGTTTTGGCAATTATAAGAATTGATTTATTTTTTGAACATATATTGTTCTCGTTCCTTAATTTAAAACTTTGATTATTTTTTCATTTCTTGAATATTACATATTCTGGTTATATTTTAATGAAATGCGGATTAGTGTTTACTACAAAATTGATTTATGTTTGCTTTATGGTATGCTGCACACATATTTTTCTGTTTATAAAAATTACTTCCAAGTTGCAAGCTATTCAAATGTTACCGCCAATACATATTGATTGCCGCCATTGATCCATATCGACCCACCAATCATTCTCGGTCTTTCATACATACAATACATTCTCTGCTTTGCGTTGGACTAGCACATCGTGCTTCAGTTACATTATCGCCAGCATGGGGTAAAAGTGGAAATAGTGTAACTTACAATTATGTGTTCTAAAAATGTTTTGTCCTTTTTTCACAGCAAGTGCGTATTTAATTTTTTCCTTTTCTATTTTACCAATTTTGCGGTAATTTACGTGGCTGTGTCACATTCACAACAGTATATTTAATTTCAAAATCTTTAATATTAATTTCTTTTTCAAGAAATTAATTTGGATCTCTTGATAATGATCCATATTGGGATCGAAACGTTGAGAAATTTAAATATTTAACTTGCATATTTGTTGTATCTAACAATGATCGAACCTGGCGCCGATATCATAATTATAATTTATATTTCAATTTCGATCGATAAGAATATTTCCTTTAAGTATTTTATTGAAAGTACCAATCCATTTAGTTGTATTCTCATACTAATTTGAAAAGTAGAGAAGTTAACGTTCGACATAAATATGTAGCATTTAATGATAAATTAATCATTCAATCATATAAAGGCGAAGAAAAGAAACTAACAGGTGGTGAGGTATTGAGTTTAAATAGTTTGTAATATATATACAGGGTGAGTCCGCAAAAACAGAACACCTGAATAACGCGGCTGCCAATGGTGTTAGAAAGAGATGCATCAGATGCAACTTGCATGGTTTCGAGGGGGCATTAATCTGATGTTAGTAGCTTTTCTGTAGGTGGACGCGTAAAGGACATATGAAGGTCAACTTCATTTTTAAAAATGGAATAAGGTATTTTTGAATGCATCAATCGATGCAGCTGGACATCCGTTATAAAAAAGTACTAACCTATGTATGTCGAAAAGTTAGTAGTTCAGGAGATGTTTCAATTTAAATAACTGAAAAATACCATTGTATATGATCCACCCTGTATATGATTTATCGTAGATTTTATTACGCTGTTTTCAAATCTGGCCGTACAATTTGTCCACTATCTCAGGATTTTACTGTCGTACTAAAACGTTACACTAGTAAGTAAACGCTAACGTCTTAGTACGATTAAATAATGAACAATAAAGCATTTTGAATTGACGGCAACGCGATCCGTGTTCGACTCTCTATTGAAGTCGTGGTCGGCGCGGTAGATGCAGCCATAAATCAGAAAAGCAAGTCTCCCTCGTAAGTTGTCCTGCCAGAGACCGGCGTTTAGACAACTTATAAGGATTTACTGTACTGTTTGACACCACTTTATAAAAATATAAGATGAATTACAACAGCGAAATACAAGGACATGATGGACTTACTACTCATTATCTCAGTTACTCAATTATGTTATTAAAGTGTTGTAAAAAAGAATAAAATAAATTTAGTATTGTTTTTTCAATTTGAAGCATTTTAAATTATGTCGAATGGACTTTGGCTCTTCCACATTCTATAGCAAATCTAGTTGTTAATTTTGAAAGTGGCTTAACTCTATTCGTCGTATGAAAACACATATTATTCCCTTCATAATTGCAATTATTTTAATTGGAATTGTAAATTTCTCTCCCTTAGATATACTTAAACAAAGTGACACAATGGTATCCTGTACGTTTATTTCTAATATTTTTAAAGCATAAACTCTTAAATATTTCTATTTAAGTATAAATGAACTTATGTCACTTTCAAAATAAACGGCATAATGTAATTTTAAAGTAAATAAGTGTTCTTAATCCAGGGAAATCAAGTTCTTGTTCTTGTTGTGTCGTATCAATTGTGGCATTTTTTGAATAGGAGAATAGAAGTAGCAGTGTATCTAAAATATTTGTTTCTTTCCCGCTTAATTAATGTTTCTCTAACATTATTTCCTTATTTTTGCAATTAGTTGCTTTGTTCTATGATATTTTGACAATTCTTTGTTATTTCCGTGCCCCATGTTTTTAACATATATTTACGGCGAATATGGCTGTAAATATGATTATTTTATGAATATTTTGTAAGACAGAAGGCTCGATAAAGATGCTGCTGCTACTGCTGAAATTTCATACGTCTTATACAAGGTAAAGCAGGAGTGCACATCTATACGTCATATGACAAGAGTTGTCACATACGATACCATTTTTTGTGTTTAATAATAACACCAGCACCGTTATTTGCTGCATAATTGTTCTGACAATAGAAAAACCAATACTTTTACAATTATTTTAGATAGATCTGGTCTGTGACAGGATGTCGTCAATGCAGACTTGATGATGTCTATAGGAGAAAGATAACATATCAGACAAATCTGAAATTCAATATTTAAAATTAATACAAAGAATTCCACAAACACATGAAGTATTTCATTTTATTTATAGTACACAGGGTGGTCCACGCAATTGTTTCAAGTCATAACTCCGTTATTATTGCATTTACGAAAAAATGCCAAAGGAGAAAGATTTACCTTTTACGGTTCGAAGAGCACTACATCTGTAGGCCTTTAAATATTTTTTAGATACAGCAGTGCATGTACAATTAACAATTGCATCATTTCTTTAAATAGAAATGCATATTCTTTTTTACACAGATCGATTCTTCTGTTCATTCTACGTAAAAAATGATTAAGGTACCGTGGCAAAAAATTAGTAGATCTCGAGATATTTTCAAAAAATGTCTTTATTGAAGAAGATGCTCACGAAAGGGTGTTTACGTTTACCACGTTGTCGTGAAGCGCTTGAGCATCTTCTTCAATAAAGACATTTTTTGAAACTATCTCGAGATCTAATCATTTTTTGCCATGGTACCCTAATCATTTTATATGTAGAATGATCAAAAGAATCTATTTTAACGCTGAATCCGGAGACTCGAATTAAACAAAGTGATTGGAATGGTGTGATGTCTCAAGAACTACTTACGAGGGAACATATTCAGTTGATACAATCTGATTTTAATGGAACTTATGTGAGATATAGTTTCTGAAAAATATTTGACACATGTTTCTTTTTATTGGAAACTATTCACTTAAAGGGGTGAAAACAGCCCTCTAAGTTGGGGGTCGGAACCATAGTTTTTAAGATATCTTGGAAACCAGAGGTAGAAAAAATTGAATTTTTTAAAAATTGTGTTTTTTAATGCGGAAATGTAGTCGTGCAAGAAAATTTTAACAAAAGTCTTTTGTTTAAACAGTATATTACAAATGTGATGTGTTTTTGCAATTCCTCTTATTTATTGTTAGTTCATTTTAATGCAAACTCAGGTGTGTGATCTTTGCTCCAAAATAGGGGATACGTGTTTGAGGATTTTTCTTTTTTTTTTGCTATTTAACAGTAATTATGCATAACGAGAGATAGTCTTGCACCTGGCGTGCGGAGGAGGGAATTCTGGCTTGTTTTATAGAATTATAAGAATTTAATATAATCCACTGGATTACATGTAGTTTATTGTTTTATCAGTAACTAAAGAATGTTAAAATTTTCTTGCACGACTATAGTTTTTAAAAGAATTCAATTTTTTTCGACCCCTGGTTTCCGAGATATCGCCAAAAATATGGTTCTGACTTGTAATCGTTCGAATCCCAAACAGACACATATCTACAAAACGTATTTAAAAATTTGTTAATATAAGCCCACATAAAAAAGTTGTAAAATGCAACTTTTAGTATTTTCTCTGCAATCCCGACAACTTGAAATTTTTTTCAAAAATTTTAGCCACGTTGTGCAGTAAACCAATTGTTCTACCTTCCTAAAAAATTTTAAATCGTATCTTCCAGTATAAAAAACGTTGTCGTCTTTTTAAAAGTGTTCGAATATTAATGGGAGTCATTTTATACACATAACTGTATCGCGTACAGCTATGTAGTCATTATATTATCTTAATTATTAATATTTCAGTTGTTCTCTCTGATTACCTGAAAAGCTCGAGAGACAGGAAATGTCAGATAAAATAGTTTCGTTGGCAGGCAACGATTAAATGGAACTGACCGCGAAATGTTACGAATAAATGACGAGGTATAAACCGCGGCAGGCCACATGTTAGTAAACCTGCATATAAATTTTAGTAAAATATTGAGCTCGGTGCGTTTTTTGTACGAAACGCTTGAACAACTGTTAGCATGGAACAGCACCCTATGTGGAACATGAATTTTTGAAACGAACTTATTTTAGTATTCAAATTGTTTGTTTTACTTTTCACGATGTTCCATAGAAAAACGTAGTAACCGCATCGACACTAAACTTATCATCACTGGTCAAAATAGCGGGTTCCGGATTGTTTATTTTATTATTATTGGTGTAATAAAAATAATTTCATAAGAAATGATTGTATAGATATCTTTAGTGGAGCATACAGGGTGTCCCAAAACTACCCTAGGTTCCTTGGACATTTAAAGCGACATTTTCCTTTACAAAAATGGCGTCTGCGGCTTTGTTTAGGAGTTATTAACGAAAAACACGGACCAATCAGAGCGCGACCTAGACGCGAGTTAACACAGTCGGCCCGACGCGCCAACTGTCAATTGGCCGAACGTGCCATTGCATGTCTAGATCGCGCTCTGATTGGTCCGTGTTTTTCGATAATAACTCTTAAACAAAGCTACGGACGCCATTTTTGTAAAGGAAAATGTGGCTTCAAATGACCCAAGGAATCTCCCATTTCCGGGAGTTACACTTATTTTGGGACAGTCTGTATAATCGCCTTATCATAGATACGTTACTGGTTTGGACGCATATGCGCGAAAAATGGTGTCCTGAATGGCATCACTGTTTTGGACTCTATCAAGAGACGTCGTCTTTCTATATCTTATTATTTTGTACTTGTATTACTGTATATTGCGTCCCATTTGAAGAAGACTGAGAAGTAGAAAATAAAAAAAATATATTTGGCTTTAAAAAACACAATTTGTAGAGAGCGATTCTTTTGATTTTATTGTTGCAGACCGATAATGAAAAGAAAATAAATAACTAGATTCTGTTACCCAGAGGTGGACAGATAAAGAAAGTATACAGGTTTGACGTTGATCCTTTTATTATGACGGTGCGATCTGTACCAGGGGCTGTCGACTCCCATAGCGACGAATATAATTCTAATTCATACACCTAGGGTATGGTGGCAGCATAGTAGTGCCTCGGTGGTGGGGAAATCTTATCTTTGCCTTGCGCGTCATTCAGCTATTTGACGCCATCAGACGCCATTTATAACTGTTGCAAACTGTTGCGGAGTCAGACTGTTGCTGAGTTTCCATATTTGCTGCTTATTTATTGATGTAATTCAATGTAATTATTATATATTACATTACCAATTCATTTTCCCTTAAAATAAATTCATAACCATCAATAGCTAGCGAAGAATACGATTACACGTACATATATGCAAGGTTGATCATGTGTGAGTTAGGCGTGCGTGTGATCACACACTGTTTGTATCCCTAGTCTTTGGTCTCTACTGTGCTGCCACCATGCCCAACAGGGAAGTGAACTACAACTAAATTAGTGTCCACTTTTTTATATGGGAGTCGACATCCCCTGATCTGTACTGCTTAAGGGGGTAGAGTACCCACGTGACCATGGTATTTTTCATTGTGACCAACCCCCGCGCGGAAAACCAATTTGGCAACAGTGATGAACATACACCTGTATGAATCTAACGCTTCAATTTCGCTATAATTACAGGTTTCTTTCTTTTAATCATTATCTTTATTGCTATTAATGCATCCGAGTGGCTTCATGCCCTTTACACTTTTGTTGTTAAGAAACTACGCTGATAATTCTCCTGACTAAGCGCCATCTCGTCCAAGTAGCTGAACTAAAATTGCTTCTACTCACCCTTCATGAAGGGAATCTGGGAAACAATTGAATGCGATCACGGGAACACACCTCACATCCTCATACGATTATATATTGAGCTGAGTGAGGACTCATTTGAAAGAGGAAGGTTAAATGAAGCGCGCGTGGGTCCCTAAATTAGCAGGAAAAATCTTTTTGTGATCGAAAAATACATTAGAATATCCGGAATTTTTCTTCATTTGTTTTCCCTACTTTGGACAGTCACATTACTGGATATAAACATAATGTAACTGAAGTTGGACCCACGCGCGCTTCATTTAACCTTCCTCTTTAGAATGAGCCCTCATTCAGCTGAAAATATAATCATATGACGACGTGAGGTGTGTTCCCGTAAACCCCTGTTTTCACTTGTTTTCTAGTAATATTCTGGTTAGATTCTAGTAATGTCACGTGGGTACTCTACCCCCTTAAGGGGGTAGCCCGCGTAAACCCCTGTTTTCACTTGTTTTCTAGTAATATTCTGGTTAGATTCTAGTAATGTCACGTGGGTACTCTACGTTTCACATCCTCATACGATTATATTTTGAGCTGAGTGAGGGCTCATTCGAAAGAGGAAGGTTGCACGCAGTGCGCTCTTCTCATGTTTTCTTTAGATGATGTTTATATGAAGTAATATGAGTGTCCAAAGTAGACGAAACAAATGAAGAAAAATTCCGGAGATTCTAATGTATTTTTCGTGCACAAAAAGATTTTTCTCACGAAAAAATCGAAAAGACCGCACTGCGTGCAACCTTCCTCTTTCGAATGAGCCCTCACTCAGCTCAAAATATAATCGTATGAGGACGTGAAACGTTCCCGCGTGATCGAATTCAATTGTTCCCCAAATTCCGTTCATGAAGGGTGAATAGAAGCCATTTTAGTTCAGCTACTTAGACGAGATGGCGCTTAGTCAGGTGAACTCAGGTGAACCATCAGCGTAGATTCGTAACAACAAAAGTGTAAAGGGCAAGAAACCACTCGGATCCATTAATAGCAATAAAGATAATGATTAAAAGAAAAAAACCTGTATTTACAGCGAAATTGAAGCGTTAGATTGATACAAATGTATGTTCATCACTGTTGCCAGATTGGTTTTTCGCGCGGGGGTTGGTCACACTGAAAAATACCATGGTCACGTGGGTACTCTACCCCCTTAACTGAGCAGAGATGCCAAATGGAGGAACCTGGAGGAACTTTCCCCTCCAGCTGGGCCCCCCACTCTTACTTCTACTAGTTCTACTGCACACGCGCCACACACGAACGTACCTCTAAACGTGACTCACTCGGGCAGAGCAAAGGTAGGTCGTGTGTGGCGCGTGCGCAGTAGAACTAGTAGAAGTAAGAGTGGGGGGCCCAGTTGGAGGGGAAAGTTCTTGCAGGTTCCTCCATTTGGCACCTCTGTAACTGAGGACAATACAGACAGAGAAGAAACATACAAGATATAGACTGACGTATACATTTAAATAGAGTGAGCAGGGTGACGAGAAAACAAAACAAGTGAATTACAAATCACATAGAAAATACGAGTTCGCGTTAACACGCTTATATTACAATGCACTGAAAAGGAGAAAATAATTTTTTAGACATTATTGGCTATAAATAAAAGCATGGAGCGCCCACGAAGATTACGTCAGTATAGTTTAGCGCTCCAAATTTGTATTTACAGTCACTAATGTCTAAAAAAAAATTATTTTCTCCTCCTTAGTGCATTTTAATATAAGTGTGGTTCTTAAAAAGTTTTTTATATTATGTTTCTAGTAGTAAAATACAAAACCTGGAACCGGACATCTTGACCGGTGTTGGTAGGTTTATTGTTAAATTGTAAATTAGGCTTTGATATTCAATGTGTTTACATATATGATTTTAGCAATATATTCCCTGAAAAATTGATGGATATCTGTATAATACATAACATATGTCCGGTAATCGCATGTACTACAAAAAAAGAAATAAAATAAATAATATGGAATTCAGTTTTTACGGAAAGTAAAGTCACGTCGAGTGATTTCAGCATGTGCTCAGTGGACGGAAGAATAATTCATAAATGAAATGGGAATCCTTGTATCGTACGCTTGGTATGAAATATGTGCCGCTGGTATTGAAGCCTTAGCTTCACAGTTTTATATGCACACCGCAATGTATACCTGACTCCATGGAGTCCGATCGAGAGTACAAAGAAGAAGAAAGGTATAAAATTGTACTCAGACATGCAAACGAAGATAAACTGATAGTACATGTCGGATTACCGAGGAAACAATCGTTTGCGTTAAAATCACTCTCCCGAGATATGATGCTTTATAACTAGCTTGTACAGGTGAGGCTGTAACTATTTCCACCTATAGTAACTCCGAAAGTATGATACTAGCAGAAAAGTTTACGAAACAAAAGATGCATAGGACAACAGGGCCTGCACTATGGTGTTAATTTTTTTTCTTAGGTGGAGTAGTGATGGGCACCATCGACTGAAAACTATCGACTAGATCGATAGTAATCAACTACTATTTTCAGTAGATTAATTTTTTAAATTATCAACTAAATTTTGTAACTGATTCAGTCGCTTTAACGGCGGGAGTTTTGAATACATTTTATAAGATTTAGTACTATCAAATATATCAACTCATTAGCGATATCGAACAATCGAATAATTCGCTCAATAAGCATGTGTATGTAGTATAAATAACAATTATTCCACTATGTAAATATTGTACAATTATTAAATAATAATACTAGTTTTAGCGTAGATAATAGTAAAAAATAGTATTTCAAAAATAGTATGTCATAATTATAGCCATAACTATTAAATACCCTTCTAAAAATTCCATAAATACTTTGCCTTTGTATTGCATTATTACTAAAGGATGAATAATAATTTATACGTTTTTAAACTCTGGTTTATAGTTACTTATTACTTATAATCGTGACCTATAGATTACAATTATTATAAATTAATGTCAATAAAAAATTTGAAAGTACAATTTTTTGGCTGTCAGAACAATTTCGTTTGATATTACAACCAAAATCATCGCTGTCATTATAAAATCATTGGTTGTCCAAGCGATTAAGGAGTTGGATTACCAATCGGTAGACCGGGGTTCGAATCCCGTTGGGGTAAGTAAATTATTTTTCTCCGTTCATTCTCAGTTTAAATTTTCGTGCCACTCGACATTCGACTTCCGTCACATCGACTTCCGCTACACCAGAAAATTGTTACCCTCAGCAAAGAAGTTTCACTTCAAAAATCGTGTGCGTGGAAACCACGCGCGATAAAAGTGAAACTTATTGATTATTAGGTATAATAATTTATCTGTATCTACACCTAACAAGCAATAAGTTTCACTTCTGTCGCGCGTGGTTTCCACGCACACGATTTTTTTCCTATAACAATAGTTATTATTAATAACGAATTCCATCAATTTTTACAAGTGGGATCATCGCGGAAATATCTCCTACTAAATGTGAAGGGTTTCATCGCGATTGGTACATTCCTTGCTGAGCAAACGCCGAAGAAGTCGGTCAAATATAAATTAAGCATTACGTTTTTTTTTGCAATAAAAGTCGTTAGGAATGAAAAAATGCAAAAATTGTAACGGGGCCACCCCAGAGACATACTCTACAAGATGCAAAAGGTTTCGTACCGATTGGTCCATCCATCTCGGCGTAATTGGTGAACATACATAGAAAAAAATTAAAAAACGAAAAAAAGGCACATACAGGTCGGATTGAGTAACCACCTCCTTTTTCGAAGTCGGTTAAGAGCACCGTCTGGCTAGCAGACGACACTCGCGCGTTGACGTGTGTGAGTGCAGACGTCGCTATATCACATATACGTACACGAAAATTGTAAGGGTCCGGGATTTTACGTCTGAGATCTTAATAATGCAATGACTGGATTTCTTAGTAGTCAAAATCGCTAGATGAAAGATCAATCTAGGGTGCTATTTGGCTGAAAAGTCGTACTTCTACGTTCACGAAAATCAACGCTCGTAGCGGAAAATGTCAGAACTATATTTGAATGTCAACTTCACTGTGGCTTGAATTTTTGTAGAATTAAACGTACAGAATTTTTAATAGAAGTACGACTTCTCAGCCAAATAGCACCCTAGATTGATCTTTCATCTAGCGATTTTGACTACTAAGAAATCCAGTCATTGCATTATAAAAATCTCAGACGTTTACTCCCGGACCCTTACAATTGTCGTGTACGTATATGTGATATAGCGACGTGTGCACTCACACACGTCAACGCGCGAGTGTCGTTTGCTAACCAGACGGTGCTCTTAAAAAACGCGGCTGTTGGATTAATAATAAGCGTTTACTGTACTATCATACTTTCGGAGTATTGTAGGTGGCAATAGTTACTGCCTCACCCTGTAGATTGTGTCCAACTTGAACTTTAATGACAACTAGAAAATTATTTAATATCCATGTCAATTTTATGTACACGCAGCCAAAGCGATCGTTGTAGCTGAAAATGGCTGAATCCATAAAATTAGAAAGCATAAGTGGCTTCTCCACAAGTTAAAATATTCGTAGAACCATAATTATTTACATTGAGTATATAGGGTGCTCCAGTATTGATGGTACAACCTTGAAGAGGGTGATTCTATATGACAAAATAAGTCGAAAATACGGAATAAATTTTTCGCGTTTTAGCATTTATTTTTGAGAAAACCGAGTATAAGTCTTAGCACTCGAGTTGTGACTCAGAGTCAACACTGAACATTGCTGTGTAGCATTATTTAAAATTTTGTTTACATTATTAAATATATAGGTATGTTATCAATTATTAAACATTTAAATATTGTATGAGGTATTATATCAATTTAATGACAAAGAAGGAAAAAAATCATATGGTCGAGTGTTCCAATTATTTCCTGTATTCTTCATTTTTTTAAATAAATTGAACAATATCCAAACAAATTAACACATGTTTTCGTACTTACAATACGAAACTGTATGACTTCATTCTGAAGTTAGAACTGTGATACGATTATCGTTAAAGTATGTACAGGACGTTTAAATACTTCAAAATTTGCGCTTGTTTTTATAAATATATATTGTTACGATGACACGAGATGAAGTTGCTTTCCCCTGTGAACATATCGCAGAGATCGAGCGTTAGATCGATATTGCGGTATCTGAACAACGAGGTTGTTGATTAAAAGAAGAGAGTCGTCAGATCCTTTCGAACGATTGAAGCGAGAACACGCATCGACGATTACATTAATTCTTTGTTCACTGTTGTACAATTAATAAATAATTGTTATTCTCTACAATAATGAGTTCACCGGCAAGACTGCGCCGAAGTCTTCGTAACAATATTTTCAAAAACTACACATAAGGATTAAGAAATCTAGAAATTGGCATTTTGCTTGCGAAGATTTGTTAGACCTTTTTTTTAAATAACATACAACATAAAGTGCAACATTTTTTGTAATTACATTAGTAGTACGAATAAACGATAATAGGATAATAAAGACTTAATCTGCTATAAACTTTGTAAAGGAATAACATGATGGAATACATACAGTAGCGGACAAAAGTTTAAGACCGCTCTAAAGAAGACGATAACTTTTTCAATATTGCACTATACGATTTGAACTTTTTTGGGAAGCTAGAACAATTAGTTTACTAAAGGATATGAAAAGAAATTTTTTCAAAAATTGCAATTCATCGAAATGGTAGCAAAAATATTAAAAGTTGATTTTTCAACTATTTTATGTGGGCCTATATTGAAAATTTAAAAAATACGTTTTGTAGATCTGTGTCAATTAAATATATCCTGAAAGTTTCTTCAAAATCAGTCGACGTTGCAATGAGCTATAAACGTTTAAAGATGGTAAAAATTGCAAATTTTCATGATTTATGGCCGAAAATAAAATTAAAATAAAATTTGGTAAAAATTGCAGATTTTCACGATTTATTGCCGAAAATAAAATTAAAATAAAATTTGGTAAAAATTGCAGATTTTCATGATTTATTGCCGAAAACAAAATTAAAATAAAATTTGGTAAAAATTGCAGATTTTCATGAGATATTGCCGAAAATAAAATTAAAATAAAATTTTCGGCAATAAATCATGAAAATTTGCAATTTTTACCATCTTTAAACGTTTGTAACTCATTGCAACGTCGACCGATTTTGACGAAATTTTCAGGATATGTTTAATTGACACAGATCTACAAAACGTACTTTTTAAATTTTCAATATAGGCCCACATAAAATAGTTAAAAAATCAACTTTTAGTATTTTTTCAACAATTCCGATCAATTGCAATTATTGATAAAATTTCTTTTCACATCCTTTAGTAAACTAATTGCTCTAGCTTCCCAAAAAAGTTCAAATCGTATAGTACAATATTAAAAAAGTTATCGTCTTCTTTAAAGCGGTCTTAAACTTTTGTCCGCTACTGTATATCGAAAATATTACGTACATATTTTTTATTTTAAACAAACTGATTAAAACTTAATTGTGTTTATTTAGATAAAATCAAATAATCTCCGAATGAGATATTAGAAGGACCACTCTTTATCGAATTTCCTAACAGTCTTGAAGCATGATGTGTAAACTTTAAACGATGTAGTGTCGCGAGCCATGAGAGATGTTGTAAAACTAAAAGAAATATCTGAGCAGAGAAAACGCGCGCAATATAAAATGATATTGTATGCGCGATAAAATAAGATGAACATAAATCTATCGATGAATTTACATGAAGTGACTGTATCCAAAGGGGTGCGAGGGCTTAGTAATAAATTTTTACGAACTTTCCAGACAAATTTCGATTCATGCTGTGGCAGAGTTAAGAAATTTGAACGATTTACGGTTGTCGTGAAATTTCTTGCTTGTTGGAGAAATATTATCTGCACTTTTTCTTTAGACAGGTAGATAGAGAGAGAGGGAGAGAGAGAGTAAACATTTCCTGTTTAATATCATATCTAGTAAGTATTATTTAGACAATGATTTGACAACGGATTTTATATATTCATGACAAAAATAAGCAGGTGAAACTTAAAACAGTACAAACATTTAAGAAACTTAAAAATATGACGATTTCATTTTCCATCGATTACATTTAATTACATAAGAAATAAATCTTTATTTAGTTTAATTTCCATGCAAATTATATATGAACACTTTATTTTGCATAAAGATCCGCTGTCTAATAATAAGATGCATGAACTATTTTGTTTAAGTTATTTATAACGAATTTTCAGTTTAACTAAACATTTCAAGCCGGTCAAATAGATGTTCCTTGACGTTTTTGTGCTACATATTTAGATGACAGTTTTGACAGTACCAAATATTTCTATAACTAAATTTAATGTTATTGGCGCACTGGTTCGATCAATTAGACAATAAGCAAGTTTGCAAAAATATTACAATTAAATTTAATTCAACGTTTCGGTCACAGTTTAGACCATCTTCAAGAATAGAACATTTCGGTATTGCGTCTGTAAGAATTAATCAAAGACAATTTGTAAAGCGTGATGTATACAGGGTGTCCCACATAAATGATAACACCTAAATATCTTTCGTATTTACAGTCCTATCAGAAAAGTTCAGAGGACAAACTGACGCTATTGCAGGGGGGCAATACAGGGTGGTCCACCTAAGTAAGGCCACTTAAATATCTCTTCAGGTCATTGTGATCCCTAGTAGCACAAAAATATTGGGTAAATGTTTTTTTCAAATATTGAAAAAATATTTTTTAAGCCACACTTTTTCATATGAGAAAAATATTAGATCTGAATATTCTATACATATACAAGAAATGTAAATTCAATGTTCAGAAAATATAAGCTAAATATTCAGAGAATATAAATTACATATTTAAAAAACATAAAGTAAATATTTAAAAAACGTGAAACCCATATTTAGATAACGTTCAATTAAATCTTGAAATTTAAGAAAAAGTTATAACAGAAATTAGAAACTATAATATAATAACATTACTTTCTGTGCATTGCTTGAGGGAATATTAATTAATTCGTCTTCGGAAGGAGCTTATTAAAAATTCAGAAATTTTTTATGCAGTTAGAAAGATTAATGGTTCGAAGAATCCTACATTCGTAGGCCCTCAGATTTTTTTAGCTGCAACTGTGCATGTGCAATTAACAATTGCATTATATATCATATTGTAAAACAAATATTTTTCCATGATAAACATAAAATATTTCCTTCATATTAAAAAAAATATTCTATTTCTAATATTACATAAAGATTCATTTTATAAGAAAAAATATTTTTTTCATGGTATGAAACAGAAATATTATCTGTATGTTAGGAAAAAATATTCTACTTCTAATATGAAATAAAGATTCATTTAATATTTAGAAAACATATTTTTCTCATAACATGAAATAGATATTCTCTGCATATTTAAAAAAAGATTGAATCTCTTTTTAATTTTATATGAATGTGTATACAATATTTTGTGCTACTAGTTACTTCTAATTTAATTTGAATTCGCGTGTGTCACTTAATCGACATACATTTATATGGATTATAAGAACATTAATGCGACAATGTTGTTGCACGAAAAATAATCGTGTAGCTCTTACGCCTTACACAATATGTGATAGAACTGTAAGATTAAAAAGTTTATAGCAACAGACTCATAGTTAATTAATATTCTTATAATATAAATGTATGTCGATTCAGTGACACACATGAATTCAAAATAAATTGGAAGTAAAAATTTTACTTCCAATATTCAATGACGATTTATTTTATATATGAAACGAATACATCATTTGTAATATGAAAGGTGTATGTCTTCCAGCATATTCCGGAATAATAATATTTTTCCGTGATAAACATAAAATATTTTCTGTACATTAAACCAAATATATTCTCTTTTCAATATTACATAAAAATTCATTTTATAATAAAAAAAATATTTTTTCATGATGTGAAATTAATATTATCTGATTATTAGAAAAAAATATTCTATTTCCAATATTAAATAAAGATTCATTTTATAATGAGAAAAACATATTTTTTTCATAATATGATTAAATATTTCCTGAATATTTAGAAAAAAATATTTTTTTCATAATATGAAATAAATATTTCCTGAATATTTAAAAAAATATATATTTTTCGAAATATGAAATTAATATTGTATGTATATTTGAATATTAAAAAAAGATTGAATCTGTTTTTAATATTATATGAATATGTATACAACATTTTGTGCTACTAGGGATGCAACAAATACGTAATGTGCATGGTGTCCATGGACCAATATCTGGTATGAATATTTTTTCCTAAGGTCATTGTTTTCGAAGTTATCAAGGTCATCGATATTTTTTGATTCATAACTACATTTTTTAAAAATTGTATCGTGTAACTAATGGAAAAATACATTAAGATATGCATGGTAACATGACCTTGAAATGACTCATCTCGTTGCACCGAGCAACCGAATATCAGTCATTTCAAGGTCCTGTTATTCTACATATCTGAATTTATTTGTCCATCAGCTACAAGATGCAATTAAAAAAATGTAGTTATGAATCAAAAAATACCGATGACCTTGATAACTTCGAAAACAATGACCTTAGGACAAAAATATTCTTGCCAGATATTGGTCCATGGACACCATGCATGTTACGTAATAAATATTTGTTGCACCACAATAACCTGCAGAGATATTTAGGTGGCCTTACTTAGGTGGACCACCCTGTATAATAATGAAGAAAAAAATTTTTAATGTCGTGTTTTTAAATGAAATTGCAATATCACCGATGTTTTTTTAAATGGAATACTATATTTTTTTGCGATAGCATGATAGACAATAAAAAACTGAATTTAGTGGATACCACCTTTTTGACCTTGAAATGACCTTGAGCAAGAATAATCATGTTGAAGCGGATGAAATGTGGAAGTTTAAAACTTACGTGTTTCAGCACAGATTGCGCGTTGTTTACGTCGGGTTGACCTTTACATATCATATCAAGGTCATTCTTTTAAAATGAAGAACATTCTTTTACGATAAGAATTTACATTAAGAATTAAAAATTAATTTAAATAATGTATTTGAAAAATAATGCACAGTGTAGGCACAGAAGTTGTCAAAATTCCTCAGCTTTGATAAGTAATATCTTTTGAGTTCAAAATAGTACCGCATTATTACAAATTGTACTATTTTCAGTACACTTTCCTCTATATAGTTATGCACGATTTACTTCCCACATCGTCCCTCCACGCAAGTTATCAGTGTTTAAAGCGTATCATAGGTTTAACTAAATCAGCCAATAAAGTAAGTAAAATGTTAATAAAAATAATTAAACAAACACTAAACATATTAAATTATTTATCATTAACAAGTGATTATTTTTTCATATTTTTCAGTAAACATTTATTCCCTATAACTTTTACAAAAGTTATGCAGAAATGTCACTAAATTTATTGATTCGGAACGCTAAACAAGTTTTTATTATTATAAATTACTAGAAAAAATAGTTTGTATTTTAATATAATACTATATTATATACTATACATATAATATTATATTATAAAATAGTTTTTATTTTTAATAAAAAAATATCTATGAAAATTAATTAAAAAATATTATTTAACAAATGTAAAAAATATTTAATTACCTATAGTTAAAAATTACTATCTTTTTAAACATTTTTTGTGAAAATTTTATTGCTATATCTCCAATGGTTCGAAAGTTATAACAAAATGTCACTGAATTTCTCCATCCGGACCACTGTGCGGCATGGAACCAACATGTTGTTCCGTATTCTTTAAAAATTTAAATTAATACTTTTTATAAGCATGTAAGTTTTGTACACTTCGTTTCTGAATTCAAGTTTCTGCTTATATAAATCACGCTTTACAAATTGTCTTTGATTAATTCTTACAGACGCAATACGGAAATGTTCTATTCTTGAAGATGGTCAAAACTGAGACCGAAGCGTTGAATTAAATTTCATGTAATATTTTTGCAAACTTGCTTATTGTCTAATTGATCGAACCAGTGCGCCGATAACATTAAATTTAGTTATGAACAATTGACGATCGAGATACAGAGTTGCAAATATTTGTATACGTTGATACATGAAGAGTAATAATATTTTTCAATAATACTCGATTCTTTTATAGTACGCAAACCAACATTTATAACTGCTTACCGATGTCATAAAGTATAAATTTTAGTAAGAACAAGTAAGGTTTAGTGTTCGGATTATACGGAATTGATTTAGTCTAGGTTTGCAATGCGGACGTGACTTCTTTGTTATTTTTGAGAGAAAGCCTTTCTTTAATGCGTTTAGTGACCCTATGGCCTGTCCTCCACTTCCATGGTGGACAAGTTGGGACGGGCTTAGGGAAAACGGGAAAACGTGGAAACGTGGAAACGTGAAAACTCCCTCCAATATTGCTATTGGCAATTTTCTCTTCCGCTAATCGATCCGCCAAAAATCACATTCCGTGGACCGTAGGAGGGGATTGTTGGTGGAGTGTACAGCACTCGCAACTTACAATTAAAAGAATTCAGAATTAAGAAAACCGTCGAACAAAAAACACCGCATTTTGTAAATATTCCGCGTTACCGTAACTACCATTTTGTTGGATCTAAATATGATAAATTATTGCGAGGTAAACGAAACAGTTGCTCTATCAACAAGCTCCCACGAAAAGTGCAACGGGCTTTGAACTTTTACTTAGGAATTTGAACAAGTGCTTAGAGCACAGCGATAACTGTAGTTCTCATTGTATACCGGGTGATTCACGAGAAACAGGCCACCTCAATAGATCTGTTAGGACTAGAGATGGAAGAAAATGTTAGAGAGAAAAGTTGTACTGTTAAAGGGGGCAAATATGGTGGTATAAAAAAATGTGCCGTTTGTAGTCGTTTTCAAGATCTTTTAAAGGTCATTTACCATTTTTAAATAGCACCATATATTTTTCACTTCACAGTGTTGTAGCTGATGTCAAGACGAGTTTAATGATGTGGTACACTATGACCTTCAAATGACCTTGGACTCATTAATAGATATAAGTTTGACTACTCTGTTTGATCAACGTGAATGTCTCCGAGAAGCTGTTTGTCTTTACAAAGATCGATTTCCTGATCGCAAGTGTCCATCTCGTTCTACCTATTCAAATTTAGTTAAAAAGTTCCGTGAGAGAGGCAGTGTAGAAAATAAAAGACCTGTGAAAGTGAGAAGTGTAACAAACGAAGCAAATGCAGTCAATGTTCTTGGTGCAGTAAATGTAAATCCTTGCATCAGCGCTAGACAACTCAGTAGAGAAAGTGGCGTTAGCCAAGCAAGTATCGTACGAATATTTCGATTATACAAATTCCACCCGTATCATATTTCACTCCATCAAGAACTTCATGGAAGAGATTTTGAAAATCGCGTAAATTTTTGTGAGTGGGGTTTGAGGCAAATTAGAAATGATAGCCGATTTTTTAGTAACGTATTATTTACCGATGAGGCTTCCTTCACAAATCATGGTCAAGTTAATTTAAGAAATATGCATTACTGGAGTAATGAGAATCCACGATGGTTACGACAAGTGGACAAACAACGACCCTGGACTGTCAACGTTTGGTGCGGAATTTTGAATAATAAAATAATTGGACCCTATTTTATTCCCGGCACATTAAACGCAACAAGATACCTTACGTTTTTAGAAGAAACATTGCCAATATTGTTAGAAGATATTCCTTTAGAAATTCGTCAAGTAATGTGGTACCAACACGATGGCTGTCCCGCTCATTCTTCGCGTACCGTAAGAGAATTTCTAAACAATAAATTTACAAATCGCTGGATAGGACGTAATGGACACATACTATGGCCAGCTCGTTCACCCGATCTTACCCCTTTGGATTTCTTTTTGTGGGGAACACTCAAAGATGATGTATATCGGGATCAACCGACTACACCAGAGAACATGCAAGAAAGAATAATTAGATCTTGTAGATCAATTTCAACAGAAACAATTGGAAGTACAATTGATTGCCTTGTAAAACGTTTAAATGTTTGTGTCACTGCTCAAGGTCATAATTTCGAACATTTAATTTAGTTCAAATAAAATGATTACACATTTTGAAGTTATCATTGCTTTATCACAAATTTTCTAGTTCGAGGTCATTTGAAGGTCATAGTGTACCACATCGTTGAACTCGTCTTAACATCAGCTACAACACTGTGAAGTGAAAAATATATGGTGCTATTTAAAAATCGTAAATGACCTTTAAAAGACCTTGAAAACGACTACAAACGGCACATTTTTTTATACCACCATATTTGCCCCCTTTAACAGTACAACTTTTCTCTCTAACATTTTCTTCCATCTCTAGTCCTAACAGATCTATTGAGGTGGCCTGTTTCTCGTGAATCACCCTGTATATTTTGCGTACGATAGTACATAGTAAATAAACTTGTGTTTCTCGATCGTATTATTGTTAAAAACAATTGCAAAATGATCTCGGCGCTACGGTTCGATCACTAAACTACTTTAAGCAATTTTGCTAATTATAAATTAATTCCGACGTTTCGGTTCCAATTTGAACCATTTTCAAGAAAATTAATTGAAATTGCGTTGAAAATCCTTTCCAACACAAAAATCCTTCTACAATTCTGCTTTTGGTTGAATCTGAAACACGCACAACCTTTTTTGCGTTCTGATCTCATTTCAAATTGAGTGTTAATAAATTATTGTTTACCAATGTGGTATTCTCACCAGTGTGAGGTTAAAGATATATTATGATTTTTGAATTTACGGCTCTTTATCGATCTATTTAACCTAGATCGCGTACAAGAATGATCAGTGTCGTACGAACAGACATGGGGAACGCACGCGTTTCACGTGTCTCACGACTCTCATATTTAAATATTTAATCACACCTAAGCAAGTGAGGACAAATTGTTTTCCTGTACTCTAAACATTTATTAGTTTTCTTATAAAAAAAATATTTTCTTTTTGTTCTTTGAAAATTGTATGTCTTACTTAAAACATTTCGATTACAGACGCAATTTCAATTAATTTTCTTGAAAATGGTTCAAATTGGAACCGAAACGTCGGAATTAATTTATAATTAGCAAAATTGCTTAAAGTAGTTTAGTGGTCGAACCGTAGCGCCGAGATCATTTTGCAATTGTTTTTAATAATACATAGTCTCTTCCACAATATAAAATGAAGATTTCCTGAGTTTTCCTTTGACTCGTAGTCTTTTTCATAGTCTTGAACAAAGTTTTAATAAGTTTACTTTTGACTTTATCTTACAGTTTTCAGATGCAAATGTAAATATCGATTTCAACCTACTTTCATCATAATCCACTGTTACACGTCTTAATTTATTTTCATCTTAATACGTAGTTTCCTTCGAGTACGAATCATAGATGAACGTAAAGCTGGTTTTTCATATGCAAATTTCGTATTAAAGAATTGCATAATATTTGAATAGAAAGAGATTTAATGTGTTATTCCAATAGGATTGAAGGGTAAATTCAATTTTACGTGTCTTATTAATAGATTGTGGAACTTTATGCAAAATAAAAATTGTCTGTATCGATTGTGAGAAATCGAAACTAAATTGAATGTTGTTTCTTCCGTTATTGATCTTAATAGAGTTGAAATCATGTATTTACATCTTAAATATTTAAAATGTTTCACCAATTTTCAATATCGTTTACTCAATTTTTGTATAAATGCATAAAGATCCGCAGTCTACTTATTAATGATAATATAGTTATGGATTTTATCAACTTGATTGTGAGAATTAACGTGAATATTGATTATTTATTGCACGAATGTTTTATTGAACATTAAATAGAGATACATCAATAATATCATTAAGTATTATACATTAATTCGTGGGCCGCAATGAAAAAGAAAGCAGGCACAAAGTGAAGAGGAAACACATTTTTTTAATTAACATTGCAGTAACACATACAAAATAACATACGTTCAAATACATACGAAGTATAAAAACTTGTTTTTTTTTTAAGTTTACTATATCTGAATAAAACTATTTCATTTTTGTTGCGAAGAAAAAATTGGTTGAATCTTTTCTCAAAATAAAAATTTTCCACCTGGATTACAACAAACCGGAGCGTTAATGGGTCGAAAATATTATAACATTGTTTTTAAATTCGTCTAATTTTTTTAACGTTTTAAATTAAGTCAGAAATGCATAATATCCGCTATCTAGTAATTATTTTTTAAATTACTTCTACTCGCTGGTCTGTTAATCTTGATCTTTTCGTAGTTTTGTTATTTTTTAACGTTGCAAATAGTGGTTCGCACATGCCATCACTGCTACTGAACACAGCTGTAACATTATGGTACCTGTATGCAACAAATTTCAATGACTGTAATGCCACAGACAAAAAACTCAAACATTGGTTACATTTATACTGCATAGGCTTGGTTTTTCTGTTTACGGGGTACGGTAACCATGGATATTACTAGAATATTACTAGAAAAATAAGTGAAAACAGTGTTTGCGGAAAACCATTCTTTGTCTTTATACAAACATGTTGCGAGCTGTGTGAGGGCTCATTCTAAAGAGGAAGATTCATTATAGTCTGTTCTGGTCATGATTTAGTTAGATTATGTTTATATCTAGTAATGTGAGTGTCCAAAGTAGGGAAAATAAATGAAGAAGAATTCCGCAGGTTCTAATGTATTTTTCTTTCACAAAATAACTTTTGTTCCTAATGTAATGACCATGGCAGGCTGTGATGAACCTTTCTCTGTCAAAAGAACCTTTGTGCAGCTTAAAATATGCTCTTATGAGGACAAAAAATGATTTCCCGTGATTGCATTCAACTTCCCCATATTTCGTTGATACAGTGTGATACAGAGTCTAGAGCAAGTCTAAAACCAATAAAGGGCTTGGAGCCACTCGGATCCATTAATAGCAATAAAGATATTGATAAAAAGAAAAATCCTGTAATGATAGCAAAATTGAAGCGTTAGATTGATGCAAATGTATGTTCATCACTGTTGCCAAACTGTTTTTCAGCGTGAAGGTTGGTTACACTGATAAATAGCCAGAATCAGAGGGTACTGTACCCCCTTAATTCTGAACACTCTTCATGTAGCAACATATACAAATATTTGCAACAGTTCTCTGTATCTCGATCGTCAATTGTTCATAACTAAATTTAATGTTATCGGCGTACTGGTTCGATCAATTAGACAATAAGCAAGTTTGCAAAAATATTACAATTAAATTTAATTCAACGTTTCGGTCACAGTTTAGACCATCTTCAAGAATAGAACATTTCCGTATTGCGTCTGTAAGAATTAATCAAAAACAATTTGTAAAGCGTGATTTATATAAGCAAAAACTTGAATTGATGAAAAGAAAAAAACCTGTATTGATAGCGAAATTGAAGCGTTAGATTGATGCAAATGTATGTTCATCACTGTTGCCAAACTGTTTTTCAGCGTGAAGGTTGGTTACACTGATAAATAGCCAGAATCATAGTGTACCGTACCCCCTTAAGGGTGTAGATATGAATTTTACCCCTACCAGAAACTCTCGAGTGTGAGAGGCACAGAGCGCTAGACCCGTATAGGTACACGAGGATGGTAAGGGTTCCGTATTTTTCGATTCCTGACTCTATAATGCATATTTCAGTGTTCTGGGTAGTCACAATCGCTAGATAAAAGATCAATCTATTAGGAATGTATGCTAAGTATGACTTAATTTTACGTATTCGAGGCGCAATTTACATTATTCGATAACAAGTAGCGGAGGCATGAGAAGCAATAGGACAAGCAACAGTGCTGCCACCTATCGTGGCTGCCGAGAGACATTTTCATAAACCTACGACCGCCGAATAATGTAAATTGCGCCTCGATAACTGAAAATGAAGCCATTCTTAGGATACATCCCCCATAGATTAATCTTCTATCTAGCGATTTTGACTACCCAGAACACTGAAGTGTGCATTATAGAGTCAGGAATCGAAAAATACGGAACCCTTACAATTCTCGATACGTTTATGTGTCTAGCGCCGTGAGTGTCACGCACACTAGAGAACGGATCCACACCCTTAAGAGGGTAGAGTACCCATGTGACATTACTAGAATCTAATCAGAATCTAACTAGATTTTGGGCCAAAACAGGGGTTTACGGGTACACATATCACGTCCTCATACGATTATATTTTGAGCTGAATGAGGACTTAATCTAAAAGGGAAGGTTAAATGAAGCGCGTGTGGGTCTAACTTTAGTTACATTATGTTTATATCCAGTAATGTGACTGTCCAAAGTAGGGAAAACAAATGAAGAAAAATTCCGGATATTCTAATGTATTTTTCATTCACAAAAAGATTTTTCCTGCTAATTTAGGGACCCACGCGCGCTTCATTTAACCTTCCTCTTTCAACTGAGCTCTCACTCAGCTCAATATATAATCGTATGAGGACTTGAGGTGTGTTCCCGTGATCGCATTCAATTGTTCCCTAGATTTCGTTCATGAAGGGCAAGTAGAATCAATTTTATGCACAAATGATATCGGCGCTACAGGTTCGATCAAAGATACAAAAATTAGCAATTTTGCAGAATTATAATTTCAACGTTTCGGTTCGGCTTTGAACCATCATCAAGAAAAGTCCGCGTCTGTGAAATATTAATAGAGACTGTTATTCAATAACACGGGAAATTTTATAGTTTAGACAAGAGGTAATATACATACTTGCTAATTATGAAAAAACACAGAATGAAGAGTGTAAACGAAATGGTACTTGTCAGTAAGAAGGTTTAAACTGTACTAGACTGTAACCATTGTGACAAAGTCAAGACGGAAAACAAGAGAACATCGTAGATATAACTAGCCTATCAGATTCACAAAAAGATTTTTCCTGCTAATTTAGGGACCCACACGCGTTTCATTTAACCTTCTTCTTGAGAATGAGCCCTGACTCAGCTCAATATATAATCGTATGAGGACTCGAGGTGTGTTCCCGTGATCGCATTAAATAGTTCCCCAGATTCCGTTCATGAAGTGTGAATAGAAGCAATTTTAGTTCAGCTACTTCGACCAGATGGCGCTTAGTCACTCGGATGCATTAACCACTTCGTTCTCATGGACGTGTTATGACGCGACGTCGATACCGTTCGTATAGGGTCACAGACGTGTTATAACGCACCGCCGATACCGTTCGTATAAGGTCACAGACGTGTTATAACGTCCCGCCGATACTGTTCGTACAGATCACAGACGTGTTATCACGCGACGCAATGCCGCTACCGAGGTGACACGGACCTGTAAACACGCGGGCTTGTCTTTGCTCTGTCTGAGGCACCGCTTATTTAAAACAGTTTTCCTTTTTCCATTTGTGAATTTTTCTTTTGTAAACAACTTGTAGATCTAATTGTAAAGGAGAGTAACAAGTATACATATACGGCAACAAGGTTTTTCGATATCCTATTTTCAGATTTCCAATGAAGATTTGCATTGTTTTTTTGCCATTATTGTACATATGAGTATAGTTCGGTTACCGAACTATCTATGTACTGGAATACAAATCCAATATATAATTTTGTGTATACAAGACAAATTATGTAAAAAAAAAAGTTTTTCAGTATTCTGCAATTTCTGCATTTTGCAAAGAAACAAGATACTATTGCGTAAATTGTGATGTTGCATTATGTGCAGCTCCATGTTTCGAATTATATCACACACAGAAACAATAAATTTTAAATATCCTGAAATCATTCTTTACCTATACCGTTCCCAGAATTAATAATTTTTCGAATTAAAACACGTAATCTAATAAAGAAGTACGCGAAATACGTCGTGTGTAGCATCGCACGCACCGCGGAAGCGGCATTGCGACACGTGATAACACGTCTGTGATCTGTACGAACAGTATCGACGTTGCGTCTTAACGCGTCTGTGATCTATACAAACAGTATCGGCGGCGCGTTATAACACGTCTGTGACCTTATACGAACGGTATCGACGGCGCGTTATAACACGTCTGTGACCCTATACGAACGGTATGGACGTCGCGTCATAACACGTCCATGAGAACGAAGTGGTTAATAGCATTAAAGATATTGATGAAAAGAAAAAACCTGTAATGATAGCGAAACTAAAGCGTTAGATTGATACAGATGTATGTTCATCACTGTTGCCAAATTGGTTTTCCGCGCGGAGGTTGGTCACAATGAAAAATACCATAGTCACGTGGGGCCCCTACCCCCTTAATATGTACGCTAGGCTTATAACAGGGAGAGGGTGATCAGAGGGTGCGTCATGTACATACAGAGTACACGGAAAAAATTGACAAGATAATTTCACAGAATTTGGCATTGTATCATGTAATAATCAATTGTAAACTGTATTTGAGATACAGATGTTTATTCTATCTGTTTTATTAAGGTATTACAAACAAGTATAAAGTAATAATAGGCGTCTGTTTTCCGTGTCAGCCATTTTGAAATTATCTTAAGACTTATCTTGTAACGTCGCACTATCTTTGCCGAGCTGAACTCTCGGTTTGCTATACACATACTATACCTATGCCGGGTCTATTGGTATACAGGTGTCTCAAAATTCCTTCAACGCCCGGAAATGGGAGGTTCCAGAGATCATTTGAAGCGACATTTTTCTTTGCAACAATGGCGTCCGCGGCATCCTTTAGCAGTTATTAGCGAAGAACACGGACCAATCAATCCTGTCCGGATCAATCACTTGCTATTAACAAACTTTTGTAGTTTCTGCTTTCAAGCCATTCCGATAGGAAAAGGTGGTGTGAGGAGGAGAAAGTTATAGTGGCGAACTAAAGGAGGTAATCGTGCCAAACCACATCTGCTAATACAACCGGTGCATCGATTAAGCGATTCTGCTAATCTATACTGTCCGTCTCGATAACGAGTAGAAGGTAAAGCAATCACGAATGTTTCACCGTTTACATTCTGCCTCGCTCATTATTCTCCCTTGAGCAATTCTCTTCTTCCAAGTACAACAAAATTGATTGCACGAGTTTTCGACAGTTTTTTCTATAAAAATATAATACTAAAATTGCGCAGCAGGTTATTCACTGTAAAAAGAATGTAGAAGGACGAGCGTATAAAGAGATTTTTAACTGTTAGAAAATTAAACATTTCTTTCGTCCTAGAGTAATTCCATTGTATATGATTTTTATCTTCTTATGAATATTAAATATTAAATATTAAATATTAAATATTAAATATTAAATATTAAATATTAAATATTAAATATTAAATATTAAATATTAAATATTAAATATTAAATATTAAATATTAAATATTAAATATTAAATATTAAATATTAAATATTAAATATTAAATATTAAATATTAAATATTAAATATTAAATATTAAATATTAAATATTAAATATTAAATATTAAATATTAAATATTAAATATTAAATATTAAATATTAAATATTAAATATTAAATATTAAATATTAAATATTAAATATTAAATATTAAATATTAAATATTAAATATTAAATATTAAATATTAAATATTAAATATTAAATATTAAATATTAAATATTAAATATTAAATATTAAATATTAAATATTAAATATTAAATATTAAATATTAAATATTAAATATTAAATATTAAATATTAAATATTAAATATTAAATATTAAATATTAAATATTAAATATTTAGAAATTGGTGAGACACCAACATGTTTAATAATGTAAACAATATGTTGAATAATGGTACAGCAATTTTTAATGGTGAATTGTAAATGGTTTTAATTCTCTCTCTCTCTCTCTGAGTCACCACCCAACTGCTAAGGGTTAAAATTCTGAGATTGGTTTAGAAAATCCATTGTTTATGGGCATGGTAAGAAATATTGTTGGATGACTATACACTGCACAGTGAGTTGTGTCGTTATACTATGCAAGACGAATGCGAACTTTTTCAACCATTATTAGTCATCAATGCGAGTCTTAAACTATGACACGACGCATAATGGCCAATTTGCTCGTAAAACGTGTCACACAGTTCGTCCATTAGCTCAGACTGACGTTTATTGTAGAAAAATTGATATTTAGGCTACTATAATTTCATAGAAAAATACCCCAGCATAATGAGTTTGGATTAATTTCTCAGAAAATATATGATTTTCGGGAATTTTTAAAATAGAAACCATACAAAGTATAGAATCAAAAACAGAGAAACTATATTGTATATTATTTTCCGGATGGTTTATAAACTTTTTTAAACATTTTGTATCCAAAATGACGGCTGTAGGTGCTGGCAAGCAACAACACCTATTTTCGGAGAGCTGCAGTAAGGTTTTTCAATAACGCAAAAGATTAAATCTTTCCTGATATTATAAAGTGAGGTCCGTTTAAATAAGAACATCTAAATATCTCTTCAGGTTATTGTGATGCAACAAATATTTGTTACGTAATGTGCATGGTGTCAATGGACCAATATTTGGTACGAATATTTTTTTCGGAGTTGTCAAGGTCATCGATGTTTTTTTGTACATAACTACATTTTTTAATTTGCATCGTGTAGCTGATGGCAAAATGTATACTAACATGACCTTGAAATGACTCGTCTCGTTGCACCGAGCAACCGAATATCAAAGTCATTTCAAGGTCAATATACTATACAGGGTGTCCCAAAATTCCTCCGACACCCGAAAATGGGAGGTTCCTTGGGTCATTTGAAGCGACATTTTCCTTTACAAAAATGGCGTCCGCGGCTTTGTTTAGGAGATATTAACAAAAAACACGGACCAATCAGAGCGCGACCTAGACGTGAGTTAGTACAGTCGGCCCGACGCGCCAACTGTCAATTGGCCGAACGTGTCATCGCATGTCTAGATCGCGCTCTGATTGGTCCGTGTTTTTCGTTAATAACTCCTAAACAAAGCCGCGGACGCCATTTTTGTAAAGGAAAATGTCGCTTCAAATTACCCAAGGAATCTCCCATTTTCGGGTGTCGGAGGAATTTTGGGACACCCTGTATATAGTATAATATAGTATAGTATATAATATAGTATAATATACTATACATACCTGAATGTATTTTTTGATCAGTTACACGATGCAATTAAAAAAATGTAATTATGTATCAACAAACACCGATGACCTTGATAACTTCGAAAAAAATCATCTTCAAAAAAAATATTTCTGCTAGATTTTGGTCCACGGACATCATGCACATTACGTAACAAATATTTGTTGCATCATAATGACCTGAAAAGATATTTACGTGTTCTTATTTAAACGAACTTCCCTGTATACTATAAAGTCTAAAGAACATCGTAGAAAATTAAAACATATTGATAATTGTTAATTTAGTGAACATTTAAAAGAAAGCGTCAAGAAAATAACGAAAAAATTTACATTCAAGTGATGATTAAAGAAGAATTGTTAATTAATTCAAAAACCCCTACGATGTTCCCCGAGTCATGTTTATTTTGACCCACTGCACAAAATTTCAAGTCGATTGGTTGAAAACTTTTCGAGTTATATTTACGGCCAGTTCAAAGAATGTGATTTCGAGAAAAACACATTTAAAGTTTCGGTTGTTACAATGAACACCTCGAGAAAAAATCTTGTTCCCGATTTTCCCCCCACTTAAAACGTGTTTCCCTCAATCATCACATAATAAAGCATTATTTAAGCGAAAAAGGAAATCAATTTTTTCATATAATAAAAATTTTAAGCTTCGAAACTTCGAAACTTCGAAGACTTCGAAGACTTCGAAGACTTCAAAGACTTCGAAGCTCCGTCAAGCAACCTCCCATTTTCGGGATTTAAAGGAATTTCGGGACACCCTGTAGATTCTCTATAAAAGTCACGGAACCGTTCAACAATGTAATTAAACAATTACAAAATGTTCTGACACTGTCACGAATGAAGGAATGATTTGTTTTTGTGTTGACCTAATGTTATGTCGTAATTTTCGAATTTGCTATTTATATTTAACGATGGTACATATGATTGTTAGCCATCACTTTATTTGATTTGAGCAATTCAACCGAGTTCAATTGGTAAATCGATAAGTTGCTACTTAATTCAGGACGGCTTTAGCATACAGCCTTTATTCAATTACGCTTGTTACACGGTAGAAATTCAGAAAATGTTCCACGTGTCCCAGCTGCTGGTAATTGACAGCTGAATCCGTCGGTTATGTGATAAGAGTGCATTATTAAAAGATTCAATGAAAATAAATGTCTACTTATGCATTTCTGTTGAAACCATGCTTATACAATATGCAAATGGCGTGATAATGTATAGCGAGCGGGATTACTCTTTCAAATCAAGCTATTAAAAATAACATCGAACAAAAGTATTCATGAAAGAAAACCTACGAAAAATTAATATTGGGTATTTAATTTATCATATCGAGTTTACCACTTTCCGTCGACCTTTCAAGCATAATAAGAGAATAGCTCTTAAAAAGTTAAAACTTTTCCGTTTGTTTATACCATTTGCGACACTTTTGTAATTTGAATTATTAATAAAAGTCTTAATCTCGAATCGTAATTATTAATAATGCTGTTTCCGAAATAAAAGATAAAAACATTCCGATTTTTCGAATTCAAACCAATATGAAATATCACGAGCTGTTGACAAATGTACTTTACATGAAGCGTGTAAATGGCAGTGAATAATTGGAGCGAATAAAAATACTGAACAGTGAACGGCGCGACAACCAACAAAAAATTCTAATGAAAATAGATTGTAATCAAACAGATTGTAATCAAAATAAATGTACGAAATTCGAATATTCAAAACCTGAAACGGCTGGAAATATTTTGAATTTAGAAATAGTCGATATCACTGTGACAATCTGTAGTTTCGATTTCACTAAATTGCTTGATGGAATATATATGAACTTCAAATACTGACAAGAGAACAACTGTCGATCTTAATGAAATATACTAGCATAAATTTTTGAAGTGAAACTTCTATTGACGCGGTAGGCGTAAAACCGATTTGGCGATGTAACGGAAGTGCGTAACGGAAGTGGGTAACGCGCTGAGTCTCGTGCGGTTCGTAGTTTAACTAAGAGAAACAGAGAGAGAGGGAGAGAGCACGAAAGCCAAAGCCTTACTGTCATTTTATGGTTCGTCACAGTTTGTACCTAACCAACGCGTGTTATTTCATTCGCATTTAATTAAATAATATAAAAATATACAGAGTGGGGCATTTTAAACAGGTCACCTGAATAACGTGGCTGCTATTGATGTTAGGAAGAAATGTATCAGATGGAACTTGTATGGTATCGAGGGGGCATTATTCTGATGTTAGTAGCTTTTTTGAAGGCGGACGCGCAAAGGACATATGAAGGTCAACTTCATTTTTTTAAATGGAATGAGGTATTTTTTAATACGTCAATCAATGCAGCTGGACATTCGTAATAAAAAAGTACTAACCCATGTATGTCGAAAAGTTAGTCGTTCAGTAGATATTTCAATGTAAAAAATATAAAAATATCATTACTGCCGTACTAAGACGTTAGCGTTTACTTACTAGTGTAGTACGACAGTAATGGTATTTTATGTTTTTTATATTGAAATATCTTCTGAACGATTAACTTTTCGACATACATAGGTTAATACTTTTTTATTATGAATGTCCAGCTACATTGATTGACGTATTAAAAAATTCCTCATTCCATTTAAAAAAATGAAGTTGACCTTCATATGTCCTTTGTGCATCCACCTACAAAAAAGCTACTAACATCAGAATAATGCCCCCTCGATACCATACAAGTTCCATCTGATGCATTTCTTCCTAACACCAATAGCAGCCGCGTTATTCAGGTGACCTGTTTAAATAGCCCCACCCTGTATATACAAATAATAATATCAAAAACAAATGCAGAACGTCAAAAAGAATTACATGAAAAAAACAGGCTGCGGGAAAGAAGGTGACGAAAAATTCAGCCAAAATTTCAAAAGAACGTGTGCAACAAGTTTGTGTGAAGAAAAAGTTAGTAATTGGAAATATTTTAAATTTTGATAAACAAAATGCCGAGTAATCAAAACATCTTGCTGCACCATCAACAAGTGGATTATCGAGACCCATTTCTCTTTCTCAAAATGATATTGAGGAACATAACCTCACATCTCGTGAAAGTTCAATACTAAATGATGTGAATGTGTGTAATCTTAATTCTAGTGTTATTCAACCTTATAGTGACTTTCAACGCTATATATCAGTTCATAATCAATTTTTAAAATATTTATAAATTTGGTCAGGCGTGCTGTGTTTGCAATAGAATCACGAATATACTTAAAAAATAATACTTTGCAAACAAAATTTTAATTAGTTTTATTAAATTCGACGAAATTACCCTCACATTACTTTGAGAAGGTTCAAGTATTCGTACAGAAACTGAAATAAATACCGGTATTTTTCCGTTTTTCCCATGCAAAGGATGCCTCATATAAAAAAGAACTGCGTGCTACTTACCCCAGAACTCTCAAGAAGCACAGTCTCCTAAATTAGTTTAGTCTACACAATATAAATACGTTCCGTCGCGTCGTAAAACCGGTGGAACACTCCGAGCGGAGGAACAAGCGAGAATCCGAGTTCAGGTAAGTAAACTCTCTATAGACGGCTTTTTCAATCTTCTAATAATTTACTACGGAGCTTTGAAATTACAAACTTTGATTCTCATCGCCTTCGAATTTTCAGAAATCGAAGTTTCGAAATCTTCGACCTTCGAAGGAAAGTTACAGTCCTAGTGTAGGCTTCAGGGGGTACCAGACCCATGGATATGACTAGCATATTACTAGAATATTACTAGAAAAACAAGTGAAAACCGTGTTTACGGGAAACCATTTTTTGTTTTTATACAAGCATGTTACGAACTGTGTGAGGGCTCATTGTAAAAAGGAAGGTTCATCATAGCCCGCTCTGCTCATGATTTAACAAGAATACGTTTATATTTAATAATATGCGCGTCCAAACTAGGGCAAACAAGTCGAAACAACCACCCTCAGGTTCCCATGTGTTTTTCTAATACAAAACGGTTTTTCTGACTTAAATCATGAGCAGAGTGGACTATGATGTACGTTCCTCTTTACAATGAGCCCTCACACAGCTCATAACATGCTAATATGAGGACAAAAAATGTTTTCCCGCAAACGCTGTTTTGTTGATAAAATCTGTGTTTGCGGGAAAACATGTTTTGTCATCATATTAGCATATTCTGAGCTGTGTGTGGGCTTATTCTAATAAGGAAGGTTGATCACAGCCCGCTCTGCTAATGATTTAACAAGATTGTTTATATTTAATAATATGAGTGTCCAAAGTAGAGCAAACAAGTCGAGACGACCACCCTCAGGTTCCCATGTGTTTTTCTAATACAAAACGGTTTTTCTGACTTAAATCATGAGCAGAGCGGGCTATGCTGAACCTTCCTCTTTACAATGAGCCCTCACACAGCTCATAACATACTAATATGAGGACATAAAATGTTTTCCTGTGATCGCATTCAATTATTCCCCAGATTCCGTTTATGAAGGGCAATGCAGGGCAAGTAGAACTAATTTTAGTTCAGCTACTCAAACCAGATGACGCTTAGACAGGAGAACTATCAGCGTAGATTCGTAACAACAAAAATATAAAGGGCTTCAAGCCACTTGGATCCATTAATAGCAATAAAGATATTCATAAAAAGAAAAAAAACCTGTATTGATAGCGAAATTGAAGCGTTAGATTGATACAAATGTATGTTCATCACTGTTGCCAAACTATTTTTCAGCGTGGAGGTTGGTTACACTGATAAATACCCAGATCAGAGGGTCTGGTACCCCCTTAAGAGGGTAGGGTACCCATGTGACCATGGTATTTTTCATTGTGACCAACCCCTGCGCGAAAAACCAATTTGGCAACAGTGATGAACATACATTTGTATCAATCTAACGCTTCAATTTCGCTATAAATACAGGTTTTTTTTTAATCATTATCTTTATTGCTATTAATGGATCCGAGTGGTTTCATGCCCTTTAAACTTTTGTTGTTAAGAAATTACACTGATAATTCTCCTGACTAAGCGCCATCTCGTCCAAGTAGCTGAACTAAAATTGATTCTACTTGCCCTTCATGAACGGAATCTAGGGAACAATTGAATGCGATCACGGGAACACACCTCAAGTCCTCATACGATTATGTATTGAGCTGAGTGAGGGCTCATTCGAAAGAGGAAGGTTAAATGAAGCGCTCGTGGGTCCCTAAATTAGCAGGAAAAATCTTTTTGTGATCGAAAAATACATTAGAATCTCCGGAATTTTTCTTTATTTGTTTTCCCTACTTTGGACACTCACATTACTACATATAAACATAATGTAACTAAAGTTGGACCCACGCGCGCTTCATTTAACCTTCCTCTTTAGAATGAGCCCTCATTCAGCTCAAAATATAATCATATGACGACGTGAGGTGTGTTCCCGTAAACCCCTGTTTTTGGCCCAAAATCTAGCAATATTCTAGTTAGATTCTAGTGATGTCACGTGGGTACCCTTCCCCCTTAAGGGGGTACGGTTGCCCATGGATTCTAGGATATTTATCAGTGTAACCAACCTCCACGCTGAAAAACAGTTTGGCAACAGTGATGAACATACATTTGTATCAATCTAACGCTAATTAAACTAAGTTTCGCTATCATTACACGTTTTTTCTTTATGTCAATATCTTTATTGCTATTAATGGATCCGAGTGGCTTCAAACCCTTTATATTTTTGTTCTTACGAATCTCCGCTGACAGTTTGTGGAAATAATGTTGAAGTGGGGAAACCAGGACCGTATGAAGCCCACGTGTGCCCCACTGTCGTTGTTCTATGACCGTCCACTCGGTCGATGCACGTGTTCAAAGATAATAGGGTGGTAAAGAAGGAGCTGACTGCTTGCACTACGTTTATTATACGCGATGCATGTTATACAATACACGAGCCGGAACAATTAGTAAGACGGCGGTTAGATCGCTGCGTAGTGGTCTCAATAGAGAGGTTGACGCGGAGAAGCTTCGCAAGTGCACGCGTTGAGATTTTGAACCACAATGAATCAACCAGAACATGGTTGACTGGCGCGAAGCGGAGAATCCCCAGTTGGCACTTATGCCAACTGTTGCGCCGTTACGCAGCGCGGCTGGCAGCCTAGGGATAAACCCTACAAGTTCTCCTGACTAGGCGCCATCTCTTCTAAACCAACTAAACTAAAATTGGTTCTACACTTGCTCTAGACTATATCTGTATGAACAAAATATGGGGAAGTTGAATGCAATCACGGGAAACGGCTTTTTGTCCTCATACGAGCATATTTTGAGCTGAGTAAGGGCTCATTGTAAAGAGGAAGATTGATCGCGCTTCGCTCTGGTCATGATGCGTAGAATACAATGCAATAACACAAAACTTTGCCCTTGAAATTCAAGTTCAAGGACAATTTTGCGGCAACTTTTTTTCACAGATCTTCACCGATCCAAAGATGTAGAATACGCCTATGGCAGCCAGGATCAAACATTTCTTTACACCCTGTACTTTAAGCTATATCCCATAGGACATAATTCATAAAATTTTCATAAAATTCTTTTTCCTGTTACCATAAAAGTAAGTGACACTTCGGATTTATAAACTGCTTGATATAGCATTTTCTTGAGAAGAAAAACGTTTGCAACTAATCCCCTACTGAATTATTTGAATTTTCTACTGATAAACATGACAATTCAGATGTGAAAACATAGTTTCAACATAGAATCCTGTGGATATTAGACAATGAATTTTTAGATTTTTGTCCACAGGGTACCGCACTGTGCGATGTTCCCTTTTCTTCCGTACATCGTCCTTCCGGATTAGCTTCCATTAGGCTGGCCAATAATTCTTTCTTCGATCCTAACGTACTCACATACTTCGTTCTTAAAATTTCCTTCAGCTCCGCGACCGTATACGCACTCGCTTCTCCGAATATTTTCGCACTTCGTTACTTTACTTCGCTCACAAAATATTAATCGATTACCGAATCACGCACTGTTGGACGTATTCCTAAGCTATTACGGTAAAAATTTTATTTTCGTTATTCAAAAACCCGAATAAGCCATACTTTGATTTACTTGTGCCGACTCGATCCCACTTCAGATTTGTAAGAGAGGCAAATGCTCGTGGAGGATTAGACAATATTTTATTTCGACCTTTCGATAGACTGTTTTCTACAGAAGATTGATTACGAGCGTTGCCTACGAAGCCTCGGTCGATCGTATTTTATTATACAAACGCGATATTTTATATTTAACGGACATACGAAGCCTCGGCCGAGCGCCTTTTTACTAACGCGATATTCTTTATTTAACGGACATTCACACACACGCGCACGCATACATTCTTTCGACGAGTTCGTTGATTGTCATTTCGCCAACGGACATTCGAGGGAGCCAACGGTCACCCGCATTCAGACACACACACCCACGTACATGTATACCCGCTTTTTTCGTTCATATACACAAAATCTATCCTGCAGAATAATATTGCAGTTTCAAATAATTTTTCGTCAAAATCTTATAAAACTGTTACGGGCCGAGGTTTGGCAGCGGAAATCGAGGATTCTTTTGGATTTTTGACAGCTTTTGGTGTAGGTAGACATTGTACACGCCGGACTAGCCAGTGTGTCTTTCACCACCGGGATATCCGTTTGTGCCACTGTCGGAAAGGATGAGGTCGTGGTTCCGCCGACTCGTAACTTATTTGAAATTATTAGATACACCTTGAGCGGTAAAGATGTATCGTCGTAGGATGCCAACGACTGGGAATCGAATAGGAACGTTATGATTGTAATGAACTCTAGATTTGAGTTTAACACAGGATAATATAAACAAAATTTTTAATGGTATCAGCGCACTGGTTCGATCAAAAACTACTTCTACACTATTTGCAAAATATCACAAAATCAAAATTTCGATGTTTCGATCTATATTTACATCATTTTCAAGAAATTAATAAAATTTTGCGTCTGTAAATTAACCGACAATTTCTATTAGTACTGTGGAGCAAATATAATTATAAACCTTTTTTTTATAAATTTTGAAATTTAAGAAAATTATAATTGTAACTCACTTGCTTAGTGTGAATTAAAATATAATTATAATAGATATAACTGACATTGGTGTAACCACATGTTTAGCCCAAGCCGGCATCTGTAAGACTCCGATAATGTCAGAGCATTTAGAAACAATGTAATCTATATTGGATCGATATATACCTGATCAACGTTGAGCGGTAAATTCAAACATAATTCTTATATTCGTATATTTTCACATATAGTTTTCTGCCACTATACCATATTGAGTATATGGTATTTATAAATTAACTTTCCAGTTTAATTGAACACAAATATATACCTTTTTAAAGGTATATGTTTGGATGTAAGGAATTATTTAGAAAATTTTATATAGAAAAATTTAGAATTTAGAAAAAAATACCTTTGTTGATGCCTCGTACTGGCGCGGTGGCCATATTCAGTTGCGAAACCCCACCGCCACCCCCTGGGGGTGGGAGAGGAAATTATTTCCCTATCTTCAATGGGAACCCCCATTCTTTTATTGCAGATTTGGAGCCTCATAGATGTTAGCCCCCCACTTGGTAAATTGAACAATTTCAACAGTTGTGCTGAATTGTGCTATGTTGTGCTCGAATATTATAACTATAATATCACCCCAGGAGGTGCGGATGGGGGTCAATTATGGTGTTATTGAATAGCATTTTTAAAAATATAAAATACGTCTACTTTTATTTTTCTAAACTGATGTGTATTTCTTTATATATCCCCAATTTTCAGCGATTTTCCACCCATTTTCATTTTTGTCGATTACAGCGCCATCTGTGATCCAAAATACAAGGTTAAATTCTGGTACCTTTACTGGAGAATCCAAATCTGCAATAAAAATAGAGGGTTTACATTGAAGATTTTGAAATAATTCCCTCTCTCACCTCAGGAGGTGCGGGTGGGGGTCAATTATGGTGTTATTGAATAGCATTTTTAAAAATATAAAATACGTCTACTTTTATTTTTCTGATCTGATGTATATTTCTTTAGATATTCCCAATTTTCAGCGATTTTCCACCCATTTTCATTTTTGTCGATTATAGCGCCATCTGTGATCCAAAATACAAGGTTAAATTCTGGTACTTTTACTGGAGAATCCAAATCTGCAATAAAAATAGAGGGTTTCCATTAAAGATAGCGAAATAATTCATTACCCACTTTTTTTATCCGATGCATAGTTCTCGAGATATTTCAATGTCTTCAAATAAATCGTCCATCCTGTATATCGGAATAGAACGTTTGAAATACCCGAGTACCCCAGTTGTCTAACAACAGTGAACATTCTGGTTGACTGCACAAAGTTAAAAAAGAAAGACATCTCAAACTCGTTATCTTGGGACAATATTTTGAAAATTTTCTCGTGTACTCAGCTAGGAAAGATCAATAATACTGTTCAACAAACTTCAACGTTTTTCACGTTTCCAAACAACTGTTGAGTGGATCTTATAGAGTTTCATGCGCTGATTCCCAATCTGCCTTTAATTTTTCTCCTACACGCAGAGTTTTTGAGAAACATGACCTTGAAAAAAAAGGAATTTTTCAACTTCAAACAAATATTGTGATGTCGTTATAAAAGATGTCCTTTGCAGCAAAAGATTCTGTAGACTTTCCTGAATCCAGTGATATCCATTGTTAATACGTTAAGATTGTTTAAACATGTTAAAGAAGGGCGGACACCATTTCTGCACCGTTTTTTGATGGTATTTTTTAATTTATCTGAAAAAATATTTTGCTGTAAAGAACAATTCAATATCTTTTATAATAACATCACAATATTTGTTTAAAATTGTAAAATATGTTTTTTTCAAAGTGTTTCTCAAAAACTGTGGGTGGAGGAGAAAAATTAAGGGCAGATTCGGAATCAGTGCAACAAAATCTGTAAGATCCACCAAACAGTTACATAGAAATATTTTTGATGTTGGACAGTGTAATTGATCAGCCATCAGTGTAAATTGATAGGAAACGTTCAGGCGATGTACAGGGTGTCTAAAAATTATATGTCACGGCCACCATAGCGTGATTCTACACCTACGATTTAGTGGAAATTGACATAAAAAATTCCTCGCAAAATTGACCTTGACCTTGAAAATCAAGGTCAACAAATTTTTTTGTTTAATCATGTTCTACTGGTCATAAGGACCAACTTTGTGAAAGAAACCATAGGTCGTATCTCAACCGTTCTCTTAAAAAATGATGTTGCATTTTTTATCATTTTTGCAACTTCTTTGTTCGCACGCTATGGTGGCCGTGACATGTAATTTTTAGACACCCTGTACATAGCAAATATTGCAACGTCAGAAGGTCTTACACATCGACAAAACTATCCACCATTCAAAGTTCAAAATATTGCGAATAATAAATAATACTTAATAAAATGAATAATTCTACTTCACAAGATAAATACTTTTCAACAAACAAATGAAAAATAATGAAAAACAAGGAAAATGTATTAAATAGTATGTATTATTGCGTTTCGTTATCGGAAATTTGAATTTGCCTGACGTAATTTCTGCGTGTAATGTGGACCCTCAAATTAAAAAACAAGTTCTAACGTGTGAAATTATTACTTGCAGTCGGGATAACGAATATCGTATTTCCAGATGTGCTTCCTGTCTACACTACCAGCCAAAAGTTTGAAATGACGGCGTAACTTCAGAGAAACAGAAGGTTTATAAGAACTGAATGCTCTTAGAACAACCAAGGACGATTAATTTGTCAAGAAATTTACGAGCAGTATCTTTTTCATTTTATATTATTTTTTCTATGAAGGAACACGTATTTTTTTCAAATTGTTCTTTTATTGAAAAACCGCCTTTATTTTTAATCACAGCCTGACATATTCGGGACGCTCTGGCAAATTAATTTTTCGAATGTTGCTAATTTGATATTTTTCCATGCTTCTTGTAGAAGTTGCCAAGGATGTCCCTTTAGAAAAGTGAATTCCGAACATACTCTTGCACTGGGTGTAAAAACTATACAAAAGCATGATGGACATGAGAAAATGCTGAAATCTGTAAAAAAATGTTATTCAACTACTTAATATTTGACATTACAAGGATGAATTGTTTGAAAATGTATCGACATATTCTATTATTACAAAAATCAGCAAGTGGTTTCAAACTTTTGGCCGGTAGTGTATATGTCTCTCCATCTGAATTATATGTATAATATGGTATACAATATGTATTTCATACGATAACTGATCAAAATAATAATATCGACGTAAATATGAAGCGAGGTCCGTGAATCAATAATTGTTTACATTACACGTTCGTTTATAATATAATCAATAGGGCACTCGGAAACGTTAAGTTTGTGTAAACAAATTTGTGTATGAAGTTTTACAGTACAGTAAAATATCCATAAATGTCTTAAAAGTGTGGCCTTTAAAAGTCCCACAACTATCCCCACTACTGCGGGGTATACCCTCTTGAAGGGCCGCGAAACTCGAGAGGCCTCGGTCGCCGAGAAGTATGACATCATGCGGCTCGGGTGTCTCGGTGAGACCGCCTAATCCAAATTTCCAACTTCCTTATTTTCCATTATTTTTTTATGAGACTGCGATTACCATATTTGTGGCATTTTTCTAAGAACAATGATACCACATATAATATAATTCCGATGATATTTACTTGTGTAATAGACAGTTAAAGTTTCGGGCGCGTAGGATAGATTTCAAAGGCTCGCCGTTAACTGTCCTTCCTTGCGCCCGAAACTTTGACTGTCTATTACACACCTAAATATCATCGGAATTATATCATGTTTGGTATCATTTTGCATTAGAAAAATGCCACAAATATGGTAATCGAAGTCTCATACAAAAATGATGAAGAATAAGGAAGTTGGCAATTTGGATTAGCTATGTTTACATTTCTCGGCGACGGACGCCTCTCGAGTTCGGCTGTCCTTTTCTACGTTCGGCAACACTCAAAGAATACTGACTGTGGTGCATAAATGTCCCTCGGCAGACCCATGCTAGGGACTTATATGGATAATTTACTGTACTAGTTTTTTCTTATCATATTACGATCTCCTTCGTTTTATCATACAATTTCGTTCACGAAGTGTCAACTCGAGTTCACGCGCTGAAACGTGTCGATATACGCAGAAATACGCAGAAAATAGCATAAGACTTGTTTTGGCAGTAGCAGCAGTTTACATGTGTATAGGTATACAAGCCATTAAACATTTTTACGAAATATGTATACCGTAGCGGCACAATACAATCAGACCTGTCGGAGTTCAAAATGTGACGGAGAAATTAACGAAGAAATTTTTGCCTCCAGTTAACTTACAAATGGACAACAGTTTCCACGTTGCGAGTCACTGCCGACCTTTTAAACTCTAAATCTGATGCCCGTTTGCACTTGCAACTTTTTCATTTCAACGAAACCGTACCCTTCTGTTTTTTCAAGAAGTTCCAGAGCTGCACTACGCAGACACCTACACTTATTGTTAGCGTTGAGCTTTTGCGAGCAAAATGAACAGAAATTAAATGTCCACATTATAAAGTATTGGTTTACGGCTTTCTTAAGGGGGTACCGTAACTTGGGTACTTATCAGTGTAACCAACCTCCACACTTAAAAACAGTTTGGCAACAGTGATGAACATACATTTGTATCAATCTAACGCCTCAATTTCGCTATCAAAACAGGTTTTTTTCTTTTTATCAATATCTTTATTGCTATTAATGGATCCGAGTGGCTTCAAGCCCTTTATATTTTTGTTGTTACGAGTCTACGTTGATAGTTCTCCTGCCTAAGCGCCATCTGGTCGAAGTAGCTGAACTAAAATTGCTTCTAGTCACCCTTCATGAACGGAATCTGGGGAACAATTGAATGCGATCACGGGAACACACCTCACGTCCTCATACGATTATGTATTGAGCTGAGTGAGGGCTCATTCGAAAGAGGAAGGTTAAATGAAGCGCGCGTGGGTCCCTAAATTAGTAGGAAAAATCTTTTTGTGATCGAAAAATATATTAGAATATCCGGAATTTTTAACTTCCCGATTTATAGGGAAGTTACTGTAATTCTTCATTTGTTTTCCCTAATTTGGACAGTCACATTACTGGATATAAACATAATGTAACTAAAGTTGAACCCACGCGCGCTTCATTTAACCTTCCCCTTTAGAATGAGCCCTCATTCAGCTCAAAATATAATTGTATGAGGACGTGAGGTGTGTTCCCGTAAACCCCTGTTTTGGCCCAAAATCTAGTTAGATTCTGCTTAGATTCTAGTAATGTCACGTGGGTACTCTACCCTCTTAAGGATGTTCTGAAGGTACAATGGAAGACAAAAGTACAAGAAAATCGAAATCCATCGATATATTGGCAATGAAAGCCACTTATGAGTATATTTTGCATTAAAAAAATAGATTAATTTAAAAAGCTTTCGTTTAATTAGTGAATTTCGCGTTATATTTATTTTTTTATCAAATTGTCTTCATATTATAAAAAATTGTAATTGACTTTTGTGAATGATTGTGCCCCGTGATTTGAACTTCAAGATATTAAATTTGTGATATTCAATATATGTAATTATGCAATAAATAGTTAAATAAATTAAAAATACCTCAGAAAGCAATGTTCATGGTTATTACTGAAAATAAACATGTGAAATTTGAGTAAAATGAGTAAAATAAGAACACCTAAATGTCTCTTTAGGTTATTGTGATGCAAAAAGTATTTGTTACGTAATGTGCATGGTGTCATTGTATCAATATCTGGCACGATTATTTTTTCCGAGGGTCATTTTTTTCGGAGTTGTCAAGGTTATCGATGTTTTTTGGTACATAACTACATTTTTGAAAAATTGCATCCTGTAGCTGATGAAAAAATATATTCAGATATGCATAATAAGTCGGTCATTTCAAGGTCATATTATTATACAATATCTAAATGTATTTTTCGATCAGCTACACGATGCAATGAAAAAATATAGTTATGTATCAAAAAACACCGATGACCTTGATAAAAATTGACCTTCGAAAAAAATTACGTTTGGAAAAAAATATTCTTGGCAGTTATTGGTCCATGGACACCATGCACATTACGTAAAGAATATTTGTTGCACCACAATAACCTGAACAGAAATTTAGGTATTCTTATTTACACGGACCTCCTTGTATATAGAAGTTGAAGAGATGCTTCGACACACTAATCATAAAAATAAATACAATCAACCCTATCAAAATCAATGATATTGTCAGCGAATTCGAATCTATCATCATCAACGCAGCAAAAGAGGCCTCTGAACCCACGGCAAGAAGAACCAAAAAAACTCATAACAGACGTACGAAATCAAAGAAGAATGGAATAACATATGGAAGTCGAAACCAACCAAGATACACAACATAATCACAAATTTTTTCCAAGACATACCACGTGACCACATGAGCAGAAAAGAAAGAATCGATCTTTCCCGCCTGAGAACTGGTCACTGTAAGATAACACATGAATTCCTCATAAAAAACACAGATCCTCCCTTCTGCTGTAACACCCCGCTCACAGTCCACCACATCTTATACGACTGCCAAAAATTCTCCACCCAGCGACTCAAATTCGGAATCAACCAGAACACGGCCCTGACATCCAACAAGCATGTAACAAACACCATTGAATTTCTTAAAGACATTAACTACCTCAACAATATACAGGGTGTTCGACTACAGGTGGGAGAAATTTTAGGGGGTGGTTCTTGACGATAATATAAGACGAAAATGAAGAATAAAAAAATTGCGACTCCGGCTTCGTTAATTAGCTACCAACAATTAAAAATCCTAAAATGCGGTAACGTTTTCGACTTTTCAACTCGCTGGGGCCCCAAATGAGAACCAAGGTATGCATGCATTTATCACTTGATGACGTACGCAACGTACACCTCTGTTGGTCGCATAGCCGCATTTTAGGTGGATTTTTAATTGTTAATAGTGTTACGAAGATTTCGACGCGGTCTTGCCGGAGAACTCATTATTATAGACAATAACAATAACAACTATTTATTAATTGTACAACAGTTAACAAAGACTCAATGTAATCGTCGATGCGTGTTCTCGCTTCAATCGTTCGAAAGGATCTGACGACTCTCTTCTTTTAATCAACAACCTCGTTGTTCAGATACCGCAATATCGATCTAACGCTCGATCTCTGCGATATATTCACAGGGGAAAGCAACTTCATCTCGTGTCATCGTAACAATAGCTAATTAACGAAGCCGGAATCGCAATTCTTTTATTCTTCATTTTCGTCTTATATTATTGTCAAGAACCACCCCCTAAATTTTCTCCCACCTGTAGTCGAACACCCTGTATAAGAAAAAAAAGCAAAACACAATAGTTCGTCGCTAATGACCTAGACGTTGATGCGACGTTAAACCTTAATATAAAAGAAATAAATAAATAAATAAATTCAATACTTCTGTATACTTACCGGTATGTTCTGTATGTTTTCCGGTACACATCCGGAATGTGTATTGGACAGGATACTACAGAAATAATTCGAATATTATTATTTTCACAACAATTGTTTCTAATAATTGCGCTTTATATTAAATATATTTTTATAAACAAAATATTTACTTTTCGACGTCTCGCTTGGAAGAAAGTATCATAAAATAAACTATTGGAAATGGGTTACGCGAAATAAACTAAACTCAGTATTCAATTAAAACTTTAATTTATTAATCAATTAAACGGAGCAAGGGAGGACGTCGTATCGTAGTGAAAGCTATACACCAAGTGAAGAGACGCCGCCGAATTATAAAAACAAACGAGAACAACTACTGTTCACTTGTTATAAAAAAGAACGCAGGCCTGTAGGTTCATTACATCATGTTTATCACCTGTTTACAGTGATTCATTTTTTTTAACAAAATTTATTTTTTGCCTTTCGGCTAACGCAATGTTACCGACAATCCAATATAAACTCCCTAAGCGGCAATTTTAGTGAAATTTATTTTGTGCTTTGTCCTTTCCGTTTGCTACTTATCTTCCTTGCGTATATATCGCAACAATAACTAGCATCACGACAATCGATGCTATTCAATAATTTCTATTCTGGATACAGGAAGCAATATCTAAAATACACCGAGTCATGGTATTTTCCGAGAATGGAAGACCTACGGCAGAGAGAAACGAAAGATCTGGTGAAATAATATCGCTGATGGAAGTGAATCCATGCAGTCCGACCGAAATTGGACAAAGCAAACGAGCAAAATTGAACGAAAGACTAGTCTAACATTTTCAGGATTCAAGTTCTTATGATATTTACATTCCATTTTTCATTTCCCTCCCATGTATAGAGGCGCATTACGAAAAATTGAATGAACTGATTCGTAGTTATTAACCCTGTCACTACAATTGACAAGACATGTTTCCACGATGTCGAAGAACCGATGCTCTGATCACCACGATTTCGTCATACAATGCTCTGGGCAAGATACAATCGCATCAAAAGACCTGACTTTTTTGGTGCAATTGGAGGATTTGTTTTACCAAATGACATGCAAAAAAGAATTTGAAGAAATTGCAATTACTAAGAATTACATGAGAAAGTAAAAGAGTCGCCATTTAATATTTTTTTAATGGAGCCCATAATGAAAATTTGAAATATGCATTTTCTAGATATGTGTTAGTTATACACATGCTGAAAATTTCATCGAAATCGGTTGAAGCAGAAAAAACGACACACATCGAAAGATACAAGGATTTGTGGATTTTAAGCAGAAAGTGACCAAAAGTCGCGGGGAACTACATTTGATTTTCACCACATTAAATTAAACTTTTGATGAAATTTTCAGCATGTGTATAACTGACATAGATCAACAAAACATATATTTTAAATTTTCATTAAGAGCCTAAATAAAAAAGTTAAAAAAAATGCTTTACATAGATCTACAAAACATATATTTTAAATTTTCATTAAGAGCCTAAATAAAAAAAATGCTTTTTTAATCTTTTGTCATTTTAGGAAAATCTTTTTTGCAGATCATTTAGTAAACCAATGCTTCTAATTGCTTACAAAACATCAGGTCATTCAGTACAATTATAATAAAGTTATTGTTTTAAAGGTCGTACGAATACTTATGTGAAATTTTCAGCGTGGGTACAACTGACATAGATCTACAAAACATATATATTAAATTTTCTTTAAGAGCCTAAATAAAAATGTTAAAAAAAAATGCTTTTTTAATCAATTGTAATTTTAGAAAAATCTTTTTTGCAGATCATTTAGTAAACCAATGCTTCTAATTGCTTACAAAACATCAGGTCGTTCGGTACAATTATAATAAAGTTATTGTTTTACAGGTGTACGAATACTTATGTGAAATTTTCAGCGTGGGTACAACTAACATAGATCTACAAAACATATATTTTAAATTTTCATTAAGAGCCTAAATGAAAAAGTTAAAAAAATGCTTTTTTAATAAATTGTCATTTTAGGAAAATCTTTTTTGCAGATCATTTAGTAAACCAATGCTTCTAATTGCTTACAGAACATCAGGTCGTTCGGTACAATTATAATAAAGTTATTGTTTTAAAGGTCGTACGAATACTTATGTGACTGATTGTATGTTAAAAAAAATGACTTGCTTAACTGAGATTCTAAGTCAGTACGGAGGTATTCGTCAAGATTTTTCGCGCATGCGGAACGACTTTAGCATCGGAAAAGTAAAATTCTCGATAAAATAGGATACCTGAGAAAAATGAATGTATGGCATGTGTATTTGATAAAAAAATGCGAGTAAAATATTTTTGACTGAACTATATACGTGCAAAGTTCCATGAAAATCTGAGATTGACAGTTCGGAGACGTTTTAAACATATTTAACATTTACACAAGCTCGATTAAAACGAATCGATCGAAGAGAGTGGAAAAGTGAAACAGAATATCATACAGTAGTGGTCTTCAAGAATTTCTCGATCAACGAAATTGAATCTAAGAACCTAAGAAGATAGCCAGAAGAAAATCCATGGGATATTCCCAGCGGTTACTTCAAATCTAAAATATCGAACTGAATCAACTATCCCTGGAAGGGAGAACGATGGCCAGGGACTAGAAGAGGTGTTTCTACCCAAGAAAAAATTCGGTATGCACAGACTGGTTGAAATAAAAGTCAAATGCAGTTTAATAAAACTTTATATTTTACCTGAACATTCGTCATATATTATACAGGGTGTACTGAAAATCGCGAGACTCTACATGGAAAATATTCGAATGTTTCACGAATATCTCTGAACTTTTTGAAGATATCTCAACAAACGACAGGCATCCCATATGCGCTTGCAATTACAGATCATTACACTCATACTTTCACTTTTGAGATATTGCCGTTTAAGTTTTGTTCGCTAATGCTTTGACACAGGACATCGGTTACATTATTTTTTTTAGTCTTTCGAATTTATTTTCATAACTTTCTTCTGGTAAATACGTATATCATGCACTATGAAGTTCAAATAATGCATAAACTTAATCAACATTTGTAGTATCATTCAAATTATGTTTGTAGAATCATGATCGAGCCTGGGCGCCGATAACATCAATTTCTATTTGTCTATCAGTGTCTGTTTCGCCATCCATAATAAAAGGTGAATTCTTCTCGATCGAAAATTTTGATAATTGAAGTTTTAAATGATATCGGCGCCAGGTTCGATAATTTTTAGAACAAACGATAAATGTGCAATTAATACATGCTTCTAACCACCATGTTTCGATCCCGATGTGGATCTCTTTTAAAGAATCATTATTGCGTATGTTGGGTAAAAAGTGGACAATACATTATAACAAATATTGGAGGTTGTATGGTAATGGTGGCCACCATGAGGTTTAAGTAGTTTCAATGCAACCTTCAATATTAAAGGTTAAATTCTTCTCGATCGAAAATTAGTAATATAATAAATTGAATGATATCGGCGCTAGGTTCGATCATTTTTACAAAAACAACAAATGTGCAATTATTTAAGCATGTTTCTAACGTTTCGATCCCGATATGGATCTTTTTCAAAGAGACACTTTTGCGTCTGAAAAATATGAGAATAATTAGAAAAGAAAACAAAAACCTTCAATGTTAGTTATAATGTTTTGTCTACTTTTTATGCAACATACGCAATAATGATTCTTTGAGAAAGATCCACATCGGGATCGAAACGTTAGAAGCATGTACTAATTGCACATTTATTGTTTGTTCTAAAAATGATCGAACCTGGCGCCGATATCATTTAAAACTTTAATTAACTATTATTGCCGTTGGAGTACATTTTTGGTTTAATAAAGTCCTATAAAAAATCGTAGGTTGGCCACCAAGAGGAATTTAATTTCTTTCCGCTTCTCGACTAGAATGTGGTGGTATTCCATCTTGTTGAAAAATTGAAGTTCGTAGTGTAGCCGAAAGCCATTGTTTAATAGAAAGGGCGACGTTATCTATATTTAATAATACAGATACAAACAGAGGTAGAAGCACCGTACTATGAAACTTCCAGTTTTAATTTAATACACAGGTTGAGCAAATGAATATACACGATGTTTCCAAAATCGTGGTAGAAGCGGTCGGGTGGTGATTCTATATGTAAAATCTAGTGGGGCATACAGCTATTAATGGTTTTTTTTATTTTGTGTGTGACTCTACACGAGCCACACAAAGAACTTCCCGATTCGTTAGTTGTAAGCGGTAACATTAGCATTAGTTGCATAATTGAAAAAAAGAATTTTTTTAAAAATAAAAAAAAATGAAATATATATAATTACGTTTGTTTATTCGGTGGAAAATTTCCATCCTCTCGTATAAATTGCATTGTTGAATGAACTTCTTTCGAAAAAAACTAAAAAATCTAAAAAACTACTTATAGGGTTTAAGTACGGATGATGTATGTATGCGTGTTAATAGGCTGCCCTATATATGACCAAATTTGTAATAACAAAGAAGAGTTGTAGAAATACGATCGCCAATGAATCGCAAAAAGAAGATCAGATCAAAACGAGCAACCGCCGCGACAAACACGTCAACAATTGGTTATCCTTACGCCATTTACAATTAAATATGCTTTTTCCTTACGACGGCTTGGCTTTTTCTTTACATACTTGACCAATATGGACCAAAATCTAATCAGCTCTAAGTTACGACGGGGCACATCGATTGCATCATTCATAATTCTGATCGCGTTGTTACTTTTTCAGAAAACGTTAACGAAAAATTTGATAACATACAAACGGCCATACACACACACACACACACACACACACACACACACACACACAATTTGATAAAAATAGTCTAAAATGACTCCAATGACCATGAAACGTGAAGATCTGCTAAAAAATCGATTCTCGATTTTCGGGGTAATTACAGTAACTTCCCCATGAATCGGCAAGTTAATAAGTCGAAAAGAAGGAATAAGATTTTTTTGTTTGACGCTTCTTTTTCGGAAAAACGAATTTGAAAATATGTCGAATTTGGGTGGTCTAGCAGTTGCAGAATTATTCCCCAGATTCCGTTCATGAAGGGTGAATAGAAGCAATTTTAGTTCAGCTACTCCGACCAGATGGCGCTTAGTCAGGTGAACTCAGGTGAACTATCAGCGTAGATTCGTAACAACAAAAGTGTAAAGGGCATGAAGCCACTCGGATCCATTAACAGCAACAGATATATTGACATAAAGAAAATAACCTGTAATGGTAGCGAAACTAACGCGTTACATTGATACAGATGTATGTTCATCACTGTTGCCAAATTGGTTTTCTGCGCGGAGGTTAGTCACGATGAAAGAACTATGGTCACGTGGATACCCTACCCCCTTAAAGACTGTAGGTCCTGTCGCGAAATAACCTTAGCAAAAGAGTTTGAGAGCGACGTAAGATAAACAAAAAAAATCAGTCTAATAATTACCATGAACCGTCACGAATTAACGTTAGGCCTCGTACAGACCTAAACGGTTTGCCGAACCATTTGCCAAACCGTTTGCCAAACCGTTTGCCAAACCGTTCGCCAAACCGTTTGACGAACAGCGCATTTCGCCAAACATTTCGCCGCGCCGAACGCCACGCAGAACGGCGGGCATCGGCTAACAACAAACGGAACGGATTTGTGCTATTTTCAAAATTTCTTGCGCACAACTATGGAAACTGCAGCGGCATATACTACACAAAGAAATACAGAAATTGTTGGTAGTTTATTCAGTGAATTAAAGTTTATAAATGAAATGTTCAGGTCAGGACGAAGAATTAAAGACATCAAATTCGAGGCTACATGACCTGAATGTTTGTTTGCCTATACGTTTGTCGAACCGTTCGCCAAACCGTTCGCCGAACCGTTTGCCGAACCGTTTGCCGAAACGTTTGCCGAAATGTTCGTCGAAATGCGCGCATTCGTGTTTGCCGTCGATCCATCAGCTCCGGGAACGACGACGAACACGAATATGCGCATTTCGACGAACACGAATATGCGCATTTGGACGAACACGAATATGCGCATTTCGACGAACATTTCGGCAAACGTTTCGGCAAACGGTTCGGCAAACGTATAGGCAAACAAACATTCAAGTCATGTAGCCTCGAATCTGATGTCTTTAATGCTTCGTTCTGACCTGAACATTTCAGAACATTAGAAACTTTAATTCACTGAATAAACTACCAACAATTTCTGTATTTCTTTGTGTAGTATATGCCGCTGCAGTTTCCATAGTTGTTCGCAAGAAATTCTGAAAATAGCACAAATCCGTTCCGTTTGCTGTTAGCCGATGAGCGCCGTTCTACGCGCCGTTCGGCGCGGCGAAATGTTTGGCGAAACGCGCTGTTCGTCAAACGGTTTGGCGAACGGTTCGGCAAATGGTTAGGCAAACCGTTTAGGTCTGTACGAGGCCTTAGCAAAAGAAGTTGAGAACGACGTAAAATAAGTATAAAACGACAAAAAAATTACAATGAAGTATTGATCTAAGAAAAACCCTTGGGTCCGTGCTTTTTCTTAGATCCTGCAGTTCTACTATTTCTTTGATACTAGAAGAACTGCACGTGTAGACATGGGCCGCGCTGAAGAACTCATCACTGAACAAAGACGTTGTTAGTTTCATGAATAATTTCATTATTCTTATTCTTGTACGAAATTTTCACCAATAGTTTTGAGAGAATTTCGCTACTTAAAAAAAGACCAAACTTTACTTATGGAGTTACTATCACATTTTAAATCAAAATAAATATGGTCCAAATTATGCCATATTTCGAGGAGTATTTAGACTCATTTTAATTAGAAAAATCTCCTAAACACGTTGGTAAAAGTTCTGTAAAAAAAGAATGTAAACTAAAAAACTTTCCGATTTGCCTTGATATTGTAATCGATACGCAGTCTTTCGATTCATTTTGGACACCGAGCAATAAGTTGATTGTGCTGGTAACGTATTGATAATCCAACATTTTTGAACTGGTTTTACTCGAAAACAAAGTGTCAATAAAAAGTGTTCTTCCTTTACTTCGACTCATTTTTGCGTGCAGAATTGCTATTCGGCTGGTTGTACCACGATTTTCAGCGCACACAGTGGATAGGGTGATTTAGAATAAGGGTAAAAATTTGATCTTGGTAATAGTGACTCGGAATAGCCATTTTGTCCATATCAAGAGAGTCTATGAAACGGATCCAATCATCGTTTGGCACCGGGAAGGTAAGGTAAGGAGAAGCAAAGATGAACTAGCTGCGAATGGTCAGGCAACAGATCCTTTTCGATCTCTTCTCTAGATACAAGCTTGTAGTTGTGTATGTATGCATACGTGGCTGCATACTTTACCCCTAGACGGAGGAGATAACCCGCGAAATCACCGAACCGGGGCGTGGAGAGTTCCAGTCGCAACTTTCCGCCACATGCAAATTCACCGAGCCACCTAAGGGGCTCCTCTAGTGGACTCTTGTGTGATATTTAACGGACGTAGTAGGGTAAGAAGATAAATGGCCTTTCATTTTTAGAAAATTCACCACCTCATAACACATTTTATTTTACGAGGAAATGTATTTTTTCATCGGCGAACCTACAATTCTTTGGACGCGGTTTTACCAACAAACATTTATTTATTTGCTGAAATGTTTATGAAACATTCTCGACTCAGCATCCATTCTTCTGATTGATTAATCATGCAACATAAAATGAAAAATGAATATCATTTTTTCAAATGAATATCGTTCGCTTGAAAAATTCAGTCAGCTTCAAGATTCATAAGTATTTATTGCGAATAACACATATAAATAAATTCTTTTTTATAAGTTCCTTGAACACTTAGACTTTTGTGGATGTATGCGTGAAAGGAAACCTAGCAAACATCAACGCAGAGTCTAAGGCTTAAACAATTGCTGTCTTGGATTTTAAAATAAAATTCATTATCCTCTCACGGTTCTCAGCTGACTGCTTGAAAACGGATACAGAATTAATTTCGCACTTGAAAAAATAATTGTCGGATTCGAGTAATATGCGCAACATTTTTAGGCGTTTTGAGTAGTTTTAATTACAGTGCTGGATATCTTCATGCTGAATCACTTCATACTTTACCACATTAATCTCTGTAATGATATAGTCACTGGTTTACAATATAAAATTTAAACGTCAATAACAGCAAGTGCATTTATACTTAGGATACAGCTGTTTTTCACCAGCGCCGCATATGAATGTTTTTAGTAATATAATCACAATATTTCAAGGTATTCTAACTACGTATCCCAGGTGATTCACAAGAAACAGGCCACCTAAATAGATCCCGATTAAAAAAATCAATCTGTTTTGGTAGAATTCCAATATCAAGTTTCGATGAACCTGTGCTGTGTCCACAATAAGAATATGTTTATTTCGTACTCCAATTTTTGTTAAATATTCCAAACCTGTTCAAGTAACCATAACTGTATGCATACGGTACGTATATGTATGTATATCTTCTCAAAGTTTGTTTCTTGAAGATTTCTTAAATACGATTAATCCCTTAATATCCTATTTCGTAAGAAATTGTTTAGATTTTTGCAAAAATGGGATAACATTTGTAAAATAAGACGAAGAGATTGCATTATGTTAGAAACTTCAAAACTCGAGTTATTAGTGAAGAATTTTTATTTTTTTTATTAATATCAGTGAAGAATGATAATAATAATTATAATTATAATAATAACAATAATTCAAGTTGCTTGGAATAACAAGAAAATGTGTAATCTTAATAACCTTTTGTGTATACATAGAATAGAATTATTACCTCTAAATATTAATTTCACAATGTCAGGAACGTATTTCCTGTCGAGTAGAGTTGGGCAAAAATTTTGTTTCAATAACGGCAGTAGATATTCAGCAGCAGTTCACTATTTATAATATGCATTTATTTATTTATTATTTCTTTATTATTTATTTATTATTTCTTTATTATTTATTTATTATTTATTTATTATTTATTTATTATTTATTTATTATCTATTTATTATTTATTTATTATTTATTTATTATTTATTTATTATTTATTTATTATGTATTTATTATTTATTTATTATTTATTTATTATGTATTTATTATTTATTTATTATTTATTTATTATGTATTTATTATTTATTTATTATTTATTTATTATGAACGGACCGAAGCCCTCTTACAGAAATGTTTACAATAGAGAGAAAAAAGGAAAAAAAAATTTTAAAGGACTACTCTTATAATAACATAGAAGAGACATAAACTAATAGTACTAACTATCTGATATTATCCTATTATTCTGCTTAATTATTTTTTAAACATGCACAAAAACTAATGGTACTAACTATCTGATATTATCCTATTATTCTGCGTAATTGTTTTTTAAACATGTGCAAAGACTCAATGAAAAAATCAATACGATTATACAGAATGTTTGAGTCAACTATAATACGATTTATTGGATTGATTAATCCATAGGTAGATCTGGCTTTAAGGGTTTGGAAACCTGTTCGAGATCGTAAAGCACGTTCAGGTGCGTAAAAGTTAATTTCCATAAGGAGAGAGGGACAATCTATATGGTTATTAATTATATTAAATTTATTTAAACGATACAATAAAATTAGAGATAATTCTGATTATTAAAAATAGTATCTTAGCACTTCAAAATCCGTTTGACGCGATCGTTCAAAGTTGTGCACACTGAAAACGAGAAGTATAAATCTATGATATGCGATCGATAGACTGCGGATCTTTACACAAAATAAAAATGCTCTGCATTGATTGTGGGATTCAGGAATAAACTAAAAATTTATTTCATCTCTTAATGACTTTGTTACATCGAAAACAACATTGAAATATTCTACAATTTTTCTAATTTTTTACTGTTTTAAATTTCTTCATGAATGCATAGACATCCGCAGTCTGATTTGAAAAAACAAAAAATTGTAGATAGTATGAAAATCTGACCGCGAAATATATGATAAGAAAATGAGACTATGCAAACACGTAAAAAGCAATTTTCGTGGTCTCGTCAATGATAAAACTGTAGTACGATTTACTCTTTGAAAGGTGGTGCAGCTCATTTTGGTACCAACGCAAACATAATCAAGCCACTTTCGCTCTAACTTTGCCAGCCACAATAAATGATACAAGATCATATTTATCATGAGATATGAAGGATTCACAAGATGAGGTCTTCCAATCTCCCGAGTCCTCTCATTTCGCTGTGTTACGTAAGTAACATCCAGTTCCATAAGCTGCAACTTAAGTATTTATATTGCTATGTACTTCCGCGCGGAGTCACTCTACCAATTTTCAGTACGACTTCTTCATTCACTACTCTTGTTTACCGTCATTTTTGGCGACCAAGGAACTATAAACGCAAATCAAAAGCAACATATTCCTCTAAAAACGGCATTATAGTTTTGCTTCCCTTTGATTCTTCTAGTTTATTATCTCATTCTTACGAATTTCGTGTATTGATAACAGATACAAACTTCCCATTTTATGATACCACTAGTTTCTTTTTAAAACGCGTTACTGACAGGAGAAGTTACCGAACCGGTAAATTCAAACAATTATAAAGTTTGCACACAAGTAGCGTATGTACCTACAATACCTAATACAATAATAATTTTTGGTTCACGATCGTAAATTTTGTATATGCAAATATGATATCGGCGCTACACGTTCGATCAACAAAAAAGAATTTAGCAATGGTTCAAAACTGAACCGAAACGTCGAAATTATAATTCTGTATCATATTTGCAAATACCTAATACAACCACATTTTTAATCGAATATTAACATTAAAGCAGTGAAATCAACGTTTGAAAAAATGTCAATATTTTATTTTTCGTGAAATATCTGGGAAACAACAAATAATATTTTTAAAAAGTTCAAATGAAAGTTGCATGGTACTATTATGTCTACCAAACTGTGTAAAAAAGTTCTAAATGTTTTCTCAAAAAAATATTATCAGTTACATTATCGCCAGCATGGGGTAAAAGTGGAAATAGTGTAACTCACAATTATGTGTTCTAAAAAGTTTTTGTCCCTTCTTCTTTGGGTGTCTTGATAATGATCCGCATTGGGATCGAAACGTTGAGAAATTAAAATATTTAACTTGCATATTTGTTGTATCTAATAAGGATCGAACCTGGCGCCGATATCATAATTATAATTTGTATATCAAAAAAATATTGCACGAAAAAGAAAATATTGAAATTTTACCAAGGGTTAATTTCATCCCTGTAATGCGAGAAGTAACACGAACAAATTAGGTGGTATTAGGTATAATTTATTTTACTCGTATGTGCAGTTGCATAATTTTTGAATGTAGGCTTAAGGAAAAAACCTCTTTACTACATCGTTTTAAATTTAATTGACTCGCATTGTTTACCAATAAAATGCTCGTCAATATCGAAAGGAAGGTGACGAATGATATTTAATTAAAATTGTAATTGGTGCTATAACTAATTTACTTAAAACTGTAATCAATGCTATACTGAATATCATCGCCCTATTGGGTTATTTTTGTAATTTGTTTGTTAATTCTCCCTTCATCGCGCACCTACCGCAAAATAGTTTATGTATAGCATACGTTAATACCAACTGAAACGTGATAAGAGCGGTGAGTCAACCAACAATTAAAAAATCAATTCCTAGTGGTCGAACATGATGATAGAGGTGTTGCATAGGCACACGCAACCAACAATCAAGTTGTATGTTTAACCAAATAAAAGCAGTTAGAAAAAAACTGTAATCTCGCACCCATGCAAGTAACCAGAGTAGGGCACAAATCAATTAATAATTTAACTAATGAGGCATACAGCTATTAATGGTTTTTTTTTTATTTTGTGTGTGACTCTCCACGAGCCACACAAAGAACTTCCCGATTCGTTAGTTGTAAGCGGTAACATTAGCATTAGTGCATAATTAAAAAAAAATTTTTTTTCTTAAATTAAAAAAAAATTTTTTTTAAATTAAAACAATTTTTTTTTAAATTAAAAAACAATTTTTTTTAAATAAAAATGAAATATATATAATTACGTTTGTTTATTCGGTGGAAAATTTCCATCTTCCCGTATAAATTGCATTCTTGAATGAACTTCTTTCGAAAAAAACTAAAAAATCTAAAAAACTACTTGACCAATATGGACCAAAATCTAATCAGCTCTAAGTTACGATGGGGCACATCGATTGCATCATTCATCATTCTGATCGCGTTGTTACTTTTTCAGAAAACGTTAACGAAAAATTTGATTACATACAAACGGCCATACACACACACACACACACTAACAATTTGATAAAAATAGTCTAAAATGACTCCAATGACCCTGAAACGTGAAGATCTGCTGAAAAATCGATTTTCGATTTTCGGGGTAATTACAGTAACTTCCCTATGAATCGGGAAGTTAAAAATGACTAATAGTCTGATTGATTGTTATTCATAGCAAAATAGTCATTAGTTAAACTTTTTGATTGGTTAGTCATAACTACATGGCACTAGTTAGACACAGCTCTAAGTAATTGTTAGTTATTGTTTATTACTTATGATTTTAGTTAGTGTAATTGGTCAGTCATCAGTCACCATTGTGCTATTAACATACATTAATATGTATACTTGAACTATATCAGGGAATTTGCAGTGAACAAACAAAATTTAATCAAATATAATTTAAATTTAAATTCACTTTGTTATTATTACTGTATTGATAACGGTTTATAATAATTTTTTGTAATTAATTTTCTTCACAAAAATAAAACAAGAAAATCTGGAAATCTTTTCCTATTTAATTGACATTTCCTTTCTGTATAATCTGTATTGTACATGTTTATAATGTAATAAGATACTGTTTGGTTATTATTATGTCTTATTTTAACATGTAACCATTTTTAATCATTAATCATAGCGAAATTCTGATTGCGTATTTAGTTATTAGGTATGCCATTATAGTCAGTATTCAATATTCATTCTTAATAAAAATTTAGTCATTATCTATTAGTCTCATTACGGTCAAATACTTATGTAGTCATTACTCATTACTCACGCTCAAGTATTTACTCAGTCATTAATTATTGTCACCTTTGTAGAGCTTATGAAGTTATTAGTCAATAATCAAAATTGTGGCTAGAGTTTGCATAAATTATGCAAGTAGCAAGCAAATGCATATGTTAGATTCTATATTTCATAAAATAATAAGTGTTCTTTATTGTAGAAACTATAGAGTCTAGCTACAGAGAGTTAAGGATGTTGGACAAAGTTACAAAGTCATGCTCCTCTCCTTATAGCTCGATCGATTTCCTCGCTTATTTTATAAGATGAGTCTTTCAAAAGGTTAACAACCTCTCCTAACAGAACTCTTCGTAAATCCAGGTAAAAACTGCTGCAAAAACTGGTCCTCTTGTATCCAACAATAAGAAACAACTCGCGTATAAACTTGTAATACATCAATTGAGATGTTGCATAATGGGCCAGGAGTCCGCTTCTCGTGGTCAAAACAATTATAACGTTCTTTCAAGGGTTAGTATTATGTTATTATGGGTCGTTGAATTCGTATCGATACCAGTCAGAATATTATGAAGTAAAATATACAGGGTCTTCAGGCTATTACTAGCCAGCATTTTTTTTTGTAAATAGTAAATATTATAAAATATTTTTTATAATATACAATATTATAAAATATTTTTCATAATATATAATATTATAAAATATTTTTTATAATATACAATATTATAAAATATTTTTTATAATATATAATATTATAAAAAATGATAGAGGAAAAAGTAATACTATTTTTTTGCGCAACACAATGACATATGCATTTTTGTTTTATTTACATTATTTTGATAGAAATGAAGGTGACCTTCAATTTTTTTAAAGGAATGCTATACATTTTTTTTTATGTCGTATGAAAGCGTGTGTCAAGTCGAATTCATCCATTTACTACACAATGACCTTCAAGATCATGCAAGGTCAGAAATGGAAGAAATGGAAGAAATAATTTGAATATTGCGTCCCAATGTGTTTACAAGTATTTCTTATTGATACGAATCGAATGATGTTGTCATTCACTGTTAATTACTTTTAATTTCTACCATAACGAGACATTTTCAGTATCGTTATTCGCTATATCGTCTAGCAATGTATCGTTCTTCGGTAGACGAGAAGAGGGATATGGTACGCATTTATTATCAGAGTAATAGAAATAAAAGGCAAAATAAATTGAAATACTTAGAAGAATATCTGGAATGTGTGCAACAAAATAAAAATCAGTTTGTTTTGCTTGTAAAGCGTTTCGAGGAAACAGGTTCCGTACAAAATCATTGTCACAATCGGAGATCTGTTATTTCAGAAGATAAGAAGTTAGAATTTCAGTTGCATTTTGAAGAAAATTCAACAAAAAGTAGCTTCCGCGTGTGATATTTCAGTTGCGTCAACTCATAACATTCTAAAATTATATAATTACAAACCCTTTAAATACCACAAAATACAAGGCCTACAAGAAAGTGATTTACCAAGGCGTATTGAATTTCGCGATTGGATACTTACAAAAAACAGAAACGACAGCAATTTTTGCAAAAAAATTCTTTGGACAGACGAATCAAGCTTCGATAATTATTATATTGGCAATACTCATAATGCTCACGTATGTTGTACTGAAAACCCAAGAGTGAGAAAGGAAACAAGTTTCCAAATGCAATTTCGCATAAATGTATGGTGTGGTATAATTAACAATGTGCTATTGGGGCCTTGTTTTTATAATGGAGTATTAAATGGGAAAAGATATTTAGAGTTTTTAAATACGCAATTTATAGATTATTGGGAAGATCTGCCACTATCCATCACGCAAGGTATGCACTTCCAACAAGATAGGGCCCCACCACATAACAGTAGAATCGTAAGAAATTATCTTAATGACACATTTCAAAACCGATGAATTGGAACAGACCTGTCAAGTGGCCTGCAAGATCTATCACCTCTGGACTTTTATTTTTGGGGTACTATTAAAGAACTAATTTATGAGACACCGCCCAGCGATATAAACGACTTGAAAACCAAAATAACCCAAGCATGTGGATTAATAATTCGCACCACGTTAGAAAAAGCTACCAAAAACGTAATTAACAGAGCCGAAATGTGTATTCATGCGCACGTCACTGTGTAACATTGACTTCTTTGTAACAGATTGCACATTTATTACAAGTTAAAGAACAAAAGAATTAATAAATTATATATAAATTCGCTGTGTAACATTGACTTGTTTGTAACAGATTGCACATTTATTACAAGTTAAAGAACAAAAGTATTAATAAATTATATATAAAGTAACCGAAATTAATAAAATAGCTCTCTGCTGTTAATCCGGTTGCATACCATGCGTATTCCAACAGAAGTTTAAAAATTGGTGCATATAATTGTTTGTGTATTAGAGTAAGAGTTAATAAACAAATATTTTCTTCACATACGGTTGGGCACTGATTTTTTAAGTGATTGGTGCATCAGTTTCTTGCGTGAGCTTTCTATTCATCCTCTACAGAATCTTCGTGTGTGCCTTCTTCGATTTGTTCTTTAACTCGTAATAAATGTGCAATCTGTTACAAACAAGTCGATGTTACACAGCGAATTTATTTATAATTTATTAATTCTTTTGTTCTTTAACTTGTAATGAATGTGCAATCTCATATACAGGGTCATCCGTTTTTAAACGGACAAACGTAAACCAGCTATAAAGAACCCCAAATGGAACAAGTTTTACCCCTGCCACTTTTTTTGTTTCGGCCTTGATTTCTAGAAAATTGCAAAAAACCATAATTTTTTTAGTTCACATAAACTTGAATATCTCGGGACTCCAGTGATGAATCTTGATGATTTTTTCTTTGTTGTGTTGAAAATAAACAGGAGCATCTTTTTTTTTCTTCCCAAAATGTTTTTGTATGACCTTCGAATCTTGGTTTCTTCTGGATCGGACTGTAGCTATCTGAACGGTTCCAGGATGTGTGACTTCAATGGATGATATTTTCTTGGAATATATTCTATATTCTTGGAAGCAAAAAAATTTTGGGAAGAAAAAAAAGATGCTCCTGTTTATTTTCAACACAACAAAGAAAAAATCATCAAGATTCATCACTGGAGTCCCGAGATATTCAAGTTTATGTGAACTAAAAAAATTATGGTTTTTTGCAATTTTCTAGAAATCAAGGCCGAAACAAAAAAGTGGCAAGGGTAAAACTTGTTCCATTTGGGGTTCTTTATAGCTGGTTTACGTTTGTCCGTTTAAAAACGGATCACCCTGTATAGACAAGTCAATGTTACACAGCGAATAAATAATATAAATAAATATGGAAAAAATATTTTTACCAGACGAGAATAGAACCCTAATCCACCGGGTGGAAGTCTCGTACGTTGCCAGTACATCAAGCCTCGTTCGTTGTATTCCTCCTTTACAATAGCAAATGTAAGCAGTAATGTAAGAAATTTGTTTATGAATATCTCAAAAACTATTGAGCGTTTGCGCCTATAATGGTATATATTCGTAAATGGGAGATCGAGATCTATAAGTATACAAAGTCTCAACTAAATCGGTGTGACATGGTCCTTGCACTCTCCTTGTTAGTAAAAATTGAGTTAAGAGCGACGTAAAATAAATAAATAAAATGAAAATTGAAAAAAGGCAGTGGTAAAAATGGGTTGCGACAACGAATTTGTCTTTGAACAAGATTATGAAGTTAGCACACTGCTAAGAAAACTAAAAAACTTTTTAAAGATTCCAGTATTAAATTGCTTGAATGATCGTATCCTATCGAGAACTTTACTGGACGGCAAAAGTTCCATTGGACCGGCAAAACAATAGGGTAGATTTTTTCAAAAGGTTATATAATCTGAATATGAAAAAACTAGTAACGATTATATTGAAAAGTTAATACAAAGTATTTCTCGACGTCTGGAAGCAGAGTTGGGCAAATATTTTACTTAAATAAAATATTTTGATTGAAGGGGGTTGTTCCCAAGTAGATTTCAAACCCACTTAATTATTGAAGACACCCTTGTTGCTTCGAATATCTTCAAATATGGTTTATGTTCGGGACCCCCTTTTGCTTGGGGCCCGAGCATTTGCCCAAGTTGTTTGTAATTGTTTGTAATTGTACTGTTTGTAATTTGTTTGATCCAAATAACAAAGTTTAAAAATATTCCTGTTTTATTCTTACGTGTAACTTTGTATATTATATTTTTTGGAAAATCTTTTTTACACATTATTTCATAAATCAATGCTTCTAATTAATCACGAAAAATAAGGTCGTTTGGTACAATTATAAAAAAGTTATTCAACGAGCAAAATGTGCAGCCGTCAAAACTTTGACGGCGTCAAAGTGTTAGGTGAATATGAATTGCAATACTAGTTCTAGTACTTGCAATTATAAGTGGAGAAATGTTAAGAAATGTAAAAAGGAACACAACTGTACATAGAGGAAAACAAGAAGAAAATTGAATGAAAGTACGTAAATGGATGTAATTGAATGAATATATTTGCGTGTAGAATTACAGACGCCGCGTGTTCGTTTGCATATCTGCAATCACGTCCTGCAACATTTCCATTTGTATTTCAAACTTCTCTTTATCATACGAATCTGGATAATTAATGTTCGCGTTAGTAATTAATTATGAACTAGAGAATGTGTTAAATTCAATATCTGTAACATTATTAATCCCGATTTCAGTATCATTATGGTAATCTGTTGCATTCCGAGTGTGAATCTAAGTATTTATTCGATTCATAAAATCCAACGTGATTCAATATTCTTTTGGAATCTAATGGAAACACGCAATTTCAGTGGCTTAACATTATTATTTATACAATTACTCAACCCCCCGTGTTAGTTTTAATCAATACATTCTTTATATTAATTAATATACAATCCGGGGAATTAATTTAAACAATCTTCATTAGTTTGCAGCAAAAATTAACGATTATTGGCAAAAACCATTCCATTAAATTGTTCGACATATTTGTTACATAAACTGGGGGTGTACTTCCAAAGGCGACAATACTCTGATTTCGCTGAAATTAAGAAAATAGTAAATCACCCTCTCGCGTCTGGAAACAGAAGAAATCAAGTAAATATAGGACAAGAAAATATGTCGTAGAAGTGTGCGAAGAAACAGCTTGCATAACGAATAAGTGCAGTATTATTGCATTGGCACTTGCTTCGTTGTACTTCTATGAAAAAACAAATTTGATTCACGTTTTGGAAAGTTTGTCTCTCCTGTTAATACGGCTACATACCATGCATATACCAGCATAGGTTGAAAAATTGTACAACCATGCAATGTTTATTTTTACCGACAGATAAAAAATTTTCTAAAAAAGATACAGAATTGCACTTACTTAATAGAACAAGGAAGAGAAATTGCAACTAAGTAAGATGAAATTAAATTACATTCTCTAATGCACAAACAATTATATGCACCAATTTTTCAACGTATACTGAAATATGTATGGTATGCAGCCGGATTAATAATAGAGAGACAAAGGGTCTAGCAGACTAAGAATAGTGAATCGGCCCCCCCTGGATTTTTATTGAAATTGTGTGGAAAACATTGGTTTTAGGTTGAAAGATAACCCCCCAAAATTTCAAGGCGCTAATCCTTCATATAAGGATTATATGAGGGTAAATACCCTTAACTATATCATTTTTTTCTCGGTTGTTAATTAAGATATTCAGATAAAAAAATACGAAAATACTCGTACTTACGTCCTTCATATCATATATATTTTCCACATTTGTGATCATATTATTAAGGGTAGAAAAAAATTATTAAATTTTTTAGGGGTGGAAATTGCAAGCAACCCTTCGAGTGACCACTTTCAAAAAATTCAACAACAATGTTCTGTTATCTATCTAATATATCCAAAAGTTTCAAGATGGTCGGAGGGGTGGAACATAGTTAAATATTGAAAAACAAATGAAATTTCACCTTGAGCAAGAATAATCATGTTGAAGCGGATGAAATGTGGAAGTTTAAAACTTACGTGTTTCAGCAATGATTGCGCGTTGTTTACGTCGGGTTGACCTTTACATATCATATCAAGGTCATTTCAAGGTCAAAAAGGTGGTATCCACTAAATTCAGTTTTTTATTGTCTATCATGCTATCGCAAAAAAATATACTATTCCACTTAAAAAAACATCGGTGACATTGCAATTTCATTTAAAAACACGACATAAAAAATGTTTTTCTTCATTATTATATTGCCTCCCTGCAATAGCGTCACTTTGTCCTCTGAAGTTTTCTGATAGGACTGTAAATACGAAAGATATTTAGGTGCTATCATTTATGTGGGACACCCTGTATACCTTCGTTACAATAGCATATTTAAGAAGCAATAGAACTTTGTTTATGAATATCTCAACAATTATTGAGTGTTTGCCCCTATTATGGTATATAGTCGTAAATGGGAGATCGAGATCTATATGTCTATAAAATCTCATCTAAATCGGTAACCCGAAGGCCTTGCACTCTCCTTGTCAGTTTCATTAACTATTAGTGGAAGTAGTCTCTTTATAAGCCGTGACGAAATTGATAACTCTAAACAATATACAACTGTACAAAGATTTTCGACTGGTTGAGTTTGATCAAGAAAAAGTGTGATATGCCAAAATTTCCAACAGAAAAAGTCGTCGCAAGAAAATATCTTGGACCACACCGTTTGTAACACAGTCGAATGTCGTTCGAGTAAAGCCAAAGACATTTGAATGCAAAAAGGAAAATAAAACCGAGGATCTGAAAAGAATAAGGGAAAGGAAACGGCGCGACGTCAAGGAAATACATAGAAGTTTTATCATGCATAGATTCTTGAATGCAATTGTTCCTAGAAATTCCATAATGAAAGATTAAATGTAGTATTAAAATAGTACAGCTTTTTAATGGGTACTTATATTCATCATATTCTATTACATTCATTCTTTGAGTAAATTTGTTTATAATTACCTTTCCAGATTTTTTAAGTATTGCATATCAAATACCATTGATTCGAATCATTCGTTTTACTTCTTTCGAGACACTTGAATTTCTTTACACTTATGTATAAGTACAATTAAGGATTACTTCTGTCGCCCCCTCACGTAGATTCCTATAAATGAAAAATTCGATTCCTTTTGGCAAGCTTTTGAAATTGCATGTTCTAAACGTTTATTCTATATTGTGGGACTTATAGCAATAATTGTATTTATCAATTAAAATTAAATCTTTACATCCCAAAGTAAATGTTTAAGTAAATTCCAATGTTAGTATTCGTAAATTAGCAATAGATATAACACACGGAATTGAGAAATTGACATCGACAGAAATAATTTACAGACTATTGCAAAATAACAACTGAAGATCGGAAAAGACCATTAAAATCTAAGGCCAACATTACGAAACGTTTAGATTTCGCAGAAAGGTATATAAATTGTGATTCAAGTTTCTGGAATAACATATAATATTTTCTTATGAGGTAAACATTTATTTATTTCACTCGGATGGCAGAATTATAGTGTGACGGAAACCAAATACGGGGTTTAATAGGAATAATGCAGTAACAACTATGAAGCACGAAGGAGGATCAGTAACGTTATCGGGGAATATGACAGCCATTGGAGTTGGAAATACGGAATTTATAGAGACAACTATGGACAAGATGAAATATCTCAATATTTTGAGAAAACTTGAAGTATTCGACTGAATATTTGCAAATGCTTGCCTTACACATTATTTTCAGCATGACAATGACCCAGGGCATTCGGCGTACGTTGTTGAAGAACGACTGTTATACAATGTGCCGGATTTAATTCTGATTGAGCATTTGTGGCAGGAGTTGATGAGAGAATTAAGAGATTACCAAATAACGAATAAAACGGAGGCGAAAATTAAAATTACAGAAATATGGCTGAACATCTTTAGCATAACAAAAAATTTAGTGGAACCTATGCTAAAACTGATAGAAGCTGTTATACATATACCCTCGATCAAAAGTATAAGGACCTGTTCTATTCTTCTTATGGACGAAAAAGAAACTTCAAGGGATTTAATCATTCATTCGATCTGCTTTATACAATATTTATCGTACTTTAGATTATTCTCAAGAAAATTAGAAAAGTTGCGTCTGTAAATTAACAATCAATATTATGTTTGTACTGCGTGAATTTAAAACAAGAAGAACTATTGTTACCTACTTGTTGAGTGTAAAATAAAAACAAAATTTTTAATTATAACTTTAACGCAACCACATGTTGATGCTTGGTCGGCATAGTACTGAGACAACCTGTATCTGCTTATACAGGGTCATCCGTTTTTAAACGGACAAACGTAAACCAGCTATAAAGAACCCCAAATGGAACAAGTTTTATATATTTAAGTTATATATACAAGTTTTATATAGTTATATATATATATATATATATATATATATATATATATACAGGGTGTCCCAAAATAAGTGTAACTCCCGGAAATGGAAGGTTCCTTGGGTCAGTTGAAGCAACATTTTCCTTTACAAAAATGGTGTCCGTGGCTTTGTTTAGGAGTTATTATCAAAAAACACGGACCAATCAGAGCGCGGCTACAGCGGATTGATTCTGGTTCGGCCAACGGCGACGCCACGCTGAGCGGGACCTGTCGCCGAGTCGGACTCCGTTCGCTATAGCCGGGCTCTGATTGGTCCGTGTTTTTTGATAATAACTCCTAAACAAAGCCACGGACACCATTTTTGTAAAGGAAAATGTCGCTTCAAATGACCCAAGGAACCTCCCATTTCCGGGAGTTACACTTATTTTGGGACACCCTGTATATATACAGTAATGTCGCGATAGTTGCCGCAGGAGCTGTTCTCTGGAGCGACAACTTCCAAGCCAACTGCTCGTATTTTGATTTATGACTGGCCTCTACAGTCTACTGCGCCGAGACATCAATCGAAAGCCGAACGTAGAGAAGGACAGAATAATCGCGTGGCCGAGCGTGTTGTTGTCGCCGGCACAGTTTAAAGGCCCGCGTGTTCTCACAATGTAATGCCAATTAAAAATGCTTTATTCTCCATTATCTTTTTATGAGATTTTACTGGCTTGTTCCTGGCAAAATTCTGATTATAACAAGATCAAACACGGTATAATTTGGCCCATCAGTAATGTCTTGAAAGTTGTCGTAGTGCCTACTAGTGAATTTTGCCAGGAAGAAACCAGTAAAATCTCATTAAAAAATAATGAACGTTGAGTAGGAAATTCACTAGTAGGCACTACGGCAACTTTCGCATACAGCCCTCCGACAACTTTCAAGACATTACTAATGGGCCAAATTATACCGTGTTTGGTCTTGTTTTAATCAGAATTTTGCTAGGAATAAGCCAGTAAAATCTCATAAAAATATAATGAAAATTAAGCAGTTTGAAAATTCGATTCATGGTGTCAATGTAGTGGTGTTTACACCGATATACCTGAGCCGACATCAAACATCGCCGCCTTGCGGCCCGGCGCAGCATTGACAGCTGGTGGAATGGGTAGGCACTGCGGCAACTATCGTGTACAGCTCTTGCGGCAACTATCGCGACATTACTGTATATATATAGATGATAAACCTGAGGAAAATTATTAATTCATTAATAACAATTTATTGTTGAAATAAATTCAAATAATGAATATAGACTAACGTGTACGAACATGTTCGAAAGTTTCTGAACGTGTTTCGCGGTATAAAATATGATAACCCTAGGGAACATTATTAATTCATTCATAACAATTTATTGTTTAAATAATAGTTAAAATACTAAATATAGAATTGAAAGATGCAAAGCTCATTCGTTGGCGTGGGGGAGGGGGGTTTTTCGCGGTATGTAATATGACACGTGCATGCTTTTCCCATTTACTATCCATAACTTGTTAAACTTTGAACTATACGACTTAAATTTTTGGGAAAGGTAGAGCAAATAGTTTGCTACAGGATGTGGAAAAACATTTTTTCAAAAATTGCAATTGATCGGAGTTGTAGGAAAAATACTAAAAGTTGCATTTTACAACTTTTTGATGTGGGCCTATATTGAAAATTTTTAAAATACGTTTTGTAGATCTGTGGGGGTGTACAGGCAAAAGGACACAACTGAAAATATTAAAATTTGAATTATTAATTGTTATTTCGTGAATTTTTTACGTGTACGTTCAATTTTACGACATTGAAATATAGATACTACGTCTCTTTATTCTGTTCAACAATTTCATTTGCAAAACGATTGTATGGTTTTTGTTAATCGAACAAATACGACTTTTGTAGCTTGTATAAATTGACCGACTTCGTAAAGGATAAGTACTTGTACTATTGTGGACTCGACCGCCAATCTGTTCGATGTATACTGTATACATAAAAACAGAACTAGAAGTATTCACTCCATAGTGAAATACGTCGAGTTGCAACTGGATCAAGTGCAGGCGTACTTGACAAATATTCAAACTTATTTTTCTTGAAAAATAAAGCCCCATATTTCATGCAGCTCGTTTTTCATGTAGAATCTCTCCCTGCTCGCTTGTGTCACTGGTTATAGGACACCATGTACAGAGAGAGGCCGGTTTTAACCTTTAAAATGACAATTAAGTGATTTCAGTAACTGACACTTGAAAACTATATGTTATATAAAAAATAGTATAGACAGTTTCTTATATGATCATAACGCGATGGAGCACCGTTATGTTGATACCAGTGCTCGTAAAATGTTTGCAAATCTATATTTCCTAATAAACATGGTCTATATTTCGAGGAATTCCAAACATTTACCCGTTAGCACTCGAGAGACGCCTCTGAGGCGTCATTAAAAATTGCTGTACTGTTATATAAATATTGTTTACATTATTAGATATGTCGGTATCTAACGAATTACTAAACATTTAAGGGTGTGGATCCGCGCTCTAGTGTACGCGACGCACACAGCGCTAGACACATGAACGTACACGAGGGTTGTAAGGGTTCTGTAGTTTTCGATTCCTGATCCTACAGGGTGTCCAAAACTACCCTAGGAGCCGAAAATGGGAGGTTCCTTGGGTCATTCGAAGCGACAGTTTCCTTTGCAAAAATGGTGTCCGTGGCTTTGTTTAGGAGTTATTAATGAAAAATACGGACCAATCAGAGCGCAGCTATAGCGAACGGAGTCCGACTCTGCGACAGGTCCCACGAGGCGTGGTGTCGCCATTGGTCGACTCAGAATCAATCCGCTGTAGCCACGCTCTGATTGATTCGTGTTTTTTGTTATTAACTCCTAAACAAAGCCACGGACACCATTTTTCTACAGGAAAATGTCGCTTCAAATGACCCAAGGAACCTCCCATTTTCGGCTCCTAGGGTAGTTGTGGGACACCCCGTATAATGCACATTCAGTGTTCTAGGCAGTTACAATTGCTAGATAAAATATTAATATGTGGGGATCGTATCCTAATAATGGCTTTATTTTACGTTATCACGTCTTTCGTCAGCAACGATAGGCGGCAGCACAGTCGCTTGTTCCGTTGCTTCTCATGGCTCCACTACTTGTTGTCGAATAATGTAAATTACGCCTCGAATACGTAAAATTAAGTCATTCTTAGCATACGTCCCTCATAGATTAATCTTTTATCTAGCGATTGTGACTACCTACAACACTGAAATGTGCATTATAGTGTCAGGAATCGAAAAATACTGAACCCTCACGGGTCTAGCGCTGTGTGTCTCTCACACTCGAGATTTTCTGGTCAAGGTCAAATTCGTATCTACACCCTTAAGTACTGCACAAAGTATTATATCAATTTCATATCTACCAAAGTTAGAAAATTATAGAGAATGAAAATGTTCTAGATCAGAAGAAACATTTTGTTATCTTGATTTTGTAAACTTTCTTGTTATTGTCTTCGACTTCTTTGTTACTATTTATTTATCTTACCGTGTTACTATAATATTGACAAAATTCCATCGTATAGCGTAATTAGAGTTCTCCCTTGATTTGAAAATTTTCAGATAAAAATCATGACCGCGAAAATTGCGATGGATTTCATTTTTCCTTTAATCATAATTTAAACTTATCACATATTAATAATGTATTGTGAAACTGGGTTGTCTTGTTTAAAAGTAGCCGTTTTTAATGGAAATATTGCAGTTTATTTCTTTAATTAAGTATAATATACAAATACAAGTTTCTTTCGGTATAAATAATCTGAACATTTATTTGTTACAGGTATGTATTTATTCACCACTACGGTAATATCCAAGAACCTGTTATTTTGGGAGCCGTACATAGAACAGGAAATTGTAAGTAGAATAATGCATTGCGATAAGTAATATACAGGGTGAGTCACCAAACGTTAGCACCTCAAATATCTTTGTTGTTTCTAAAGATACGTAAAATATGGTACGGACAAAATTGAATGGTACGATAGTGCTGGAACGATGCAAAAAAATTTTTGTTTTATGTCATTTTTTAGAGATACCAAGGTCACCTTCATTTTTAAAAATGGAATGAGGTATTCTTTAATACATCAATCGATGCAGCTGGACATTCGTTATCAAAAAGTACTAACCTATTTATGTCGAAAAGTTAGTAATTCAGGAGATATTTCAATTTAAATAACTCTAAACTACCATTACAATCATGCTAAGATTTACACAAGTATGTACGCACTAACGTCTTATTGTTAGTACGACTGTAATGGTATTTTAAAGTTATTTAATTTGAAATATCTCGTGAACTACTAACTTTTTAACATACATAGGTTAGTACGTATGTATTAAAAAATACCTCATTCCATTTTAAAAAAGTCAAGGCGACCTTGATATCTCCAAAAAATGACATAAAACAAAAAATTTTTTCTTGCGTCGTGTCAGCCTCATTGTACCATTCAACTTTCTCCTTACCATATTTTACGTATCTTTTGAAACAACAAAGATATTTGAGGTGCTAACGTTTGGTGACTCACCCTCTATACAGGGTGTCCCAAAACTACCCTAGGAGCCAAAAATCGGAGTTTCCTTGGGTCATTTGAAGCAACATTTTCCTTTACAAAAATGGCGTCCGCGGCTTTGTTTAGGAGTTATTAACGAAAAACACGGACCAATTAGAGCGCGGCTACAGCGGATTGATTCTGAGTCGACCAATGGCGACACCACGCCTTGCGGGACCTGTCGCAGAGTCGGACTCCGTTCGCTATAGCTGCGCTCTGATTGGTCCGTGTTTTTCGTTAATAACTCCTAAACAAAGTCACGGACAACATTTTTGTAAAGGAAATTGTAACTGTATATTAACATAGAGTGGCACGCAATATATTCAGGCGCTTTAAAAAAGACTATAACTTTTTAAATATTGTATTATGCTATTTGAACTTTTTTGGAAGCTAGAGCAATTAGTTTACTACAAGATGTGAAAAAACGTTTTTTACAAAAATTGCAAGTGATCGGAATGGTTGAAAACATTCTAAAAGTTGCATTTTTTAATTTTTTATGTGGGTTTCTGTCTTCTGTAACGGTAAAAAAATCTCGGAAACACGGAAGACATAAAAAGCTGAAATTCGGTAAACAGACAGCCGACAGCCCAAAGGGCTTCACGAATATGTTTTTATCCCGAAATTGCTTCAGGATTAATTGCTAAAAATAAATCAGCGGCATATCTTTAGAAATAAAGCAGCCGTTGATTTTTCAAGTGTGTATGTTAGGGAATATTAAAGTACTTCCTCCTAGCATTTTTTGCAAAATTGAATACGGTGGAAAGAGAATAAACGGATCGCAAAAAATTAATAATATTTGAATGATCAGTGATCAATGATCTCGACCACATTATAAAAGAAAAACATGAAACTCGTGATTTAGAATGTTCAAGCTACGGTAATTAGAAATGTACATATTTGAAATTAAACGCTACAGTAAAACTATTTATCTTTGGAGGATACATTTTGAAAAATAGTTTGGCTATTTGGTCGAAGTTTTTTTTTATAATGCAACTAGCAGCTCCCGACATAGCTTCGGCCGTGCTAAATGTGAGAAGAATTTAGATTTTGATCTTAAGTATATTAATATATATAGATGATAACCCTGGGGAACATTATTAATTCATTAATAACAATATATTGTTGAAATAATATTTCAAATAATGAATATAGACTAACGTGTCCGAACGTGTCCGAACGTTTTCGAACGTGTTTCGCGGTACAAAATATGATAACCCTAGGGAACATTATTAATTCATTCATAACAATTTATTGTTGAAATAATAGTTAAAATAATGAATATAGACTTGAAAGATGCAAAGCTCGTTCGTAGGCTTGGGGGAGGGGTATATACAGGGTATTCGACTACAGGTGGGAAATAACGAAGCCGAAATCGCAATTTTTTATTCTTCATTTTCGTCTTATATTATCGTTAAGAACCACCCCTTAAATTTGTCCCACCTGTAGTCGAACACCCTGTATATGATTAATAGACTTCGAAACTGTTTGACCTATCAACATGAAACTTGATACATATATATATTTTTTCATGGAGAAGGTTTTTACGCTACACATTTTTTTGTAACTCGCCGCTGTAGATGGCGCTGCAATATATCAACTTCTATACCGTTAAATCTATCGCTATGAAAATTGGTATACATAGATATTTGAGCACGAGGTATTTTATACTGCGAAACACGTTCGGACACGTTTAAGGTCAAGTCTTCCTAGGAAATGCATGCATGTGTCATATTACATACCGCGAAAAAACCCGCCTCCCCCAAGCCTACGAACGAGCTTTGCATCTTTCAAGTCTATATTCATTATTTTAACTATTATTTCAACGATAAATTGTTATTAATGTATTAATAATGTGTATATATATATATATATATATATATATATATATATATATATATATACACACACACAAACATCCATTTATATATATATATGTATAGATAACAAAAACTTCCTTTTATTAAACCACTCTTATTTCGTAAAAAAACTTTTCTAGGACTATCACTTATGACCAATCGACAAAATATATTTCTCGTATTCATCCTATCGATATGGACTTCGACCATTAAAAAACTGCATCTTAATTGTTTGTAAATTACTGATATGAAAATCTTTCGTAGGAAAAGAATCTTATTACATTGCATTCTTCTTCGCGTATGTTCGGAATCATTTGTATTTACTTTGATTCGTATAGTTGTAATTCTGTTTCATTAGATGTTAATAAATTAACATCGATATGTTCATGTCTTTCATATCTATTGACTGTCCGAGAACACGATGAATTTTTGATGCAAACGAAATATATACTTTCTTCTATTACATTTAGGAATTGCAGTAAAGTACTCTTGTATCATAAACATATAACATTACAAAATAGTAGCTAATACTATCAACTGAAGTTGTTGCATGTACGTTATAATCATTGTCGAATTTACTTTTACGCATGCGGCACAATATGGTAGAATAACGTTCGAACCTATGAAAGTCTCGATGACAAATTTCATGCTTCGACGATTGCTAGTTCTAGCGAATTTCACGGTTCATCGAAACTGTCGTTTCGATCGGGAAGTCTGCCTGGTCTATTTAATAGAGAATTAAGTTTGGCAGATGTATGCCGTCTAAAGATGCATACGAGAGTTTAGAATATGGTGTGCTAGACTTTCTTATGTAATAAAAATTCTAAAAGAATATTTCCCTATTACAAACAAATTCATAACTACTTTGAATTGTCATTGTTCTTCTGCCCGTGCGCAAACTAGCTGTAACTACTTAAGTGAAATTATAATAGATAGATGGTTTTGGCGCACAGGTTCGATCAAAATTAAACTAAAAATTCCATGTTTATAACAAATTTGCAAGTTGAAATCCCGACGTTTCGATCCTGATGAGGATCATTTTCAAGAGATTTTTGCGTCTGAAACAATATGTAACATTGCAAAAATAACCGTATTTTAAAAGAAAAAGAAAAAACAATGTTTTAAACTGGAAAATAAACTTATTTTCCTTACATGTTATATAGGAAAGAAATTTATCTTTATGAATAATGTGATGTGACAAAATAGGACAAGTGACAACATACGATTGTTTCTGATGTCGCACAGTGGCCGAAATCCAGCTGAAATGGACAAAATTCGATAACTCAGTGAATTCTGCAGTAAATTTTTAGAAAATTGGTATCTCTAGGTCGTTTTGGACGTAGATTTCAAATTTTTAATCAAAATTATAAAATTCAAAATGGTCGATTCAATATGGCGGACCGAAAAATTAAAACTGAATGGATTTTGTTGAAAATTGATATATATATATATGAGTTATTGGGGATGCTGATTTTGAATTTGTATTCGAAATCAGGTTTTTTGTGTTTTTTAATTCTTTTGTTTTAAATTTTTATCTTTTTATTTTTATTTATATTAATGCGGGAATATTTAATTTTATATTTTATATAGTTAACACAATTTTATTCTGCCGCTATCTTAATAGTAATATTATGTTCTTCAAGATTTTCACAAGATTTGTTTAATTTCAATTGCGAGTTTTAAGGTTATCCTATATTCCATCTAGCGGACAAAATGTAAAGTTCGAATGTAAAAACGAGTACATTATATGTCAACTGTGTCAACGAGCACATATCAACTGGTATATTTATTTTTAAATATATTTATTAATAAATAAATATAATAACAATTTGTTATTAACTATAAAATGTTATTAACACATGAAATAAACTTAATTCAAGCTAATTTTTTTACAACAGATTCACATAAATAGTCTTTCTTGATTCTGGGTACTCGCACTTAACTTTCTGCATGAAAATACATACAGTCTTATGTTATTAATATCTTTTCAATGGGCAAAAATCGGCAAACGAGGTTTGTTTCATAACTTTAAGGATACTTTAAGAAAAATATTTATCCTAGTTTCGTTTGGGCATTATGAGGCAAACATATAAAATTACGCATCGGAAATTTACTTTTTTAATTCAAAATCGAGTTAATACGCTGGTCGAATAAGAAACTTGAAAATAATTATTAAATATATTCAAAAAAATTTTGAAGATTTTTTATCGATACAATGTACAAAGAGCCATATAAGCAAATTTTTTTATAATTTTACATGCAACTGTAGCTGTGTAAGAGGAGTTTGAACAGACACAAATTAAATATAATTAAATATAATAATAAATTAAATATAAATATCTACTTCTATTTAATAACTTTTAACTCATTTTACTTGTTTTTCATAAACTTCAGGATTGTTAATGACGTAACATAATTGATTTCGGTCGTTTAAACAAAAGTTAAAAATCAATTTTTGTCCGAGTTTTGGCCACTGTGTGTCGGGACGATTTTAACAGTGCATTACACTATAACCTTGAAATGACCTTAAACTCGGAAATTTTGTGTAAACGTAATTTTAATGAAAAATTATTTCTTACAATATAAATCAAGTTACATCAGATGTTTGAACTGTGATCCATTTTCTACGATACAGAGCTGCGCCCTTTGTATTAGACTTTTCGTTGTCGCCATAATTAGGGCGTCTCGGATTATGTTAGGATATGCACTTGTTATGCGATTCCGAAGTTCTTGAACATAATTGATTGCTGTATCGTATACAACGGATTTTAGATGTCTCGAAAGATAAAAATCCAACGGAGAAAGATCCGGAGAACGCGGTGGCCAACGGATTGGACCATACGTCCCTATCTAACGATGTCTAAACTTGTTATTAAGATATCCCCTAATTATAATAGCATTGTGGGCAAGATACCCGTCTTGTTGAAAGTACATATCGTTCTTAATGTTCAGTGAAATGTCTTTCAATAAGCGTGGAAGTTTTTCTTCCAAAAAGTTAAGATGTCAACCAGCTGTAAAATTTTCTTCGAAGAAATATGATCCGATTAAATGACTATTCAAAATACCACACCAAACATTCACACTAATTTTAGTTTGAAAATTGCGATCTCGTGTTGTTTGGGATTGGCTGAGCGTGTCGGCAGCGTGAACGCGCCGATTTACTGCGCCGCCTCGCTATTGGCGGATTCACGCGTAACAGCGAGATCGAGAGTCGATAAGCAGCTCGCAGTAGCTTATGCCATCACCGTCGGACTTTGATTACGATCGATTATCGACCCCAAAAAGGGGATTACTATTGGCGGATCGCTCTATCGATCCGCCAATCACTAGTTCGACGGTGACGGTAAACTGCCAGCTGTTCGACTCCGATCTCAACGTACGTTAATCGTTCTAACTCGTTCCTCTAGAAAGCGTCGCGTGTCTCTTGACCGGTTTTCGCGAGTGAGTCGATTCAACATCAGGATTCACGGGCACTATCCGTGAATGTATCTATCTAACGCATTAAAACTCATCTGGTTTCAACTCACATTCTTTATTCAACAATCTGGCCAAAACAAGCTAGTGTTTGGAAATAAAGTTCATTTCTAAGTGAAGTGAGTTGTTTCACCCCCTTCTAATCCTGAACACGTGTCCAGTGTGGATCCTCTGTTGACCAATAACTTCGATTTCGTCGATTGAAAACACTATTATTTATAAATTTAGATTCGTCTGTCCACATAATTTTTATAAATATTTCAGGAAATAATTTTTCATTAAGATTACGTTTGCACAACATTTCTGAGTTTGAGGTCATTTCAAGGTCATAGTGTAATACACTGTTAAATTCGTCTCGACGTCAGAAACAATCCTATGGTGTCCAAAACATATAGTGTCATTTAAAAAGGTCAAGGTGACCTTTACTTTTTTATATAAAAAGCATTTTTTTCAGATTTGAGAATATGCGAACATGCAACTCACCAAGTACTGAGAAACTTTTGTTTAAAACTATTTTTAATTGCATTACTGGAAATGCCTAAAAAATAGTGATATAAGTTAACGAATACATCCTGTATATTATAGGTATACAAGGTGTCCCAAAACTACCCTAGGAGCCGAAAATGGAGGTTCCTTGGGTCATTTAAAGCGACAGTTTCCTTTGCAAAAATGGCGTCCGAGGCTTTGTTTAGGAGTTATTAACGAAAAACACGGACCAATCAGAGCGCAGCTATAGCGAACGGAGTCCGACTTTGCGACAGGTCCCGCGAGTTGTGGTGTCGCCATTGGCCGAACCAGAATCAATCCGCTGTAGCCGCGCTCTGATTGATCCGTGTTTTTTGTTAATAACTCCTAAACAGAGCCACGGACGCCATTTTTGTAAAGGAAAATGTCGCTTCAAATGACCCAAGGAACCTCCCATTTTTGGCTCCTAGGGTAGTTTTGGGACACCCTGTATATACCTGTAATACATAGGTATTATGACTTTTATCGGCGTACTACAGTACAATTTATTGATTGATGATATAGTTTTATTTGATAAAAATTTTATTCGAAATCGTAAATATTCAACTTCAACACTGACGCGCAAATAATTTTTAATCTTTGAATTATTATACAGCAAGCGCTCGACAATTATTTGCCTGATAACTCCCCGTGGAGAACATCCCTCGACCACGCGTATTATTCAATGTAGGTAATGCACGAGCATACTCTGTTGTCTCACGGAGGCAAATACAGTGTATATAACTTGTATAATGTTGATCACGGAAAGTTCGAGTACTTACGATACATTAAAACATTTCGAAGATGAGGTTAGTGTATGTGTTGCATCTAGCAATAACTTTTCGATCAAATGCGGTGGTACGAACTTGGTAAGCAATATCAATTTTTGAATATAATAAGATATAAGATACATAGATAAAAATCGTATAGTAATATTAAATTGGTAAAGTATACGGAGTAAATACATGTATAAAAGAAGGGATATCTCTTTACTGTTAACTAAATAACAGTAATGGAACAAACTGTTGCTTGGAAAAAAGAATTTGACCTTCGAAAATTCTGGGAAAAACTATTCGATCACTTTGCGATTAATCTAACAACAAATGCACGATAATTCACTTCAAATTCATATTATATAAAAGTTTGTCACATTTCTACATTTATTAAAATTTCACTTTTGCATAATATTGCAATTGTGTCATTTTTAATATTTCATACCTGAATTACTAAAAATCACATTTTCCAATCAACAACTGCTTAATACTATCGTTTATTAAATTTCCTAATTCTTAATAAATTCTCCTAATTCGAACATACATGACATCCCAAGTTGTAAGGAGGTTGTGCATTGTGTATGTTACATCTATGTATACAAGTGTCAATTCTAAAATACAATAGGCACGTTTAAAAAATTAATTCGCGGAATTAAATCCCTTATTTTAACCCCTTGCTGTATCTTAACGAATCAGACTCGTCATGAAGATTTTAACGAAGTCTAACAAATATGAATGTTATGAGTTTCCCTTTAGATCAAATAAAAGTTGATTCGTTTTGTAATGAATATTTAAGCTTTAAAATAAATATAATCATACAAAAGATATAAATTTTCTTTTCCCTTTTACGACAGTTTTGGGGATAAAGACTTTTTAATCACTGTAACTGTAAAGAAAATAGTACGGCAAGGGGTTAAACATGATAATCCAATTTGCTATCGCAGCAAGACTGTGTAAGATTCTTTGCGGGACAACGGGATTAAAACAATTTACTAGTCAGCTAATAGGATGCAAAAATATCATCGAATCAATGCACAAACATGTAACGGTGGTTATACAGTGGGTAAAAAAAGTAGTGGCACACTCTTAAAAAGGCGATAACTTTTTAAATATAGTATTATACGATTTGATTTTTTTAGAAGCTAGAGCAATTAGTTTGCCACAGGATGCGAAAAAAAATTTTGTCAAAAATTGCAATTCATCGGAATTGTAGCAAAAATACTAAAAGTTGCATTTTACAACTTTTTTATGTGGGCCAATATTGAAATTTTAAAAATGCATTTTGCACATCTGTGTCACTTATATGTACTGGTAAACTTTATCGAAATCGGTTGATGCGAAAAAAACGACAGGCATTGAAAGATGTAAGAATCTGCAGTTTAATGTCGAAAATCGTGAAAATCTGCAATTTTTAACATATCCAAACGTTTATAGCTCATTGCAACGTCGACCGATTTTGACGAAATTTTCAGAATATGTTTAATTGACACAGGTCTACAAAACGCATTTTAAAAATTTTCAATATTGGCCGACCTAAAAAAGTTGTAAAATGCAACTTTTAGTATTTTTGCTACAATTCCGATGAATTGCAAATTTTGAAAAAATGTTTCTCCACATTCTGTAGCAAACTATTTGCTCTAGCTTCCCAACAAAAATTCAAGTCGTATAATTCGATATTTAAGAAGTTATCGTCTTTTTAAGAGTGTGCCAATACTTTTTTACCCACTGTACATGCACGTGAAAGTAAAACTAAATATTATACAGGGTGAGGCATCTAAACCAGGTCACCTGAATAACTCTGTTGCTATTGGTGTTCGGAAAAAATGCATCGGATGCAACTTACTTGGTTTCGAGGGGGCATTAATTTGATGTTCGAAGCTTTTTTGTAGGTGGACGTGTAACGGACGTATGAAGTTCAGTTTTTTAAGTGCAATTCTCAATATTTTTGCTCGAACTCGGGTGGAGCATACAATTCTGCGTAAAAAAGTATTGACCTTCATATATCATAAATCTAATAGTTAACGAGATATTGCCGAAATAACTTTCCATATGTATTGTATTTATTGATGTTCAGGGATATGAGTTCGATCACCTTCCAGGTAACTACTAGTTTCCAAGTAATAGTTATTATACATATGAAAAATTACATCGATAACATCTCGTTAATTATTAGATTTATGATACATGAAGATCAATACTTTTTTACGAAAAATTTTGTGCTCCATCCGAGTACGAGCAAGAATATTGGGAATTCTATTTAAAAACCTCAAGGTGACCTTCATATGTCCTTTACACGTCTACCTACAAAAAAGCTCTATATCAGATTAATGCCCCCTCGAAACCAAGCAAGTAATAGATTGTATACACTGGATATACTCTGTATATAGACTTCGGACCTTCGATTCCAAGAAATAGAAACCAAATTAAATGTTATTTCTTCCCTTAATGATAATTATAGAGAGAACAATTTTTAAAATTTTCCAACAATTTTGAATTTCATCTACTCAATTTTGCTCTAAATGCATAAAGATCCGCAGTCTAATTATTCATATAATATGATTTTTAAGTAAATTGTACCTCCGTTATTAGATAAATTACAAAATGGCTAAGTGCATTTTACTATGAAACATTTTTATTCGCTAATTTTTAATAGATAATAATGTCCTAATTATTTGTTCGTGTTTAATATATATTGTACAAGTATTACGCAAAAAATGTATTTCTCTTGAGTTCGTACCTGTATGTTTAATTCAAAATTCATTGTCGGTAAAGTGTATAATCTCTATTTTTATCATGAAGAATTCGTCCATGCCCGACTGTAATATTCGTCTCTCTACATCTAATATAATTTATAATACAATACTTGGTTCAAGACATTTGTTCAATCTTTTATACATGCAGAAAGACTTTACCTAAAATACTTGGATCAAGACATTTGTTCAATCTTTTATACATGACAAAAATCTTCACCTAAAATACTTGGTTTAAGATATTTGTTCAATCTTTTATACATGCAAAAAGTCTTTACCTAAAATACTTGGATCAAGATATTTGTTCAATCTTTTATACAAGCAGAAAGACTTTACCTAAAATACTTGGTTCAAAATATTTGTTCAAACTTTTATACATGCAAAAAGTCTTTATCTAATATACTTGGTTTAAGACATTTGTTCAATCTTTTATACATGAAAAAGTATTTACTTAAAATACTTGGTTCAAGATATTTGTTCAATCTTTTATACATGCAGAAAGACTTTACCTAAAATACTTGGATCAAGACATTTATTCAATCTTTTATACATGAAAAAAATCTTCACCTAAAATACTTGGTTTAAGATATTTGTTCAATCTTTTATACATGCAGAAAGACTTTACCTAAAATACTTGGATCAAGACATTTGTTCAATCTTTTATACATGAAAAAAGCCTTTACCTAAAATATTTGGTTCAAGATATTTGTTCAATCTTTTATACAAGCAGAAAGACTTTACCTAAAATACTTGGTTCAAGATATTTGTTCAATCTTTTATACATGCAAAAAGTCTTTACCTAAAATACTTGGTTCAAGATATTTATTCAATCTTTTATACATGAAAAAGGTCTTTACCTAAAGTACTTGGTTCAAGACATTTGTTCAATCTTTTATACATGCAAAAAGTCTGTACCTAAAATACTTGGTTCAAGACATTTGTTCAATCTTTTATACAAGCAGAAAGACTTTACCTAAAATACTTGGTTCAAGATATTTGTTCAATCGTTTATACATGCAAAAAGTCTTTACCTAAAATACTTGGTTCAAGATATTTGTTCAATCTTTAATACATGAAAAAAGTCTTTACCTAAAATACTTGGTTCAAGACATTTGTTCAATCTTTTATACATGCAAAAAGCCTTTACCTAAAATACTTGGATCAAGATATTAGTTCAATTTTTTATACATGAAAAAAATGTTCACCTAAACTACAGTGTAGGTCCTATGCTGTACACAGAACGTACCTACCACGTGGCGCACGTGTATTTTGCACTAATTGCGGCACGCACGTGCGGATACAGTTTAAGGAAGCATAAAAGCCCCTCAGCGTTTAATGGGCAGGGCGCGTGTCTCTAAGTAACAATTGTTTGAGACACCTGGCCTTACACTATACATGTCTTAACGCAATCACACTGTCAAATCCATGGCTTATATTAAAACTGCTAGTATCATTTGCTTAGTAAGTAAAATCATTTGCGCTGTATGAACACTTTCTTTCGGACCAAATGGATAATGTACGACCAATGGAACTGTTCCGAATTTATCAAAAACTCTCGATGAAGTTTTAACACACTGAAAATCGTCCATTGCTTTAGATTATTTAAGATGCCTGCTAACTTACACTAAATAAGAATGAAATAAAGCGCTCACTATAGAAATATTCTAGCATTAGATTTTGTATTGAATCTATAATCTTGTATAGAATTTTCAATTATGCACATTGTACATTGTTTCTCTGAATATACATAGAATAATGCGATATTGCATAAAATGTATGTACACCTTCAGCAAAGTAAAGAAAGATCGACTTCTTATTTTATTAACTACGATTCGCTGTATATAAAGAAACCTAAAGAATTTAAGAACAATGGTTTCAACAATAGCTCACTAAATTTATATTTTGGAGATTTTCTGTTCTTTCCAACATGTTTTTTAGAATGTTCATGTGTTTTTCTCGTAACCTTCTGTAATGCTAAGCAGAAGAAATAGAGAATAACTCGTAAAACCATTCTCACCCCATAACTACCGGTTTCCTTTAAGGGTCCTATCTAATAGTGTGGAGAAAGGTCAATTTGGCTTGGGGGCACATTTGATCCCTTTATTCAGCTATAACCTTTGGAAACTTCTTCCATGAATGGTTGTTAACATTAACCGTATCACGACCGATCAAATGACCGCTTTCAAATGGTTTATTTCTTAATTACTGAAATTATAAAGATGCTTCTCCATTAGAAATTATTCAATAAATTTCTTCATTCGAGCATGTGTTATTGCAAAAATTTTGAAAAATCTAAATTAATTCATTCTTGTAATTTTTATAAAAAAGTATATGTACTGTCACTCTCATACGTGTACGTACGCCCTTTAAAACAGAATAACTCATTTCTAATTGTACCAAATGACATGATGTTTTGTAAGCAACTAGAAGCATTGGTTTACCTAATGGTGTGTAAAAAAGATTTTTCAAAAATTACAATTTACAAAGTTGCATGTAAAAATAAAAAAAGGCGTTTTTGTAAAACTTTCTTATTTGGACCTGCAATGGAAATGTGTAGTTTTTTCCTGCGTCAATCAATTTTGATGTAATCATCAGCATGTGTATATGTAACCTACAGTGGCGGCCAAAATAATAGAGCCACCTATAGTATTGTCACAATGGATGACTTTTTCTTTAGATCCCCGTAAGCCCACATGTGGTGCATGTATCGGTCATTGTCAATATGTTTCAAATTGTGAATCAAGACGCTGTTATTTCGCCAACAAGGTGTTATTGAATCATCTTATTAGTTCAAACTTATCTTGAAGTTGAGTTTCGACGAGGTTATTGAACTTAATTTGCTGACCGGAACCAGAGATACCAAATGGAGGAACCTGGAGGAACTTTCCCCTCCGGCTGGGCCCCCCACTCTTACTTCTACTAGTTCTACTGCGCACTCGCCACATACGAACGTACCTCTAAACGTGACTCACTCGGGCAGAGCAGAGGTACGTCGTGTGTGGCGCGTGCGCAGTAGAACTAGTAGAAGTAAGAGTGGGGGGCCCAGCCGGAGGGGAAAGTTCCTCCAGGTTCCTCCATTTGGCATCTCTGACCGGAACTATTTGTTCGGTCTTACGCCGACCGAACGTGAGATGTACAACGTACCGTACCGTACCGTCCCTTCAGGTTACAAAGAAACATACCTGAAAGGGACGTTTTTAACCATAAAAAGCACGTGAGGATAAGCTGCAACCCAGCCGGAGAAATTCGTTTACAGCCGCAATAAGGCAATCTCGACCCCGACAGACGGACAGCACATGCGACCGAATCGGCAAACGACTAACGAACTTTTTACCATAAATCACGCCACTGACGAACGAAGACAATACCTGACAGTCTCCCACTTTCCTCAACACAAAACTCCTCCCTACGCACCTACGTCCAATAAGAAAACTCTACATTTTCCCACCAAAAATCCACAAACATCCAATCACAAGAAAAACTGAACTGACGATAGACTAGACACGATGAGACCAAACAGAACTCAACAAGCGGTCGAACCAATAACACTTTCTCTCGCTGAACATTAACTATACTCGTTGTTACTTGTTATCTATTAAGTTTTAAAATATATAAAGGTGTTTTCTTGCAAGTGTCGGACTTTCTTTCCAACCAGTCGTTGTTACCCTCAACGACGAAAAAACCCCGAACGTCGCCGCGAACAAGCGAAGCGGGATTTACGACCTCGCGAAGTCCGGTGAAAACGAACTTGCGATTTTCGGACGCTTCACTATTATTTTGACCGTCACTATAGATTTACAAAACATATGTATATTTTAAATTTCCATTGAGGGTCCAAATGAAATAGTTTTAAAAAGTGCTTTGTTTATATTCGCATGTAACCTGATCAATTGTAATTTTTGGATAATCTTCTCTCACATAATTTAGTATACCAATTGCTTGAATTGCTTACAAACAATCAGATTGTTTAGTATAATCTAGAGACGCGGTGGCGTCTCGACGCCAAGTACATGAAAATTTCGAAAATGTCAATTGACGCTACCGCATATCTTTTACTCGTAAACCGGGCATTCTAACCTAACCTGAAACTTCTTTTGTTAATATCTCATCACGCCTGCAATATTTTCTAAACTAAAAGGCATTTTGCTGATGTAAACCGCATATAACTTTTGAATAGGATGAAAATCAATAAAATCGCTCCACGCATGACAGAGATATCGTAATATCATGTCATGGATCAGTTAGACATGGTAGGATTTTTCTTTTGATTCTTCTGCTTCATCAAGAAATTTTCGTCAACATAATACGTATACGCGTTACACGCACACATTCAATCAAAAGGACTACCACATGTGTTTCGTTTATCGACTCTCGGCATCATCCGCCAGGGCTCGGGCTCGTCGTCTGTCATTGGAAGTTGAACAAGTCGAAATGTCACAATCGAAATAGATCTCTCATTTCATGATCTCAATTCCTATGCAACTTACCCTTGTAAAAAGAAGTGAGATCCCAATAAAAACTTCAAAAAAGTAAAAAGATTACGCCAAGTACATGAAAGTGAAACAAGATAATAAACAATATAAAAAAAAAATGTGAAATCGAAATGAGCTGTAAGTACATAAAGGTGCTTTCCAGCAATGTGCGAAGGCGACACTGTGTAACACAATGTAAGATTCGGTGCTTTCTAACGTCGTTTAAGAGGGTAGGGTACCCACGTGACCATGGTATTTTTCATTGTGACCAACCCCCGCGCGAAAAACCAATTTGGCAATAGTGATGAACATATATTTGTATCAATCTAATGCTTCAATTTCGCTATCAATACAGGTTTTCTTCTTTTTATCAATATCTTTATTGCTATTAATGGATTCAAGTGGCTTCATGCCCTTTACACTTTTATTGTTACGAATCTACGCTGATACTTTACCTGAGTTCACCTGACTAAGCGCCATCTCGTATAAGTAGCTGAACTAAAATGGCTTCTACTCACCCTTCATGAAGGGAATTCTGGAACAATTGAATGCGATCACGCGGGAACGTTTCACGTCCTCATACGATTATATTTTGAGCTGAGTGAGGGCTCATTCGAAAGAGGAAGGATATACGCAGTGCGGTCTTCTCGATTTTTCCGCGAGAAAAATCTTTTTATGCACGAAAAATACATTAGAATCTCCGGAATTTATCTGCATTTGTTTCGCCTACTTTGGACACTCATATTACTTCATATAAACAGCATCTAACAAAAACATGAGAAGACCGCACTGCGTGCAATCTAACTCTTTCGAATGAGCCCTCACTCAGCTCAAAATATAATCGTATGAGGACGTGAAACGTTCTCGCGTAAACCCCTGTTTTGGCCCAAAATCTAGTTAAATTCTGGTTAGATTCTAGTAATGTCACGTAGGTACCCCACCCTCTTAAGAGGGTACCGTACCCATGGATATGACTAGCATATTACTAGAATATTACTAGAAAAACAAGTGAAAACCGTGTTTACGGGAAACCATTTTTTGTTTTTATACAAGCATGTTACGAGCTGTGTGAGGGCTTGTTCTAAAGAGGAAGGTTCATCATAGCCCGCTCTGCTCATGATTTAGTTCGATTATGTTTATATCTAACAATATTAGTGTCCAAAATAGGGAAAACAAATTAAGAAAAATTACGCAGATTCTAATGTATTTTTCTAATACAAAATGCTTTTTTCGACTTAAATCATTAGCAGAGCGGGCTATGATGATCCTCTTTACAATGAGCCCTCACACAGCTCATAACATGCTAATATCAGGACAAAAAAATGTTTTCCCGTGATCGCATTCAATTGTTCCCCAGATTCCGTTCATAAAGGGCAATGAAGAGCAAGTAGAACTAATTTTAGTTCAGCTACTCAAACGAGATGGCGCTAAGACAGGAGAACTATCAGTTTAGACTCGTAACAACAAAAGTATAAAGGGCATGAAGCCACTCGGATGCATTAATAGCAATAAAGAGAATGATTAAAAGAAAAAAACCTGTAATTATAGCGAAATTGAAGCGTTAGATTCATACAGATGTATGTTCATCACTGTTGCCAAATTGGTTTTCCGCGCGGGGGTTGGTCACAATGAAAAATACCATGGTCACGTGGGGCCTCTACCCCCTTAAGGGGGTAGAGTACCCACGTGACATTACTAGAATCTAACCAGAATCTAACTAGAAAACAAGTGAAAACAGGGGTTTACGGGAACACACCTCACGTCGTCATATGATTATATTTTCAGCTCAATGAGGGCTCATTCTAAAGAGGAAGGATAAATGAAGCGCGCGTGGGTCCAACTTCAGTTACATTATGTTTATATCAAGTAATGTGACTGTCCAAAGTAGGGAAAACAAATGAAGAAAAATTCCGGATTTTCTAATGTATTTTTCGATCACAAAAAGATTTTTCCTGCTTATTTAGGGACCCACGCGCGCTTCGTTTAACCTTCCTCTTTCAAATGAGCCCTCACTCAGCTCAATATAAAATCGTATGAGGATGTGAGGTGTGTTCCCGTGATCGCATTCAATTGTTTCCCAGATTCCCTTCATGAAGGGTGAGTAGAAGCAATTTTAGTTCAGCTACTTGGACGAGATGGCGCTTTGTCAGGAGAATTATCAGCGTAGTTTCATAACAACAAAAGTGTAAAGGGCATGAAGACACTCGGATCCATTAATAGCAATGAAGATAAAATTGAAGCGTTAGATAGATGCAAATCAATGCACATGTATGTTCATCACTGTTGCCAAATTGGTTTTTCGCGCGGGGGTTGGTCACACTGAAAAATACCATGGTCACGTGGGTACTCTACCCCCTTAAGCGTAGTTAGAAAGCACCGAATCTTACATTGTGTTACACAGTGTCGCCTTAGCACATTGCTGGAAAGCACATTTATATACTTACAACTCATTTCAATTTCACATATTTTTTATATTGTTTATTATCTTGTATCTTTTTTTCACTTTCATGTACTTGGCATAATATTTTTACTTTTTTGAAGTTTTGATTGGATTATACTTATGGGACTGCCTGTAGCACGTAGTGTATCCGTCACATTTTGTACCCGATACGGTTAGTGTTAATGGGAATAAGAGCTCAATATTTCTATGTATTACACACTCAATGGAAATCTTGTTTATGTTGTTGACAATACGTATATAGCTTAGCTATGCAGAGTGGTAAAGGAAGCAGGGAGAAGTGGAACGCGAGAACGCCGTCCATGTATGCAGTGCACGATGTAAATACATAGGTCACGCAGTGTCTATCCGAATCCGACATTACGGCTTCATTGCACGCGAGAATTTGGGGATGCAAAACTAGGTGGTGAATAGGCAGTTTTCGTCGAACTGCGTCGATCCGTTTAAAATAAGTGGTTGATTTTCAGTTACGTCTTTCAAAGCCTCTCCCCCCAACCGCGCCTCCGCCGACGCCGCGCCGCACATCGTTGCAGTGATACGTACAGGGTGTAAAGAAATATTTGGATCGATGAAAAAAGTTGTCGCAAAATTGTTCATGACCTCGAATTTCTTTTTCTTGCAATATATTCTACGCATCATAAAGATAAAAAGCGTCACATAAAACCATGGGCTAAAACTCAACCGTTCTCATAAAAAAATAATAGAGTCATATCTAATATAGCAAGCAGTTAGTATTGTTGTTTATCTGCTAACAAACAATTGTTGAATGATATCGACGCTACGATTCGATCGTTAATACGAACAACAAAAAATTTTAACTAAGCAATTTTGATAATTTTCTAAATAATCGACGTTTCGGTTCCTGATTTGGACCATATTCAAGATTGAATTGAATTGCGTCTGTAAGAAAAATGAAAAAATTTTTAACATAAGGACATACAATTTTCAGAAAAAGTAACTATTCAATGTTTAAATGTAAGCGAAAAAACCAGTTTTTCACAATTTTTCACATAAAGCCATACTTGGTTTAAAGCATTAAATCAATAACAATAATACACCATAATCAAAATTACCTTCTAAGTCGTAAAAGATGTTCTTTTTTCTTCTAGCTATAAAACCGATCCATTCTAATTAATATCTCTATATGGCTACCATTGTTTTGCAAACACGCCTCTAATCCGCTTTGAATATTGTTTATAATTCGCTGATGCAAATCTGATATACTTCGTAAATGTTGGAATGCATCCTTCTATTCGAATTTTCAATTCTTCTTATTTCGTGTCTCGATTTATATACCTGATCTTTTACCGCTTCCCATAAAAAAGATCTAATGAATTTAGATCGTGCGATCGTGCAGACCGTATATGTAATTGGTGCAGGTCTTTCACTAATCCATTTTGATCCAAACATTTGATTTTAAAAATCTCGAACCGGCCGACTAACGTGTGCTGATGCTGTAAAATAAGTAAAGTTAAAATATAGTTATAAAATAAGTTACTTATAAAAAATTATTATGTCGATCGTCGATAGTTGCTAACAAACTTTTAATGATTTGAGCGCACTGGTTTGATCAATGGTTGATCATTAAAATCCTTACAGATAGTCCTGAAGATTTGAGATTGTGGAGTTTCTAATAGCTATGAAAATGTAAGATTTAAAACGAAAAACGTGGAGCGCAAGCAAAAGATTATAATTGATGCATGAAATCACTAACAATTTTATTGCACTGCAAATTATATGACACACTCCTTACTATTATCTGGCACCCCACGTTTTTCGTTTTAAATCTCACAAGTATTTTCATAGCTATTAAAAATTCACAATCAAAAATTTTCAGGACTATCTTTATGGGGTTAGGAATCTGAATGAAGCTAGGAAAAATTATTTTATACTTTTCAGTCCGTCTTAAAAACGTGGTATTTTTTAAAATTTATTTTTATTTAAATAACTATGTTCTGCTTCTTAGTTTTGTGTATGTGAAACGTTAATTTTAGAGTATCGAAAGGAATTTTTATTATACGATCTAAGCCCACGGGGGATCGCCTCTATCCACGATATTGATTATTAATGGATGAAACATGCAATTTAACATTTTGTGTTTTAAAGATTTTTAATTCCCTAGAAAATGAAAATTTACCTTTCTCTTTATCCAAGGAGCTTGTTAGTCGGCATAAAAAGACAAACGTTTCTTTGTGCGTTAATTGCGCAATGACAAAAAAAGGAACAACTGAACAATCCGCGATAGAGCCAGAAAATTGTAACAAAGAAGTCGAAGTTCGAACAAAGAAAGGATTAAGCAATATCGGTCTGATTGCAATGGGTTTTCTTTCGTGGTGGTGGTCAGAGATTCTTTGTCGTTTCTTTTTGTTAGGTATTTTTAATTGTATTGTTTCTTAACACACGTAAAAACGTTTGTCGAGTTTGGTTGAAAGAAAGAAGACAAACGAACTAATTTCCACAAAGAGAGGTATAAGTTTTCGAGGTAAAAAGGTCCTTAGTTCTCAATCCTGTTCCGTCGCGTCGTCGCCATTACTTCCCCTTGGTTACGTCTGAAGGCTGGGGACAAATAAGAAACGAAAAAAACGTGAATTTTTCCAAGCAATTATAATGTTGGAATGCAGCACCACATGGCCCGTGTATGAAATAGTTTTATAATTAAAAGATGTTTCTTGAAGTTAATTAAACGCGGATGTCGGCTGGGGCTACCATTCCGTCAGGTTACGAGGCCTGGTGGAAGGTGAATAGAAGAATTATTTTCTAGGTTAATTCTGAGCGTTACAAGTGTTCCTTCCATGAACATAGACATTTTAGCTGCCTCTTTACCGCCCTTCGCGTAACAATAAAATTCTTTCAGTATAATACCGCGTACCTGGAAATATTTACCTACGAAGAAACGGTATGAGTGAAATAGCACATCTCGAAAGAATGTTAAAGACCTCACGACCTTAACAAATGATTCTAGCTAGTTTCATTTTCGGCGGTTCTACCTACATGCAGTGGAGGAGAAAGAAAAAGTTTAACCCTTGGCACTTAGAGCAATACAACTATGATTTTTAAAATTTTATAGACATGAAATTGGTATAATGCCTCATACAATAGTGTCATATTAATCGAGTCAATTTCAGTACGAAATATACAGGGTGTTCGACTACAGGTGGGAGAAAATTTAAGGGTTGGTTCTTAACGATCATATAAGACGAAAATGCAGAATAAAAAAATTGCGATTTCGACTTCGTTATTTAGCTATTAACAACGCGACAGTCACGTATCAAGTGACAGATGCATGCATAACTTGGTTCTCATTTGGGGCCCCAGCGAGGTGAAAATGTTTAATAAATCGTTGGACAACATTGAACTCATTGACGTACGCAATGTACACTTTTGTTAGACGCGTTGTTGATTTGTAATTGTTAACAGGTAAATAACGAAGCCGAAATTGCATTTTTTTTATTCTTCATTTTCGTCTTATATAATCGTTAAGAACCACCCCTTAAATTTTCTCCCACCTGTAGTCGAACACCCTGCATATGTGCATAAGTCACTACTTTTTTTTGGTAATATCTTATAATCATTTTGTACTTATGATAAAGGGTCTAACAGACTAAGAATAGTGAATCGGCTCCCCCTGGATTTTTATTGAAATTGTGTGGAAAACATTGGTTTTAGGTTGAAATATAACCCCCCAAATTTCAAGTCGCTAACCCTTCATATAAGGATTATATGAGGGTAAATACCCTTAACTATATCATTTTTTTTCTCGGTTGTTAATTAAAATATTCAGATAAAAAAATACGAAAATACTCGTACTTACGTCCTTCATATCATATATTTTTTTCACAATTGTGATCATATTCTTGGGGGTAGAAAAAAATCATTGAATTTTTTAGGGGTGGAAATTGCAAACAACCCTTCGAGTGACCACTTTCAAAATATTCAACAACAACAAAATTCTGTTATCTATCTAATATATACAAAAGTTTCAAGATGGTCGGAGGGGTGGAACATAGTTAAATATTGAAAAACAAATGAAATTACGCCATTATAATAGTACAACATATAGTGTCGTGTTTCTTACGACACTATTTAGTAAATATTATTATTAAATACTATTATATATATACAACTACCGGAAATAAATAAATAAAATAAAATCGAAAAACACGGACCAATCAGAGCTCGGATATAGCGAACGGAGTCCGATTCGGCGACAGGTCCCACTTAACATGGTGTCGCTATTGGCCGAACCAGAATTAATCCACTGTAGCCGCGCTCTGATTGGTCCGTGTTTTCCGTTAATAACTCCTAAACAAAGTCGCGGGCGTCATTTTTGTAAAGGAAAATGTCGCTTCAAATGACCCAAGGAACCTCCCATTTCCGGGAGTTACACTTATTTTGGGACACCTTGTATAAAAAGAAAAGAATCATATAGAATGGAATTATTCTAGCCAGTTAAATTCGTTTTTCCCCCAAAAAACTTGGATATTACCTTTGAAGTGTCCTTGGAGTCGACATTAAAGTCAATGTTTTATAGACACGAAGAGAAATATCGATACACGTGTAAATAATATGTAGTTAATATTGTTGCAATGTAAAATACTATAAACTTACTTTTTTCCGCTGTATTGTGTGGAATAAAATGGATTGTTAACGCTTTATGTGAAAAAAGACAAATAAACCAAAACAGTTTGACAAATAGGGAGGCTAAGATGCCCCGATTAAATGAATGTCTTCGACATTAAAAAAAAACATCTACTACCAAAGATATTAATACTCGCATATAAAAACTCCAATTTTAAACTATTTCTTATCCGCTACTGTATTACCAACGACGTTGTATACAACGAACATACAGGATTATTGAACATGCATCAGATTTTAGTCACTTTACGAAGACATAATGTTTCGATCGTAGTATTTATTGCATTTTTCATAGCGAAATTCACCATTTCGTTGTATGTAAATATGATTACTAGACTGCGGAATTTTATGCATTTATGAGGAAATTAACTGGGTGAAATATGAAACAGGGAAAAGTATAAAAAGTCTGAGAGTGTTATTACGTTGTTTTCAACGTACAAAGACTAGTGAGAGATGAAATGAATTTTTATTTAATCACTGCTTCCCGCAATCGATTCGGAATATTTTTATTTTGCATAAAGAGCCGCAGTCTAATGATTACGTACGATTCAATATGATTACGTTGTATGTATAAGCCATATGCCAAGCAATACGTACGTAGTTCTAGATATTCATGGAGCATTACCTATTTTACATGTACCCTGAGCAATTCAATCCTTAAAGGGAGAAATAGCTCAAGTTAATAATTCCCAGATAGCACCGGGACGTCCGTATCGGTCCGAAGGATGTCCGAATAAGGTCTGTATGTCCGAGATACGTCCCAGGAATGTCCGAAAGAGGTCCAATTTACAAAGTGTAACGTACATAGGACGTCCCGTTCGGACCTATCTAGGACGTATCTGGGACTTTCCTAGAACTATCTGGCACGTATCTGGGATACATCTGGGACATACCTGGGACATACGGACGTTGTTGGACGTCCCTGGGATATATGGCTGGTCATATTTAGAACGTTTATAAGACATAAATATTTCGTTTTAATTTTTATTAAATAAACATTTCATACATTACAAAAATATTAGGTACATAGTACAATACAATAGTGATTTAACATATACAAGTACAATACAATAGTAAATACAATAGTAATATAACAATACAATAGTAGTACAATATGGGTGGTCTTTTTATCTGAAGACATTGAGATATCTCGAGAACTACCCTAGTAGCACAAAAATATTGGGTAAATGTTTTTTCAAATACTCAAAAAATATTTTTTAAGCCACACTTTTTCATATGAGAAAAATATTAGATCTGAATATTCTATACATATACAAGAAATGTAAATTCAATGTTCAGAAAATATAAGCTAAATATTCAGAGAATATAAATTACATATTTAAAAAACATGAAGTAAATATTTAAAAAACGTGAAACTCATATTTAGATAACGTTCAATTAAATCTTCAAATTTAAGAAAAAGTTATAACAAAAATTAGAAACTATAATATAATAACACTACTTTCTGTGCACTGCTCGAGGGAATATTTATCTTCGTCTTCGAAAGGGGTTTATTGAAAATACAGAATTTCTTTATGCAGTTAGAAAGATTAATGGTTCTGGGAATGCTACATTCGTAGGCCCACACATTTTTTTTGTGCAAATGTGCATGTGCAATTAACAATTGCATCATTTCTTTAAGTAGAAATGCATATTTTTTGTTGTACTAATCGATTTCACTGTTTATTCTGTGTAAAAAATGATTACCATAGCAAAAAATGATTAAATTATCTTGTTTTCAAGATACTTAAAAATTTCTATTTCTAATATTACATAAAGATTTATTTTATGAGAAAAAATATTTTTTTCATGGTATGAAATAGAAATATTATTTGTATATTAGGAAAAACTATTCTATTTTTAATATTAAATACAAATTCATTTTATATTGAGAAGAAATATTTTTTTCATAATATGAAATAAATATTATATGTATATTAGGAAAGAATATTCTATTTCTAACATGATATATAGATTCATTTAATATTTAGAAAAAGATATTTTTCTCGTAACATGAAATAGATATTTCCTCCATATTTATAAAATAATATTTGTTACTTAATATAAAATAAATATTGTATGAATATTTGAATATTAAAAAAAGATTGAATCTCTTTTTAATATTATATGAATGTGTATACAATATAGTGTGCTACTAGGGTACGTATCGGATCAAAACAAGTGGGCAATGAAAGTTGTTCGTCGCGAACGGGGACATCCAATGATACCAAATTGGACCCCCCACCGTCACCCTCTGGAGGTGGGGGTGGGAGAAGATAAAAAACTTAAATGGGAACCCCCATTTTTCATTGCAGATTTGGATTCTCCAGAAAAAAATACACAAATTTTACCTAGGAGTTTTTGCATTTTGGTTCACTGATGGCGTTGTAATGGACAAAAATCAAAATGGGTAAAAAATCGTTGAAAATTTGGGATATCTCGAGAAATACACATCAGATCAGAAAAATAAAAGTAGACGTATTTGATATTTTTAAAAATGCTATTCAATAACACTATAATTAACCACCCACCCCTACCTCCTGAGGATGGGAGAGGGAATTATTCCAAAATCTTCAATGGGAAACCCCATTCTCAACGTTGTATTTCTCCGACAGTGTATTTCCCCGGACGTCCTTAGGACGTAAAAAACGGATGCCCATAGAATGTCCGAAATTTAAGTCCATCGGACATCCCAGGGACGTTCGCAACGGAAATTGGACGTTTGTACGTAAATTGGACATAAAACGGCCATCCATTGGGCGTCCGGTGCTATCTGGGAACCTACTATTTGAAATTAAAAAATTCACAAAACCATATTATTCGCATCTACACAAATGTAGTTGATGGATAAGTAAGAACTAGACTGCGAATTTTTATGCATTTATGGAGAAATTAGTTAGGTGCAATGTGAATCGACAAAATATTAGAAAAATGTAAGAATGGTGTTACGTTGTTTTTCAATGCAAAGACGCCATTAAGGGATGAAATGAATTTCCATGTAATTACTGCTTACTACAAATGATGGCAGATTATTTTTATTTTACATAAAGTTCCGCAGTCTAGTAAGAACCCTTTAACCCCGATATGCTCTCCAGGATAAAAGCATCCATTATCTGTGTCTAGATACTAAGAAATCTTTGTTCTTTCTCTACTTCTGATACAAAATACATTTCTTTAAGCGGTAGAATCATAAATGAAACAGAAATAGTTGATTTCAGGAGTAAGGTGAATTGCCATAAGTCTGGACAGTCCAAAAGTGATACCTAAATCTGGACAATTGAATTTTTATAGTAAAATCAATAATTAAGAGATTCAATAATTATATTATATATTCTGAGGCCTTAGCTACAAGTAGGTATGAATATTATTTTATTAAGACATCAATTGAAATTTAAAAATAAATTCAAAGTTCATCTGAAAACAGTATACAAAATTGTCTATTTACATGCGAATCATGTGCATTTATAGTTCGAACTTTTGTTAGAAAAGAAGATATAATTTAAGCCCTCAAACAAAAACTATTTATCACGCATAATAATATTGATATTTTAAAATAAATTGGCAATCAAACTTATCGTAAATAATAATTATTAATCCAAATATTAGATGTCCAAGTTTAGGACTGTTTTGAAATATAAGTACTCCATACCGGGACGCGATGACAGTAGCTGTCCCACTCTAAGCTTATACACAATGTGCATACGCCTAAAACCGGACACGTGTTTGCGACTAAAATCAACCCATTGTTTGCAAATTATTTAAATAAATGTACGTATAATTAGTCTTCTATTAGCTTGTATAACGTATGTATAGAAAATGTGTACCGCCTGTGACGCGAATAATACTTAATCTTTTATGTTAATAACAAGAGAGAAACAAAATTAAAAAAGAACTAGAACAATAATAATTTACATGAAAAAGGAAAGATAATTACACAACAATTTAAAGATATAAAGTTAAAAATCAATGATGAATCTAAAAAAATAAGGTCTGGAATTAAAGAAGAGAAAGCAAAATTGTGCATTCAATTAGAGAATATGGAGAACGAAGGAGTATTGTCTATTGAAATGCTTGCTTTGCAACAGAAAATGAGAATTGAATATAGAATAATATTATTTTCATACCATATGTATATCATTAAAGATTTAATAAAAATCGGAGGCATTCTCAAGGAATACCCCCACTTCTCCCGGCCGTGCGTCTCGCTCCCCGTAGCGGTCATAGTGCTCGGAGCACTATAGTGTCTGTTATACAGATTATACATAATTTCAATTTATCCCGGTATAGGCTTTACTTCTGTCCAGGTACTAGCTTAGATTGGATTTAATATGTCCAACTATAGGTTTGAATTATTCTTGTTAATACGAATAAAACATTAATCTGAACAATAATTTTGGGACTTTAAATTACTTTACAAAATCTGAATTTTATGATACTATTCTTAAAAAATTGTTTTTGTTTATCTAAAGTGATAAAATTAACGGTAGCAAAAAATGCTGTCCAGGCATAGGGTATTTCACCTTAAACGAAAATTAGATATTAGGTATCATTGCGGGATCTTTTGTGGAACTATTTCTGAGGACCGTAGGTGTGTGTGTTGGGGATGGGGCTTAACAAGAACTTGGAACAGTTGGAACGCTTCGTGCTCACACCCACACGTCCGTACTCCATCGCCTAACACTCCTGATTGGAATGCTAAGGTGTCGCGTATGGCTACGGTAACACGCACAACGGCAAGCGACGAGGAGGACACCACATACACGATTGGTTCTCGATAAGTGTGAAATCCGTCTAGCAAAACCCTAGTTTCTCACTTATCGAGACTTAGTTCTACATTGAATAGCTGCAGAAACCATTTAAAAGCCATTTAACCTTCTCTGTGTGTATGGGTCGCAGATACACTCCAAACTGACAAAAACGGAATAAAAAGTTGGCGAATGGAAAATTTTCAAATATATTCTAGGAGTGCTATCTGTGATATGTTTCACCTTTTAAAAATCAGTAAAATCTCTCAAATTCTTATGCAAACAAATTTTTGTTTCATTATGCTCCAAAAATTCATGGAGTCCAATTACCCCCCTGTAGGGTAACTTCACCAGTGAATAAACGGGCACCAGTAAATGAACGCTTTTGTATATTTCAACCCGCACGGCATACTAGCGATAAAATTGTGATTAAAGAGTTAAATAAGTAGGAGAATATTGTTTAGTAATTTTGTTCATTCATTGGACTATCATTGTTCAATTACTTGAATGTAGTGTTCATTGACTGGTATTTTTTACATTTTTTATTTAACATTTAGTGAAGAAAAATAATAATAATTTCAATTTGTTTGTGTTCATTCATTTTTGACAAACGAAATATAGGGAGCCATTTGGCATATATGAGATTCCTTTAATTCACACATGTTTTTTTACATAAAATATCTTCTTGAAGAATTTCTTAAATGTTCATTCATTGGTGCAGTTACCCTACACGATTAACATTAGAATAACAGTATACTGAGAGAAGGTTAATAATGGTGTTACCAATGATTCCTAACATTCCTGTGTACATATTTGTTTCCTAACACGTTTAATATTTGATTTATACATTAATAAATGACTACATACGAGTATACATCTCGTATAAACATATAAGTATTTTACAAACAGAAGTTATCTTATTAATTAAACAGCACTTAACAAATATAGTAGGACGTTGATTAACCGTATCCCGATTATAAACAAATATGCGTTTAAATATGATTACATTATGAAGGGTAGTAAATTTTCAAAAATTTAATATTTATTTTTGAATCTAATGTACATTTTAATTACGTCCCTCGGTTGTCGATTATCCATCGGACCTTAATTTGTCCGGGATGTTTGTCCCCCGATAATATAAGCAGGTTAATCGAGGTCCTACTGTACTGTAATTTCAATTTCATTAAAACTTGATTTTAATAAATTGCAAAAACTTTCACCGTTGGTTCCGTAAACACACATACAGCGTCTGTTCAATTACAATCTATCTTGTTCGTAAATGGCTTGGTATTGTTAAATATATTAAATTACAATAGCTTCGAGTCCAAGTGATTAATTAAGGAAAATAATTAGTATGCGCATATAATTATATGTAGAACTGTACCTTAGTTTATTATAATAAATCATGAATTAAGTGTGGGAGATAACAGTATAAAAATAATGGGCTTAACCAATGCAAGAAATAAACAAATCGATGAAGTTATCGACTTCATCTTTAAATAATGATATACAGTGAGTCACAATATTATTCGCTCGCTCTTCAAAAGACGATAACTTTTTAGATATTGTACTATACGATTTGAATTTTTTTGAGAAGCTGGAGCAATTAGTTTGCTACAGAATGGAAAATTGTAGAATAAATATTAAAAGTTGCATTTTACAACTTTTTTATGTGGGCCTATAGTGAAAATTTTAAAAATACGTTTTGTAGATCTGTGTCAGTTATATGCACTGGTAAAGTTTCATCGAAATCCATTGATACGGGAAAAAAACGACAGATATTGAAAAATGTAGGAATCCTTAGATTTACTGCAGTTAAAGGCCGAAAATTGTGAAAATCTGCAATTTTTACCATTTGTATTTTTACCATCTAAACGTCTGTAGTTCATTGGAACGTTGACCGATTTTGACGAAATTTTCAGAATATGTTTAATTGACGTAGATCTACAAAACGTATTTTTTAAAATTTTCAGTATAGGCCCACATAAAAAAGTTGTAAAATGCAACTTTTAGTATTTTTTCTACAATTTTACATCCTGTAGCGAACTAATTGCTCCACCTTCCCAAAAAAGTTCAAATTGTGTAGTACAATATTTAAGAAGTTATCGTCTTTTTAATAGTGAGCGAATAATTCTGTAACCCACTGTATGTACCTTACTATTTGGATGTTTGCATAATGGAAAAGTCGACTTGCAGATGTTCAGTTCGTAACCTTTAGTAACAACGTGCATTTCCTAAGTTCAAGGTTTAGGGCGTGCCGTTCTTGTGTTGTATACATATGTATGTTAGATATTCAATAGACATCCACGCTACACGCAATGCTATGAATACACTACGGATTTTACGAATTTACGATAAAAATAGGTAAGTACAATCTAAAACAGGTCACATGTTAAAAAGATTTATGGATATTAATGTAGCTGACTGTGCGTAGCACGTTGTGCATAACAGACTAAGAGGTTGAGGTTAGGGCGTCATGACCACTTGTTGTTCTAGAAAGTAAGTAGTTTTACACTACATCCCAACAGTAATAAATAATTTTCAAAATGTACTGTTTCTAAATGATGTTGAAGTAATTAAAAAATATCTAAATATTATTGTTTGGGATTGGCTGAGCGTGTCGGCAGCGTGAACGCGCCGATTTACTGCGCCGCCTCGCTATTGGCGGATTCACGCGTAACAGCGAGATCGAGAGTCGATAAGCAGCTCGCAGTAGCTTATGCCAGCACCGTCGGACGTCGATTACGATCGATTATCGACCCCAAAAAGGGGATTACTATTGGCGGATCACTCTATCGATCCGCCGATCACTAGTTCGACGGTGACGGTAAACTGCCAGATGTTCGACTCCGATCCCCATGTACGTTAATCGTTCTAACTCGTTCCTCTAGAAAGCGTCGCGCGTCTCTTGACCGGTTTTCGCGAGTGAGTCGATTCAACATTGGGATTCACGGGCACTGCCCGTGAATGTATCTATCTAACGCATTAAAACTCATCTGGTTTTAACTCACATTCTTTATTCAACAATCTGGCCAAAACAAGCTGGTGTTTTGGCCAAGTTACGTATTGCTTGTACATAGTTTCTATTACAAATCGAACGAACCCTAGTTGGGGAAATAAAGGTTAGTTCTAAGTGAAGTGAGTTGTTTTACCCCCTTTTAATCCGTAACAATTATAGTAGATGAAATAATTAAATAATTGATCAAATAATTAACACTACACCTACCATTACCGGTCTTACATTTTTAATTTTATAATTATTCAAATTATGACGTTGCTCACATAAAAAATCATTTGATAAATTTCTTTACACAAGCATATATCGCAATTAAAATTACACGAAAACGAAATATGTAGAACCTTGTCATTTTTATTAGTTAAAACATTTTAATCGCTTTCAATGCTCGGTAGTTTTAGTGTTAAATTTTCTATTTGATATTTTGAGCATATTTTGAACATATTTTGAGCTGAGTGAGGGCTCATTGTAAAGAGGAAGGTTGATCCCGCTTCGCTCTGGTCATGATTTAACGAGATTATGTTTATATTTAATAATATGAGCGTCCAAAGTAGTGGAAAAAATCGAGACGACCAACCTCAGGTTCCTATGTATTTTTCTAATACGAAACGATTTTTCTGACATAAATCATGACCAGAGCGAAGCAGGATCAACCTTCCTCTTTACAATGAGCCCTCACACAGCTCATAACATGCTCGTATAAGAACAAACAATGGTTTCCCGCAAACACTGTTTTTACTTATTTTTCTAGTAATATTCTAGTAATATCCATGGGTCTGGCACCCTCTTAAGTATGGGAATATGAGAGTCGGGAGACTTGTGAAACACGTGTGTTCCCCATGTCTGATCTCACGACACTGATCGTCTTGACAGAAATCTAGGTTATATAAATCGATACCACGGCGGTAAATTCAAAATTTCATAATATATCTTTAAGCTCACACATTGAATATACCCTAAACAAAGCCACGGACACCATTTTTGTAAAGGAAAATGTCGCTTCAAATGACCCAAGGAACCTCCCATTTTCGGCTCCTAGGGTAGTTTTGGGACACCCTGTATATATATAGATTCAGATCCGATATTTTTCTCATATTAAAAAATGTGACTTAAAAAATATTTGTTCACTATTTGAAAAAAATATTTATACAATATTTTTGTGCTACTAGGGACTGTTTGGCGAACGATTCGCCAAACCATTTAGGTCTGCATGAAGCCTAAGACATGGTATAAAATACCTACTGCATGTTTGGTTTTTCGACTTTTGCAGTCTTAAATCGCCCGTTTGGACCAGTGTGCGCCATACTGAATAAAAATCACAGCTTGTAGGCTTTCATATCGTACGAGTAAATAATATAACACGAGGCTGCACGCGCAATCATTGAACACGAGGAAGAGTAAAGTTCACCTTTGATTCCGTGGTATACGAAAGAATGAAACTCTCTTGTGGAAGAAAATAACGGCAGTAATTAACATTGTTCTTTGGGTGCCATAAAAGGATCACTTCAGAAATGTACGAAGTGCTATCTTAAATGTTGCAGGCGTATGATTCTTTTGAGATAACACTGACGCCCATTCTCTCCCATTGAGCCAAAGTTTCCTGTTCCCCTTTGCCTAGGCTAATCTCTCTCGAGTATAAAAACGACCACACAGGATTATTCCTATTGTCCCAGCTATTCCAACGATTTGCTGACGTATGAAGCTTGCCAAGAGATGAGACACGCGGCATGCGTTGGACAGCATTTTTTTCAGCCGGTCATTTTTTACTAAATTTCGTAAACTACAAGCTGCAATTATCAAGGCGTCATTTTCAAAACTTGTTCGAAATATTATGTGCGAAGACTGGTTGTAATTAACAGACTTCCCGAGCCGAATTAACCAACGCAATGGTGAACATTAAAATTATTCGAGTTATGCATTCAAACTATCTGGAGTTTTCTACGAACTCTACAAGTGTAACTTTATTTAAATTGCAATTTTTTAAATATGAATCGTAAAGTTCTTTACTATCTGTTAAATTAAAGTCTACTGCGGTTATTTTTGAAAAATAAGTCAAACTTCAAACGGAAATCGAAAAATCGTAATTATATAATAATAAAGTATTTCTAAAAATAGAAGCTCGGAGCTGTTTTGCCATATTTTTACAAGATAAAAAATTGTTAGAAAACATGTAGAAATGGTTGGGTAATCCACTGAAGTGTTCACAGATCGTTGACTACGGATTACAACTCGCAGCATGTTACAATTACCAATTTTTAATCTAAGTAATCGAATCGATTTTGAACATTGCAATACGAATTATTTAAATATAGTAAGTCGTTGAAAATTGTCGAAAAGTCGTACTCTGGACCGACAACTTTTGCAGACCAGGCTCTATTTTTTGATTTATGACAGCGTCTACAGAGCCGAAACTTCAATAGAGAGCCGAACGTAGAGAAGGACAAAATAAAATACGTATCGGATAGTCGAAGCGTTTCTTTCCCATACGTTGTCCTTCCTTGCGACCGAAACTTTCTTCGTCGATTACACCATTAAATTACAATTGAAACTATATCGTGTTTTGTCTTGTTTTAATCAGATACGTGCCAGAAATACGTTTTTGATAATCCCATAAAAAAATAATCTTTTCCTAAATTGACGTTTTTAATTACAACAGTACGTAATCGATTCATTTTTTTCGCAATTATGCGATTAGAACATCCCATACCCCTATAAGCATCAATGGATGTCTTTTCTATACTGGTCAACAATTGTCCTCGTAGCACTTTACTAATAAGATATTAAAATATAACATATTACGATTTCAATAAATTTGCAGATTTTTTTTCACGCTACTCCTTACTTTTCAATTGCAGTTACACTTATTTTATTGTACTCACATCTACTTATTCACTCAGAATCTAAGCACAAATTAAGTGGCTTTATAGAAATTTCGCACTTATACTTCGCTTCGTACAACAAAAAATTGTGGACTAATTTGCTTCATTTGAATTTGATCATCCAGTACATTGATACAAGATATTAATAAAAAAAACGAAACGTTTCTTTGCAACAGTATTGATTAAACAGTTTATTCCTCTTACATATTATTCAACGTTCAGACGTATATTTGTATTATGTTTTTCTTCAATCGAAATTGTGTTCAAAATAAATAACTATGGTTAATGATTTTTTGGGTTATTTGATTATTTAAAGTATATTTAAAAAACTACCACAAAAATGTAAGTACACCCAGAGGGTGAACGTTTCGAGCACATACTCGTAGATTTATGATTAGTATTAACTACTAAATATAATTGTAGATGAAAAAGTAGTAAACATGACTTTAAAAAGAAAAACGTATAACAGTTCGTGATTGATTAATTTTTTTTTAATTATGCAATTAGAACATCCCATACCCCTATAAGCATCAATGAATGCCTTTTCTTCACTGGTCAACAATTGTCCTCGTGGCATTTTACTAATAAGAAATTTAAAATATAACTTATTACGATTTCAATAAATTTGCAGATTTTTTTAACGCAAATCCTTACTTTTCAATTGCAGTTGCACTTCTTTTATTATTAACACGCTTATTACAACGCTTATATTAACTTGCCGTGTCGATTTTGTATGCGTCAAATCTTATAATAGAATTTTAAACTACTTTCCGGTGAGCTGGAGACTTGAAACTTTTAATCACTTAAATGAGTCACCCTTTATAGAGCGTTCGACATGGCTACTCGTTTGGCTCACGTTATTTGTACTAATTTAAAAAAATTAAAAAGAATGTGTTTATTACTTTGGTACGTAGTTCACATTCACTTCTCAGCGATATATATTCTTTGGTTTAAGAAAAGACGAATAAAAAAAGGATCGATTAGTGTAATCTACGAAGTTTTACGAATTTTGCTTGCATGTCCATATTCCTTATGAAAAATCAAGCAATTTTTATACTTAATAATTCTTCAATCTTCGCTACTAGTCAAGATATTGTATATAAACAATTTCTTTATCTCTTTCCTACGACATCATTTTCAAATGAAACGATGAACATAAAGTCCAGCAGCTATCAAAAAAATACGTATCGGATGTTTTTTGATGTTTTAGAAGTGTGCAAAGTTTGATCATAATTGGAAAATTCAGATTAGATGCTGATCTCTGTTGAAATTCATATGGATTTATTTCGAGCAAAACATACGCGTTTTATTATCGTTAAATCGATTTCCATTCGTACATCATAAAATAAGTAGCGCAAATTATTATTCTTATCGAGCTTCGGTTGAATTTTTGTTTGTCGTATCATTCTTTTTCTGGATGAGTGCACCATCATATCGCGAATGAAAATAAACCGTGTCTGATTTTTATCAATGTTTCATTTATATCTAACAATGCTTTTAACGTGTTCCTCTGGTTTACCACCGCGATTTTTGTCATTATTATTATTCGTAGCAGAGAATATTTATATGTATAAGTTTGAATTGTTTCGAGAGACGCATACTATGGTGTTCTGAGTTTTTTTGTAGGTGGACGCGATATATAATTTCTTTACACTCTGTACATTATATGTTTAAGTTTTAAAAGTAAAAACTAAGTTTGAAATAAATCACTCACGACAAATTTCGTTTACCCGATGCGATGGCAATTGTGCTTTAATTTACCACAGCCGCATTTTTACATGTACAGTAATTTCTCAATCGTAGTCCCAACACCCGTGTTATGAACGGACTACGATCAAGTAGGGTGGCTATTTTTTGATTTATGACTGCGTCCACCCTACCGCGCTGAGACTTCAAACGACAAGCCGAACGTAGAGAAGGACAGAATGAAATAGGATCGCGTGGCCGAAGCGTGTCCCCGTCGCCGGCACAGTTTAAAGGCCCGTGCGTCATCACAATAAAACACCAAGACCTTAGCTTCTTTATTTTCGATGATATCATTATGGAACTTTCACCAACATATTCGTGGCATTTCTCTGATTAAAATCATACCAAACACGATATAATTTGGCCAATATTTAGTGGTTTAATCGACGATGAAAGTTTCGAACGCAACGAAGAAGAGCGTATTGGAAAGCAAGAGACGCGAAGAGTCGCCGTCGCCGGCATAGATCAAACACGCTGTCCTTCTTGTAAGTAAAACTTTCATCGTCGATTAAACCACTAAATATTGGCCAAATTATATCGTGTTTGGTATGATTTTAATCAGAAAAATGCCAGGAATAAGCCAGTAAAATCTCATTAAAAAATAATGAAAATTAAGTCGTTTGAAAATTCGATTCACTCGAGTCAATGTAGTGGTGTTCACACCGATATACCCGAGCCGACATCAAACATCGCCGTCCTGCTGCCCGGCGCAGCGTTGACAGGCGGTGGAATGGGTAGGCACTGGACTACGATTGCAGATGCGACCGAGGACTACGATTGAGAAATTACTGTATCAGTTTTTCCGTACACACCGCCGACTTCCCGTTCGTACGCATTACTAGTCACCGCAAGGGGATTCGGTCGCTGCGCCGATACTGATCAGACCAAGCGTTCGACGGCATACTTTATTTTTCTTGACACTGTTCCACCAAATGGACACTTCTGAGATTTTTTTACAAAGTAGGTAAGTATCATAGCAATATTTTATAATTTTTTGGTAGGTGTCAACCCAGGGGAAGATACTTTAAAAAATTCCCAAAAAATTAAATCATTATTTTCAACCAAATGGACACTTCTGAGATTTTTTTACAAAGTAGGTTAGTATCATAGCAATATTTTATAATTTTTTGGTAGGTGTCGACCCAGGGGAAGATACTTTAAAAAATTCCCAAAAAATTAATTAATTATTTTCAATCAAATGGACACTTCTGAGATTTTTTTACAAAGTAGGTTAGTATCATAGCAATATTTCATAATTTTTTGGTAGGTGTCAACCCAGGGGAAGATAGTTAATAAAATTCCCAAAAAATTAATTCATTATTTTCAACTATAAATAATTAGCAAAAAATTTTGGAAATAATCTGGAATGTAGAGTTTATCTATATCTTTTGTTTGCCGTTTATCCCATGTCGATATCTTTTCTCATTTTGTAGCAAATTGCATTTAAGTGCGGGGTAATTTACCCCAATATCACCCTTATCGATGGGGGTAGACATTTAAAATTTTACACAATGTTTTTTTAGACATAAAACTATGTTTTAAGACAGAAATCAGGAAAATGGAACCGCTGGCCCATGCTTATCCTGCTATACCCTTTCAGACTCTATCAAGAGATGTCGACTCTTGGAGTCATCCCCCCATTCCATTTCTCGTATTTCCGTATCTTGTGTTTCTATACAGGGTGTCCCAAGACTAGTGTAGGAGCGGAAAGTGGGAGGTTTCTTGGATCATTTGAAGCGACAGTTTCCTTTACAAAAATGGCGTCCGCGGCTTTGTTTAGGAGTTATTAACGAAAAACACGAACCAATCAGAGCGCAATCTAGACGCGAGTTAGCACAGTCGGCCCGACGCAAAGTGCGGCATGCAATGGACAAAAATCAAAATAATCATGGTTCAATTGTAATCTAATTATCCAACAAAATCATTAGTCGGTAAGTGAGGAATGTGTACGTAAAAAGCAATATCCAAGAAAATCAATAAGGGATCAGCAACAGCCAAGAGTTTATTGTAGTATAAATACTAAAAAGTTAGATTATTCGTGCCCTAATTGCTCTTCTAGGTTCGTTTTTGTTTTATACTGTTTGTTACAACTTAGATATGGAGAATTTGACCAGAGGTATGCATAATTTTAACTGGCAATTTAGGAATTGTATTTTTTCCTTAAAATGTAATTTACAAAGAAACGGTTCAAAACATCCTATAATTTTGACTGTTCTGTATCAACAAGATGTTGTAGTATATTGCTAAATAATTTTTTTCTGTGATAAATTGCAAGACTAGATGTTATTTAATTTTGGTTAGAGAAATGCATTTATAATCGCGATTTGGTTGAAGCTTGAATGTCCGAACACACTTATTCCCAGAAATTATCAAAAGTTAGACAAAAACTGTAAGGAATAATTTAATTTTTGAATAGTTTTCATTTATGTACTTAAACTTTTTATTTATATCTATATATTATTTATATTTATATTAAGCATAGCAAATAATTAAATTTTTTAATAGTTTATCTTTATATAATTAAACTTTTTATTTACATGTACATATTATATTTATATTAAAAGTATTATGGTTCCTGAGTAATATGCCGTTTAGTCTAGTTCTGGATTTATCTAGCAGTTTGTATTAACCATTACTTAATACTAGTAAAAAATACGGTGTTGTGTATTGTCAAATAATTATACATTATAGTAGATATAACTAAATTTAACCGTATAATAAAAAAATATTTCGAACAAAAGTTGTACAGTATATAGTTGACAACAAATTGCAATAACAACTAATCATAAAAAGCTCTTCATTAAAAAAGAAATTAAAAAAACTTTTTTACTAATGGAACCTTGTATTGTTGGTGCATTAATCGATGCATCTTTGTATTCTCTTTAAAAAATTATTGAGATACTTATGTCAAAAATTGATTAGTTTAGAAGTTATGATTTTTGTCTCGAATGTCCATTTACATGCCGCACTGTGCGACGCGCCAACTGTCAATTGGCCGAACGTGCCATGGCATGTCTAGATCGCGCTCTGATTGGTCCGTGTTTTTCGTTAATAACTCCTAAACAAAGCTGCGGACGCCATTTTTGTAAAGGAATATGTCGCTTCAAATTACCCAAGGAATTTCCCATTTTCCGCTCCTACACTAGTTTTGGGACACCCTGTATACAGTAAAGATCCAATTCTTCTCCGGGATCGAGATTCCAATGGTTGTCTCGGTCTACCCGCTCCACTGCGATCTTTCATTCTGTCTTTCTCTATGTGCGACTCTCTATTGAAGTCTCGGTCGGCGCGGTAGTCGCAGCCATAAATCAGAAAAGCAAGTCTAGATCACGATGGTTGTCTAGCCAGAGAACGCCTTTTTGAAAAGAATCGAGACTTTACTGTATTACTATTTCATATCAGCTTAACAATATCTTGCGTTTCATTTAAGAAAGACTAAAAACTATAAAATAAAAAAATATATAAAAAGCTTTTTGTACATAGCTGGAATTATTCGTATATTATTACGCAGGGTGTCTCAAACTTTCTTCAACATCTGGAAATGGGAGGTTCTTCAGATCATTTGAAGCGACATTTTCCTTTGCAAAAATTGCGTCTGTGGCTTTGATAGGAATGATTAACGAAAAATACGGACCAATCACAGCGCGACCTCAATTCGGTGATATTAATTGGCCTAACTATGCTAACACGCGTCTAGGTCGCGCTCTCATTGGTCCGTGTTTTTCGTCAATAACTTTTTCACAAAGCCACGGATGTCATTTTTGCACAGGAAAATGTCGCTTCAAACGATTTCAGGAACCTCCCATATCCGGATGTTGAAGGAATTTTGAGACACCCCGTATATAATGTACTATTATATATAATAGACTATACATATTAGGTATATTATGTATATATATATATATATATATATATATATATATATATATATATAATGTATGTATATATATATAATATATATGTATATAATTATGTATGTGTATATATATATATATCTTCCGTGCCTTTGACACCTATTGTACGTCATTCTACTTGTTTTGATGTGCTGAGCTCGTTTATGCCGGAAAGTACAAATTACAATATATTTAATATAAAATATATTCGATATGCAATACATTAGATGTGCAATATATTTAATATGCAATGCATTACATGTGCAATATATTCGATATACAACATATTTAATATAGAATATATTAGATTTATTCTATGTATATATAATTCGATATTTTTTATATATACAATGTATAATACATACATTCGATATAAAATACATTAGATACACAATATATTCGATATACAATACATTAGATATACAATATATTCGATATACAGACTGGAAGATTCAACCCCGGCAACGCACCATTGCAGGAAGAATGCATTTGAAGCATATATATATATTATGTATTATATATATATATATATATATATATATATATATATATGTATTATGTATTATATATAGAGATTAGCTTTCCGCTGTGGCAGATTATTTTTTAAAAACATGTACGCATCGAACGTGTTTTAAAAAATACCTCATTCCATTAAAAAAAAATGAAATTGACCTTCATATGTCTTTTACGCCTCTAACTACAAAAAAAATGTACCATCAGAATGTGCCTCTCTCAAAACCATTCAAGTTCATGTGAAACATTGATGCTATGCGTAATAATAATGACGTAAATCTAGATGGCAAAATGTGGCGCCCCACCCTGTATATAGAGATAGAGATAGAGATTACATACATATATTGTCTCTAATCATGATCAATCTTTATCAAAATTTCTTTTACAAGCCGTTTATTGAACTAATCTGTTCATTTATTCAAAAACATGGTTTAACGTTACAAAAAGTTATTCTCTTTTAAAGAGTGCTCGAATATTAATGAGAGTCACTAATAGCATATGAATGACGCATTCATATACATAATCTGTTTCCTAGTGACTATTCCACAAACCTTGTTTTACTCGTGAAAAATATGTTCATAAATATACTAACATTTGCACCACTTTCCTTTCGTAAAATCGAAATTATTTATTTCCTACACTTCGAGTAACATTGGATTATTTTTATTTACGTGCAACGTATAAATAATCTCTCGATATCAATGACTCAGTGTCGTTTTTATCTCATATTTGTCTTTGTTCCTGTCTTTCTTCCATTGTTGTTCGTATTTATTTATTATTATTTAATACTAGGTTCGCAGTGTGTCAGAAGCTACCATAAAGAAATTCCTACTATAAGAATCTACCAAAAACAAGGAGCAACTATAAAGAAGTTGAAAATTTGGCTTCCATCGGTACCTTGCATTAAGTTTAGTACAGTAATCAGTAGACTGCGGATTTTATGCATTTATGATAAAAATGTGTACACAGAATTTAAAACAGTGAACATATTAAAAAGATTTAAGGCAACCAATGTATAAGTTTCACGTTAATAAGATAATTAAAAGAAGAAACAAGTTTTTATTTGGCTCCTGTGTCTTGCAATCAATGCAGACATTTTTTATTTTGCATAAAGATCCGCAGTCCAGTAATCAGGTTAAAATGATACCTACAGTGACTCCCACTAATATTCGGACACTCTTAAAAAGACGATAACTGTTTTAATATTGTACTATACGATTTGAACATTTTTTTAGAAGCTAGAGCAATTAGTTTGCTACAGGATGCGAAAAAAGAATTTTGTCAAAAATTGCAATTGATCGAAATTATAAAAAAAATACCGAAAGTTGCATTTTACAACTTTTTTATGTGGGCCTACATTGAAAATTTAACAAATACGTTTTATAGACCTGTGTCAATTCAACACATTCTGAAAATTTCGTCAAAATCGGTAGACGTTGCAATGAGCTACAAACGTTTAAATATGTTAAAAATTGCAGATTTCCACGATTTTCGGCCTTCAACTGCAGTAAATCTAATGACTCTTGCATCTTTCAATCGTTGTCGTTGTTTTCCACATCAGCCGATTGCGATGAAACTTTCACAGGGCATATAATTGACACACATCTACAAAACGTATTTTTTAAATTTTCTATATAGGTCCACATAAAAAAGTTGTAAAATGCAACTTTTAGTATTTTCTTATAATTCAGATGAATTGCGATTTTTCACAACATTTTTTTCCGCATCCTGTGGCAAACTAATTGCACTAGCTTGCCAAAAAAATTCAAATCGTATAGTACAATATTTAAAAAGTTATCGTCTTTGTAAGAGTGTCCGAATATTAGTAGAAGTCACTGTATGTAATTGTATTGTAAAATATTTCAAATTCGAGGGTGTAATCTATGCGTTTAACCCTTTGCACTCGGAGCTATTTGAACTCGGAAATTAAACATTTCTTTCGACTTAGAATAATAATAATTTTAATCCTTTTGTTTGTACGAATATGAAATTGATATAATACCTCATACAATACTCAAATGATTCGTAATTGATCGGATACCAAAATATGTAGTAATGTAAATGTTGGAAAGTGATCAAAGTGAAAAATGATTTACCGACCCGCTGATCAAATACTGTATACCTAGACGTGCCTAGCAACACGGACTATATTTAGACCGGAATAAGAAGACATCGTGTTCGTTTTCTCTCGTCCTCTCTCGCGTGTACATTGCAAACAGTTTTGTCTGTCGCGTCGCATTCGTGCCCACATTTATATTAAACTTATATTGTTCACTCTTTTTCAAATATATGTGCAGTTCAATAGTTCGCGAGTGTTTAAGATCATTTCCTTTCCTCTGCTAGAGTAAATAATATTTTGAATTATAGTACAGCATTTTTTAGTTATTTTTTAGTTTTAGTTTATACTCTCTCTCTCTCTCTCTCTCTCTCTCTCTCTCTTAGAGTCACCTCCGGAGTGCTAAGGGTTAATCAATGCGTCAAGTTTAAGTGTCATAAATTAGTTTATCGACGTTTAGTTTAAAGTGGGTTCTAGATACATATAAGTGGTTTCTATTCCATCGTGGTCGTTCAATTTTAAATGCTTGATTTACCCTACAAACTAGCCTCTGTAATTCGTGTAAAAGCTCATCAACGTTTGTAGGAGTTATCGGCACTAGGCTCTCTGGAGTCGCGCATTGGGAATGCGTACACACGCGAAACGGAAGTCAGCACCTTGCGGTCTCGACAATTTCAGAGCCTCTACACGGACAGTGCAGTTCGACGCACCTGCCACTGCAACCGAGTTGCGGTACCGGATGCAGGATTTGTTGAAGTTTCGTGGCGAGTTGCATATTACGATTCTAGGTTATAGCACCGGTATTAGTTCATCGAATGGTGTAACGATTCTACGTTAAGAATAATTTATCCTAATTAAGACTCGATCATTTCCGACCCATAAATTTCACAATCATAGACTCCCAAATTATTAGGCTTGTCCTAAGTCCAATGTAAATGCTGTACCGTGTATTTGTCAGAATATTAATTATAGTTGCAGAAATTTTTCGTAGAAAAACTTAATATTTTCCGGCAAAACACAAGCTGCTTTCATATACAACGTTATCTGTATACTTAATCCCCATAAAAAAATTCAAAAAATTAAAATACTTAATACATTTGTATTAGATGTAACCTAATACGAAAAGAAATGATTCAAATCATTAAGCATAACTTTGCATCAAAATCATTAAAAGGCTGTATGCAACCTGGTAAGCTTAATCAAATTATGCAAGTCTAATTTTCTTAGCATACAGAGTACAAAACTTGATTTCCTAAATAATAATGTTAAGTGTTAGATGTACAGTGACTCCCATTAATATTCGGAGGCTCTAACGAAAACGATAACTGGTTAAACATTGAACTATACGACTTGAATTTTTTGGGCAAGCTAGAGCAAATAGTTTGCTACAGGATATTGAAAAACATTTTTTCAAAAATCACAATTGATCGGAGTTGTAGAAAAAATACTAAAAGTTGCATTTTACTACTTTTTTATGTGGGCCTATATTGGAAATTTAAAAAATACGTTTTGTAGATCTGTGTCAATTAAACATATCGTGAAAATTTCGTCAAAATCGGTCGACGTTGCAATGAGTTACAAACGTTTAAATATGTTAAAAATTGCAGATTTTCACGATTTTCGGCAATAAATCATGAAAATCTGCAATTTGTACCATCTTTAAACGTTTGTGGCTCATTGCAACGATCTACAAAACGTATTTTTTAAATTTTCAATATAGGCCCACATAAAAGAGTTAAAAAATGAACTTTTAGTATTTTTTCAACAATTCCGATCAATTGCAATTTTTGAAAAAATTTTTTTTCGCATCCTGTGGCAAACTAATTGCTCTAGCTTAAAAAAAATCAAATCGTATAGTACAATATTAAAACTGTTATCGTCTTCTTTAGAGCGGTCTTAAACTTTTGTCCGCTACTGTACATAATTTGAAGCAGAACACCACTGAGAAGATTCTCGTCTTGACGCATTGGTTATAACGCGAATCAACACGAAACCATATCGATTCATTCTACATCAGTGTTTTCGCAAACGCGCCACATTTACATAACTTGAAGTAAGCAGTTAGCGTTGTAGCCGGTGGAAAAAGTCGTCGAAACTCTTGAACGAATGGACTTTTTCGAATGCAGATTGTCCTAAAACTTTCCTGAAGAAACGCTGCGTCTAATGGCCCAAACGCCAGCTTTCTACGTTCAGCCACGCAGATGTTCGATTACAAACAAATGGACAAACAGACAGTTACACTTTTGACATTTTATGTCTTTACTTTGGCACATGGCAGAAAAAAGCGTTACCGAAAAGCGTTACCGAAAAGTGTCGCGAAAATTTCGAATGCGGTTTGATCTAAAACCTTCCAGAGAGAGAGAGACAGAGAGAGAGTGAGAGTCAGAGCGAGGGAGAGAGTGAGAGAGAGAGAGAGAGGGCACGTTGCTGCTTATAACTTTTGATTTTGATAGGTTACTTTTGTTTTAAATAAATCTTTCCACATGACGTACGACGTATGACGTAAGACGTATGTTCTCAATTGACCTATACACTTGACCAAATCATGTAGGACAGCAAAGGAAGAAAAGCGGGAGCGGGACGGGGTGGGGGGAGCAAAGTAAAGACATAAAATGTCTCACTTCTTTGCGGACTCGTATGCAAAATTTCGAATGCGTTTAGACCCTGTACATACAACTGATTTCTGTAGAAAGACCTTTATTTATACAGGGTGTCCCAAAATTCTGTCAACATCCGGAAATGGGAGGTTCCTGAGATCATTTGAAGCGATATTTTCCTTTGTAAAAATAGTGTACGCAGCTTTGTTCAGGAGTTCTTAACGAAAAACCAGGACCAATCACAGTGCGTCTACAGCGGATTGATTCTGGCTCGACCAACGGCAACACCGCGCTAAGTGGGACCTGTCCTTACGTAGGAGTCTGATTGGTCCGTATTTTTCATTAATAACTTCTAAACAAAGCCGCGGACGACATTTTTGCAAAGAGAAATGTTTCTGCAAACGATCTAAGGAACCTCTCATTTCCGGATGCTGAAGGAATTTTGGGACACCCTGTATAGATTTGTGCAACATATAAAAATAAGAATTGAGCTTCCCTTTATACATTGCATTAAAAAATAGTTGTTCAAAGACATTTTGACATAATTCTGACATAATATGCTCAGCAATAATTGAAATGCTCGCATTACTGCTCACAAACTTATTCCAGTTTTTGTTCAAATATCTACGCACGATCTATACATTTCGATTGATATATTTAGAATTATTTGACGAATCTTACAAATAAGCAAAACTGTTTAACATTTTTAAAAAAGATGCTTTTTCTTTACAAAACTTGAAAGTCTCTTTAATAACAACAGTAACGAACAGTAATACGCTGACATAGTAAAAATACTAATGAAGTTGATTTCATTGTTTAATTATTTTTGACAAATGTTCAAGGTTTATCAGTGCCTGATAGACTTACAGAATGAATAGAACGTAACAATTTTAAGGTTAGCTTAGTTCTTCGCGGAAAAAACGTCGAAAAAATCGGTTTTTATTTTTTTTAACAACGGCGCACCAAACGTAAAATTTATGAACAATACCTATAACGATATACTGCTACTGTAAAAATATAAATGTGTACACTCTAGAACTTCCATGTGAAATCTGCATTTTTTCGATTTTTTAGGTTTTTGATTTTTTACAAGCAGGATTTTCACTTTAAAAATCTGTAACCAATTGCAAAGTATGTATTTGGGTTCTTGACATGTGTAACATTTTTTTCAGAATTTCTAAACATCATTAACTGAGGAAAATAGGCCAAAAACTGATTTTTCGATTTTACCCCATAACTACCCTTCGGATCCAGATACAGGGTTGAAACTTTGCACAGTATATTTTTTCTTGGTGCTCTATCGAATGACACATCGTCGATAAAATTCGGTTCAAGGGCATTTTTCACTATCTTATCCGGCTATACCCTTTATATCTATTAATGTGCTTCCACATTCAGCAGCAGACGAATTTGCATTTCGTACGAACACACTGAACTAATTTAAAATGATTTTTTGTTAAGAATTTACTAATTTTCTACATTCGAGAAAAAACATGCGGCGCTGATCAGAAATGGGAACATTGTCCTTAATAGATTACTTGACGATTACATGTACGATTAATAAAACAATTTTTACATTAGAAGCGTCTTCAGTAATTTGACAAAAGTAGTATTGCGTATGTTTTGCTATTTTACTGCTAATTATAAGAAATAAGTGTAGGCTGTCACTGCGTCCTAAGGTAAACATTTTAAGATGTAATATTAATTTTAAATATTTCGACGGTGAATAAAACGCAGTTTTCGAACCTACCTTCATTCACCAGCGTCTCTTCGAGAAATTGAGGATTTCTTAGAACTAATTGGCTTTGGTTGTGGATTCGGATTTGTGTAAATCGAAGTCAGGTAATTATAAATGTTTCGAGAGTAAGATTTTAAATTATAAATTAAACAATACATATTTCAAGCAACAAATTTCGGATACATAGAATTATTAGGATCTTATTATAAATTGTTAGTATTTACCGTAATGTTGATTCGATTACAGGAGGTACAAACGAACACGGTTGCTTCGATATTTGCTTCGATGTTCTTATTGATTTCGCTTTGTTGTTGTAGGTGATGATGACGTTGATGATATTCTTAAATCCAGAGGATGTATGCACTTTAGATTAAATTTAATTTTACTTTAAACTCAGCAGCACAAAAGAAGAAAACTGACAGTACACAAACTGATTCCACGATACAGAATAACGATTTTGAGAAGTATCACTAACAAGGAGAGGGCAAGGATCACGTCACACCGATTTAGTTGACACTTTGTATACTTACAGGGTGTTCGACTACAGGTGGGAGAAAATTTAAGGGGTGGTTCTTAACGATGATATAAGACGAAAATGAACAATAAAAAAATTGCGATTTCAGCTTCGTTATTTAGCTATTAACAATTAAAAATCAACAACGCGTCTAATAAAAGTGTACGTTGTGTACGTCAAAGAGTTCAATGTTGTCCAACGATTTGTTAAACATTTTCACCTCGCTGGGGCCCCAAATGAGAACCAAGTTATGCATGCATCTGTCACTTGATACGTGACTGTCGCGTTGTTAATAGCTAATTAACGAAGCCGAAATCGGAATTTTTTAATTTTTCATTTTCGTCTTATATCATCGTTAAGAACCAACCCTTAAATTTTCTCCCACCTGTAGTCGAACACCCTGTATAGATCTCGACCTCCCATTTACGAATATATACCATTACAGGCGCAAACGCTCAATAGTTTTTGAGATATTCATAAACAAAGTTCTTACATTACTGCTTACATTTGCTATTGTAGAGGAGGAATACAACGAACGAGGCTTGGTGTACCAGCAACGTACGAGACTTCCACCCGATGGGCTAGGGTTTCTATTCTCGTCTGGTGAAAAATTTTTTTTCCATATTTATTTATATTATTTATTCGCTGTATAACATTGACTTGTCTATATATGAGATTGCACATTCATTACAAGTTAAAGAACAAAAGTATAAATAAATTATAAATAAATTCGCTGTGTAACATTGACTTGTTTGTAACAGATTACACATTTATTACAAGTTAAAGAACAAAAGTATTAATAAATTATATATAAAGTAACCGAAATTAATAAAATAGCTCTCTGCTGTTAATCCGGTTGCATACCATGCGTATTCCAACAGAAGTTTAAAAATTGGTGCATATAATTGTTTGTGTATTAGAGTAAGAGTTAATAAACAAATATTTTCTTCACACACGGTTGGGCACTGATTTTTTAAGTGATTGGTGCATCAGTTTCTTGCGTGAGCTTTCTATTCATCCTCTACAGAATCTTCGTGTGTACCTTCTTCGATTTGTTCTTTAACTTGTAATAAATGTGCAATCTGTTACAAACAAGTCAATGTTACACAGCGAATTTAATTTATAATTTATTAATTCTTTCGTTCTTTAACTTGTAATGAATGTGCATCTCATATATATGTAGACAAGTCAATGTTACACAGCGAATAAATAATATAAATAAATATGGAAACAAAATTTTCGTCAGTCGAGAATCGAATCCTAGCTCAACGAGTGGAAGTCTCGTACGTTGCTGCTACACCAAGCCTTATTCGTTGTACACCTCCTCTACAATAGCAAATGTAAGCAGTAATGTAAGAAATTTGTTTATGAATATCTTAAAAACTATTGAGCGTTTGCGCCTATAATGGTATATATTCGTAAATGGGAGATCGAGATCTATAAGTATACAAAGTCTCAACTAAATCGGTGTGACGTGGTCCTTGCACTCTCCTTAGACTTTGACAAAATAAATGTAACATTAAAAATTACGCAAAGTCTCCACTCACAGGAAAATGATGAAGTATTTACTACCGTGTTATGGCTCCTCGCGATACGGTACGAATTTCCTAGATGAAGTTTTCCGTATCTCTAAAAATAATGAAGATCATTAAGGCAATCGAAGCTACAGTTGTAACCTTTATACATAATACATTTGTTAACTATGTATTCCAAGAATGCTAAATATGTAGTTACTTAGAAGCATGGTTTTTATTTTGCGGAAATTATAGGTAATGGGTAATGGTGGAACATGAATACATTTCGCGTTTCCAACAGCCTCTATAGAGCTGCGCCTATTATTACAACCGTAAGCCGTAAAACTTCTTACTGGTTATTGCATGTTAACTTAAAAAGCTGGTATCACATTCGCGTTTCCCGCTGCTCTGTATCGATTAGTGATCTTGATTAGCTCTGCAAACCAACAGCGTTCGCTACTCACACAAGGGTGCACTATTTAGGTTGCTCGTTTAAAGCGTTCTCGTAAAAATAACGATTGCACACGTAGTCCTGGAGTCATTAAAGAACTCATGGGTGCAATACGAGATCGCAGCCAAGCGGAAACGTCGCGTTCCGTTTCAACGTGACTGCTAGAGGCGTCTCACGAACGTTGTCCACATCATGGCTGGACCACTGCCGAGTTAAATGCTTTTTCTACGTGTAATGTTAGATGCCTACTTGTCATGCTCTTCTTTAATTTTTGTTTTACTCTTACAACATCAAGTAACGCGACAACTCTTGCATAAATGTCCAGCTGAAATTGAAGTCAAAATTTGCATGCATAACAAGAGTCTTTCGTCAGGGTATCATTTAAGAGTGTGTTTGCATATTTTAATATCCTATATCTTTAGGTATACAGGATGTCCCTAAAATGTTGTACTTCCTTGAACTGGATAGTCTTGAGGTCATTTCAAGTAACTTTGACCTTTGAGAAAATAATTATTTTTTCTATAACCGCATTCTGATTGTTCCGTGTTTTTCGTTAGTACACTATAACTGCATAGCAATGTCGCGAAGAACATTCAGTAAAATAAAAAGTGATTTCAAATGACCTTAGAAGTCATCCGTTTCAAAGAAATACAATATTTTTGGGACACACTGTATACAACTTCCTTCGTGTTAGAGAAAATTTCTTATTTCACAAACAACTTTTTGTTTACTTAACCCTTATGCAGCTAACCGTAGTACGTATTCATTCTCATTTCAAGACTATAAATTAATGTGCTAGCAAGCAAAGAATGGACTTTGTGACATTTTTAGAGGAACATTAAGAAATTGTTGAAAGAAATGCGGGTATTTGGTTGGCTACACAAGTACTATTTCGTCGCGAAAGATTTTGCTACATATACTTGTCTAAACTATACAGGGTGTCCCAAAACTAGTGTAGGAGCGGAAAATGGTTCCTTGGGTCATTTGAAGGGACATATTCCTTTACAAAAATGGCGTTCGCTGCTTTGTTTAGGAATTATTAACGAAAAACACGGACCAATCAGAGCGCGACCTAGACGCGAGTTAGCACAGTCGGCCCGACGCGCCTACTGTCAATTGGCCGAACGTGCCATCGCATGTCTAGACCGCGCTTTGATTGGTCCATGTTTTTCGTTAATAACTCCTAAAAAAGCTGCGGACGCCATTTTTGTAAAGGAAAATGTCGCTTCAAATTACCTAAGGAATTTCCCATTTTCCGCTCCTACGCTAGTTTTGGGACACCCTGTATAACCTCAAACTGGACGCAATATACATAATTCTGTACACAATAGAGTAGATCCAAAGTATATCTTCCAAATTTTCGTTTAAATATTGTGACTTTTCGACATTGATTCACCGTAGTGGAAGCACAAGCATTTATTACTCAACCCAATGCCTTAGGACTATAATAATTACATTTTACGGTACTCAAGGTGTACGAATATTGACATTACTCTAGATTTCCAACAAATGTTATAATTTCAAAGATTTAAGCAAAATTCAAATGCTATCGGCACGTTGGTTCGATCAAATAAATACTTTAAACACTATTTGCAAATTACCACAACATTTTATCTCGACGTTTCGAGATTCAGATCATTTTCAAGAGATTAATATAAATAAGATTGTGTCTGTAACGAAACAAAAATTTCCTTTTATAATTTTAACTTATATTAAGAATCAAAAACAAAAGTGAACCATATTATAGGAAGAAAAAAAAACAAACATGTTACTCACTTGTGCAGTGTCACAAAACAATTTTAAAATAGAAAAATTAGAAAAATTAATAGTCTGTGTAGGACCCACATGTTGCTGCCTGGACAGTCATCACGGTAGTTAGGAAAAACAATGGTTGATCATGTATCGATCTATTGGCCTATTGCGATCCTATATTGGATTTATTAAAAGAAAATTTTTTTTTCCAAATAAATCCTTTTTGTTCTGGTCACTCTTTAATTAATTTTATATATACATTTACAGGTATATTCTTTTGTGACAAACCATTTGATGTGTATATATCACGGAATTACCTCAAACTGTTTATTGAGGTATAAGATCTGGGTGAAATATGGGTAGTGTTATCACCGACTAGATATGGGATAGACCTATCATCCAATGTATTTCGGTGGCCATTTTTGCCAGGGCCACTTGGCCCGTTTGTCTTGTCATTTCCTGTATTACCAACTGGGTTTAGGGCCACGAACAAGGTTTCATCGGTGGTGCTGGCTCTAAAATAAGCTGACAGCACAAACAAGATATAGGCATAGGATTCCTGTACCTCGTTTGTGTTGACAGCTTTCTTGAAATTCGATATAATTCCTAAACTCGCCATTTTAATTCGTAGAGGGCATACCAAAACCTCTGATTTTTTGAACAGTCGGTAATTCACAACATGAGACACCAAGTCCCATAAGATGATAGGTCTATCCTATATCTAGTCGGTGGTGTTATGTTTCTATTATTTTTGAGAATTTGAATTTACCGCCTTATTTTGATTTGGGCCAATAGATCGATACATAATTAACCATTGTTTTTCCTAGCGTCTATACGTTCCTCACTACCGTGATGACTGTCCAGGCAGCAACATGTGGGTCCTACACAGACTATTAATTTTTCTAATTTTTTTATTTTAAAATTGTTTTGTGACACTGCGCAAGTGAGTAACATGTTTGTTTGTTTTTTTCTTCCTATAATATGGTTCACTTTTGTTTTTGATTCTTAATATAAGTTAAAATTATAAAAGGAAATTTTTGTTTCGTTACAGACACAATGTTATTTATATTAATCTCTTGAAAATCACCTGAATCTAGATCGAAACGTCGAGATAAAATGTTGTGATAATTTGCAAATAGTGTTTAAAGTATTTATTTGATCGAACCAATGCGCCGATAACATTTTACGATCGCTACACGTTTAACAATTTCAAAGATTCTATGACATGCATGTGTAGATCTTAATAGATTAAGAGAACCAAACAATATTCATAGGGACGACGGTTTTCCATTAAAACTTTTGAATAGTATGTTTCCATTAAATCGCCTGCTAACTTGTAACATTATCGAGACCATTTCGAATTATGAATGCACATTTGGATATTGTAATTAAAATTGCAGAATTTTGCATGAACATGTTTCATCGTGTTCTTAATATGCACGTGTAAAGTTTTGTTCATTAGGTTTTGAATTTGGACTTGCAAGCTCAAAATTAGTTTATTGTACGGGGTGGCGCAATAACTGTTTCTATCTTCAATATTTCCGTTATTTGTAATAATATCTCGCATGGTATAAATAGGAAAATATTGTGATGCAAACATTTCTTCCGCGGATGGAAGCATTGAGGAAATTCCAACGTTAAAGTTGCTCGGAGTGCAAAGGGTTAATATTACTCTATCATTCTATATGACGTGTATTAATGTGTTTAAACTAAATAATTTGTTTGGAAGTGTTGTTTTTAAACAATAGTTTACACGAGATAATCATAGCGCCATTGTGTCTATTGCGTGTGATATTCCAAACATGCTATACGTACGTTTAAAATGATGATACCTTTTTATTATCAGATAATATAACTTGGATATTTTTGAGAATTTGGAGCAGTTAATTTACTGCACGATGTAAAAAAGGAATTTTGAGAAAATTGCAATTGGTCGGAATTACAAAGAATATAATAAAAACTGTCGTTTACAACTCTTTAATGTAGGCCAATATCGAAAATTTAAAAACTATTGTACATTTCGTAAACCTGTGTCAATTATACATATTCTGAAAATTAGACACGGAAAACAATTACGTTATAGGCTGAAAATCGTGAAAAACTGCGATTTTCACCGTCTTTAAAAGTTGGTAGCTTATTGCAATATTAACCGATTTTGATGAAATTATCAGAATAATGTATTTTTAAAATTTTCAATATAGGCCCCATAAAAAAGTTGTAAACAACAATTCTAGTATTATCTTTATAATTCCTACCAATTAAAATTTCTTCAAATAATTTTTTCAACGGCTTGTAGTATGCTAATTGCTCTAACTTCTCCAAAAATTTATCGTCCTTTTAAAAGTGTCCGAATATTACTGTGGTTCAGTGTATGTTCAAATATAGCAAACAACGGAACAGCAGACACAGCGAGGCACCTTTGATGTCCGCAAAAAACCGACAACCGTCACGTCGGCCAACTGCGCGACAGCAGCATCGCAAGCCCGTCTTAATTAATTAAATGTAAAGCACGTCCAAGCATCGCAAAGTTGCCGCGAAATATCTGGATATAGTCCGTACAGCCCTGTGCCTTTCGTCGAGAATTTAGTATAGACCTCTCTCTTTTCTCTCCCTTTTTCGATCGTGCCGTACCCGATCGAGAAAGAGAGGTCCTGGAGAGGTGTTCTATCCTGAATTCCTCCGCTGTACGTGTACTCTGATTGGTCCTTGTGTTTCGTTTATAAAAGGCAATGGAAAAAAGTGCTTAGAATCGACTCTGGAATCGTCCCTTTCATTTCCCGACGCTCTTCCTGGGGCACCCTGTGCGTACATTTTCATATATGAACCCAAGAGACTTGGGCAAATATTAATTTAAATAAAAAATAATAAACAAACGTGTGCTTGTGATTACAAATATTAACTAAACTTTTTATTGAAATTAAAATCATTTAGATAAAGAAACGAGTGATCTTATTTGCAAATAAAAGATTATTAACTTCCCGATTCATAGGGAAGTTACTGTAATTACCCCTAAAATCGATTTTTTAGCAGATCTTCACGTTTCATGGTCATTGGAGTCATTTTAGACTATTTTTATCAAATTGTTAGTGTGTGTGTGTGTGTGTGCGTATGTCCGTTTGTATGTTATCAAATTTTTCGTTAACGTTTTCTGAAAAAGTAACAACGCGATCAGAATGATGAATGATGCAATCGATGTGCCCCATCTTAACTTAGAGCTAATTAAATTTTGGTCCATATTGGCCAAGTAGTTTTTTAGATTTTTTAGTTTCTTTCGAAAGAAGTTCATTCAAGAATGCAATTTATACGAGAGGATGAAAATTTTCCACCGAATAAACAAACGTAATTATATATATTTCATTTTTATTTAAATAACATTTTTTTTAATAACCAGCTAGTTATTTTGTGTGTGACTCTCCACGAGCCACACGAAGAACTTCCCGATTCGTTAGTTGCAGTACATAATTATCATTATAATAACTAATAATAACTAATAACTCACTCTTGCATTGGGATATTTTTTGATTATTGTAAGCAGTAACATTAGCATTAGTTGCATAATTAAAAATTTAAATTAAAAAAAAATTTTTTTAAGTAAAAATTAAATATATATAATTACGTTTGTTTATTCGGTGGAAAAGTTCCATCTTCTCGTATAAATTGCATTCTTGAATGAACTTCTTTCGAAAAAAACTAGAAAATCTAAAAAACTACTTGACCAATATGGACCAAAATCTAATCAGCTCTAAGTTACGATGCGGCACATCGATTGCATCATTCATCATTCTGATCGCGTTGTTACTTTTTCAGAAAACGTTAACGAAAAATTTGATAACATACAAACGGCCAAACGCGCACACACACAGACACACTAATAATTTGATAAAAATAGTCTAAAACGACTCCAATGACCATGAAACGTGAAGATTTGCTAAAAAATCGATATTCGATTTTCGGGGTAATTACAGTAACTTCCGTATGAATCGGGAAGTTAAAAATTATTAATTAGAGTTGTGAACGGTCCTTAGGATTGCCAATTACATAACTAAAAATCATCCGTTGTCCAAGTGTTAAGGGGGTACCGTAACCCCTGATCTGGGTATTTATCAGTGTAAGCAACCTCCACGCTGAAAAACAGTTTGGCAACAGTGACGAACATACATTTGTATCAATCTAACGCTTCAATTACGCTATCAATACAGGTTTTTTTCTTTTTATCAATATCTTTATTGCTATTAATGGATCCGAGTGGCTTCAAGCCCTTTATATTTTTGTTGTTACGAATATACGCCGATAATTGTCCTGTCTAAGCGCCATCTCGTTTGAGTAGCTGAACTAAAATTAGTTCTACTTGCCCTTCATTGCCCTTCATGAACGTAATCTGGGGAACAATTGAATGCGATCACGGGAAAACATTTTTAACTTCCCGATTCATAGGGAAGTTACTGTAATTACCCCGAAAATCGAAAATCGATTTTTTAGCAGATCTTCACGTTTCATGGTTATTGAAGTCATTTAGACTATTTTTATCAAATTGTTAGTATGTGTGTGTGTGTGTGTGCCTTTTTTATGTTATCAAATTTTTCGTTAACGTTTTCTGAAAAAGTAACAACGCCATCTGAATGATGAATGATGCGATCGATGTGCCCCGTCGTAACTTAGAGCTGATTAGATTTTGGTCCATATTGGTCAAGTAGTTTTTTAGATTTTTTAGTTTTTTTAGTTTTTTTCGAAAGAAGCTCATTCAAGAATGCAATTTATACGAGAGGATGGAAATTTTCCACCGAATAAACAAACGTAATTATATATATTTCATTTTTTTAATTAGAAAAAAAATTTTTTTTTAAATTATGCAACTAATGCTAATGTTACCGCTTACAACTAACGAATCGGGAAGTTCTTTGTGTGGCTCGTGGAGAGTCACACACAAAATAAATAAAAATACCATTAAGAGCTGTATGCCCCACTAGCAATGCGTACCACTAACTCTTTCGCAAGAGCAGTCCCACCCGCGAGCTCGCGAAGCGAGCGAGCAACAATAACCAGCTAGTTTGTCCTGATATTAGCATGTTATGAGCTGTGAGAGGGCTCATTGTAAAGAGGAAGGTTCATCATAGCTCGCTCTGCTCATGATTTAAGTCGAAAAAATCATTTTGTATTAGAAAAATACATTAGAATCTGCGGAATTTTTCTTCATTTGTTTTCCCTATTTTGGACACTCATATTATTAGATATAAATATAATCGAACTAAATCATGAGCAGAGCGGGCTATGATGAACCTTCCTCTTTAGAATAAGCCCACGCACAGCTCAAAATATGTTAATATGAGGACAAAAAATGTTTTCCCGCTAACACTAATTTCGTCAACAAAACAGTGTTTGCGGGAAAACATTTTTTGTCCTCATATTAGCATGTTATGAGCTGTGTGAGGGCTTATGGTAATGAGGAAGGTTCCTCATAGCCCGCTCTGCTCATGATTTAAGTCAGAAGAACCGTTTTGTATTAGAAAAATACATGGGAACCTGATGGTGGTTGTCTCGACTTATTTGCCCTACTTTGGACGCTCATATTATTAAATGTAAACATAATCTTGTTAAATCATGAGCAGTGCGGGCTATGATGAACCTTCCTCTTTAGAACAAGCCCTCACACAGCTCGTAACATGCTTGTATAAAAACAAAAAATGGTTTCCCGTAAACACGGTTTTCACTTGTTTTTCTAGTAATATTCTAGTAATATGCTAGACATATCCATGGGTACGGTATCCTCTTAAGTGAAGGAATAGGAACAAGAAGGGAAGTGATACAAGAAAAGCGGAGAGGAAGGTGAACTAGATGAGATTAGACGAATAGACGGAGAGATAATAGTGACACTTGCCGAGTGCATAGAGCAGAGTGCTAAAGCGATAGGGTCTTATACAGGATTAGGAAATAACGGCTGTAAGTGAACATCAATAGCAGGAAGTGCGAAGATAAGAAAGAATGGCAGGGCATGCAAGAAAAAACGAATAGAGGAAGGATAACAAAGCGTGCAAGTAGGGCAGGGACGAGGAGAAGATACAAAGCAGTGACTTACTGTGAGGAGGAGAGGAGACTTGCGAAAGAAAAAGAAGGTTATCTTGTGTAGATGGAAATGGAAGAAACAGTAGAAGCAAAAGTATGGGACGCGAAAGGAATAAAGAATTTTCAAAAGGAAAGAAAGATTCGAGGAATGAACAACGAGCAATCTAGTGTGAGCAGAAAGATAGGTGAATCACCGATAGCAGAGTTGAGAAAGGGGTGGAGAGCTACAGCAGATGCTAGTACGGATGTGAAACGAGATAAGGAAAGAGTTAAAGATACTAACGGAAAAGACAAATGAGACAAGGGAGAAGATAACAAAGAAATTTAAGGAGAACGAGGAAAAGTAGAGCAAAGGATGGTGAGGAATGGATCGAGGGATGATAGAACGTGCCGAGAAGTAGAAAAGAATACGTTGGTAAAAGCATAGCAAGGAGAAAATGGAAAGTATCCACGTTAACTCTAACGCGGAGAGAAATGTGGATACAATAGAAAATAAGAGTGAAAGCGAAGAAAGAAATAAGACGACGCGACGAGTGTCGTAAAAAATAGGAGCAGCAAGGTTGCAGCGGAACGAAATAGGAATTGATGACAAAACTGTTATTTAGTTTAAAACACGACTACCATAAAGCAACTAGTCAGTTTTTACGAGTACGGAACTACCTTTCACGATTTATCTTTCAAGATGAGTTTTACTATTTCAAATTTTATTTACAATTAGTTTAACTGTAACCCATAAAACAAAGGTTTCTCTTTGATTCTACTGTACTGTATCGATCGCTTTCGTTTTGTTATACACTTCGAAATTGTTTTACATGCCCATCTACTATGTTTTTTTTTCTTTCCTTATTTCTATCCATGGACTGCTTAATGTAAGAAACGTTAACTGTATGTGTACATATAAGATAATCAGTAAGTCATAATATTTTAATAAAATAAGGATTATTATGTTTAGCATTCAGTTAGAATGCGCAATTTATTAATATTAAGCGTGAAAGAAAATCAAAAACCGAAATATATTTGTTTTAATTTAATTCTATTTATTCTTCCTCTTAACCATCATATTTACTACCATGTTCTCTATCCTAATTTTCAGGAAATTATCAAATGGTCAAAATGCCTCCAGTGCCAGAAATTCAAATTAAGAAAAAATATTAAAATGATGTACACACAGTGAGCCACGAAAGAATTTGAACGCATTTTAAAGCAGAATAACTATTTTATAATTGTACGAAACGACCTGATATTTTTATAATCAATTAAAAGTATTAATTTCTGAAATGATATGCAAAAGAAATACAAAAATTATAATTTACAAGCTTACATGCTAAAATAAAAAAGGCATTTTTTAAATCTTCTTTATTTCGACCCTTAATGAAAATTTAAAATATATGTTTTGTGTCCTTGTAAATTATAATTTTTGGGAAATCTTTTTTTCGTATCAGTTCATAAACCAATGCTTCTAATTGACTATAAAAAATCAGGTAGTTTGGTACAATTATTAAAAAGTTATTCTGTCTTAAAGGGCATTCAAAGACTTTCATGGCTCATAATATGTATGTTTTTGAAATGTGTATGGATCGTACGTTTTAGAATGTTTAAAATGAATTGTTTTGCAGAATATTGAACTACATATACTGTGGTATGTAGTTATTGTATGTTATGATCTACCCAATGTTATCGTCTTAAAAATGTTTAAAAATATCTCGAACTAGATTCTTTAATGACATATACTTTCACTTGTTTAATAACAAATATATTAATGGTACCAACGCACTGGTTCGGTCAGTTGTTATTAAAAACCAATTTTGAAAATTACCACATTAACTTCAACTGTATAACTATATAACTTTTTCAAATACATAAAATTGCTGCTTTTGGTGAAGATACAGCAAGTGATCGGACCATAAAGCGTTGGTCTGAAAAATTAAAAAAAGTTAATGCTATCGGCGTACTTACTGGTACGCTGAATTGTTATTGAAAATCAATTTTGCAAATTACCACATTAACTTCAACTGTATAACTATATAACTTTTTCAAATACATAAAATTGCTGCTTTTGGTGAAGATACAGCAAGTGATCGGACCATAAAGCGTTGGTCTGAAAAATTAAAAAAAATTAATGCTATCGGCGTACTGGTACGATCAATTATTATTGAAAACCAATTTTGCAAATTACCACAATAACTTCAACTATATAACTATATAACTTTTTCAGATACATATAATTGCTGCTTTTGGTGAAGATACAGCAAGTGATCGGACCATAAAGCGTTGGTCTGAAAAATTAAAAAAAAATTAATGCTATCGGCGCACTGGTTCGATCAATTGTTATTGAAAACCAATTTTACAAATTACCACAATAACTTCAACTAGTGTATACATATAACTATATAACTTTTTCAGATACATATAATTGCTGCTTTTGGTAAAGATACAAGAAGTGATCGGACCATAAGACGTTGATTTGAAAAATTTCATTCGCGTAAAATATTGGTGTCTGTATGGTGGTCAGTAAAGGCTATTGTACATTACTCATTTTTTAAAAAAGGTGAAATCATAAATGCTGATAAACACTGTCAGCGAATTGATGTATTGTACGAAAAACTGCGTGTTCAACAGCCGGCATTAGTCAATAAACGTGGTTTAATTTTGCTCCACGATAATGCTCGACCACATATTGCGAAAAAAAAATTTTTTTAATTAGCCGAGTTGAAATGTGAGGTTCTTCATCACCCTCCTTATTCGCCTGACCTGTCACCTACTGATTACCATTTTGTTCAAGCACCTAGATGGCTTTTTGAATGGAAAAATATTCGAAGAAGAACGTGTTGTAAAAACTGCATTTGGTAACTTGATTACCTCACGTTTATTAGATTTCTACCAGAAAGGCATTCAGGCACTTGTACCACGATGGAAGAAGTGTATTGATGTTGATGGAAATTATTTCGATTAATGTGATAAGAATAAAAGATTCTAAAATAAAAATTTATGTTAAAGATTCAAAACGGCCATTTCATTTGCAACAACCTAATATGTTGCATAGATGAAAATAAGAAGACGCTTCAATATCTGCCCATCACTAAAGAACAATTTCAAAAAAGAAAAATTAGAGAACTTCATCAAGTTATTAAGGGAAAGAAGATTACTGGCAAGAAAAATATACGATAGATTACGTATCCACCAAAAGCCAAGGACTCGGTGCGATTTTAAAAACATAAGAAAAAAACTATAATGTTTAATAGGCAGAGGTATTAAATAGTGGGAGCTTATATGTCAAGAGATTCTAATCCGTTATTTTACTATTAAAGGTTAATATTAAATTAATTACTGTTAATCATGAAAAAATACAAGAGTACAGCAGGGATGGCATAATTGCACGCATTCGGCAATCCTATTACGCTGAGCGGCTCTATTACGACTGCCGTGTCCGGTCCGTCCGTCCGTAAGCGGAAAGATCGTTCCATCGTGTAGAGTAATTAGATTTTCTTTTGTATGTGTAGTTTTGAAATAAGAAAATATCCGAAAAAATGGCACGTTTTAGATGTCCTTTTCACTTTAACCATATTATAATCTTTGCCTGGAAATGTGAGGATTACTAGATACCAATCTTCTTTAAACATTTATTGAAGAGAAAATATTCTGCCATGTTCCACTTTGTTACTAGAGATTAAATTCACGAAGAATATATTCAATTTTATTTCTAATTTATAAAACACAACTTGTGTACGCATTTATAATCAAAGACGTCGGAATTAGCAATATGTAATAGTGTAGAATGTAAAATTATTATAGGAATTAACCAATATAAAGTCATATATTTTATCTATATATATATTATATATATATTATATATATATATATATATATATATATATATATATATATATATAAATGGATGTTTGTATGTATATATATTAGTAAATATATTAGTAAGTATATTAATATATTAATTAATATTATATAATATTAATATTAATATTAATATTAATATTAATATTAATATTAATATTAATATTAATATTATATTATATTAATATTATATTAATATAGTTAATATTATATTAATAGTATATTAATATTATATACTAATACTAATAGTTAATATTATATTAATATTAATATAGTTAATATTATATTAACTATATTAATATAATATTAATATAATATAATATTAATATTAATATTATATTAATATTAATTAATATATTAATATACTTACTAATATAATATAATATTAATTAATTAATATAATTAATATATTAATATATTAATATACTTAAGATCAAAAATCTAAATTCTTCTGCATTTAACACGGGCGAAGCCGTGTCGGGGGCTGCTAGTATTTTATAAAATATAAAACTTTGTTCAGAGAAGTTCTCGGAATACTACTACGCAAAATATTAATGTTTTATTATTTGTAGACTGTGAATTTTTGTGCAAAATAAAAATATTTTTCAACGACTGTGAGCAGCAGGAGTTAAAAAAAAATTCGCGTCATCCCTTAATCGACTGTTTATATTGAAAACGCCATAACAATATTCTTAAATTTCTCTAATTTTTCACTGTTTTATGTTTCATCCAGTCAATTTCTTGAGAAGTGCATGCAAATCCGAAGTCCAATTAATTATTATTGGTATTAACCTAACTCTATTTGTACTCAAATAATTACCATTATTCAAAATATTGTTTACATTATTATCTATATCGGTATCTAATCAATTACTAAACATTTGGATATTGTATGAGGTATTATACGAATTTCATGTCCATAAAATTTCAAAAATCGTAGTGAATGGAAATATTCTAAATCGGAAGAAATGTTTCATTTTTCAGTTGAAGTAGTTCCGAGTGCAAAGGGTTAAAGCACAAAATGTCTTTACAGTTGACAATTTTCGTTCCTTCTACAACCGATTTTCTCAAGAAAATAATTTCATAAAAAGGCATTTACAAATTCATACCCAACTGTTGTCAATCATTTGTAGACTGTCAGATGTTCATTGCTTTACCCTGTATCTACTAATATTACATTAACCAACACATTTTTCACCTTTTATATTTTTTTGAAAAGTTTTACATATTTTTTACATATTACGTAATATAATCACATGTGCACTATTGTCATTGACTTTTTAAATTACACTACAAACAATTCTACACAAATTGTGAATACATCACAAAAATACACTCTATTATAAAGTTTAAGCAATAAATCCTATGCAACTCGATGTTTTAATTCACATATGTTTTTCTAAAATAGTCTTGAATAGTTTTACCAAGAACAAATCAGAATATATCAGCAGTTGTTAAATTATTCAAGCAATAATTTATACTGATCAATCTAATTAAAAATTTCTTTTGTATACAATGGTTTTTAAAATTATGATATAGTAAATTTTTATTCAAAATTATAGTTCAGCAGTTGATTTTTTAAATATTTTCCAATTGACTCCAAATTTTTATTAGTTCAATCTACATTTCACAATCATTTATAATTAAAGCGTAGCTCTTTAATTTGTTATCGAAGTATTAAGTCGTTTATTTCATATAGATTTTGATTTGTCGAGAATTGAAACCAGAGTATAGCTTCTGCCAACTCAAGAGTGACAGAAATTTTCAATATTTTTTGTTAGAAAGATTGTGATTGATAGAATATTGATTATTATTTTGTTGCATTTTATGAAAGAAAATACATTTATTTGATTAACTTACTTCTATTTAGAAATGTATAACGACATAAATTGCACACACTGGTTGTTGAAGTTCTTGCCATATGTTTCTGTCATTAGTATCTCGATTTTAAGTTCTCCTAATAAAGTTTCTCTGTGATCAATCGAAGTCTTCTCTAACGTAATTGAAGACCATATAAACTTGTTCTTAAGTCGTTAAAAGGTAAGAAATAATTAAAAATATTTCTTCTCTTTCGGTGCGGAACTTCATTTTCAACATTTTCATTTCATTAAACTAGTTTACATCGTATTCTTTGCACGTTTTCCAACAACCAATTAAATATCTATTTATTTATTTCTTGTTATAGCATATGTTACACACACTAATTTATATGTAATTTAACAATTCTATATAATATATATTTATTTCACAATCTTTTTTATTTTTCATTATTTCTGATTTGTTTTAGTCCAAACGATAGTTACGTTCATGCTTTAAAATCTCACCAATTTGCAAACAATATTTCTGTTTTACTAGTGAGCAAGCAATAGAATAATAGAGAAAATTATAGAAACAATGTTAAGAAAAAAAGAGTATATAAATAAACTAGTAAGTTGCTATTTTAAGAAATGCCATCGAGAAAAATACAGAAACTTTATCAATTAAATCGATGAAAACGACCTAAAGAAGAAGTTAATTCATCAGACTGGAAATTAAATAAAACTTGAGGTATATCGATATCAAATCCTTGTAATGATATAAAGACACCGGTAAGAAAACGATTTTCATGTCGAGCTGCGAGAAATCATATATTAATAAGAGAATTAAATGGGAGTAATTAAATGTAGCAAAAATTATGTATATGCAGGGTGTCCCAAAATAAGTGTAACTCCCGGAAATGGGAGGTCCCTTGGGTCATTTGAATCGATATTTTTCTTTACAAAAATGGCGTCCGTGGCTATATATATATAATATATAATATATAATATATAATTTGTTGTTGGACTGTTTAGTGTGTGAGTCGGATTATATGCATGTACATATGTATGTTAATATCTGTACTTTCTACTTCTACGCAATTATGTCCATCCGAATATAAAAATATGAAATTTACTTTCATTGGAGAATGTCATTCACATTTCAGGTGGTATTGTTTATATATATACAGGGTGTCCCATATAAATGATAACACCTAAATATCTTTCGTATTTACAGTCCTATCAGAAAACTTCAGAGGATAAAGTGACGCTATTGCAGGGGGGCAATATAATAATGAAGAAAAAAATTTTTTATGTTGTGTTTTTAAATGAAATTGAAACGTCACCGATGTTTTTTTAAATGGAATAGTATACTTTTTTTGCGATAGCATGATAGACAATAAGAAACTGAATTTAGTGGATACCACCTTTTTGACCTTGAAATGACCTTTTAAAATGACCATTTAAAAAAACATCGGTGACATTGCAATTTCATTTAAAAACACGACATAACAAATTTTTTTCTTCATTATTATATTACCCCCCTGCAATGGCGTCACTTTGTCCTCTGAAGTTTTCTGATAGGACTGTAAATACGAAAGATATTTAGGTGTTATCATTTATGTGGGACATCCTGTATATAAACACTCTACCACCTGAAATGTGAATAACATTTTCCAATGAAAGTAAATTTCATATTTTTATATTCGGATGGACGTAATTACGTAGAAGTAGAAAGTACAGATAATATACATAAGTACATGCATATAATACGACTCACAAACTAAACACTCCAACAACAAATTCAGAGATTCATTTTATCGACCGGGCATGAAGATAAGAGATCGAAATAATTATACAATGCATAGCAATGAAGCGCAAGAGAAAAAATTCGTTTAAATACAGTATGCTATTGACATAAATTTCACGCAAAAGTTGGTGCATAGTTAACATTTGGACAAAAATTTCGAATAAAGTGGGTTTGATTAAAATTATACGTATAATATATCGTCATAGGAAAATTATTACTTTCAAAATTGGCCCACCAACCGACTAATATCAGTAAACTAGAATTCTTCACGTAAGCTTCGCGTCGCAACGAAATTCCAAGATGTTCCTTCAAACTAATAAAAAATTGTAGTACAGATATATCTACATATACAATATTATTATATAAAAAAAAATAAAAAGTTTTGTAACAATTTGAAATGCTCGTTTATAAAAGAAGTTATACATCGGAGGTTCAGAAGCTATAAAAGTATAGCGAAAGAAATATTAGATGATTGCATAAGTTTGTGTACGATTTGAAAATAAAATTCAACGGTCGAATTTTAAACAGTACAGCTTTATTAATCAATTATGCAATAGTCACCGTTTTGCTCTACAATTACAAAAGAATTATGATCATAGAATTTTTCTTCTTACAATTACACTACGTTGTGCAGTACAGTTTTGCGACATCTGTGAAAATCAGGCACGACCTTATGCAATCGTCCGACATTATTACAACGTCAGAATAGTTTTAGAATTACCAGCGCTGTACTGTGCATTTGTTGACACTTCCTTGGCCCCATGCTTCGTTGATATTCCGAGCCGCTTGAACGGTATTTCGGCCTAGTTTGGACTCATAGGAAAAAATGATACGAAAATCTCGTTTTGACTTACTGACATAAATGCCGAACAATTAGATTAAAAACTGGAATGAAATTAAATATCAAAAGCATAATAAAATAAAGCGTAAAACAAGCATTAAAATGACATATAACTCATTAAATAAAGGTAAATATTTATTGGTATAAAATCGCAATTAAAATAAAAAAACAAAAATCCTGCGTTTCGTTCTTTACAACTAGGGTTTGCAATACGGGACCAAAAATACAATACCTATTCGGTATATTTTTAAACTTTGTATCAGAATAGTGGTACTAATACCGGTATTAGGAATTTTCAAAAGAGTATAAAAACACAATTGTTTATTTGTCGTATTTATTAGTTTTATACAAAAAATAATAAATTGTAAAAATATAAACGACTTTACAAATTTTATAATGAAATATTATTAATAAGAGCAGTAAAATGATAATTTGTAAGATTAGAAACGAAAAATATAATATAAAGAATAAACCATTCCAGTATGATAATGCAATAAAGGAACAAAACATAATATTATTATTAAGAAGATACTAATAACTAAGAGTAAAGAAATATAGTATAGATATTAAGAATAAATATCGCATAAAAATCTTGTTGTGTGGTCTATTATTGATATCTATTATTAGAACGTAATCGTAATTAATTTATTAACTGCATATTTGTAAAATGTGATTGTAAAACATAATGCATCTATTGAACTATCTACTGTAAATAAGTACTTCAACTGAGAGAAGATGTCCAAAAAAATATTTATTATTTATATTATAATATAATTATATAGTTAGCTAATACCGAAAAAGAGAAAATGAACAAGAATGAAATTAAATAATGTCCTCCATACCCATCTTGTTGTAGTTCTCCAGCAAATTAGTAATAATATTCATTTTTAATAGTAATTTTTCGGTCGATTTACTTCTGGTTGGTGTTAATTTTTAAGTAAAAGTATCAACTTTGCGTATGTGAAGAGAGATCGGACGTTTTTTACCGGTTTCTATTTTTCCGTGGCCACAGAATAATCTTAAAAATATATTTTTCTTTAAATCTGGACTATTTTCATCAATATCTTTTGAACGGCTTTACCAATTAAAGATTCCATTAGTGCATAGTTGTTCCTTCTCCTATGTTTGGCTCTCGATTAAAGTCTCGGCGCGGTCAGCGCGGTAGACGCAGTCATGAAATAATCAAGTCAGAGCCACGATATAAATCCGTGAAAAACACGGCTGTTGAACTAATAATGAGCTCTTATTATACCGGTGTACCAGTATTGCAATCCTATTTACAACCTAATATTTTCGTAGGAACTGTAAATTTAACTCTCTTAGATACACTTACGAACTGTGATATATTGGTATCCTATACGTATGTATATTTTTAATTTCATTGAAACTCAAACTCTAAAATATCTCAATTTAAACTTAAATGGACATGGACCACTTTCAAAAAATGGACACAATTGTCCTGATAAATACAATTAAAAAGGATTCAAAAATGTTATACGATTATAGAAAACTAGAATAATGATATTACCGGCGCTACGGTTGGATCAAACTCTACAACTATGCAATTTTTGTAAGAATATTAAAACGTGTCGATTCGGGTTTGAATCTTATCGTCAGAAGACCACGTTTGCTATTAATGTTTTTAATAGTAGAAAATAAATGTAGTGTTTCGTCCTAGACCCGCTAGAGGACTCATCAGTAAGGCTATCTAGCGTGAACAGCCTTAGACACGGGATGTTGGAAAGCGTTTGAGGAACGTTAAAGGGGTAGGGTACCCACGTGATTATGGTATTTTTCATTGTGAGCAACCTCCACGCTGAAAAACAGTTTGGCAACAGTGATGAACATACATTTGTATCAATCTAACTCTTCAATTTCGCTATTAATACAGGTTTTTTTCTTTTTATCAATATCTTTATTGCTATTAATGGATCTGAGTAGCTTCAAACCCTTTATATTTTTGTTGTTACGAGTCTACACTGACAGTTCTCCTGTCTAAGCGCCATCTCGTTTGAGTAGCTGAACTAAAATTAGTTCTACTTGCCCTTCATTGCCCTTCATGAACGTAATCTGGGGAACAATTGAATGCGATCACAGGAAAACATTTTTTGTCCTCATATTAGCATATTATGAGCTGTGTGAGGCCTCATTGTAAAGAGGAAGGTTCATCATAGCCCGCTCTGCTCATAACTTAAGTCGAAAAAATCATTTTGTATTAGAAAAATACATTAGAATCTGCGGAATTTTTCTTCATTTGTTTTCCCTACTTTGGATACTCATATTATTAGATATAAACATAATCTTGTTGAATCATGAGCAGAGCGGGCTATGATGAACCTTCCTCTTTACAATGAGCCCTCAAACAGCTCGTAACATGCTTGTATAAAAACAAAAAATGGTTTTCCGTAAACACGGTTCTCACTTGTTTTTCTAGTAATATTCTAGTAATATGCTAGTCATATCCATGAGTACGGTACCCTCTTAAGGGGGTAGGGTACCCACGTGACATCACTAGAATCTAACTAGAATATTGCTAGGTTTTGGGCCAAAAAGAGGGTTTTACGGGAACACACCTCACGTCCTCATACGATTATATTTTGAGCTGAGTGAGGGCTCATTCTAAAGATGAAAGTTAAATGAAGTGCGCGTGGGTCCAACTTTAGTTACATTATGTCTATATGTAGTAATGTGAGTGTCCAAAGTAGGAAAAACAAATGAAGAAAAATTCCGGAGATTCTAATGTATTTTCCGATCACAAAAAGATTTTTCCTGCTAATTTAGGGATCCACGCGCGCTTCATTTAACCTTCCTCTTTCGAATGGGCCCTCACTCAGCTCAATACATAATCGTATGAGGACGTCAGGTGTGTTCCCGTTATCGCATTCAATTGTTCCCCAGATTCCGTTCATGAAGGGCAATGAAGGGCAAGTAGAAGTAACTTTAGTTCAGCTACTTGGACGAGATGGCGCTTAGTCAGGAGAATTATCAGCGTAGTTTCTTAACAACAAAAGTGTAAAGGGCATGAAGCCACTCGGATCCATTAATAGCAATAAAGATAATGATTCAAAGAAAAGAACCTGTATTTATAGCGAAATTGAAGCGTTAGATTGATACAAATGTATGTTCATCACTGTTGCCAAATTGGTTTGTCGCGCAGGGGTTGGTCACAATGAAAAATACCATGGTCACGTGGGTACCTTACCTTCTTAAGGGGGTAGGGTACCCACGTGACTCGTATGAGGACATGAATTGTTCCCGCGTACACCCCTTTTTTTGGCCCAAAATCTAGTTAGATTCTGGTTAGATTTTAGTAATGTTACGTGGGTACCCTAACCACTTCATATACTGAATAGTGACAGATCAGTTTCTCGCCAGTCACTGATCTGTCAAACGCCTTCCAACATCCCGTGTCTAAAGCAGGGCCCGCTAGATAGCCTTACTGATGAGTCCTCTAGCGCGTCTAGGACGAAACACCACCTTTATTTTCTACTATTAAAAACATTAATAGCAAACGTGGTCTTCTGACTATAAGATTCAAACCCGAATCGACACGTTTGAATATTCTTACAAAAATTGCATAGTTGTAGAATTTGATTGAACCGTAGCGCCGATAATATCATTATTCTAGTTTTCTAAAAACATTTACGACCGATATAAAAGAAATCATTAGCTATACGTTAAACATTAATTAATCTTATTTATTCGAATCTATGCTGGGGCTTGTTTTTTAGACGTTCCAGCGAACCGCAACCGTGCACGTCAACAGATCAATGACTTCCACAAGGCTGCAAAAAAACTCTATAAAATATAATTTACAAAATGATATAAAAATGTTTTCTTGTATTTCAAGACTTAAGATACGTGTCCAAAAAATTACGGACTCAAAAAAAGGTTTTTTATTACTTTATCAGTCTCATAAAAATGATTAAAACTATCGACCGAGAAAGTGTAATGTCCCCTTAAGCTTTTTAACCTTCTTACGCTCCTCGAAAATAGCTGCATAAAAGTGTCTAGGATAATAATTCACCAATTTTTATTTTACACGTTAAATGAACACATTATGTTTTATTTATAGCGTCACATTTTAGAGGGAAACATCCCACGACGCAGACATAAAAGGATGAATAATTTTACAGTATGTGAAAATATTGAACGAGTGCATTTTCACCCTGAAGAACGTATGAGGGTAAATCAAGTTTAATGTTACAAGCGTGGGTGTTTGAATTGTTTAGCGAATCACCGAGTGTTTTACTATACATAAGGATACGATACAGAAAATCATAAGTCAAAGAATTAGCTGTAAGAATTGGATAGACGTTTAGTAATTACACCAGTGAACATGCTCATCTTTTGGTCTTTGCCATCTGCCTACCGGCTAGAAGCCATTGCCAGGTGTAATAATGTAGCCTTATCTCAACCAGCTGTAATCCAAATGGTACTAGAGATTTTGAATTTCATTGGGTAAAACGGTGGTAGAAGGGGTGAGAAGGGACGTGCTTACCTCGGCAATGGTCCAGCTTACACAGTCTATGTGAGATACTTAGGTATAAAGGATCATTTTGTGTGTTAGGATCTTGTAAAAAGGTGGCTGCTGCAATTCACTCGGACAACCATGGTGCTTCTTATAAGTCAATAATTAACGTATTATGTCTATTTGAATTGGCCGCTGTTATCGATCTATACAGGGTGTCCCAAAACTACCCTAGGAGCCGAAAATGGGAGGTTCTTTGGGTCATTTGAAGCGACATTTTCCTTTACAAAAATGGCGTCCGCGGCTTTGTTTAGGAGTTATTAACGAAAAACACGGACCAATCAGAGCGCAGCTATAGCGAACGGAGTCCGACTCTGCGACAGGTCCCGCGAGGCGTGGTGTCGCCATTGGTTTACTCAGAATCAATCCGCTGTAGCCACGCTCTGATTGATCCGGGTTTTTTGTTAATAACTCCTAAACAAAGCCACGGACACCATTTTTGTAAAGGAACATGTCGCTTCAAATGATCCAAGGAACCTCCCATTTTCGGCTCCTAGGGTAGTTTTGGGACACCCTGTATATAACCTAGATCTCTGCCAAAAACGATCAGTGTCGTGCAGGCTAACATGGTGAACACACGTGTTTCACGAGTCTCACGACTCTCACATTATTATACTTAATCATACCTAAACAAGTGAGTAGAAAAATTTTGTGTTAAAATTTGTTTCCCTTACATTTAAACATACAATAGTTGTTACTTTGAAAATTGTATTTTATTTTATTTTCTAAAGGTTCTTTTTTCTCATTTTTCTTACAGATGCAATTTGAAAAATTATCTTGTTAAAGAGGTGCAAATCAGCACCGAAACGTCGATTTTTTTGTTTATTAGCAAAATTGCTTACTGATTAATTTACTTTGTTTTTTTTAATGATCGAAACGTAGCGCCGAAGTCATTTGTTAATTGTTATACGATCGATATAAACTATTTTATTTAGTCAATAATTAACCCTTAGAACTCGGATGGTGACTCTGACAGAGACGCCATTAAAAGTTGCTGTAACATTATTCAAAATATTGTTTACGTTATTAAATACAGTGACTCCCGTTAATATTCGGACGCTCTCATAAAAACGACAACTTTCTAAAAAAGCATGAGCAATTTAGTTTACTACATGAAATAAATTTTTTTCAGAAATTGCAATTGGTCGGAATTGAATAGAAAATAATAAAAGTTGCATTTTAGAACTTCTTAATGTGGATCTATATTGAAAATTTAAAAAATACGTTTTGTAGATCTGCTCAATTATATGCATTGTGAAAAGTTTCACCGAAATCGGTAGATGTGGGGAAAATCGACAGGTATTGAAACATTTTTTAGTAGTCAAAAACGCTAGATAGAAGATTGACCTAGGGCACTATCGCCCTCAAAAGTCCTATTTTTTCGTTTACGAGGTGTAAGTTGCATTATTCGGCAGCGTAATCTGAAATATTTTGAAGCATACAACTGCGCATGAAGATATTTTTTCATAGCTACATGCTGCCGAATAATGCAACTTATGCTTCGTAAACGAAAAATTATGACTTCCTCAACATCTTTCAAAATTAATTGTTCAACTTCACCATCAAATTGTGTTTGTTTTTTAAAAACTTGTCTATTTTTTAAAGATATCTCAGAAATTATAATGTCAGACGTACATGTATAACAAAACGTGAAAGACATTATGGTTTCCTGCCTTGAAAATTTTCTCGTATGGTATTCTCTAATCTAATACTTCGAAAATCTTTATCTAGGTGCACGGTAGTGCACCAGCCAAGTTCTCGCACTACCTCCTTTTACACAAAACAACTTGGCCGTTTTCTAGAGGCTTGTAACTCGGAACTGGAGGCAGATGGAGAGATGTAATTTCGTACATTTGTTATGTGCTGTCATGTCTCCTAATTGGCAAAACATTAATCTTCCAACATTAGTAGGTTCCGAGATATAGGACCACAAAAATTTCTAAAGGGTATAGCCGGATAAGATATATAAAATGTTGATTTTTAAATGCTTGTTTTAGTCACAATTTTTAATGAATCTCCTTAATTTCATCATGTCCGAATGTCATGGACATTTCGGATAGGGTTAGGATTATATGATTCCTAAAATGTTGATTTTTAAATGCTTGTTTTAGCATTTTAGTCACAATTTTTAATGAATCTCCTTAATTTCATCATTTCCGAATGTTATGGACATTTAGGAAGCAATATGCATTCGATAATCATCGATTTGGGCAAGTTACCTTTTTCCCAAATAAACAGCTAAATCGGGCGACTGGACCAATGTGTGCCGTGCCGTTCAGCGCCACACAGTGGGTAAAACCGATAAAATCTGAGTAAAAATCAAAGAACTTCCGATGGAAATGAGATAGAGCAATGAAAATGTTTTTAAATTAAAGCTGAAACTTTGCAGAACACGGAATAATTATGCAGATTGCAGTGCGAACGTTTTTTAGCCTTGAAACAATTCGTTAAACTTGCACAATTTCAAGAAAAGTGTGGATTTTCTAAGACCACGGGCGGAAAATTTTTTTTAGAGCATGCTATACAGCATTTCCAGTAGATCTTTTCACACTGATTTCAAGTCTGGTCACAAAATTTGCCTACGACCTCAGGATTTTTCAAAAAATGGATTTTTGTGAAAAAAACAATGAAACATCATTTCTTGGGTGAAATGATTCGATAACCTACTGATTTGAAGGTATATTGTATAACTATTAATGGAACACAATGAAAATGAACGTAATGAAATATTTAAACGTTTAGAATTACTTACGAAGCATGAAACACTTCAACTTTCGTGAGCGCTTGATGAATTGCTGCTATCGGCACTGGCACTACTGTAGGCTGTGTGTGGCTGTAATGTAATTTGAATTAGATATCTATTTTCCATTATTATATTTTCATTTACGCAGGAGGTAAGGTAAGCATTTAATCTTTTTAACTTACTTATTTTTGCCTTACTAATTTTTCAACTTTCGCTGATACCTTGTGTTTTTTGTAGAAGTTCAATCGATTTTGTATTAATATAAGTGAAATTTATGATACTGCATTCACGACAAAATAGCCGAAAAAATAGAATGCTAAACGTTTTTAATCGAGCATTATACCTAACCAACCCGAAAATTTCACTTATATTAATACAAAATCGATTGAACTTTTACAAAAAACACAAGGTATCAGCAAAAGTTGAAAAATTAGTAAGGCAAAAATAAGTAAGTTAAAAAGATTAAATACTTACCTTACCTCCTGCGTAAATGAAAATATAATAATGGAAAATAGATATCTAATTCAAATTACATTACAGCCACACACAGCCTACAGTAGTGCCAGTGCCGATAGCAGCAATCCATCAAGCGCTCACGAAAGTTGAAGTGTTTTATGCTTCGTAAGTAACTCTAAACGTTCAAATATTTCATTACGTTCATTTTCATTGTGTTCCATTAATAGTTACACAATATAAATACCTTCAAATTAGTAGGTTATCGAATCATTTCACCCAAGAAATGATGTTTCATTGACCAGACCTGAAATCAGCCTGAAAAAATCTACTGGAAATGATGTATAGCATGCTCTAAAAAAAATTTTCCGCCCGTGGTCTTGGAAAATCCACAATTTTCTTGAAATTGTGCCAGTTTAACGAATTATTTCAAAGTTAAAAAACATTCGTATTGCAGTCTCCATAATTATTCCGTATTCTGCAAAGTTCCAGCTTTCATTTTAAAAAATTTACATTGCTCTATCTCATTTCTATCGGAAGTTCTTTGATTTTAACACAGATTTTATCGGTTTTACCTACTGCGCCGGTGTATTATGTAATATCCTCATTCTAGCATTATGCGCAGTCTGCGTCGGATCATTATCGTGCATGAAAACAGAAATCATCTTTAATATTCATTTTCTCTACCCTGGGATCAAGATTGCATTTCAAATTGTCAATATAGACCCTATGGTTCATTATTCCGTCAATAAATTCTAATGAGTCAACACCAGCTACATTCACGCTGCTGGAAACGAGCACTGACCCTCAACTGTGTTTGAGCTTGTCCCTACAGTAAGGCAGGGCGTAAGTCTTTTGGTTTCAGAATTTTGGATTCTGTTGGGATTGTATTGTCGCGGTATGAGTTTCAGTGTATAAAATACTTGAGCCGTTTATTTTGAAAGTGTCCCAAGTCCGTGTTTAAATTGAGATATTTAAGAGTTTGCGTTTCAGCGAAATTAAAATTATACGTGTAGAATACCCAAGTATCATACTCAACAAGTGTATCTCAGAGAGTTAAATTTACAAATCCTATTAAAATAATAGCAATTATTAAGTGAATAATATATGTCTTCTTACCATAAATGGACTTGAGCCACTTTCAAAATTAACAACTAGATATGTCATAAAATTTGAAACAACCAAGGCTATTCGATGTAATTAAAAATGTAGGTCAAATATATATCAAATATATAAAAACATTTTCGTATCAGTTTTTCCTATGAGTCCAAACTAGGCCGAAATACCGTTCAAGCGGCTCGGAATATCAACGAAGCATGGGCCCAAGGAAGTGTCAACAAATTCACAGTACAGCGCTGGTATCAGAAAAAAATAAAAAAATAAAAAAGCCAAATAGTTTAATAAAAATTTAAATTGAATTAAAGATCTAAAGCATAATTAAATAGAGCGTAAACAAGCTTTAACATAACATATAACTTATTAAATTAAGGTAAAGAATATTCATTGGTATAAAATTGCAAGTAAAACAAAGAAACAAAAATCCTGTATTTCTTTCTTTAGAACCTGCATATTAAGTGAATAATATGTCTTCTAACCAAGAATGGACTTGTGCCACTTTCAGAATTAACAACTACATTTTTCATGAAATTTGAAACAACCCAAGTCCATTCGACATAATTTAAAATGCTTCAAATTGAAAAAATAATATTCAATTTATTTTATATTTCCTTAGAAAACTCGAAAAATACCATTTATGCAATTCAGGAAATCTTCCAACTATACAAATAACATAACAATTTACTGCTCATTTACATTTTGTATGTGCGGGAGGGATTTGAAGAAGTCATGGTGCTCCGTTAGTACATATCGTAATGAGTCTATCACATCCTTGTATTTCGCTGTTGTTATTTGTCTTATATTTTTATGAAGTGTTGTCAATACAATATTTTCGAATTTTCTTGGTCTACCTCGACGTGGTAATAAATTCAGTATTTTAATCTCTGCATTCTCATCAATTGATATCTTATGGAAAATTTTTTATGATTCATTTCCCAAAAAAATCATACAGAATACTTTTAATCAATTTATTGTTTTTCCATTAGAATTCTTTACCCTTTTAAAATTTTTATAACTCAAAAATCTTGTCGATGTGAACTCCTGTTTCAATTCACTTAAAATAGAGTTATTATCTTTATGGCACTTCTTGATAACATTACAATAATCTTGGGAGAGAAACAGTACATTATTTTTCTTTAATGACTTTTCACGACGCCAAAATCTCTGAAATTAGGTAAAAACGAATGTCCTAATGCTAAGAATTTATGATCTATGATTTCCACATTATGTTCAACTGTTTGGACAATTTTTAGCCACGTTACAGCTACAATTTCTATTAAACTAATAGCAATTACAAGTGAATAATATGTGTCATGTTACCAAGAATGACTTAGGCCACTTTGAAAATAAATATTTGTATCATTCTATTAACCAGCTAATTTCCCTTTTACAAAATCGTTGCGATTTTAAATATAATAGTTACAATTTGCTTCAGAATGAAAAGATAACGTAGAAATGTAAATATTGGAATTGCTAGCTTGATTTTTCTCGAAAATGGAATTAGGCCACTTTCTAAATAATCGGCTCAATTGTAATTGTTGAAAAACTATAGAAGTCTGTATAAATGTTACGTGGTAACAATGTTCAACAATAACAGTGAACCACTGAGTACATACTCGTCCACACTGTTAATGTTCATGTAATGATAACATTACAATAATCTTGGGTGAGAAACAGTACATTATTTTTCTTCAATGCCTTTTCACGACGCCAAAATCTCTGTCATTCGGTAAAAACGAATGTCCTGATACTAAGAACTTATGGTCTATGAATTTTCATATTATGTTCAACAGTTTGCACAACTTTTCTTTAATATTTCTACTTGAGGCTAGATGTCTTGGTGTCTGCTAGAGGCTACTACCTTAACATCAAACAACTGACAAATGGACTTGGGCCACTTTCAAAATACACGGTTTAATTGTGTAGTTAGCTAAGTACCACTACCGGCTATTCGGTGACGCAGTGGCGATTCGGCCAACGCGGAGTGGTTGTTGAATTTATCAAAATGTACTAATTACCGAACTCACGGAATCTGTAAGGTAACTCTTGATTCGAAAGGGAAACTTGGCCTGATCTCATTAGATTCAACCAGCTTCAAAGTCTGATTCTGCGTAACAACGTGTACTACCCGTTTGTACTTTCTGCAGTGTCCCAAGAGGATTATAATTCTAACGTTTGTATTCTGTTGTTAGCAAATATTCGATATTAGTAAATCTTAAGGAATTGGTCTCTGTACTTCACCCTGCCGGAACATAGTCACCTTTTATACAGGGTGTCCCACATAAATGATAACACCTAAATATCTTTCGTATCTACAGTCCTATCAGAAAACTAAAGAGGATAAAGTGACGCTATTGCAGGGGGCAATATAATAATGAAGAAACAAATTTTTTATGTCGTGTTTTTAAATGAAATTGCAATGTCACCGATGTTTTTTTAAATGGAATAATATATTTTTTTTGCGATAGCATGATAGACAATAAAAAACTGAATTTAGTGGATACCACCTTTTTGACCTTGAAATTACCTTGAGCAAGAATAATCATGTTGAAGCGGATGAAATGTGGAAATTTAAAACTTACGCGTTTCAGCAAAGATTGCGCGTTGTTTACGTCGGGTTGACCTTTACATATCATATCAAGGTCATTTCAAGGTCAAAAAGGTGGTACCCATAAATTCAGTTTTTTATTGTCTATCATGCTATTGCAAAAAAATATACTATTCCATTTAAAAAAACATCGGTGACATTGCAATTTCATTTAAAAACACGACATAAAATTTTTTTTCTTCATTATTATATTGCCCCCCTGCAATAGCGTCTTTTTGTCCTCTGAAGTTTTCTGATAGGACTGTAAATACGAAAGATATTTAGGTGTTATCATTTATGTGGGACACCCTGTATAAGTAATGGTATAGGGAGTTTTTCGATCTTAGGAAAAAGAGAATTCTTTTTCATAAGGAATCACCACGTAGTCGCTTGTGCATAATTTTCGACTGCACTCTGTATCTGAATATGTAGTGTACAAACGATATCGTCAAACGTAGTTGTCTCGACTTTTTAATCCAAGAATGTGATTCACCATTTCTACCTATAATATACTCAGTTTGTGTTTTAACTTCATTCTGCTTCTAAGAAGAAGCCTGTGAACTACACCCTCCAGCTTGGTTATATGATAGCTGATATAATACACAATCCTTCCTGTGTGGTAACGCTTCCACTCTACAGCACAACGGATCTAAAATTTTAACATATTTATTATAAGTACACGAAATAATTCATATTTATGTTTTATTTGCACTGTTAAATATAATAACATTCAAATTTCATCGTTCTTACACAATTTTGAAAGTGTGTTTCGTATCTGAATCTTGTTCAATACTGACCACTAGAATATAATATTTCTTTGTCTGGTATATTTTCAATTGTTTTTGTCAATTATGTTCGTAATATTTCTTTGTATAACCACTACTTCATTCGTCCTTTGACACTACACAGTAATCCAACACCATAACACTTGAGACGAGGATTTGGACTAAACATTGTACAAAACTTAAAAGATGTATTAAGCGTGTATTCTTAATTAAGCTTATTCAGGACTATAATCAGTTATTATCAAAAAATAAAAAGAAGAAACAACAAATTTTACAAATTATTTCCGAAAATAGAAAACAATTTCCAGATGCATCGAAACTTCATTACAAGACATGAATTATTTCAACGAAATTTTCTAAAATAATTTTAGACTTTTTATATAATGTATTGTATTATATGTATAATGTATATGTATTATGTATAACGTATATTGTGTATGTATTAGTAATGTATTATGCATAAACACGTATATATATATATATATATATATATATATATATATATATATATATATATATCTTTGCTACTTATAAAAATATAAAAAAACTTACACAAAAGTTGTACTGTTTAATAAATTAAATATAATGCAAGAAAAAAATCTTTTTTTTAAATCTTTGCTACTTATAAAAATATAAAAAAACTTAGACAAAAGTTGTACTGTTTAATAAATTAATTATAATGCAAGAAAAAAATCGTTTTTTAAAATCAATTTTTGAGATTTCAAGGTCACGAATTTTTTTTTTAATTAATGCTACATTTTGTTTCTATACTGTTATAGTGCGTAAAAAGACAAATTCAACGATATATAAAAATATATACTAGTAATATACTGCAGTGAAGAAAATCGAGTTAGTTTTCGTCCAGTGGTACAATTCCAGGGGGTGTCCCGAAAAAAATCAACAGAATAATTTTCGCCAAGTATAAATAAGGTCCACCCTAGTGTCCATAATTCCACGAGTAATGTAAATTATATAACGTAGTACGAAATTACATAATGCTTAAGCAATATATCTTATGAAATAAAATTGTATTTTATATTTGTGTGTATTTTTATATTTTTATTACAATAAATTTATTGATACTTACTGTTGAACAAATGAGAGTACTTGTAAAATATATTTATATAAGCATGGGTTTTGAACTGCAATAATGTAAACTTCTGTTTATACATATATTGATTGGTCTTCAGTCTACTGTATGTATATTTTTCATATCCATCGTAGCGGATTTTTCGAACTCTTGTATTACAAACTTGAACGTATAACAGAAATATCGTTAAAATGAAAAAAAACAAACGAGGATAGTAGGAGGAAAAGAATGAGTTTCTGATTGGCATACAAAAGGCCAGCTTGTTTGCTTTGAAAGTGGTTTGTGTGTTGAAATGAACAAAAAGTGAATGTCCGTGATGTTCCAAGTGATTGGTTGCAGGTCAATTTAAAAACATCCCTCTTGTCAATAATTCATCGATGGAGGCACAAGTGGTGCAATAGGAACTGTTCTCGTACAGCCTACTACGAGTCTCGATCGAGCAATCAGTGAATCGAAGATGATACACGCTGGCAAGAATGCTTATCCGTTTCCATTTCTGCAATAATGCGTTATAAGCCGACGAACGAGGTTATTGTAGAACAATATGATCATTAACGAACAATACACAGCTTCTTTTCCAGTAAATTCTAGTCCATGTTTCCGCTGGTTTTCTTTTTCACGAATATCCAAAGCACTTTCAGATTTCCAAGTATGAAATATAAACGACTAAAACTAAATTGTGAACTCAAAAGAATTAATTTTATTTATTGCTAAACATTGTTAACTAAATCAAAAGCAAAACCTATGTTAAACTACTAAAACTAGAATAAACTAAAGAGAATTTTTTAATTTATTGCTAAACATTGTTAACTAAATCAAAAACAGAACCTATGTTAAACTACTAAAATTAAAATAAACTAAAGAGAATTTTTTTTATTCATTGCTAAACATTGTTAACTAAATTAAAAGCAGAACCTATGTTAAACTATAATACTAAAACTAAAATAAACTAAAGAGAATTTCTTTATTTATTGCTAAACATTGTTAATTAAATCAAAAGCAGAACCTATGTTAAACTACTAAAACTAAAATAAACTAAAGAGAATTTCTTTTAATCATTGCTAAACATTGTTAACTAATCAAAAGCAGAACCTATGTTAAACTACTAAAACTAAAATAAACTAAAGAGAATTTCTTTATTTATTGCTAAACATTGTTAATTAAATCAAAAGCAGAACCTATGTTAAACTACTAAAACTAAAATAAACTAAAGAGAATTTCTTTTAATCATTGCTAAACATTGTTAACTAATCAAAAGCAGAACCTATGTTAAACTACTAAAACTAAAATAAACTAAAGAGAATTTTTTAATTTATTGCTAAACATTGTTATCTAAATCAAAAACAGAACCTATGTTGAACTACTAAAACTAAAATAAACTAAAGAGAATTTCTTTTAATCATTGCTAAACATTGTTAACTAATCAAAAGCAGAACCTATGTTAAACTACGAAAACTAAAATAAACTAAAGAGAATTTCTTTTAATCATTGCTAAACATTGTTAACTAATCAAAAGCAGAACCTATGTTAAACTACTAAAACTAAAGAGAATTTCTTTTATTCATTGCTAAACATTGTTAATTAAATCAAAAGCAAAACCTATGTTAAACTACTAAAACTAAAATAGACTAAAGAGAATTTTTTTATTCATTGCTAAACATTGTTAACTAAATCCATAGCAGAACCTATGTTAAACTACTAAAACTAAAATACTGTTACGTATGCGGCAGCGACCGTTGGTAACCTTTGGCCCTTCTGGAGCTGCACATCGAAATAAAGAGTCTATTCAGAACAGGGCAATTATTCAGATTAGGGCACTCATTAAGATTTTGGGGCACTTAGAGACGATACATCAATCTGCATCGTTTCTGGGAACCTTGTTTTATCAATAGTCCCCACTCTTGTCTAGGCCGTTATTGGGGACTATATAAGGGCACTGAATCCCTTCATATTCGGGCTTTCATCTCAAGAGTTTTATACTGTACGCGTCGATTCACGTCGTGATTACTGTCGAGCAAGATCGGGTATTAGTTCTCTTTCGAGCAAAACTGTTACATCTCTTCCGGTACGAATCCCAAAAACGGGATTCTGTAGTAGATAGCCCCCGCATCCCTCGGTGCGTAAACAGAGAGGTTAGTTCGCGACACCGCGACAATTTACACTCTAAACATTTGTATTCCTTTCGATTCAAGATTATATTATCGTGTGTTAAACTTAAGGGGGTAGAGTACCCACGTGACATTACTAGAATCTAACCAGAATATTACCAGAAAACAAGTGAAAACAGGGGTTTACGGGAACACACCTCACGTCGTCATATGATTATATTTTAGCTCAATGAGGGCTCATTCTAAAGAGGAAGGTTAAACGAAGCGCGCGTGGGTCCAACTTCAGTTACATTATGTTTATATCCAGTAATGTGACTGTCCAAAGTAGGGAAAACAAATGA